>CM070749.1:6419581-7019581 GCA_036346245.1 Bonia amplexicaulis
GTCCACGTGCTTCGCAGGAACTCGAACAATTTGTAAGTTCCTCCCATAGCTGATTTTTTGATCCTTTGTCAAATCTTTCCGCTTGCTATGGTGATGGGGACCGTTGCCTTCAATTATCCCGCAGTAGTCCGAAATAATGACGCTGCTTTCGACGGTTCCAGAGGGACCCCATCTGGAGAGACCACCGTGATGGTCATTCGGGCCTATGGCCATTTCGATACTCCTCGGCCACGTTTAGATTTTCGCAGTCTTGGGAGCGTGAGACCCAGATGACGACGACGAAGACTGTGTGGACGCCATATCTCTTCTAAGAAAAAACTAACTGAAGTGATCTATGGACCCAGCTTGTCAAAGTTCTATGAATCAAGTGACAGTTCTAACGATTAGCTAATTTTAGTGAGCTATGGGCCTTCCAAATAGACCTTGCAGCTAACAAGTGCAGCATATATTATATGCTACATAAAATACATGTGAAGCATATATCATAAAGCTAACATGTGAAGCATATAACATGTGAAGCATATAACATAAAATACATGTGAAGCATATAACATGTGAAGCATATAACATAAAATACATGTGAAGCATATAACATGTGAAGCATATAACATAAAATACATGTGAAGCATATATATATCATAAAGCTAACATGTGAAGCATATAACATGTGAAGCATATATATATCATAAAGCTAACATGTGAAGCACAGGGATGGACCGGCGTCGGGAGGAGGCGGCGTCGGGAGGTAGCGGCGTCGGGAGGGACCGGCGTCGGGGGACCGGCGGCGTCGGGAGGGACCGGCGTCGGGAGGAGAGGCGGCGTCGGGAGGTACCGGCGTCGGGAGGGAGAGGCGGCGGGAGGTACGGCGTCGGGGAACCGCCGGCCGGGAGGGAGCGGCGTCGGGAGGAGTGGCGGCGTCGGGGCGGCGGCGTCGGGAGGAGGGACCGGCGTCGGGGGACCGCCCGGCCGGGAGGGAGCGTCGGGAGGGACCGCGGCGTCGGGAGGGACCGGCGGTGGGAGGAGCAAAACCTAGCTAGTGGGCGCCGCAGAGTGGAGACAAGAGAATTCTGCGGCAGAGCGGACTCCGTAGACCTAGCTGCGGGTATTTAAAGATGATCTATCACAGACGGTTCTATCAATATAACCGTCTGTGATATGCATTATCAAGACTAGAGATGGCAATGGGTAAATACCCATCGGGTATTGCCATTCCATACCCGTACCCGCTAGGTGTAAATTTACCGTCGGGTTACCCGTATCCGCACGCGGTAGGAAAATTTACCCATACCGCACCGCACGGGTATTACTACCCGACGGGTAACCCGCACCCAAGCATACCGGTTCAACACATAAGAATATCATCAATTTAGACATTTATTAATCACACATGCCAAGCACAAAAGCGTCTAATGATCAAAATTAGTACATCACATAAACATACTTGACATGACCATATCAACATATGACAAACAAATAAACAATCAACAACAAGTAGATAATAAAATTAACATTTGAGTGGGATGTCTAGTTGTCTAATGCGGTATTCATTACCATGGTAGGCGGGTATGGGTAGTATATACCACACCGCACCGCCTACCCGCGGGTAGAGGATTTCGCCAATAACATACCCATGGGTACATAAAATTTTTCATACCGTCTCTTTATCGGGTAAAACCCGTCGGGTATTCGGCATCGGTACCATTGCCATCTCTATCACGCACGGTTCTATATATAACCGTCGTGATATGATATCACGCAGCGGTTCTATATATATAACCGTCTGTGATATCCATATTATCACAGACGGTTATATCGATAGAACCATCTGTGATGTGTTATCACAGACGGTTTCTTTTATAAACCGCTCGTGATAGTTCACTATAAATACCCAGACTAGCTAGGTTCCTATGTCATTTCACAATTACAATATGGAACATAGATACATTTATGAAAACGCAAGCATAACCATAAATATAACTATTTCATAGTTCCTTAGTCATTTTACAATTACAATGCATGGGTTCCTTAGTCATTTTACAATTACAATGGAACATACATACATTTATGAAAAACACAAGCATAACCTATATCATTTATTACACTTTGGCTATATCATTTTAAATAAAGCCCTTCACGATGATCGATACGCATATAGCTTGCTTCATCGCCTTGTTCTTCATCGAGCCTGATGCCGTCTTCGAATGGAGGCAAATCATCAAATTGATTGTACTCTTCCTCATCCACAACATTCTCAACCCCGACAATCCTTCTTTTTCCCGAAGAACTACATGGCGCTTCTTATTTGCCGGTCGGTTACATAAAATACTTGAACAACTTGCCTCGCGAGTACGAATGGTTCGTCTTTGTATCCTACACATTCGAGGTCCACGGTAGTGACGCCGTACTTGTCAACCTTTACACCCCGTGGGAGTTGGACCCAACGGCACCGAAATAGAGGAATTTTGAAAATTACGTAGTCAAGCTCCCAAATCTCCTCTACAAGCCCGTAGTACGAGCTTGGGCCAGCGGTACTGCCGTGCGAATCATAGGCATCTATGCGGACACCTGAGTTCTGCACTGTGCTCTTTCTATCTTGATCTGTTGTATAAAATGTGTAGCCATTAATGTCGTATCCTTGCCATGTCACAATTGTAAATTTTGGCCCTTTTGCCAACCATTGTTCATTTGACGACCTCCTAGTCAATTGCGCCTTCAACCATTCGTTGAACTGACGGTTGTGTTGTCTCGTGATCCAAACTTCTGACTGGCATGCATTCTCCTGACGTAGCATGTCCTTGTGCTCTTCAATATATGGGGTCACTTGGTCATGTGTTGTAAAACCATGAAATGGGCTTGAGCATACGTATTTTGATCCGGAGTTATTGCTTTCCTCCCGATAGTCCCTATACCCTCTAACCTCCCCTCGTGACGAGATAGAGGTACACCTATCGGCTCTACTTGAGCCATGTAGCCGATGCAGAATTCAATGACCTCTTCTGTTGTATAACCTTCGATGATGCTACCCTCCGGTCGAGATCGATTGCGTACATAGGACTTGTAATTCCCATGTACCTCTCGAAGGGTACATATGACGAGAAATACGGGGCCACATATTTTATCTCTTTCACAAGGTGGACAATGAGATGGACCATGATATCAAAAATGATGGAGGAAATACATCTCTAGATGACATAGAGTTGTCACCACCTCGGTTTGCGAGCATCTAGTCCATCCGGATCAATGACCTTTCGAGCAATTGCGTTGAAGAAATAACATACCCTTATGATTGTCACTCGAACCTTGTTCGGCAAAATACTTCCAATTGCAACATGTAGCATTTGAGTCATTAGCACATGACAGTCGTGAGACTTCATGCCAATTAATTTCAAATGTTCCATGGAAACAAGTTTCTTCATGCTTGTGGAGTGACCGGATGGAACTTTCACATCATTTAAGGACTGGCACAATCCAGTTCTCTCGGACTTAGACAGAGTGTAACATGCTGGGGGAAGGTACGTCCGGCCTTTATCGGTCTCTATCGGTGCTAACTCGGTCCCGATGTTCATAGCGACCAAGTCACGCCTTGCGTTAACACCATCCTTTGTTTTATCGTGAATGTTCGAAGAGACCAATCAAACTGTCACATACATTCTTCTCACGTGCATGACATCGATGCAATTGCGAACTTCTAAGTGCTCCCAATAAGGCAAGTCCCAAAATATTGACCTCTTTTTCCACATGTTCTTCCTCAATTTACATCCCTTGCCAAACACAACATTTATATCCTTGACCATATCAAACACCTCTTTCCGCTAAAAGGTCTTGGCACCGAGTCATCCTCTTTTTCAGTCAAATTGTTTCTTCCTCTTGCGGTATGGGTGATACTTTGGAAGGAACCTACGGTGACGCATGTATACGCTTTTCGCGAGTTGTTCAACCACACACTCTCGGTATAATCTAAGCGATGCGGACACGCTTTGGCTCCTTTTATACTCAACCCCGACAAAGTTACCAAGGGCGGAAAATCATTAATGGTGCGAGAACAACATGGCGTGTAGAGTGAAGTTCTCTCGTTTGTCCGCATCCCATACATGTACCCTTCATTCCACAAGATTGCAAGATCTTCCACCAATGGGGCTAGGAACACATCAATATCGTTGCCGTGTTGCTTGCCCTTGGATAAGTAGTGACATCAAAATATATTTCCGCTTCATACACGCCAAGGAGGAAGGTTGTACATGCACGAGTCACGGGCCAGTGCTATGTCGGTTGCTCATGTTACCAAAAGGATTCATTCCATCGTACTCAACCCAAACCTTATATTTCTCGGTTCCACACGAAATCTACAAACATCCTATCGATGTTCCTCCACCGGGCGTAATCAAGCAACATGTCTTATCATTCCGTCTTTCTTACGCCGCTCGCGCGTTAACGCATCAATGTTGCGTCCTTGCGGTTTGCAAATAAACGCTTCAAACGGGGATTACGGGAAGATACCACATCACCTTAGCGGAGGTCCTTGCTTCACCTCGATACCCTTCCCATCATCGAGTCATTTTACGCTTGTATCGGGATGCTTTGCACCGGACAAACATGTAAGCTAGCATACTCTTTACAGACAGATACAATCATTCCGACATGCATGTATTCTTTCTACTTCCATTCCTAATGGACAAAGAATCTTCTTGGCTTGGTAGGTGGTTCTCGGCAACACATTTCCGTTGGAAGCATGTCCACTAGGAGACCTAATAATGCCGTGAAACTCTTGTCGGACCAACCATTGCTTGCCTTCAATTTTAGCAGTTCTAGAACCGATGACAACCTCGTGTATTGCGGCTTGCGGCCGGGAACAAAGGTTTCTCCGAGTCCTCCATCAAGCCCTCGAATTTACCAAACTCTCTCACTATAGTTCCTTCGCATCACGTAACATCGATCCAGTTGTCATCCTGCGACCTATCCTCATGATCCAGATTGTCATCCTGCGACCTTTCCTCATTATCGAAAGAACAGGTCCACAAGCGGCATATCGTTGTCTCCCTCGACTATGTCATAACTACCTTCTTGTGTACTCTTCTCTTCACCGTGATCGGTCCAACATTTGTACCCTTTTAAAAACCCTTGAATCAAGTGAGCTTCAATCTACTGAGTTGCTAAACATCTTGAGATTATCACAATCAATACATGGGCAATACATATATTTCATCCCTTCTTCAACATATCCATTTCGGTAGCCCTTCTAAAAGCGACACGCCCGAATGTACTCTTCACTCACACGGTTCTCAATATACATCCACTTGGTCCATCTACGCTACACAAGTGACAAATGGATGTCAAAATGATTATTACCCTACTACTAACCTCTGATCAGATCACTAAGAATGTTAAGTAATTGAGTACTAATCTCTGATCAGATCACTAAGAATGTTAAGTAATTAAGTATACTAACCTCTGATCAGATCACTAAGAAGACGGTGATATTTTTTCGCCCCCAACTCCCTAAAGCCGGCCGCCTTGCTCCACGTACCGATGCAGCGCAATGAAGACAGATCGGTGTCGACATCCTTCAAGCAAGTACGCCAAGCAATTAATACTATGCAGAATATCACAGACGGTTCCAACCACAAACGGTCTGTGAAAATGATATATCACAGACGGTTCGACGGTTCAACTTAATAACCGTCGGTGATTGTTGCCTATCATAGACGGTTCACATAAATAACCGTCTGTGATAGTCTACATTATCACAGACGGTTCTTAACACGAACCGTCTGTGATGCATACTATCACAGACGGTTCGTGTTAATAACCGTCTGTGATTGTTTTATCACAGACGGTTCGTTAATACAACCGTCTGTGATGCCCAGATTCTTCGGCAGCCGACATTGCCGACTTCTTCGCTGAGCGACTATCCATCTGCTTCTTCCCACTTCTTTTCTTCATCCGAGGCCTGCTGCTGTGTCTTGAGGAATGCCACATCTGAAGACCAGTTCTTGACCAGCTCTAGGCGTACGTGATCCAGAGACTAGAGATGAAGAAAAGAAGTGGGAAGAAACAGATGGATAGTCGCTCACCGAAGAAGTCGGGTATGTCGGCGCTCATCAAGAATCTGAAATGTCTTTTGAACTTTTGTAATAAAATTGCCTTGTATTTTGCAGGAAAAAGAAGGATTGTCGGAGTGGACATCACATCTCGACAGTAGTCGGCATCGTCGAGGAACATGCAAATACTGAGGCAAGCACAAAAACTCAACAACACATTCAGATCGATCTATTACATGATAACAAGCTAACAAACCCTTCGTGGCACGACGGTCACACTAAACAAGACACACTTACGACACTTACGGCAAGAGTGTGTTCTTTAGTATGAACCGTTCGTGCCGCGATGGAGGTGCTAGCTCACGGCGGGGAGATGCGCATACGGGAAGCTAGCTAGTGGATGAACTCACGCGTGACTAGTACCGTGGAAAGGTTGATGGGGAGTTATTAATAAGGGTCCGGCCGTGGAGGAGGCGGTGCCGGCCATTCGATGTGGAGAGAATAGACGGTGAGATCGAAATCTCGTATACGCCAATTATTGGTGACATGAGATTATTACAGGCGGTTCTTAACAGGAACCGTCTGTGTTATCTGACTTTCACGAGCGGTTTGTGTTAATAACCGTCAGGAACTTCCTGACGGTTCTTAACAGACCCGTCGTGTTATCTCGATGGTATAGACGGTTCGTATTAAGAACCGTCTGTGAAAGTTCACAGACGGTTATTAACAAAAACCGTCTGTGATGTCTCAATTATCACAGACGGTTCATGTTAATAATCGTCTATGAAAATATCACAGACGGTTGCCAGTAAAACCGTCTGTGATGTACCCGTCCAGTATAGCCTCTTCTGTAGCAGTGATATAAATTAGGGGGCCTGCACGCCTCCAACATATAGCGATTTCATTCGTACTCATTGTAAACTATTTGTCCACAGCAATAAAGTCCTTGGATATGTTATTGTTCCCTGTATTATTATTATTATTTGTATGTTCGATAGAGGGCCCTGAGTCCCGTGCATTGACTGTTGGCGTCGACTGTGGGGAGTGTCATCGTCCAAAGATCCTCACCATGATGTTCTGAAGCCCTCATATACAGATGACGAGAACTCAGATGACGAGAACTCCTTCGACCTTGACTACTATGCTGACCTCATAGACGAGGACTACATCCCTGAGGGGATGTGCAAGTGTGACTTTTATCTCGAGTAAGTTCCCAAGGGAGACTCTTCGTCATCCTCAGCTAAACCGCTGGGATCGAGGCAACAGAGACTCCGCTACCGCTTCCAAGCAACTCTGAGGGCTAGTACGTTCATGAACTTGCCATAACTAGAGAGGCAACTAACAACCATGGTGTCCACTGATGATATCGCTAACAGTGTCCATGATAAGATTCTGGTAGAGCCATTTGCAAAAAATCTACTATGGAATCTTTTGTACTACCAATCTCTGATGAGGACAGAATGTTCTCATCTTCCATCCGCTCAGTGTTTCATAAATGTGCAGCCATTAATGAAGGTGTGACCATAGAACAGTAGGCAGTATGTGAACAATGTAAGGCCTAGGAATAGGTAGCACATGTGGAGTAGGAACGACACAACAACAAGATGCTTGCCCACCAAACAGAAAGCAATGAGGAGGCCCTCCAACAATACAATTATAGTGTGTAGGGGACGTCCAGGAGGCCTAACACCAATGCCAACGGCGATCACCAACAGTTGTTGGCCACGCCTCAAGTCGTCTCGTGAGTGTCGATAAGAGATTTAAATATTGTACATTCTCCCTCGCAGGAAGAAACTCCAATCGATCACGATTGTATATTAGCAAGTGACATTGCCAATCGTCTGGAGGGGTAAACAATGAACAAGATCTACTGATCATTCATTTGTTGGTTGTTGACCTCCAAGAGGCAGTTGAAGAAGTCCAAAGCTTGTCATAGTTTGTGAGGCCTCAAATTGGTTCTAGTGATCGCAACAACGACCTCTGTTCTTGTCAGGCAAACGATCCACCTCGGCAGAACGTATTCGACAAGCTGGCTCTGGGTTAGCACACTTACTATTGTTTATCAATAAATAGATGACCACATTCCGCAATGTGGGGACCCTGAGCATTGAATACCCAAATTCTCATATGTATACCATACTAGTCCCATCAATAGTAGTTAGTACACACAATCACAACATTGAAATCACATCCATACACATCGTATATATTTAATTTACAATAAAATAGTCAAATACATAACTGAACCAGAAACAGCAAAAAAAAAAAAAAAGAAGAGTCAGAAAGGAGTCGCCATGAGCAGAAAGATAGTCGCCATGAGCAGAAAGATTGTTTATCGTGAACTCACTGGTCACTAAGCTCCGATCGATCGGTCTATCTCATACTTTCACTACAGCCAGAAAGAGAAATCGACAGTAGCTGGTACGGTTAGATGCCAAACCAAACAAAACGATCGAGACGCTTCAAACGCATGCAATGCACAAACCAAATAACCGGCACGTGGACGTTTGCCCGATCGATCGAGTTCCATGCATTCAGGAGTGCGACCTGCGCCACCTCGCCACCGTCGGCGTGCCCGTCGCCGGCGTCGACCCCGCCGCGGCGCGTGCCTTCTTCGTACCGCTGAGCGGCGTCCTCTCCATGCAGCTGTCGGAGTCGTCGACCCTCGCTGCGTCAGCGCCCATGCCGCCGCCGCCGCCGAACAGGAACGCGCCCCACTTGAACAGGCCCCGCCGCCGCCTCTCCGAGCTCAGCCGGTCCACCTGCGCCTGCAGCGCGTGGCACTGCACCTGAGTGCACGCACGAACGTATGCAGCCATTAATCATGCATGAATAAGCTGCCAGCTCTAGATATACTAGCAGTATAAGTACAACGTCACGTCGCGCTAGCTATCATGTAGAGCGAAATAAAAAAGACAAAAATTCGTAAGAGGGGCTTCTCTAAAAAACGGTAACCCATACGTATTTCTAGAGAAAGCGATGAGTTTTTGTTTAAAACCAAGAAGTTGTGTGTAATTTGGAAAAATCGTAGGGTGTTATCCAGCAAAAGAAGGGTCTCATAAAAATATCGAGGATTTGTACATAGTTTTAAAGAAGTAGAGGGGTTTTGTAAGAATTGAGAACCTGTATGTGATTTTGCGATTTCGTAAAATTCAAATAGCTTATTTGCAAAGAATCTGATGTGGCAGCTCCCGGGGAGCGTTTCCCCCGGGTGTAACATAGGACACTAGTCATCGACCGAGCGCTGCACGGGCAAATAAATTTGAAATGATGTACGTTTTTCTTTTTAAAGTCTGAAAGATTATTATAAGTTAGTAAAAGTAGTGTTTTCATTGCCCTACTTTGATATTCGTATTTCTTGCGGAATTGTTTTTTCATAAAGTGTAATGTTTATATAGCGGGGAGTTAGGAGTACCTAAAGATTGGACCTGTTTCCGTTTCCATCACTGCTGGATCAGGAATGGATCAGGAAGAGGGCATACGCACTAGCTTGTTGTGACTCCAGGCCCTAAGATATATGAATACCATTTTGCTTTTCTATTATTAGGCGGTGGGGTTGGCATGCAAGATTTGCTTTTTAATTTGATTCGGACTCGGGCAGCTCTCAATTTGTATGCAAACAAACTCAATTGTTTCCAACTTTCCATTGGATGACGCAAGTAGATGTAATCCAAGAGGTAGATTACATCAATAAAAAGAATTGGATTATCAAGATTTTTTCCTCTTTTTTGATTAATGTATGAATTTTTAGCTTTTTTATTAGTATGATAATTTCTAACTTTTTATATTATAGGATTAATACAAGCCTCCCGAAAAAGCAGTGGCGAAGTCAGAGTTTAATTACGTCTTGGACTTAGTAGTGGAATGATCTAGACTATCTGAGTTAGACCATAAAAAGGGCCTGTTTTTTTTGGCTGCGACTTGTGGTTTTTGGCTGCGGCTTGTGACTTTTGAGCTGTTTGTACGAGAGATTACAGAATAACAGAAACTCACATGTGATTTTTGCTGATATAAATGAAGTCAGTAAAGTATGTACTACAATTAACTAGTAGACTCTATCTTAAAAAATACTCCGTTTAAAAATTAGTTATTGTAGAAAAACCGAAAAGCAGCTTTTAGAAGCTGAAAAGAACATGACCAAATGCTACTCAGGCTGGACTGAATTTATCTGAACTGTACACTAGATATTTTTTCACACATCGAATTAAAGGCTACACTCCTCTAATTAATATAGATATGATATATATGGTATAAAGATGTGGTTGTACGTACGGACCTGGAGCCTGGCGATGTCCTCGCGGAGGCGGCGCAACTCGTGGTGCTGCGCGAGGACCTCACGCTTGGAGGGGCACCGTGCTGCGGTGGCAGCGGCGGAGGGGAGGTCGAGGGCGGCGGCGGGGCTCCTGGTCTGCAGGGAGCGGAAGGAGCCGCTCCACTCAGCAAAGCGGTTGAGCTTGCTGCCGTGCTCCGAGAAGAGCACCTGCACCGCGCAGCGCACCGGCAGCTGGTCGTTCTGCACGGCGTGCGCCGCCGCCTCCGCGGACAGCTTGCGGGCGTCGATCAGCCGACACAGCGACCGCCGCTCCTCCTTGCTCGCGTGCGGGTGCGCCTGCGCGTACATTCATCCGTGTATCACAAACATTAATGATCAGGTGTACGTACGAATCTCAACGATCGAAATCAACTGCGGATGCACCAAATTCGTAGAACTTAAATGGGAAACAGTTTAATTTCCCCAATAATCGCAAACAGTTCTCGGATTTCAAGCAGGGTCTAACCAGGTACACCTGGTCTTTCATTATTTCATTCGGTTTTGCTATTGCAAAGACGACTGAAATTTTTTTATCTCTCAGTTATTTAAAGTTGTACTCTTAATCAAATAAAATTAAGCCCCTAAAAAAACAGCTGCAATTTCAGGTGATTCAGAATGCAATTAAAGTTACACTTAGTTACAGTCTCAATCAACTGAAGTTGCAGCCCTCTTCAAAAAAATCAACTACAATTTTAATTGATTAAAAGTACAATTTTAAATAATTATAAGATAAAAAAATTTAATCACCTTTACAATAGCCACTCCCTATTTCATTTCATCGCAACCGGAGACGCAAAGTTCCTGTAAACACATGCTAGATGGCCAAAGCTACGAGAAGGAAAGCGTAGATCGGAAGAAACAAACGCAAGGAGACAAGGAGTGATCTGGTTGGTACCCGCCAACACCGCCACGTACAGAGCCGTCTCCATGTTCAAGCGCAGGTGATTCTTTTGTTGTCTGCAGTTGCAGATTGAGCTAGCTAGCTAGCTCACGTGATTAATTTCTTTTTTTTATTAGAATTGCATGTAGCGACTTGCGAGGCCAAACACAAACCTCCTCGGACTTTCTGATGTGACTGCACTATACGTGCTTGGATTGCTAAGGTGGTTCTCATCCGGGTTTTTCTGTTAATTTGGGTTTAAAATTTATAGCTTTTGGCTTTTTTAAGCACTGTTTTTTACTGTTTTGAGCTTTTTTTATATTATAGCTACTATAATTTTTTTCTACGTAATTAAATTTGAAAAATATAAAAAGAGAAAAAAAATAATATATCATCTCGAACAATACAAAAAAATATAGGAAAAAAGACAAAAAAACCTAAAAATAGTAAAAAACTAAAAAATGATGAAATTAAGAAATTAGGAACTAAAAGTTTAAACCCAAACAAACAGGGAAAAAAAGAAATACATCTAGGCTTATGGCTTTTTTTTGGTATTATAGTGACTTTTTTGAACTGTAGCTGCTGTTAATTTTTTCAGTGTAATTGAACTTAAAAAATAAAAAAATAGTTATATCATTATAGACAATGCAAAGGAATAATAGAGAAAAAAGAATAAATAAAATAAAATTCTAAAAAAATAAAATTAAAAAGTTTAAAGTTAGAAATCAAAAGCTAAAAACAGAATCTCAAATAAGCGGAGCCTAAATGCATTGCGGTTCATTGCGTGGCATTTATGTTTTAACAGTAGCTTTTGCCTTTTTAATTTAAATGACGGTGTAGCGAGCGTTAGCTTTTTGTAAGTAATTTAATTAAAATAAAAAAACATAAAAAAATCAAAAACTGTTATATCTTCATATATAATGCAAAAAAGAGAGAAAAAAGCTACGTTAAAAAGTCAACGTGTTCGAAGAACAAATTCTGCGAAGGATATAGACAAAAAAATAGAAAAACTATAGATGTTGGCCATTTTTATTTGTTACTTATTAAACTAGACGTTATTTGAAACACGGGAACTCTATACAAATTACATTGCTTTCTACCAAATTTCTATAAAACTGCGCATTCTGAAACAGGCTCTCAAAGCAAACATAATATTGATGCCAGTTTTCCTTTTTTTGGTCTGAAGTTTAAATCACATACACTAAGGTCCTGTTTGTTTCCACTTAAGATTATTATAATCTAGCTTATATGTGCAGATTATATAAGCTAACTTATAATAAGCTGGTGGGAAATAAGCTGTCAGGTGTTTGGCAGCCTGGATTATCAGAGTTATGAATTGTTGTATTCGAATGTTTAAAGACTACAATGCCCTTGAGCTTATAATGTTTAAAGATTGAGGAGTTAATGAATGGCAAATGTGGGTAATTTTTCTGAAGTTTTATGGTCATTTAGATAAAAGGTGATCTATAAGCTGAAATAAACTTCTTTTTTGAGCTTATTAGATTACAATAATCTGGACTATTAAATTATAATAAGCTACCTTATAATTTGAACTGTTTATTTCTACTTATAATTTATAAGTTAGATTATAATAATCTTAAGTAAAAATAAACAGGGTCTAAATTACTACTCCCAGGCAAATGTTTGATGGTCCAACTTGGAACTACTGTGGTCAAACACACAGAAACATGTGGGTACTTGGCTCGCTCACTTCCATTGTTTATTTACCTCGAGCACAGCACGCATCCACCACAGTCACATCGGCCAACGCACACCTCCTTCCTACGTGCATCCCCCTACGCCTTTCTGGCCTTTCACATCAACAAAGCCAATGGGAAAAATAGGGAATCACAAACTTACACGTACGTCATATGATTTACCTCATGATCAGCTATAGGACATGTACTTTTTAGCTACGATTTGTGACTTTTAGTTGTAGTATGTGATTTTTAGGTTGTTTATACGAGAGATTACAGAGTAACAGAAACTCACATGCGGTTTTTGCCGATATAAATGAAGTCAGTAAAGTATGTACTATAATTAACTAGTAGACCCTATTTTTAAAAAAATACTCTATTTAAAAACTAGTTACTGTAGAAAAACCGAAAAGCAGATTTTAGAAACTGAAAAGAACAGGGCCATATATATACATATTTTAGAGTGACCTTGTCGTTTTATGAATTTTGACCAGTCTAATAATCATATATATATATATATATATATATATATATATATATATATATATATATATTAAATATATAATATTGTGAAATCAGTTTTAATATGACGATACAATTTTCGTTTGACCAATCCAGATACTTTAACATGCACTATGTTAGATTTGGCGGCAAACATGTTCAACATCAATTATAAAACGACAAATTACGTGCTTGCTTATTTTTCGTTCTGCGACGATGGTCTAAATCGTTTTATCCGTGAGGTTTTTCAGGCCGTCTGATTAATAAACCAACACTTAAATATAATTAGATTAACAGAAATTTCATTACAAAAAATCTAAAAAACATTCTAATGTTTCAAACAGATCTTGACAAGGGATCAGCTATCCTAAGTGAGCTGCAAGCAATAGCGTTATTTTCATGGTTACCCACATGTTAACTATGGGTCATCCGGATGTTTTCTTCTTGACAATCATCAAGATTTGAGATCGTTGGATTAGAGATCCAACGGCCCTTTTTTTTAAGAAATGGGAGAATTTTTTTAAGGAGGTGGGAAAGAATTCATGGTTGTTGGATCTCTAATCCAATAGTCATAAATCTGAATGCTAATTAGGAAGAAAATATCCGGGTAATATTTATCAACACATGTTAACCATTCCATTTCTGCTGAACGTTCTAGAGATGAACGGCAGGGATCATGGATGCATGGTCCATCTAAAGGGCCAGAGACCGTTTTTTTCTAACCAGGACGAGATTCGTTAACCAAACAGAGCATAAACATCATTAACCGAACAGAGAGATGGAGATAATTATCATTGGCCCCATAGCCTGCGAATGCGACTCACGCACCTTGAGGTAAGTGTCGACGGCGCGGTACAGCCCGTCGTCCGCGGCGCGTGCGTGCGCCGGCACGGCTCGCGCGAGCTCCTCGAACTCCGCTGGCCGCAGCCCGGCCTCCAGCGCCGCCTCGGCGAGGTACGCGTCCACCAGCCTCGCCACCCTGGCGGCCGCCGCGCCGCCGCCGCCCGCCTTGGCGCCCTCCCGAAGGAAGCCCCGCACGAGGCGGAGCACGAGGGGGACGTCCAGCAGCGTCGCGCACGGGCGCGCCGGGCGGTCGTGGGCGACGGCGGCGCTGTGCCAGAGCCCGAACGCCGGGATCATCACGGCGCCGAGCGATGCCTGGTCCAGCCGCCGCGCCGCGCGGGACTCGAGGTCCCCGAGCAGCGCGGCGCCGGCGCCCACCATGCTCCCCGCGCGGAGCAGCCGGAGCAGGAAGTCGCACGTGATCCCGTCGTCCCTGTCGTCGGCGTCGTCGGGCGGGAGCGCGGCGACGAGGGACTCGAGGAGGAGGCGCTTCTTGAGCCACGTGGCGGTGGGGCTCTCCGGGGGAAGCAGGAAGCGGCCGGATGGGGACGACGCCACGTCCGGGAGCCACCTGGCCGCGTAGTAGGAGAGCACGGAGGCGAGGTGGTCGGGGCCGGAGCTGCCAGAGGAGTAGGCGGGCGAGGCTGCGGGCTTGGACCGGATGGCGGCGATGGTGCGCACGAAGGCGTCGACGTCGTTGACCACGCACGCGTCGTCGCTGGCGCGCGGGGGCGTGCCGGCGGCGGAGGACAGCCGTGGGTCCGGCAAGGCATAATGGGCGCCGGCGGCGCGTGGGGAGGGGGAGCTGGGGCTCTGGGATGGCGACGGCGGCTTCATGGCTGGCGCGGGTTGTGTGTGTCGAGCTGATGCTGAACTTGAGCTGTATATTATGCTGGAACTTGGTACATGGAGCTACATGGATGTGGTACATGGAGCTACAGAGTAGAGTGAAGGCCCCATGGGTGGGACGGGAATGAGTACGGTGCAACAGTAAGTATAAATCGACAAAAACACAAAATATGGGGGTGGAAATGGAAATTAGCTACATGCTCTAGAAAGGGAGAAAAAAAAGACATAAATCGCCGATCAGTAACACTACAAAAATCACTTAAGTCGGCAAACGGCATGGCTTGGCACTAACACGTGCCCGAGACCGCACTTTCTAACTTGTTTTTCGATTTATACATTTTTGCATTGTGTAGCGACCTGGATTTTGCCATTCGAATCTTCCGTGTATTCTGAGATAGTCTCTAGATTAGTAACTAGCTCATAAAATATAACATTGACAAATATCACATCTATACATATTTATAAATAAAAAAGGTACTTTATATTACATAGGCATACGTAAATAGATCTTATAATCAGTTTTACGGGCCGGCAGACCAAATGAGACTGTTCACAACGGAGCAGTAGAAAGTAAATAAACCAAAAATAGCCTCCATATTCTGCGACAGGCAATCAAATAAGACTAAATCTAATTCTGGCGTACGTCTTCTATGCCGTATCCAGAGGCATGGATATATCCATACACCATATCATTGATTCCGTCATCTAAAACCACATAGTAAGCAACAATGAATACAAAAATACTCAGCAAATCCCTATTGCAGAATGTATTTTATAGGAGCATATATCGGCATGCAAGGCTTAACCAAAGGAAGCTCTTATGTTTATTTTAGCGTGAAGCCAATTTACCAAACATCATACTATAGCTAATTTCTAAACTTATGACTTAGCCATTTTAACTAAAATCAAAATATTCAGTTGAAAGCATCTAGGCCCCTAAAAATGATTTTGGTAATTAATGAGTTTATATGAATATGGGACTAATGTATTTAATGAGTGTTTAAAGGATAAGTACATATGTGGTTGACAAGATGCAAGCCAAAAAAAGTAAATTTGAAGTTCAAGCATGGATCAAGACAAAAGGTATATGTAGAATAGGACCTCTTTTTGCTTTCACCGGTTTTAGGAGAAAAGGTGGAAGACCGGATTATAAGTTAAATAATCGTACCATAAAGAGGGATCATGGCAAGTAGCTTGATAGCAAATTTTATGTGCTACATGGATCAACTAGGATCATGCATTCTTCAAAAATCTGTTTAAAAGCCAAGACTGTGCTCTGTCTGGTCGAGCGGTAGTTCCGCAAATTTCAACGTCGGTACTACCGTCCAGCGGTAGTCCCACAGGTAAAATCGGAACTACCGGCGATCGGAAGCTCCGGAACCCGAGCGGAGCGTTTTTTCCAGAGAGTACCCTCCGGATGCACTTCGAATTTCTGAGGGAGCGGTAGTTCCGCTGTCAGAGCGGTACTACCGGTTACAGGTAGTTCCGGAGGGAGAGCGGAGCCTTTTTTCCAGAGAGCACCCAACTTGGACTTTTGGAGTTCGGCCCGAGCGGTAGTACCGTAATTTACAATGGCGGTAGTACCGCGCCGACTACCCAACGGTCACTGCAGAGGCTCTGACAAAGCTGTTCTGTCGCGTCAGATAGGGAAGCGGTATTACCGGCCTCAGACCGGCGGTAGTTCCGCTCGTCCTGAATTTTCTGGAATTTGTTCCAAACGGCTAGTTTTGGTAGGTACAAGGTATAAATACCCATACCACTGCTCAAGGACATTAGTTAGAGACCCTATTGAACATTCTTAAGCATTGGGCATTCACTCCACACCTCTTTTCTCTCTTGAGCACTTATTTGAGGTGGTTGAGCAAAAAGTGCATTGCATTCATTAGTTTGATCCTTGGCACTTGTTTGCAATCAAGCGAAGCCCTTGGTTTATTACTCTTGGTGTTTGCCAGCACCTAGACAATTGGGCGGAGGATTGATCGGTGATCTTCTCAAAGGAGATTGTAGGAAGACCCGGTTTTCTTGTGAAGGTTAGAGCTCACCTACCCGAAGCGGGGAAGAGCTACCTCTAGTGATTGAGGTGTTTCGGCTTAATTCGTGGAGCCGGTTCGATTCATTCGGGCTAACCTCAACGTGGATTAGGGGGAACCGGCAAGTTTCCGATACCACGATAAAACATCGATTGTGTACATCTCTACATTGTTTTCTTCTAGCTCTGATTTATTTGTCTTAGTGTGTTTGAATTGCTTATTCTAGAGCTAGCATAGCTATTCACTTGACTAGAATTGTGTAGGTTTAATTGTCGTACATTCTAGCCATCAAAATTGAAGAGAATTAATTAAGTGGAAAAGAAAAATTTTAAAAACCTCATATTCACCCCCTCTAGTCGGTATCCTTGATCCTACATCAGTTTAGTTAAGTCAAGAGATAATTTTCCATACTTTTGTCCATTAACCATGATTATCCAGTAACCATTAATTTATGAAAACTATTTAAAGTGTGGTATTTATGTACTTTGCCCATATCCGAGAGCACGGCTATTAAACTAGATTTTAACACTATGAAGAGATTGACAGCTTTGACCACAAGATATGATTAACTCATAATGTTGGTCACTACACGCTTCCACAGGTGTGTGACTGAGGAAAACATAACAAGGTTTTTACAATACTTAGCTCCGATGCTTTCTCCTACTCCAAAGGTGAGACCCCTCAACATGGGACAGTGACCGTTACGGGTCACCCCCAGAACACAATCATAACAAGTAACGTTTTCAATGAGAGATCACCAATGATAGGAAGTCTACGGCCCTTCACGTTTACGGAATCCACAATAGGCAATGACTGTTACGGGTCACTCCCAACATAATACGATAGAAATATAGAAATCCACTTACCAATTTAATGCACAAGAGTCTACAGTGTAACATCCTGTGAAGCTAAATTTTGGATTATAAATTTTTCTTGCATTAATTGCGGTTATTTTGATTTGGAATTGTTTCTCTTTAAATCATTTCTTAATTAAAGAGCTGATGATTTCCAATGGGCAAAAGAAATGAAATAATAGAACATAAAATAATAAAAGGAGAATCTGAATAAATGATCCAGTGTCAAAAAGAATGTAGTTGATCCTAGGTAATGGATTATATATAGGGTTAAATCTTTACAAAAGAAATGAGTGAGAGAAACAAAATAGAAAAGTATATATGTAAATACAAATATGTATATATGAAAAATGGAAATAATAAAAAGGGGTTTTAAATGAATAAAAATGTGTAGATGAGCTCCCCTTAAAGATTGGGATTTAGAAATATATATATATATATTCATATTTGCAAATATGTGAAAGAAATGAGTGAAATTAAATAAAAGAAATAGAAAAGAAAAAAAATATTATTTTGGGTCAGCCGGCCGAACTGGCCCAGCCAACCCCGACCCACCCGCGCGACCCCCAGCCCCTGCTCCTGTTCTTCTTCTCCCCCTGCCCTCCCCTCGACGGCCGCTGGGCGTGCACCGCCTCCCCTCCCGTTCGCCCCCTTCCGTGGCCCGGCCCGACGGTCGTTCGGACCGTTGAGACACCCCGCCGGACCATCGCAACGCCGCCCGACCGCGCCTCTTTTCCGCAAGACTCTCTCTGCTGCGCCAAGAACTCCCCTCGCGTGGCGCCCATGCACCGCCTCCGCCACGGTTTCTCCCTCAACCCGCCATGAAGGCCACTCGACCGCCACCCCTACACTGCCTCCGCCGCTTGTCGAAAAGACGGCTCGGGGGAGGCACTCGATGCCAGCCCCTCTTGCGCGCCCTTAAAGCCCCCCGAGTGCGCTAGCTTCTCCCCACACTCTCCACCGCCCACAGGTGCCCAATTAGGCCCCTCGCTCTCTAGCTCATGGCGCCCGTTTCTTCCCAAGTCCGCCACTGGGCTCCTCGGCGGACCCCGCAGCTAGAGCCCACCTCACTCCCACGCCACCCCGAGCACCGTGAAGCTGATCCCACCGCCCGAGCTCCTCCCGGCTGTGCAGACCACGGCCGAACACCACCCGAGCTCGCCGCCACCGCACGCTGCCGGCATACACCGGTGTTCCCCGGCCTCCACCACCACCGCCATCGGCTTCCCCGTGTCCCCGGCATTCCGTTTTGACCCTCCCCGGCACCTTCCCGACCGTCGCCGTCGACCGCGCCACCGCCCTTCCCCGGCCTCGCCCTCCTCTGCTCGGCCCCCTCCGGCAAATACCTTAAGAGGTATTATTGCCCTTATAGGGTATCGAAACTCCCCGACTCATCTCACCGGTAGTGGATAGACGTGGTTATGCAAGGGCAAAGGAGGCCTAAAGGGACACCAAGGGAGGGTGACGTTCATCGATCGTACTAGCATTGGGGAAGGGGAGCCCGCATAATGTTAGTAGCTGTGGTGAACATCCCGTGCAACGTATGGGACCCACCGCAAGTGGGAACAGCCCATAGGGTGAGATGACTAGCGGAACTAGATATCCTGAACAGTCATGTGATAATCTATTTGACCACTTGACCAAGGAATCAGGTGGGGCAACAGGTGGATTATCGCTTGTGGTGAAAGTGTACACACTCTGCAGAGTCAAAACTATTCGAATAGCCGTGCCCACGGTCATGGGCAGACATGGGATACTTAACTAGATATAGTTCTGTTTCAAAATGGTTTGTGAAGGGAATGGGAGAATAGAGGGCGATGGACTGCCCTAGTTTGGAATTGGCCTGGGTTTTGTCCCAGTGGTAAGTTAAGTGGCTATAACACTGAAAGATACAGTATGATGGAGATGCCATGTAATGGTGGATGGCGTCTGTATCGCTATTACAAAGGATGTACTTCACTTTACTTTTACTGAAAAGCTGCTAGATCTCAGGGATTTTAATTATGTATTCACATGCAATTTTTGGCAAACAAACAAACCCCAGCCTTCCTTGATCTAGCCTAGCATATAAAATTACTGCATTCTGTGTGGTAACTTGATGAGCACGGTGGATAGTGTGCTCACACTCGCAATATCAAAACAGAGACAGGAACTCAGGGTCACTATGAGCATGAAGAGGTCCCGGTCAAGGAGGAAGGGAACAACGACGAAAATTAGGGCGCTGCATTGCGTTTCTTTTGGGCTCGGACAAGTTAGACTTTAGGCTGTGTGTGCACGTATATAATCTAAGTCTAGATGATATACACTGCACACATATTCCCCAGTCGCTTGCCTGTGGCGTTGGCTTACTTTTGTTCCGCTGCGATACTTTGATGACTGATAACATTTGGCCTTAGGGCCCCTTTTGTAAACTATTGCCCGACGTGGCGTATTTCCAACTTTGGATTGTAATATTTGATGTATGCGATGTATGTATGATTCAGCAATGTACTGTGTGCACTAACTACTGATCCAGGGATTAGTGCAATAATCACAGAGGATTTCGGATTGAAAAATCCGGGTCCGACAGAGCTGGTATCAGAGCATACAACTGTAGGATAAAGGCCTTAGTATGGACGTTAGAAGAGATAGGATTATAATTTGCAAAGCTTATAAAAAGAATTTCTAAAAATATAGTGTACTACTTCTTTCTCTATCCTTCTTAGACCACTAGAAATTTAAATTACAGATGGCCGGAGCTGGAGATGAGGGTGACTGGGACTATCTGGCCCACGGAGTGTACGAGGGGGAGTTCGCCAGCATCCTACGCAAACTCCTCCATTACCTAGGCTACCCGGACCAGCCCGTGTACCGTGGTCTCAAGACCACGGCTGGAGGAGAGGAGTCTTGGCTGATTGAGGTGTTCATCTACCCGAAGACTGCGCATGACCAGCCCCACGTCTTCCGGACAGAGCACCAGCGGACCATCCGGACCGTGGCACTTCAGGACGCTGCACGCCTTGCTGCCGCACGGATGTGCGACATCTACAAGGCCCGCCTTCGACGCACCCCCTTCTGCTACCACCCGTCGCGCCAGGAGAATGCGCGATACAATGAGACATTCATGCCGGTGAACGAGAACAACCCGATGCTTACGCATCGGGTTGACTGACGAGGCCATGGGATCGGCCCACACCGCCGCCTGAGGAGATCACCGCCTCGGGTTCACCTCGTCGCCACACACCGAGGTGGCAACCCTCCATGACGGCAGCGCCCGGTGCAGCGTGCCTTGGCGATTGCATGAGGCGGAGCGGGCACCGGGTCTTGCCCAGCAGTCCCAGCTCCCTGCTTACTCCAAAGACCTCCTACCCCGGTCGGCCGGGGACGCGGTGGGCCCCGCACCACCATCACAGCAAGAGAGTGCGACCTCGGGACCACGATCGACTACGGGCCACGGCTGGTCACGCCGCAGCCGGCCGCTCCTGTTCGAGACCGACCCTCCGAGTTCGATGGCGGCGGTCCCGTTCTCAGTCGCCGACTTACAGTCCCTCCAGCCCAGGCGCCGGATTCATGGAGGAGTAGACCGGATGGCGCGATACTTGCTTGATGTGGGCGCAAATCGAGGGGCGATCGTAGCATGTTATCCAAGATCTTTTGTATCGTAGTAGTTATTTCCGTCAAAACTTTAATTAATTATGTTGTAATTGTAAGTCCAGCCTAGAAGCTGGCTATGTGGTGTTTTATCCTATGAAACCGGCCTTGTGTTCAAAAATTGCTTTTGTCGCTTATTTTGTTGGCTTTTGTTTCTTTGAATTGGCGCCTTATTTTGCTTTGCCTAGCATTAGTGCTAAGCCAATCATATGTATAAATATAACTGCAGATGGCCAGCCAGAGGGTAACTAGGGCCCAGACTCATGCCACCCACAACCAGGCGGAGGTTGACTCCACCCCTGGGGTCTCGCCAACAAGGCGTGGACCGGTGCAAGACCAAGGAGCCGATCTCCCACCCCCACCGACAAATCCCACGATGGCACAAGTCATGGCGCAGCAAACCCAGCTGCTGCAAGCCATTGTTAATGGGCAGCAAGGCGGCTCCAGCCGGTCCAGGGCTGACTTAGCCGATTTTCAGAGAACCCGGCCCCTCACCTTCTCTTCTGCCGACGAACCTCTCGAAGCCGAGGATTGGCTTCGGGATATTGAAAGGAAACTGCGCCTAGCTAAGTGCGCGGAAGAAGACAAAGTGATATTCGCACTCACCCGGCTCGGGGCAAAGAAGAACCGGTGGGAAAACTACCTTGCTGCTAGAGGACAAGAAGAGACCTCCACCGACAGCGACATGGAGGCCATACCATGGATGTAATTTAAGGCGGCATTCAAGTCCAACTTCATTCCGACCGAGTAATGCGGATGAAGAGAAACGAGTTCGCACCCTCAGCTGTGGGAACATGTCAGTTAATGAGTATCTTACCAAGTTCACACAACTTGCCCACTACGCCCCGAAGGACGTAGCAGAAGAGGAGGAGAAAATTGACAGGTTCTTTGAGGGTATGAATGAAGAGCTAAAGTGCGATTGATCGCCCAAGACTTCCCGACTTTCATCAAGCGGTGAACAAGGCACCGATCACGGAAAACGAGAAGAAGAGCTTGGAGGCCACCAGTAGCGCAAGATGGCGAGACAATGCCACAAGGAAGGTTTGTCCAAAGGTTCTTCAACAATTCTAACTTTTCAAGGCGAACCGGTTCAAGCCCTCACCTCATCGCCTAGTCCCAGTGGCAGTTCAATGCAAGGGCGTCAAAATGTGAGTTCAGGTCAGACCACAGGCCTTAAGTGTTTCAGCTGCGGTGAAAAGGGGCACTTTGCCAATAGATGCCCACACAAACAGAATGCCCCTATTCGTAGTCAAGCTTCAGCACCCGGCAAGGGACCTCAGACATCTCAAGCGGTGAAATGCCCCAATGCCCAACCGTGGTGGTCAACCATGTTCTACAGAAGAAGTCGAGGAAGCGGCGGAGTCCTAATAGGTAAGTTCTCTGTCAAGTCCATACCAGCACAAACTCTATTTGATTCCGGAGCCTCACATTCATTTATATCCAAGGGGTATGCGGACAAACTAGGGTTACCTACCTATCCTCTAAAGAGGCCAGTAGTACTTAAGTCGCCAGCTGGTATGATAACAGCTACCTTAGTGTGCCCTGGGGTAACAATAGTCATGGAAAGGTGCGACTTCCCAGCAGATCTGATAGTACTAAGCTCCCAGACCCTGGATATCATACTAGGAATGGACCGTTAGCGGATATAAAGGAGTTATAGATCAGGCCTCCGTGACAAGAAACCGACTAAATGCCTTGGAATGACCATAGATGTGAAAGTGGACCGACCATACCGCTGGGGCCGTGAAATAAATTATTTTGAAGATGTACCCTTAGAAGGAATGATAGTGGTGCAAGATTATCAGGAAGTATTTCCCGAGGACCTACCCGGCATGCCCCCAGACAGAGACCTAGAGTTCGTTATTAATTTGAAGCCAGGTGCCGCTCCTATTTCCAAGCGACCATATAGGATGACGGTGGAAGAGCTAGAAGAGCTAAAGACCCAACTCCATGAACTGCAGGAAAAGGGATTTATTAGACCCAGTTCCTCCCCTTGGGGATCCCCGGTACTATTCGTAAAGAAGAAGGATGGTACAGCTAGGATGTGTGTGGATTACCGGGCATTAAACGAAGTAACCATCAAGAATAAATACCCCATTCCCAGGATCGATGATCTATTTGACCAACTTGGTGGAGCCACCATCTTCTAAAATAGATCTAAGATCGGGTTACCACCAGTGAAAATTAGGGTGAGGACATACCCAAGACGACTTTCACCACTAGATATGGATCAGACGAGTTTACAGTCATGTCCTTCGGTCTGACAAATGCACCAGCTTACTTCATGAATCTCATGAACAAGGTGTTTATGGAGTATTTGGACAAGTTTATAGTAGTGTTCATTGACGACATCCTCATCTACTCCAAGACTGCCGACGATCATGCAGAGCATCTACGCCTAGTGCTAGAGAAGCTAAGAGAACACCAGTTATATGCGAAGTACAGCAAGTGTGAGTTCTGGCTAAGTGACATCAGCTTCCTAGGACATATAGTGTCCATGAAGGAGTATCGATTGATCCCGCCAAGATTGCGGCAAGGATCGAATGGAAGCCACCCTCCACCGATTCATGAAGTGCGAAGTTTTCGGGATTGGCGGGATACTACGTAAGATTCATAGAGGATTTTCTAGAGTAGCCGTGCCATTGACTCAGCTACTCAAGAAGGAACAGAAGTTTGAATGGACCACAGCCTGCGAAGGAAGCTTTCAAGAGCTCAAGAAAAGATTGATTACCACCCCGGTGCTAGTCCTTCCTGATGTACGCAAAGATTTTGAAGTATACTGTGATGCCTCCCATCAAGGGCTGGGGTGCGTATTGATGCAAGGAGGCAAGGTTGTGGCATATGCATCCAGGCAACTCCGCCTCATGAGGTTAACTATCCCACCCATGATCTGGAATTAGCGTCAGTGGTTCATGCCTTAAAACTTTGGAGGCATTATCTGATTGGCAACCACTGTGATATATACACAGATCACAAGAGCCTCAAGTACTTCTTCACTCAGTCACACCTTAATCTGAGGCAAAGGAGATGGTTAGAGTTGATCAAGGATTACGATCTGAGTGTCCATTACCACCCAGGGAAAGCCAATGTGGTAGCAGATGCTTTGAGTCGGAAGGCCTACTGCAATAACCTTATGGTTCAGGAACACCAGCCCGAACTCTATAAAGAGCTGGCAGCCCTGAACCTGGGGATCGTAGAAGAAGGAGCCCTAACCACCTGGGAAGATCAAACAAGCATTGAAGAAATGATAGAGGCTGCACAGAAGGAAGACCCAACTGTTTTGAGGTGGAAGAAATTAATGGAAGATGGGAAAGCCCCTAAAATGACTATGGATCATCAAGGAGTTCTAAAGTACGGAAACCGTGTTTTCGTACCTCACAAAAAGGACCTTAAGGATCTAATGCTCCGGGAAGCCCATAGCTTCGCATATTCCCTTCATCCTGGGAGTACCAAAATGTACCAAGATATGAAGCAATATTACTGGTGGCCAGGTATGAAGAGGGACATTGCCGAGCACGTTGCCTGCTGTGATGTCTGTCAAAGAGTGAAGGCTGAGCACAAAGGCCGACAGGACTGTTACAACCCCTGAAAATACCTCAATGGAAGTGGGAAGAAGTAGGAATGGACTTCATCACTGGATTTCCCCGAACCAGGTCAGGATACGACTCCATTTGGGTCGTAGTGGATAGACTGACCAAGGTTGCTCATTTTATCCCTGTCAAGACAACTTACAAGGGAGACAAATTGGCAGAACTATATATGTCCCGCATCGTGTGCTTGCACGGTGTGCCAAAACGGATAGTCTCAGATCGAGGGTCCCAATTTACCTCGCATTGGCAGGCTCGCATGAAGCCCTTGGTACTCATCTGGATTTTAACACCGCCTACCACCCCCAGACAGATGGTCAGACAGAGAGAGTAAATCAAATATTGGAAGATATGCTTCGGGCTTGTGCCCTGAATTTCTCCAAAGACTGGGATAAGTGTCTGCCGTATGCAGAGTTTGCTTACAACATCAGCTATCAAACCACCTTCGATGTCCCTTCAAGCATTGTACGGAAGAAAGTGCCGCACCCCTCTGCATTGGTCAGAAGTGGGGGAAGGATATATATTCGGGCCTGATACTCTGAAGCAAGCAGAAGAGAAAGTTCGCCTGATCAGAGATCGGTTATTGGCTGCCCAGTCTAGACAGAAAAGTTATGCAGATAAAAGTAGAAGGCCATTAAGTTTTAAGATTGGAGACCATGTCTACTTGAAGGTGTCACCCCTACGAGGAATCAGAAGATTTAAAGTCAAAGGCAAACTTGCCCCTCGCCAATTTAGAAATCCCAACATAATACGATAGAAATATAGAAATCCACTTACCAATTTAATGCACAAGAGTCTACAGTGTAACATCCTGTGAAGCTAAATTTTGGATTATAAATTTTTCTTGCATTAATTGCGGTTATTTGGATTTGGAATTGTTTCTCTTTAAATCATTTCTTAATTAAAGAGCTGATGATTTCCAATGGGCAAAAGAAATGAAATAATAGAACATAAAATAATAAAAGGAGAATCTGAAAAGATGATCCAGTGTCAAAAAGAATGTAGTTGATCCTAGGTAATGGATTATATATAGGGTTAAATCTTTACAAAAGAAATGAGTGAGAGAAACAAAATAGAAAAGTATATATGTAAATACAAATATGTATATATGAAAAATGGAAATAATAAAAAGCGGTTTTAAATGAATAAAAATGTGTAGATGAGCTCCCTTAAAGATTGGGATTTAGAATATATATATATATATATATATATATATATATATATATTCATATTTGCAAATATGTGAAAGAAATGAGTGAAAATAAATAAAAGAAATAGAAAAGAAAAAAATATTATTTTGGGTCACCACGAACCGGCCTGACCAACCCCGACCCACCCGCTGACCCCACCCCTGCTCTGTTCTTCTTCTCCCCGCCTCCTCTCGACGGCCGTCGGGCGCGCGCCGCCCTCCCGTTCGCCCCTTTCCGTGGCCCGGCCCGACGGTCGTTCGGACCGTTGGAGACACCCCGCCGGACCATCGGCAACGCCGCCTCGACCAGCGCCTCTTTTCCTCAAGGCCTGCGACTCCTCTCTCTGCGCCCAAGAACTCCCCTCGCGTGGCGCCCATGCACCGCCTCCGCCCACGGTTTCTCCCCAACCCGCCATGAAGGCCACTCGGCCGCCACCCTCCCTACACTGCTCCGCCCGCTTGCAGAAAAGACGGCTCGGGGGAGGCACTCGATGCCAGCCCCTCTTGCGCGCCCTTAAAGCCCCCCGAGTGCGCTAGCTTCTCCCCCACACTCTCCACCAGCTTCCACCATGCCCAATTAGGCCCCCTCGCTCTCTAGCTCGCCGGCGCCCGTTTCTTCCCTAAGTTCGGCCACCGGGCTCCTCGGCGGACCCCGCAGCTAGAGCCCAATTCCTCACTCCCACGCCACCCCCGGAGCACCGTGAAGCTGATCCCACCCCGCCCGAGCTCCTCCCGGCCAGACCACGGCCGAGCACCACCCGAGCTCGCCGCCACCGCACGCCGCAGCATACACCGGTGTTCCCGGCCCACCACCACCGCCATCGGCTTCCCGTGTCCCCAGATTCGCTTTGACCCTCCCGGCACCTTCCGGCCGCCGCCGCCGACCGCGCCACCGCCCTTCCCGGCCTCGCCCTCCTCCTTTCGGCCCCCCAAGCAAATACCTTAAGAGGTATTATTGCCCTTATAGGGTAGGCAAAGCCTCCCCCGACCACTTGGCTAGCGCAGCCAACTCTCTTCCCCACCCCCCGAGCTCCCGTGGCTGCTCGAGCCTCCCGGCCCAGTCACTGGGTTGAGTTTTCTGCGTTTATTTCACAATGACAAGTGGGCCCCACCGTCACCGCAATGACCGAGAGGTCACGATGACGGTCCCACTGTCGAGCAAAGCACCGACGCAGTGGGTCCAGAAACCCGATGGGACCCACATCGGTGACCGCATTGCAACCCGAACCCCCGACGGTGGACCCCACCGTCGAGTTTAGTAATTTTTAGATTTTATTTAAACTGAGAACTTTGAAATGTTATAACTTCTTCATTTTAACTCCAAATCGAGTGAGACAAATTTCTAAATTCGTATAAATTCAAGATCTATCTAATAGAACTGAAATCATAATTTTTAGAGTTTATTTGAATTTTTGGTGTTATTGGGTTTGATTTGTTGCTTTTCATTTTATGCAAATTTTCGCGCCCGGTTAAAATAGCGTACGAGGCACAAGAAGAGGAAGCAGAGGCAGCAGCTGACCCCGGCACCCACCTCCAAGAACCGTGTGACCAAGGCGAGTTACCACTTTGACCATATTGAACCCAGATTTATGCAAATTATTTCTTGTTAAATTATCCAAGTGCATGCTTTATTTTATGTAGTATATCATGTTCAGACTTTTAGAATGTAGTTATACATCCGATATTATGCTTGCTAGGATTACCCGTTGAGACATGTTGATATGTGTGAACCTTGTCGCCGTAGTAAAACTAGTATAAAATAGATTTCCCCAAATAGAGTATAATGTAGCGACTTGCTTAGCCATGCTAGATAAACGGGGACACTCAGTTGTCCCAAAAACTCTCACATGCAATATGGAAAATGATTTGGGCAGTCATGGTGGGAATGATCGATGAAAAGTTTGAACTGTTATTTTATGTCCCAAAATCTCCAAACTTGCTTAGTATCGGGTGGATGAATTGGGAAATTTGGAATGTGGTGCGGTGGGAGCACAAAATTATGGAATGTGGTAGAACCACCCGGATAACACTAAGGACTGAATCTTGTCATGTTAGCAGTGTAAAACAAGACAACCACATGTCTCAGAAATACAACTTGGCTAAGAAGCGGTATCGAAACTCCCGACTCATCTCACCGGTAGTGGATAGACGTGGTTATGCAAGGGCAAAGGAGGCCTAAAGGGACACCAAGGGAGGTGACGTTCATCGGTCGTACTAGCATTGGGGAAGGGAGTCCGCATAATGTTAGTAGTGTGGTGAACATCCCGTAACGTATGGGACCCACCGCAAGTGGGAACGACCCATAGGGTGAGATGACTAGCGGAACTAGATATCTGAGCAGTCATGTGATAATCTATTTGACCACTTGACCAAGGAATCGGGTGGGGCAACGGTGGATTATCGCTTGTGGTGAAAGTGTACACACTCTGCAGAGTCAAAACTATTCGAATAGCCGTGCCCACGGTCATGGGCGAACATGGGATACTTAACTAGATATAGTTCATTTCAAAATGGTTTGTGAAGGAATGGGAGAATAGAGGCGATGGACCGCCCTAGTTTGGAATTGGCACGGTTTTGTCCCAGTGGTAAGTTAAGTGGCTATAACACTGAAAGATACAGTATGATGGAGATGCCATGTAATGGTGGATGGCGCTCAGATCGCTATTACAAAGGATGTACTTCACTTTACTTTTACCGAAAAGTCGCTAGATCTCGTGGATTTTAATTATGTATTCACATGCAATTTTTGACAAACAAACAAACCCCAGTCTTCCTTGATCTAGCCTAGCATATAAAATTATCGCGATTCTGTGGTAACTTGTCGAGCACGGTGGATAGTGTGCTCACACTCGCAATATCAAAACAGAAACAGGAACTCAGGGTCACTATGAGCATGAAGAGGTCCCGGTCAAGGAGGAAGGGAACAACGACGAAAATTAGGGCGCTGCATTGCGTTTCTTTTGGGCTCGGACAAGTTAGACTTTAGGCTGTGTGTGCACGTATATAATCTAAGTCTAGATGATATACACTGCACACATATTCCCCAGTCGCTTGCCTGTGGCGTTGGCTTACTTTTTGTTCATTGTGATACTTTGATGACTGATAACATTTGGCCTTAGGGCCCCTTTTGTAAACTATTGCCCGACGTGGCGTATTTCCAACTTTGGATTGTAATATTTGATGTATGCGATGTATGTATGATTCAGCAATGTACTGTGTGCACTAACTACTGATCCAGGGATTAGTGCAATAATCACAGAGGATTTCGGATTAAAAAATCCGGGTCCGACATACAGTGAATCTAAGCAAATTAGTTGGTTAGGTCAATCCCATAACTAGACTTGTGGTTACACGATTGGGTGTAGAAGAGAGCAGCACAAGATTTGGTCCTTAATCGACTCAGGCGAGACAAACCAATAAACTCAAATCTTGCGCGTTACGGCACTAGTCTCCGTCGAACCACTCGCTTAGGTCCCTACCAATTTATCAAATGTTTTCATGTTTCCAGTGGTAAGCCACATTACCACTTCCGTTGTTATATGTTTTTAAGTTTCAGTCGGCAATGTGTCACCGATCAAGTCGTTGATCTTATGAATTGTGATGAAAAAGGCTAAGTCTCTTAGAAGGATTTACGAGGAGAAAAGGGATGACCTTTATTACTATAAACTAGTTACAAGATACTCTTACTAAGAGATTACAAATGGATGTAACTAGTTGTAATCTCTATAATCTTCCCACTGTTCGAAAGATTACGATTGGCTTGTCCGTTGTTCTTCGAGTTCTGGTTATGCTTCCCTTTCGCCATATCTTCTCTCGTCAACCCTTAAATAGTGCTGAAAGTGTGTCAATTCTCTAGTCAACCCTTAAATAGTGTTGAAATGTGGTTTCATGCCTACGAGCTGGGGCGAAGCTAACAGAACCATGCTCGAGGGTTTTGCGTGGCTTGTAGTCCATGGTGGCCCACGATGGCGAGGAATGATTGAGCATGGCCAGGGCATTATGGCCGGTTCTAGCGTCTAATGGCTAGCCTACTAGTTTGCCTTTTAGCTGAGTTGCAAGGGAGTGAAGGGGATTACTGGGAGATGGAGCAGAGAGGGAGATCGATGGCAGCGATAGGTCGGTGGGATTTCAGGTCGATGACGGTGTTCCAGTAGCTCTAGGCATGGCAAGGCAATTCAAAGGGCACATTAGCATAGAGAGGTCAAGGCAAATACCAAGGACACGATGGCCATGGTCGAAGCTCAGTAGAGCAAAGGGGGATGGGCGACGAGGTTGGCAGCGACGCTATGCACGACGGCAAGGTCGATGGCTTTAGCCTTCCTGAGGGCAAACGAGCACGGATTGGTGAGCACGAGGTAGAGGAAGATGAGACAAAATGCAAAGCGCATAATAGTATCGTTGGAGACTCACCGAATGGTGAGGAATAGGATGGCGAAACTTTTGGCTGGACTTAGGGAAGAAGGGCATATTCTTCCTCTCCGAGGGCGAAGGCAGCGCAAGAGCTTAGGGAAAACAAAGAGTGAGTTGGGGTGAGGGTTTTGACACATAATGGGCCTTAAATAGGGGAAGAAGAGAGAGGGCGCGGGCACCATGAGTGGGCTTTGGGCACCGAATGAGAGAAAGCGTGAGAGCGAGAGAGATGGCGATGTGACGATGGGACGAAGTCACGACGATGGGACGATGTTGCGGCACACAAGGCCCGAGAATGTAGAGCTCTTCAATGCTCCTGCCACGCATGAGGTGAGCGGCTCAAGAGAGCACGGGAGAGAAGAGAGGGAAGAAGAAGAACAATGCCAGCTAACAAGTGGGACCGGGCCCACATGGCAGTGACAACAAGAGAGGGCAAGATGGTGGGCTAGGCTGCGAGCAAGTGCAGATCTTGGTGGGCCGGCTTCAGTGGTAGGAAAAGAAGGCGAGGAAAGGAAGAGCAGGCCGACGAGTAAGGAGGAAATGGGCTAGACCAGTAGAGAGGTTTCGGCCCGAAGGCGAGGGAGGGAAAAGTTTAAGATTTAAACTTTAATTTCGGATTTCAATTTGCTTTTGAATTTGAATTTCAAGAGGTATTTGCATACGAAAATTTTAGAAAAAATTTGTTAGGACAATTAACTTCTAGAAATTTAGAAATTGTCTTTTTGGGCCAAGGAAATTATTTTAAAAATCTTAAAATGCAATCACGACTTTAGGAAAATTTTAAAATGCACAATTTAAAAAAAACTATGAAAATTATGCATGATTTATTTGAAGCAAATTTGGGCTGTTACACATTGCCACCGAGCTAATTTTTCAGGGTTAAAAGAGTTGCTCCATAATACAATAGTACAACTTGTTTATGTAGGTTGGACCAGGAGTCCAGGATCCTTGTACAACATGCATAGACATATTTCCTAATGTTTGTGACCTAGCTTTGTTAACTTGGACGATCAACATCTTTTTCAATAGCTAGATCAGCCATCCAGCAAGGACATGGTTTGTCAAAATAACAAATGGAAATTCGAGGATTTGCCACTGTTGTTATTGGCGTTTCAGTATTTGTTAGATTAATTCTTACAGGGATGCCTCTCCATGCACTTAGCATGCATGCTTGAATCTTGATGCATGCTTCAGAGGGTGAGACTCCAGTTGGGTCTAATATTATATATAGCTAGCTAGCTAGGCTCAGAGATAATGTTCACCAGGACATGTACTGATCAAGTGATCATCACCATATGTACAGTAGCAGAAGCACGGACAAAGGGTAAGTTCTACTCGACTAATAGTTTTTCCTGAACAAATAAATATTATAGTTTTTTATTATATTTTTAAAGTGAATTATCAAGACAGTCTTTTCGATATAGCTTATTGGTATACTATCGTTCGGTTCGTTCATACAAATACTCACGTTATAACTAAAAAATATCAGCCATAACTATTAGGCGCAGTTGAAAAGAACCCATCCAAAGTCGTTGCAATTACCTGCCTACTTGGTACTGGTCACTGTTCCGGTGTTCCCAAATGTTCTTCTTCATACTGCGATCGATTAAAGGTGCCACTTGCCCTCTAGCTTGATAATTCACACTACTGATCGTAATTAGACTTTAATTGATGCGATACAGGCTAATTAAACATATGCTTCGTATATGTACGTACGTTACGAATTGAATGAGCCATGCCTACGTTTCCTGTTTATCAATATTATTAAGCGTAAGTACAACATATAGAGTACAGTATATAGGTGTATATACGTATGTCTACGTACGGGACAACCAAGCAGTAATTATAAGTGAGATATGATGCAAAGCTTGAGACAGAATGGGCCTTAAATTAATCCCATGCAATTGTTCCATGTATACACACTACTAAACATCTTTTACATTAACAAATAGAGTTTTTTATACAACTGTAATTTCTTTAACTAAAAATAGGTGTTGTTTATATTCGTTATACAAATTAAACTTAAAAATTGGAGTTGGTGGCAGTCCATCCGTCCTCCCCAAACCCTCCTCACAAAACTCTAAGCGCCGACATGTGGGCCCACTAAAAAATGACGTCGCCAATTTCTCCCCGTCCCCGTCTCCCCGTTCTCCGTCTCCCCGCCTCCTCCTCCCTCCCACCCGCGCCCGCCGCCTCCTCCTCATTCCTCCTCCGCCGCCTCCTCCTGCTCCTCCGTCTCCCGCCTCCTCCTTCCCCGCTCATGGTTCTCCGCTCCGCCCGCCTACTCCCTCCTCCTCCTCCGCTCCACCTCGCCTCCTCCTCCCACCCCGTGTCGCCGCCTCCTCCTCCCCACTCCTCCGATCGCCCTCGCGTCCGCGCCTCCTCCTCCCCGCCTCCTCGCTCCGCCTCACCTCCTCCCCACTCTTCCGTCGCCTCGCGTCCGCCTCCTCCTCCTCGGCTCCTCCGCTCCGCCTCGCCTCCTCCTCCCCACCCCACCCCGCCGCCGCCGCTTCCTCCTCCCCGCTCCCCGCCTCGCCATCGCCTCCTCCTCCCCCCACCCAGCGCGCCGCCGCCTCCTCCTCCCCGCTCCTCCACTCCGCCGCCTCCTCCTCCCACCCCGCGATCCGCCACCGCCTCTCCTCCCCACCGCCCCTACTACCGCTGCATGGTGGCGGCCGCCGTCGGCGTCGCCGACATGGAAGCCGAGGCGGTGAGAGGATTGGGCCTGTGTTAGCTGCGGTTGCAAGCCCGATCGTGCTCAGAAAACGGTTGCTCCCCTACCATAAAAGAGGTACAACTTCCACTTCTCCTTCTCCTACATCCAAATCTTCTCACTCTTGGATCGCCACCGTTGCAGGTCACGGAGAAGCCCAACATGGCACTCTCCATCGCATCCACCCTCTCCGGTGGCCGCGTAAGTCTCATGTATTTTTATTTCTTTGCATGTGATGTCTCATCTCTGCCTATACTGATCCCTCATGAAATCTCTATCTACTACAATTTTAGTATCCTTACTATTTCAAGATCCTTCCCGTATAGATATGGGGTTAAATGACCTCAAAAAATTGCTCGCACTTTCTAAAGCATTCTGTAATTTTTATTGAGTTCACTTCATTTCGTGTTTTTCTTACTGCAGAAAAATAAATCATAGCAGCAAAATACGTTGTTTGCTAGCTGTAGTTCATCAGTTTTCATCTTCTTTTCAAAAGAGCACAGCAAAATGGCAATTTTTCTTGTTTTCACTCTCACTGGAATACTGAAATTTGAGCATCAGTTACTACTTGTTATGTTGTTCTATGTATATGCAGTTTGACCATCAATTACTCATGTCAACAAAACAGAATGGAAAATGATATATTGGTGTATTTAATGGATTGCGCGAAGGCTACGATAGCAGAAAACAAAACTTTTCTACCGCGCACACAAGAACATCATGCTTAAGGAGGGATCATGGATCGTTACCACTAGACGCGCAGCGTAGCGGAAGAAGAGTTGGAGAAGCCGATCCAACCACGGCGTCGAGGTAGTAGTGGAAGTAGTCGATCGTCCCGAACCGATCGTCTCCTCCACGCGATCAACCACACCACGAGCGGATCCAATCAGAGGTTGTTGATGCCGATCAACGCCGCAACGCAGCGGCGCCTCCACCGGTATCCACACGTCCGGGATCGAACGCCGATCGCGAGTGTACCAAAGACTCATGAGCGCCTAGGGTTTGGCTCGGAGGTGGCGGCGTGGTTTAGCTCGGGATTATCGGATCGTTCCTCGGCCCTCGCCTCCATATATATAGACCTCCTCACTTGGGCCTCGTGGACCGAGGCCCAATAGGAGTCTATCCGGATCTCTATCCGAATTGAGCCCATATCCGAATCACATTGAATTAGTGTTCCAACCCGTTAAGTGTGCGACCACAGCAGGTTCACGTATACTCGATCGCGACCGAAACACCTTTCCGGTCACCGTGTTAATAGCGGCCTCTAGTAAGACATATTAACCCCAAAGTATACGTAAAGATCATATCGGTGAACACGTAATGTTCTCATGTACTAATCCTTTGCCTCACGATATAGATTAAGCTCAAGGCGAGACTGTGTCATCCTCTTAATAGCTCAATCACTCTCTCGATTCCGTGATGGATTATAAACTCGTGATTGACTCCTCAATCATCTTGGCATGGCCATGCACTTTCATAATCCATTACATCGAGGGGCCCGAGATATCTCTCCCATAAGGAGGGGCAAATTCTATCTTGATCATTCACATCCCACTACATGTTTCATGGCAAACTCAAAGACTACTTTTGACTACCCGATTCTTGAGTAGTGTTTAGTAGTCCCAAAGTAAGCTACTACGCATGCTAGGAACCATGATGATCTCAAGTCTAAGGATTCCACATAAACACTACTTGAGACCAACTGATGACACATGGAATCTCTGCAGTGTCTCATGGCGGGTCTATCCAACATATGTTCACTAACACATGTCCATATTATTGATTTGGTATCTCCATACCATGATCCATGAGACATGATCATCAATCAATACATATGTCGATCTTTGAATCATATTTGTTCCTCATATGAAATATAATCGGGATCATTTAGAAATAGCAACATTTTGGCATTAAGAGTCTCATGAATAAGTCACATACTCATTGATCAATAATGATAATGTCTATTTCAAGGAACAAAGAAATGTATCATAAACATAGTATGTGATATATTCAACATCTCCATGTTGCCTCTAGGGCATATCACCAACAGTATTGTCATTTAGTGCTTCAAGATTCAGTTCATGTGATTTCATTTCAATGCTTTCATGAATTGAATATTCAGATGTGGGACATGTTCTTTCCTAAATTGGCTCAGATTTGTTCGATGGGACACGCAGATATGTTGAGGTTCTTCGAAATGCACCCATGTATACTATTTTATCGGCAATTCCAATGCTTACTTTGATCATATTCATGCACAAATTGGCTGTTAGGTTTATAGGTTTTCTACATCAGATCTTAATATTTCTACACTGCATTTTGGTCGGGTAACAAACAAGAAGCACAGATTAATTGATTGTGTTTGTGATAATTTGGAACATGATGAAGAAAGAAAATACCTTTCTTGTTCTTTCCGAATCTTTTCTATCCACATCTCCTGATTTCTGACAAGATTGTCATTAATCTGAAAAAATCAAAGTAATTATGATTACATATGTTAACAAAGTCACTAACTACACTAACTCTTAAGCTCTAATATTTAGATTTAGCTTTAACAAATAGTCAAGCGCTTACATTAGCAAGAAACCTTTTCCCTTCTATGTGCTTATCAAGCTTTGCTTGAAACTTCTGTTGTTTTATACTCGCAGCTTTCTCAGTAGCAGCAGAAATTTCCTTCTCATTCTCCTCTTTGACTTCTAGCAGAAGTGACTCGTAGTACTACATTATTATTATTAAGAAGCAATCTGAGGAGGCAGCCAACCAGAGCACTCTGTACTTTCCATGAAAAGAAATGAAGAATTCCTTCTGCTCAATGGTGTGGTTTGGTTTTGCAAAAAACAAAGAACAATTTGGAACTTAGCATCTAAATAATAAAAGATTCATTCTTTGAACACACCACTACCCAAATGATTAGCCATTGGTGATTTAGCCCAACACATCATGGTATTAGTACTGTACCAGCGTGGGATGGAGCCATCATGAAGTGTCATATCACTGGGTGTCTGGGGTGTTTTTGTACATGATATCACTAGGGTATTTTCCAACATAACACAAAATGAACTTGCTGCAGTAAGATGATAGGAATTGCAAGATTTTTCTAAACTCAGAGAAAGAAGTACTAATGAAGGTAATTTATTGCAACGATTACCATGATTGGATCATTGGATTATTTACATGCTTTCATAAGTACTTAAATACATCACAACTACCTATATAGCTTCGACAAATCTGCCCTTACTGCCTCCCCTGCATCCTTTAAAATACAGAACTTATCATCATGAAGACAAAAAAGATGAAACTTCGAGTACCTCATGCCCATATAAGAAAAAAACTATTTGCACATATGGCCACCTTATAAGCATATAAATAACGATGATTGCTTCAAAGAATTACACAAAGTGGTCAATAATAAACCGAATGCTCATTGTTTAGTCCATAGACCCACTTAAACTTTGTCAACTCCACTGCTTCATGAGCATTTTATTTATCATTGTTTTACAAGTTTGTTAGGTTAGCAATTAAAGGAACATAACACTATTACATGCGTGTTAATTGTAGGTGGCCACCACTTGTGCACTTGTAGCGTTTAATCTGTGTCATCCTGTTCGAATGTATCTTGATCGCAAGACTGACATCATAATGACCAGAGGTCTGCATCCCATATTTTCTATATGGTTATTCATTACAGGAGCTTGAGTCGAGGCTTAGAATTGTAGATCGTTTCATTGATTTTAATTAAAAAACTAAACCAATTTTACTATTTATACTTTCTTGTCAAGTTTCTTGATTTGTAAGATCTTAAATTATTTCCCCCGCTTATGCTCTTGGCGTCTTACTTTGTTTAATCTTGAAGGGGATCTTCCCCTACCTTGGTCCTGCAGAATGAAGATTCCTCCACACGGGAAGATCATTGCTCACCAAAATTTGAAGCTTGGATGAGGTGTACACCGCTAGAGGTCAGGAAGAACCGTGAAGCCGATGAGTCAGGGAGAGGGCAGATCAAGATTGACGATCTCAGCAACGGTGGACCGGCCATGTCAACATCACTCTTGATGATAAGATGTCTCTTATTTTTTAATTGACCTAAATATATTTTCACTCCCACTCATCTGCAATTGCATTTCAACACTTAATATCATATACCTATTTGAAATTATATGCTACACTTAAACTGAGGGCCTATTTGCTAGAGCTTCAGATTCTTATTTTTAGCTTCGCTTCGCATTTCTCGAGAATCCGCTTCTCGAGAACTGAGCTGCCCTAATATCATTTGTTAAACTGGCCTTCTGTGTGTATGCCAAGGGATCAACGGGGTTTGGGGTGTTAGATTTGAATATTATGAACATTAGCCTCTTGGGGAAGTGGTCATGAAAATTAAATGGAAACGGACTTTGGCGGGAAGTCCCGAGGAAGAAATACATTCATAATCATATTTTGTCACATCTGGATACCAAATCTGAAGATTCACAGTTTTGGCAGGGTGTGATGGAGGCTAAAAAACTTTTTTATGCCTATTGTAAGAAATGAGTTGGGGATGGGATTATTACTAACTTTTGGAATGATAACTGGATAAATGGGTGTCCAATATCTCAGCTGATGTTGTATGTGTTTGATCAACTGATGCTATATGTGTTTGATGTGTGTCTGATGCTATACTTTTGTGCATGCGTATTTAATCAACTGATGCTATATGTGTTTGATGATGTGTGAATTGCTCTCTCCAGAGAACATCAGATAGTGCTCTTGCATAATGAATTGATCCATTTTCAGCTTCAAAAATGTTCACCATAGCTTAACATAACACACTTTCCCCAGGAACCACAAAATCAGCCACTTAGATGCACCGGTTTGTCATAAAGCAAACGAGGATTTAAGCAGATCAAATGAAATGCCTCACGCCCCGCTTTAAGTCCGCCCCCTGTTTCACATATTGTAGATGAATACTACTTACCCTTAATTTCCATCTTTTTTTGTATTTTTAATACATGTCGCTGTATCAATGTATCAGTGACTTTGGGGGGAAATTGATGGCAGTGATATTTTCTTTGGGCTTCACATCGGTTTCTCCATAGATCACAAAGGATTTTGGTGAAGATGTCGCATCATCCAAAAAAATGACAGAAAGGAAAAGAAGGCTGCAATTTTATTGGGCCTTTTTAATATTGCTTGTATTACAACACTTGTACTAAATACAATTGTGTGTGGTTTTTTATGGATTATCGTGGAAACAGTGGTGGATGGACGTCTTGGTCCAAAGAAACCGCGCACCAATGATATGCCACATGCCCCAATTGGGATGTTTATACGTGACGCATCCAATGTTGCATGCCAGAGTTATTTATCAATTGGTTTGTTATTCTCTAAGACGGTTTAACAGTTATTTATGTATTAAGAATACTATGAAAAAATATTGTTTACTACTATTTTTGTAAATATTGTTGTATGTGGTGCTTGTTCTATCATGCTTCACTAATATAATGTTTGATTTATTTACGAGTATGAACATGTATGTTTTGTTTGATATATGATGACGTAAGATAAAATTGATGTTTATTATTCAGTTTGCGATCATATTTGATGGTATATATCACTTTTTTTGTTTTTCGTTGTAACACACGGACACCTTACTAGTACAAATTAAATAAGTTGTTGGTAATTGGCACCGCAGGTTACTGTTCCACACAACTTCTTTTCACTGGCCTCTAGCTTGTCAATTGTCAGATTCACGTTAGAAAAGAGCGATGATTCTTTAAGTTTCCTATATATTTTTTGCCACGTTTAGTAGTACTACATATACAGTACAGGCAATTACGTACGTTGGTGTATGTGAGATGATGCATGCATAGCTTGACTGCTTGAGAGAGAACGACCGTACAATCCATACTTTTGTTTTTAAAAATATAGATATTGTCTATACAACTCTAGTTCGTGTAACTGAAATTAGAGCGTATATGTTGGTTCGGACAATGTAAAAATTTAGCACCTACGTCCGATCAATATGTACTATTATTTATTTATTTGAGCTGGCCGTCCGATTGCATAGTCCAACAATATGGTACCTCGTCTCTATGGCTATTGACTAGCCCTTCTAATCCCACTAACCTGTCATACGTGTGGATTTTTCTAGCATCATTTTTCCAGAATTATGCAACAAATTGCATTACAAAATCGTGTTGCTCGTACAGTTTGTACACAGAAAAGCAATACATTGTGGGAAAGAAATAAAGATGGGTTCTTTCCAGTTACAGCTGATGGATTATGATTACGGCTGATGGTTTTTTGTTCTAGCGTACATGTCTGTTGGAATGAATTGAATACTGATAGGCCGTTTCGAAAAGGCTGTCCTGATAAGCCGTTCGAAAAGACGACGAAGAAAACATCATATTTATTTGTTCAAGAGAAACTAATACCATAAGCTGGAAAGAAGAAATCCTAAAACAAGCAAAGCAAGATGCATGCATGATCGATTGGTGACAAAACAAAATCATTAGCAGGTGATGTGGCAATTTGAGCGATACAAAAATGACAAATGTCATGTTTAAATAACGCGTGTGTAGTATCCCATTTTTACATGCATTTTGATACAAAGTGTAGAGCCAAAATTGTATCATGGGTTTGTTGTAGATAATTTTGTATATGTATGTATGTATGTATGGGCCGTATACATGGCACATCGATTGGCACTGTCCCATCTGGCCCTCTAGCTGGTCCTCTTTTTATTTCCCTGTGCGTTGCCAAAAAGGCTCTGACAGACAGAAACGATGAAGAAAGGGACCAAAAGTTGAGCAACTTTTTGGTAAATTCTGGTCAGCTATCCCTAAAGATTTTGGGTATGTTTTTCACGGTTTTTAAAAACGGTTTTTAATTTTTGTTACCGTACCTAACTTTTAAATAAAGTATTTTTCTCAAGACAGTATCTAAAAGTTAACTGTAGTACACGTTAAAAGCCTAATATCTATATCAATCAAAATCGCAAACAAGTATCTCTCTCTGCAATCTCTATCACAAACAACTAAAATTCAAAATTTTCAGTTAAAAACTATAAACCGCAGCTAAAAAGAACAAACCCTTTGGCTCTTGTTGGGTCGTTGCTTCTTACTTTTTACAGCGCAGATGCTGCGATTTGCTCATGGATAGAGAGATGCTAGACACCGATTCGACCGGCCCTTGATTGGAATGCGATGATGCGTGACTATCATCTCTGATTAAACCAAATGCTGCTAACAACTATATAGCCCAACGAGTGTGGCATATCAGCTCTCCAGCCGACGACTAGATGTCAATTCTTACCGGCAGCAGCTTGGCGATTCGAGTACATGACCTATAAATTTTGTGCGTCTTCAGATGACCGTACTAGCTAGCCGGTAATCCCCGCTCTGAAAAATGAGATTAAATCCGATGCTTGGCCATCAAATGGGATACCAAATGCTTGATAATTCTGCTCGATGTTAACTAGTAGCTGTTTTGCTTCAGAAAAGCGCATTTCGATCGGTTTCTCGTGTGCACCGGGAGCAGCTCGAGTGCGTAACCTGCCGTATGATTGGGTGGCCGTTGCTCTTCATAGTCCCCTCGGCAAGGCCGTCTCACAAACTGTAGCGAATCTTTCCTTCCCCCTAGACGCCGCGTACTAATTGCAACCAAATTTACGGGGGCCATGCTGCAAAAGCACCTAACCACACAATTATTCAGAGAACATCCTACTTTTGCTTGCCTAAGTAACAGCAGAAATTATAAATTGTAGGATCGAAGACAGCAATAAAAGGGATGAATGATTATCGCCGCTTTTTAGCATCTAAAAATAAATCTCAAACTAATAGAGAAACAATCTAACTTACAGTGGTAGAATTCGACCGCAGCACGCTTCGCTCGACCGCTCGCTTGACTGTGTACAGGCTTGATGAAGGTTACAATCGCTCAGCGTTGCTCCGTGACCGGTTTGTACGTAGTCGAAATTTTTTGTTGCATGGTCTATTGCTCTGGTTTTCCTGGTAGCAAATCAACACCTTTGTACATAGCCGTACGCTTCAGCCCAATGCAATCATCAGTAATCTTCAACAAATCACAAACAAGATTGATTCAAAATGATCTTTATTTCTGGGTTTCTGTGGATTCACAAAGTTATCTCACAATCACCCCTAAAAGCCTTCTCGACGAAAGCCCTCAAAAACTGGTCACGTTAACCCTTAGTCTCTCCCTACTTTTATAAGCCAATATCCCAATCGTGTCCGCCTCAAACACGAACACAAAACTCTATCTCTTCCTCAAATCAAAGGACCCGAAACCCTTCGTAACACGGGCTTTATTCAAATCTCTATATCTTCCAAGTTACGGACTCTGTCCGTAACCCTCTCAATCTTCTTAGTTATGAACTCCATCCACAACTCGTAACTCACCACGTAACGAAAGCTCCAGGATCGCACCTCCTGTATCTTCATCACACATCATCATCGCTCGTATCGAAGCCTGCTGGACCGCACCGCCTGTAGCTTCTCCACGAATCACCACCTTTGATCTTCACGTGCTCCAGCGTGAGCACAACCACCTTGCATGACATCCTCGACCGCTTGGACCTTAGACTTCCCCACTATAGTCCCGGTCCTCTTCGTCACCGACCATGACCATCTTCCTGCCAACCTGCATATGCAAATACCAAAGAAAGTTTCCAAGTACAAGTTTTTTCTAACTTGACCGACATCAGTCCACACACTCGAAACAAACCTTTAACCAACCATCAGCAACACACAAGTCACCCACGACCACACATCATATCGCTATTTAGAAATCAGTCTTAGACCACTCAATACGACCACTAGCACAACGAGTACTCAAAAACAACAAATACTCAGGAATTACCACCGCTCCACTCAAAACACTCGAGAATAGCAAGTATCGCTACCGACCACAGAACTATCGACTACGAGTACGGATCGTTACGACTAAAGCACGAGATCGCTAAGTCCACGAGTACTGATCTCCAATCATTCGTTGCACTATTGATCACCGAGTACCGCACAGACTACCATCCACGAGTACCAAAGCACCAACCATAAATCTCCGACAATCGATCGCTGACCACGATCGTGAAAACCATGACTATCGAGTACTGAGTCCTTTTGACTATCGAGTATTGAGTCTTTCTGACTGCTGAGTACTACGACCATCTGCCCACCGAGTACATCCATCTTCCGAGTACCGAATCCTTCGAGTATTGTTCACCAATCACCAACCACCAAGCACCAGCCAGTCATACTGTTAGCCTAACACGAGTACTCAAGGTACTCAAAAATCACAAGAGTTGAAGCACTCGCACCGACCATAACGTCTACGAGTACCGACCGTGAAGCCTTCGGCAACCGATCGCAAAAGCCTAAGATCGTGAGGTCTACGACAACCGAGTATGATTAGTAAAGTCTATGACTATCGAATATCGATCAGGTACTGTAGCTACGACCACAAAAAAGTATTGTACCTACAACCACAAAAAAGTATTGTACCTACGACCATCGACCGTTTAATGTATCCTATAACCTTACGACCTCCGACCGGTTCACTGTAGCTAAGACCAGTTCACTGTCGCTTACGATCGGTTAAATGTTGCTTATGACCGGTTCACTATTTAAGGTCGAAATCTGTGATTGCCTGCCGTGGTTGTTCTGGCGTGGTCGAAGCCGGACGTGGTCGAAGTTGGACATAGTTGAAGTTTGACGTGGTCGAAGTCTACCGTGATCAAAACCGATTGTGGTCGAAATCTGTTGTTCGGACCTACCGATTGAACCGCCCATCACAAGGCCGATCAGACTACCATCCGTACCTTTGATGCCACTCGATCACCGTTCGACACTCCGATAGTACTCGAATGTCGTCCGATACAACTGTGGCACTCGAACGCCGTCTAATACAACTCAGACCCGTCGAAACCGTTTGGAGCCGATCAAAACCACTCGGACTGGACCAAAACCACTCGGAGCTGACCAAAATCACCCGGACTCGAAATCTTCAACTGCGATTGACCAAAACTTTCACAAACGCAAATTTCAAAGCAATCCAGATGTCAATTATTCATCATCACTGAAATACATGACCACCACATGGTCTAATATAAACCACAAAACATCTTTATTCTTGCAGAGTAGAAATAGTGTAAAGAGGTGTTTCTGGACATGAACTGGACAATCAAACCATGGGCTGATCTGATGTGATCTGATATTGGTCACATTGCTGGCTGCTGACATTTTATCCCATTGACACGCAGAGCTCAGCACTGAGAAGCAGCAGTTCAGCCACAACTGAAAACCAACTGAACGACACCATGGAAAGCAAGCACTAGGTGAGCCGGTGAGGTCCCCTGCTGCCCCTGCAACTCAAAGGCTGCACCCCCTGTAGCTGCACTGCATTGCAGCAACCTGCATACAGTGTAAGCCCGTGTGTGTATCAGTGTACTTAACATATATATATATATATATATATATATATATATATATATATATATATATATATATATATAGGATGCTAAATAGAGCACTTTAGTGTCTAGGCACAAAGTCTTTTTTTTTCTTTAAATTGCTTTTAGATGTGTGCAAGTGTAATGATATATAATATATCAGACAAACCCGATAACATCCATTAATTCAAAAAAAAATCGATTTGAAAATGAAGTTATTGATTTAGCATATTGAATCAATCATGGATGAAAAGTCTCAATCATAGAGTCTGTGCATCATGGTACCTCTGACATACATATGTGTGTGTGGTCCTTTCTTGCATACACACCAGTCTATCCACACTACACCAATATCACATACGTGACCATCTCCGTTGCTGACCTGTTGATGCTTGCAGGGCTGTATGGTTGCAGCTGCACTTGAACCCACCATTGCTGCTGCTGCCCCCCAAGATCCTCCAGAGATCGCGTCCGGGGAAATCAAGCAATCATGGGCAACGTAACTGGGCGCTGTAAAAAACTTCCCGGCTGGTCTCCTTGTTGCAAAGTTGCGAGGACGTCAGTTAGCTAGGTCTGTGCGCTGTGCCATCCATGTGCCCGCGACCTCTTCGACAGAATTCCCCACCGGGGCGGGGATCCTCTCGCCGGCCGGAACACGGCCATGGCTGCCTGACCTTTACGGCGAAGCGCGTGGGGGAATGCTGTGGCGCGCGTGGTCTCGTCCAGCTTGCGTCCGCGCTAAGCGTCAGGTCGGGACGCGACAGAGCGCGGGCTCCCCCTCTTCCTCGCTAAGGTCGTTCACCGGAGATGCCGTGCCGCTGTCTGGCTAAGTTGTTGTTGACATGATCTATGATTTCGTTCTTACATATAATTAAGGCTGTTACAAAGAGCAATCTTTCGACTGCGCACAATGTCCGGGATGAAATGAAGGACATGGTCATCGATCAAGCTGAACGGATTGATTTCCAGCAACGGCTGACACAAGTTGTTTGAGGTGGTACACTGCATTTCTGTAAATATGGTCACATATAGACAGGCAGCAGGCTGGTTCAACGTGGGTGGGTCAGGCAGGCAACTTCACCATGGTGAGCATGCCCCGAGCGCAAACTGGCCATTCTATCTATTTCCGGCCGGGATTCGGATCCATGTCGATGCGCCTGAATTTTGAACTAAAATTCCGTCCTATCCACATAAATCCCGGCCAGAAATAGATCTCCCAAACAAGCCCTAAGAGAGGAGCATGTGCAAGGGTTTGCTGACATGAGTAGGAGTGGTCTCCGGGAGGGTGGAATCCACTGGTGAAATGAGTGCTCAGAGTTCATCAGCAATGTGCGGCGTAGAGTTGCCACGGTTGATATATTCATGGAAATCAGATGCGTGGCAGAGATAATTTTCCTTTGGCTGCTGTGTTTTTTTCGTTGTCTTGACTAAATGGCAAACGCGTATGAGGAAGAGTCTATTAATTTTCACGTCCCACATGGTACTCTAGGATTCACAAATTCCAGACGATGCGAGAAATTCATCGGTGTTCTCGTGGCCTGCAACTGTTGTGGTCTGATCGATGAAGGAAGGCACGATTGTGACTCGCTCGACGCCTGCACTCGACTACTCGAGGAAGACTTGTTGGGAGTTTGCAGTGTTCATGTTAATATGGAGATAGGTGAATTGGTGGAGAGCGGCTTCCTGAACTGGATTAAGAGGATAGGGTGGCCTGCTGCTGGACCGAAGACAGTGACTAGATGCCGTGAATAGAAGCTTACTCTCTTTTTTTATATCAAATCGGACCTCAGGTTGTTCACGGTTTCAGAACACGCAACGAATAACCAAGCACACAAAGCCTACAAGCTAACTCTACGACATCAGAGCCAAAATTGAGAGACACCTCTCCTGACGGTACAACCGCACTCCTGGCCGATTGGACCGTAGACCGATCTAACCGATGCCTTAGGCCAGCCTAACCGGAGAAACACTCCTCTGACGATCTAATCGTACAAAGGTAGCGGTCTAATCGGTGCCTTAGGTAGAGGCAAGAACAACTCGAGATCAAAACATCAAAAGACCCAATTCAGAAACCACAGCTCTAAATCTTATGAAACTTGATATAAACCTTCACAAAGATGTTAGGAACATATTCCACGCAAAGTTAAAATGATCAATGTGAAAGCTCCCACCTTTATCTAAAACAAGAAAGATTACATCAAAACCGGGCCAAAATCAAGCTTGGAGCCAATGGCTTGCTCATGGGTTAAGAATAGTCAAGATAATTTTAGATGAGTTTTCACATATCACAACAAACAAGAACACACAAAGTTTCGAAGCCAAAACTCCAGAACAAGATTTCACGAGAAGGGCTCAAAATGAACCAAAATAGGGTAAACTCAAGAATTTTTCATAGAAAAGTGTCTAGATTGATGGGATCTGGCCTTCAGGAGATATCTCCACCATTTACACGTCTTTAGCACTAAGAAAGATCAAGAGAGCAGAAAGAAACACAAAAAACCATGCCAAATGAAGAACTTCAACCTGAATACAAAGACACAAATTTGGTGTTTCTATTGACGCTTGGAAATGAATGATTATGGCTACTCCATCATAGAGGACAGAGCTCTAACCCTAGAGCACATATACAAAGCTTTCAACACAAGAAAACACTAACCCTAAAATGCCTCTCCAAGCACAACATATTTTTTTTCCCTTTAACACACACAAGAAGTTATATAGTGGAGGCTCCTCACCTCACACCTAACCCTAACAACTAGCATACACTTAGTGGATACAACCACTTATAAATGGAAAATTGCAGTAACCCACACACAAACGGTTTTACACTTAACACATATGCACGCTTCTCAAAGCAAGACTTTCACATGGCTCTAATAGCTCGATAAGGCGCTCCCATCCTCTATGGCGATTCTCCTCGAAGCCAACTCCATAACGTAGTTAATGGTGCCCAATGACTTGCCACTGAGTACGTCTTCTCCCGAGGAACTCACCACTTAAAATGCCCAAGCCCAATGGCACACCACATACATTCATTTACCTTCTCATGATCCTTATCTTTCTCATGTGCCTCTCCGCTTGAGATGTAGCCTCACCCAAATTTACACGACCCTATGTGACCTCGGACTACTACCCTAGCCTCGGGCTTACCGTTAATAGCTAATAATCACCAAGCGCTATGTACATCAAAGAACACGTAATTATCCTAAGCATAAATGGCATACACTTAACTCACGTTAGCCAACACAACATGGCACTCCAGGCCATGATTATCACAATGCATGGACTCCCGTCATGACTAACACCTTGTATGGACTCCCCAAAAGCTCTAGTCAACCCAAGTCAAACCCCGATAAAAGGGGACTGTTATGACCGTTGGCTCAATGTTGGTCAGACCGCCAGCGGTCTGATCGTCAACCACAAGACGGTCTGACCACTTAAGTGCACCAAAGAATGCCATCTCTATAATTTCGGTTAATTTATATCTAGTTTTAACTCAGAACTCCAAATTAAGTAACACCTAATGCGAAGACATCCTCAAACATACCTATATAACTGTTCGGTGTCCTATTTCCAGAAGGCATATGGCCGGTCTGGCGCTCCTTTTATGAGAGAAGCTATTATGTGGGACAAAATGCCTTTCATCATCACTAGATCACACATCATTGGCATTAGACAGTTATGATTATTCGTACTCTCACTTTGTAGTTGTGATTGTGTAGGGCCTCAATGGCAACAGAGGGGGATAAATGGTGCCTCACAACTTTTTTCTAAGTATTCTCAAATTCTTCGCTCTAATAGTTGCAGAGCTATAAAGATCATAATCGGAAACCAAGAGCAATGCAACGAACTCAAAAACCAGAGGGATAGATTCTGCACCAAAGCGGTCTGACCGACCACTAAGGTGCGGTTGACTGGTGACAACATGACGATCTAACTGGAAGCTCCCTAGTGGTCTGACCGACTAGTGGTGTGACCAGTGCCAAGATTGCAGTCTGACCGGTGACCGGTACAACTAGGCCAAGGAGCGGTGTGACCGCCCCTCTGTTCTCAGAACAGAAAATCAGCTTGAATCCAAACCACTTTTGGTGCAACTCCAAAAATACATAGCGCAATGAGATGAAACTTTGAATATACCTTTCTTAGGGTCTTAGGAACCTATTGCATCTAAGGATTATCTGAATTATTGTTAAAATTCAGATATTTCTCAAGAATAAGCAAAATTGCACCTAAATTGGGCAAAAACCGAAAACTCAAGATATGACTTGCTTGCGGATAGAGGATTGTCAAGATGGCTATAGATGTATTCCCACATATCACAGCAAACAAAATCTCTTAAAGATTCAAAACGAAAACCTTGAGATCAGGAAACATCACCTAAGGATGGTCAAGATGGCTCTAGATGTGTTTTGGCGTTGACAGTGGTGCGATGATTGTCGGAGCGATTGGGAGTGTCTATTACTCATCTGGGTGCCTATGCATTGTACTGGAGGGGTTCGGGGCTTTAAATAGGGCTAGAGAGGCGGTCCAGCACAGGGATGGCTCTGATGGGGAGGCGACGCGTGGCTAAGTTGGGAAGGCGCGGGAGGGCGCGGTGCAACTGGCTGAGGTAATCTTTGTGCTTCCTCGGGCTTGACATTGCGGCGGTCAAAAGTCTGTGAGACTAATTAGGTCGGCTGGGGGGAAGCACAGTGAGGGCGTAGAGAGAATGGTGAGGCGGTGGGGAGTAAGATGGGTACGACACTTGCCCATGTGAAGATTACGGCAATTAAGGAGCAGGATATGGTGACTCAAGTTGGCAGCGGTGGGCTCTGTGGAGTGAGAATTTGTAGTGCGAGGGAAGTCGACCATGAGGGGGTGAGAAGGCAATGGTGAATTCCTGTCTCTGCCAACCCAACGCGTGGCCAAGGAGCATGCCAGGGCGTAGCAGACGAGGGTACGATCGTTGACCGAGTTGCAGTGGCGTGGCAGAGGTGAGTTGAGGTTGCGGTGGTGGTGAGTGAGTCGTGGCGGCGGGGAAAGAGCTGCGGCCAGGTGGGGAGGGGGAAATAGGGGTGAAGACGCCCCATAGAAATGCGCCAAGGAACTGATCTGAGATGGCGCAAAGACAGAAAGGGAAAGCGAAAAAGAAACTTGCCGAATTGGATAAGATTCAAATTCAAAGTAAAAACCAAAAAGTAAAGTAAATTCTTTTGAATTTTTAGGTTGTTTCACCTTTTACCTCTACTAGCAACGACTTGAGAGCTAGTTACAGTGGCTAAATTCGTGAGCTTCCTTTTCCTCTCTAGAATATGAGAATTCACCAAGCTAAGGGAAAAAAGGACTGGATGTAGAGTACAAGATAATTCTTGTATATTTCACTTTGTCCATACCACTAGGCGTATGGTAGCTAGGCTGGACTGTGTATATACTATGAATTACATCAACTGCAAGGCTGCAACTAATTTACATATATTCAGACAAAGCTTCTGATAATGGCCAAGCTACTCAGCCCGAATATCATAAAAGCAGGCTGAGTTGAGAAGTGTGGCCGAGTGTGATATTGGCGTATCCTTTCAGACCATCATGCGTGCCGATTGTTGTTGCTCCTCCCCTTCGGTTACCAAGAGTTCGCAGCTTCACGCTGGGCAGGAGCAGAGGAAAAAATATAGCCTGAGTAAGTTTTACTCTGGCTAATATGTCATAGACAAGTGGATATACACATGCTTAGTTGACAATCACACTAGTTTTAAACTGAAACTATTCTTGAAGTCTAAAAGTTGACAGTCACTGCCACTGCTGCCTGGAGGGAACCAGGACGGGAGGTGGGAACTAGGGTGGTAGAGCTAGGATTTGAGAGCTCAGTTGCTGGCCTAGGGAGTGGGGAGTTAGAATTAGGGCACTGGGCTACTTAGGAGTTAGGAGAGGACCGGGGCCGAGTGGGCTTAGAGAACCATCAAATTAGGTCCAAGTGGAACTGCACTATGCCTCTTTAGTGCCTCATAGGTTGAAGAATGTGGCCTAGTTGTCCAGGAGGTCGTCTTCAACCTTTAGTCGTCCACACGCGTCCTTCAGGAAACGCCTTTTATATTTTTGTGTTTGGCTAGCTAGCTGCTTTATTATCCTTTGTGAAACCACTTCGCAAATCGAGACTATTGTTTTCCCAAACAACATAAATCACGGAAGAATAATAGAGTTTATTAGATTTTAATCTGAAATCACGGGAGAATAATATAGTTTGTTATATTTTAACCTGAATTACTACCGGATACCAAACAGTTGACAAATTAAATGAACAACCTTTCTCGAGGGGAAAGAAGAAAGAGCAGAGCGATCGGGAAAAAAAAAGAACGCACAGATAAAGATATGGGGAGGCAACGAGACAGTGTGCGAGCAACGGACGGCACGGGTGCCCGTGCGCGCGTACGTGCCGGTGAGGCAGCGTGTCGCCGTGCGAGCCGGCAGCCACGCAGAAGCGGCCGGAGACGGCGACGCGCACCGGATCCCGCGTTTTCTGTCGCTTTCGGTCCATTTTCTCTTGACAACGAGGTCCCGTGTGGTCGGTTGCTTACGAGTCGTACGACCAGGCCAGACCGGGATGCGAACCGGTCCGCCGTCAGGATAAGCCTGGCGCGTCAGCCAGCCAGGCTCAGAGTCGGACTGAGTCACATCCGAGTCAGCCACCCCCAGTGGAACCCAATGTGGATAGAACGAAGGGGGCAGGCACAGGGCCTGTTCTTTTTTGCGAACATGGTTTTGGTGAAATTTTGAATTTTCATTGCTTACAGTGCAGATTACGGAAAAACAGATACTCGCTTACAATTTTGACAGGTACAGATGTTGAGCTTTTAACATGTAGATCGTTTAACCTGTAGACCTCATCTTGAAAAAAATACTCCGTTTGAAAGTTAGGTACTGTAGCAAAAGCCAAAAACCGTCGACTTCGGAGGAAAAGAACAGACCCACAGCCTCACAGGCAAAGCGTGTTTACCATTTTGCCCCTCTCCTTGAGGGCCCACCATCCTCTGCAAGGCTATTGGGTTTTCTACAGTAACTAGCATGCTTATAAACGAAGTATTTTTTTTAAGATAGGGTCTACTAGTTAATTATAGTACATACTTTACTGACTTCATTTATATTGACAAAAACTACATGTGGGTTTTTGTTACTCTGTAATCCCTCGTACAAAACATTTAAAAATCACAAGCCACGCCAAAAGCCATGTCATGACCAAAAAGAAGAGCCAATGTGGATAGAACGAAGAGGCGACCTGACCTCACAGGCAAAGCATGTTTACCATTTTGCCCCTCTCCTTGAGGGCCCACCATCCTCTGCACTATTGGGTTTTTCTTTCTTCTTTCCTTATCTTTGAATTTCTTTCCCTCCTCTGTAAGCTGGAGTTACACCTATGATGTAAGCTACGTTCAATTCAACTTTTTCTAGTAGCTCTGACTTAAAATAACAATGTAGTTGCTGTTATTTTTTTCTAAAATGTTTAATGAAAAAATAAAAAACATCGTTATAGCTCTACGAAAAATACAAAGAAAAAACCGTATTAAGAAACCAGTATATTTTAAACAGTTTTTGGTTTTTAAAAACTAAAAGGCAAAAACCAAAAACTGTTTGGAACTGAATCTGCCAACAAAGCAATTTATTATTATTAGGACATAGTAACATATCTAACTAGGTCATCTATTAAAAAAGACAACATGCGAAATAGGACACATCATCTGGTGACGAATATGCATAATAGAATAGTTCAATCCTATGTGTTTTCCTTTTTTATATATACTTTCATTTTCAAGGTTGAGTTTCGACTTAAAAATTTTTCATCCTCTTCGCCCACCTAAATTAATTCCTTTTTAATCTACTAAATTAATTCCTTCTGTAACCATTGGAGGTCTATAAAGCCAAGGACGATGGATGGGTAAGACTGAAAGTAGGGGTAAGTAGCTATTTGCCATGAAGTATGATAATATAAAAAATTATACGACTACAACAAATGATTTATTCTTTTTAAAAAAGAATAATGTTTGTTGTTTTTCCGAAAGCTTTAAAATGCAGTTGAACTTATGCGTACGGATTGAGCTTACTAAAGAAATAAAACCAACAGAACCACATTTGAGAAGGCTTAAACAAACTTGGCACGAATCAATTTAAATGTTTAAACCTTCTGAACATATAATTGAAAAACTTCATTCTCTTCTCCTAAAAAGGGAAAAAGAGAGAGAGAGAGAGAGAGAAAAAACGTATATAAGTGATTATCACCTGCCTAAATTTCCTATCAAAATATTGCTCGTCGGCACAACCTTCCAAATCCACTTGTTAACTAATTTCACTCCAAAACCTCATGCACATCGCATCAACACCTATTCGCTTGCCTTGTAGAAGGCCCAAAACCACTTAAAAACAAGGGGAAAAAACCACCCACCTCCTATCTCTTCCTTTCTACAAAATGATTTTCTAGAAGGCTTGGCCTATCCTATATTTGTGGTAGGGGGTGGCTCTCATGACACGCATAAATCTGAAACGAGAAATTTATTAGAGTGTTGTAAAATGTCTGACTAGGTCGTCTAGGTCGAAAGTGACAGTTATGAGAAATACAACGGGTCATTTGAGTAGAAAGTGACAATGGTGCGAAATAAAACAAATCAACAGTCCATGTTTATCTAAGTTTATTGTTTTCGTATTTTTAGGGGAACGACTAGCATCTAGACGTTCGATTTGAGCATTAGGATCAGGCTCCTAGGGTAGCCGTTAGATCTCACTTAACATTCTATCTCATAGTCATTCGACCTCCCCTTGGATTGGCACAATAATTTTGTAGCTACTGCAACAATACATGTCCAAGCCTGCAACAAAATCCCGCTTGGTTTGCAATAAAGCTATAGCCAAAAAACGACACAACAAACCACTAAGCCTATTGCAACAAAAAATTACTCGTGTGCAACAAATAAGTAAACCTATCACAACAAATAGCTCTTGCTATAAATATTTAGGAAACTTGCTAAGATTTGGGAAAGATAAATTGTAACAAATAAAAACATCTCATGCAACAAATCAAAATACTGACTATAACAAATACATCTAGTAGCAAAATTTGAGAAGAGACGTTGCAACAAAATCAAATGCTTCATTCAACAATGGGGACAAAGTGCTGCAATAATTTAAATAAACATATATATGCAATAAAGTCTATAAAATGAGCAAGGCATGCTAGTGGCGGCAACGGTAGCTAACCTGCTGCCTCGTCTCCGCCCGATGCCACCTTGTCACCGACCATGCACTCACCGCCAGCCGCCCCACCTCCTCCACCATCGACCTTGCCAGATCTGGAGAGCTCCAATTGCTTCTTGCAAGGGCAGGCCTCCACACGAATTATTGCACCATCGAAATAAATCTTTTGCAATATCTTGCTAGGCCAACCTTGATAGCGTGAGCTTGCCATAGGCAGCTTTGTGAAAATTCACTAGGGTGTGTGTGTTGGTGGTGGCAAGGTGTGGAGGAGTCACTAGAGGTACTTGGTGGGAACCATGCGGAGGGGTTCGCTGGAGATAGCTTGACTAAAGCTCACTAGAGAGGTCACCGGTGGCGGAATGCCCAGAGCTGAGGCAAATTATCAGAGGCTAGATTAGGGTTCACTAGAGGAGGAGAGCAAAAGGAGGGAGGGAGGGAGGGAAAATGGCAGAATGGTGGGATGGGGTGACATGGGTGCCAAGGTGATGCTCGTGGAGACACGCTTAGCCAGAGCTCGCACAAAGGTGCTGAGAGAGAGATAGATGGTTGGATGAGGATGAGCGGAGCCAGATCAGATGGATAAGGGTGGGAAGCTAGGACTAGTTGGATATGCAATGCCTAGAAGCTTTCGATGCTACTGGTTCCTATCGGACATAGGAGGCATAGCATTACCGTACTTTTTTTCTCTGGTTGAGTTTGACTTAAAATTTTCTATCCCTCAAAGGCTCAAACTAATTCTTTCTGCAGCCCTTGGAAGTCTCTAAAACAAGGATAAAAGATGGACTAATATTAAAACTAGGGCTCGATGGCTACTTGCCATGTAAATATAAACAAAAAATCATGCAGTTATAAAACATACCACTTTTCTCTTTCTTTATATATAAAACATCATGTTTGTCACATTGTAGAAACAAAAAAATCACCTTTGTTTAAGAAAAGCTTTACAATGGACATGGTTTGAGCTTTCTTAAGAAACAAAACCTGTAACCCATTCATATTTGAGATTTCTTCGGTTACATGCCACAAATCAATTTTAACCCTAAAGCCAATCAAACATCATCAATAACTCACCTCATTTTCTTTCTAGTTCCTTTCCTTTAACGCCAGATGGCAGTAAGTATTGACCATCTTAAATCCCGTAACCAAAACTTATTGGTACACAGCTTTGCGATTCCTCTGCTTAACAAATCTTACACGTGACCCATATATCATTGCTACCTAGCTTTGTTTCAACAAAGATCACCTCAACACCTAGGAGGAGAGCCACCAAGGGTTTCATTAGGCTCTAGCTTACTCTCCAGTGGCAGGAGCCCCCAACCCCTCGGAGTCGGCCGACGGTGGCGCTGGGGTGCGTCGCCACCAGTCTACTTGTGCAATTCCCAAGCTTTTTTTCTGCCTTTGTGTACTGCTCTGCCAAAGCTGTCGCCCATGTGCCCGGCCATGTCACCATCATGCTCCACCATTGCAACCTTCCTCTTTGGTGAGTTTTTGACGAAACTGTTCGCGTCATCTTGTGCTCTAACATCTAAGCAACCCATCCTCCAAATTAATTTGATTTTGTCGTCTCCGATGAGCCATTTTTCAATTCTTCACGCCTACACCATCTTCATCGCCTCCTCTACTTGTTCCATACCTCAATTTGACCAATGCCTCGCCGTGGAAAGCGGCCACCAACGCCACCTCCATTCTCGCCACCGCCTTGTTGCCCGCCTCTCGACCATCCCTTGAGCCCACCGGTGTCATCAAGCACTCCACGCGCCCACGAGGTGCCCATGCTCGTGCCGCCCTCCACCAGTCATCGCCAAAGCACCACCACTGTCATCCGCCCATGCCGTGTCGTCGCCCCGATCGCCGCCCGCGCTGCCACATCCCACTGCCTCCCTGGGACCCCTCCAACCCATTTTGTCTCACGTCGCCTCTCACTGGTGACACCGCCGCCCCCTGCTCTGTTCCCCTCTACTTCTCTCATTCTCTCTCTCAGTCACTTACATGGATGACCCACTTGTCGGCTTTATTTTTTTAATTTTTTAGCTAAAAGGAATATTCCTTAGGAATATTCTCTTCTTTATCTTTTTCTATATTTACTCCTTCGGCAAACCTTCTGATGACCTATTCTCTGCCATCCAAACTCTGAATAAGGTGATTCAAATTTCTAAATTCATAATCTATCTCTAAGGAGTACGACTTCGCCAATGTTTCTCACCATCAGTACGTAGAGCAAGGCCAGTTACACTATTGATCATATTGAACCCATTATTTCCAATTATTTATATTTTGTTTTAGTTGTATTTTGTGTAGACTATTTATTTTTATTTTTGTAGTGATGGATTTTACAATTTGTCAATATATTTGTAATAATAGAGTATGATGAAAACCGAGGCCGAGGAGGGGGCGGGGCGGTGCGCCTACTATGGGCCTACTGCTGGGGTGCTTTACTAGACGTTGGTGCCTAACTGCCTTGTGGCCTGGTGCAGACCATGAGCTAGTATAACATATACTTGTATATATTATTGAATCTTGATTTCTTGTTTTTCCTTTATTCTTTCCCTTTTACTATTTATCATATGGTAGCCATATACTCTTAGTAATTTAGTTGTATATTTGATACTTCAATACTTATATAATTGTTTTTGTTCATAGATTTGCGATAATGGAAAAAAAACAAATTTTATGAAACTATTTTACAAGCAATTTAAGTAGTACTCCTGAATCGATAAGAGCACAACTCAATCAAAGTATAAAAAATTATGTTTGTGTTAATTTAGCTTAGTCCTTAGAGCCCATTCTCTATTTTTATTAGATTTGTCGCTGTCAACACTTGTTCACTCCTGGTATTCTAGAAGACTTAGCAAACCACCGAGGAAAAACAAAGATCACCCCAAGCCACGAAATCGAAACCACCCACCCTCCTCATCTCATGAGGTCCCATCCCAAATAATGCCATCCAGCCAGCGTGCGTGTACAGGTAACATCAACTGCCTGCCGAACACTGTCACCGTCGCGGCAATAAAAAGAACCGCCACCCACGACCAGGGCCCACGAGACAGAGTTCGCCCAAAAAACTAAACCACCCAACGGTAAGATTAGAAAGAGAAAGTTATCGCTGAGGAACCGTCGCTAGTGACCAGTCCGATCGATTTCTCTATATATATAAAATAAGATTAATCATAGAAGACAGAGAATAATAGATTAAAACACAGAGAGGTAGAGAGAACTCCTGATCTTTTTTTATTGCTTTCTTTCTGATTTTGTATACAAAATTGCCAATAGTGCTTCTTATTTATAGTCTAATCGTGAGGTACCCACCATGGGCTAAGACTTCAAGCCCAGGTTCAGGTTTCCTAACACTTCCCCTTGGGCACTCATCCGACACGTTCATGCTCCATAAAAACCCAGTGGGAAAAATTGGAGAAAGAGTACATGATACATGTTATGTTGTGTTGCACGAATTGCCTTATAAAAAACCTTGGTCGAGAAACTTCAGGAAAACTCGGCGGCCGAGCGGACGGCAACTGAGCAGGCAACGACCAAGCGGGCGGTCGACCTCGGCGTTCAGGCCATGTGTCGACCGAACAGAGCGGCGCTCAGCGGGGTGCGGCGGCATGGGCGGGGCGACCTCGGCGGCGGCTCTTCATGGAGGCGAGCACAGGCAACCGCGACTTGGGTCACAAGGCGTGGGAAGCGGGCCAGAGGAGAAAGGGCGGCGGTGGCGGCCGATTTGCGTCTGACGGCCGTCTGACGGGCTGCTGTGTGCTTTTTTTTCCTTTTTCATTTTTTTCAATCTATAGTGGAATCAACATCTACTCTGTGATGTAATCTATCGATCGACATTATGCCGGTGACTTTAAGTTTACTCACGGTAGATTAGAGCGGATGTGCACCGTAGAAAAATAATCTAGAAAGCGAAACCTGCGAATTTAGAGCAATATAGAAGTAGATAATTCAATCTACTAATGTTTTGATGATTACCTTCGATTCACCGGAGCGATTCGTGCTGATAACGTGTTGAGGAACCGTCACTGGCGATCAATCCGATTGATTCCTATGCTTAGGCAAAACAAGGTCAATCACAGAAGACAGAAAATAGTAGATTGAAAACACAGAGAGGTAGAGAGAACTCCTGGTCTTTTTTATTGTTTTCTTTGTGATTTCGTATACAAAATAGCCAATAGTATCCTCTATTTATAGTCTAGTGGTGAAGCCAAAACTTCAAATCTAGACCCAGATTTCCTAACATTACCATCCAATAGATGAATGGTCCATACTAAAAGATTAAAATATGTCTCTTTTCGGGAGAAAACTGTTTCATCGAACGGTTCCTACGGATGTGCATGCTGTTCGGCCATCACACGCACGCCCGAAATTAGGATTTCCCAAAGTTGTAATGACTGTCCCTCTCCAATTCATCCCGTAACGCGTAACAGACAAGCGCGTTTTCCTATCGGATACCCGCCACGTGTCCACGCGGCGGCCTTATCCACTCGTCCTCCCGTCTTCCCGCTGGGCCTCGGCTCGCTATAAATTCCCCACCACCCCTAACCCTAGAACCCCATCTCACGATTCACAAGCATCTCATCTCTCAACAACCCAAGCCGCAATCAAAGCAACCCAAGAAGAAGCTTACGAGAGAAGCAACCACCAAACCCAAGCCGCGAAGCAAATGGCGATGGCACCGTCCGCATCCACCGTTTCCTTCTCCGCCCGCCCGTCGGCGGCGGTCCGGCCGCGCGCCTCCTCCGCGGGCGCCGGGCGGGTCCGTGGGATGGCCGCCGAGGGAGGCAAGTGGTGGGCCCCGCTGCTGGGGTGGTCGGGGCGGGCCGACTACATCGAGGCCGCGGCGCCGGTGACGGCGACGGAGGAGACGGAGAAGGCGGCGAGGAGGAGGCCGCCGTCGTCGTTCGTGGGGGCCCTCACGGAGGAGAAGGCGCGGGAGCTGCGGGCGCGGATGGTGGAGACGGAGACCTTCCACGACGCCATGTACCACTCCACCATCGCCTCCCGCCTCGCCCGCTCCGCCTAGGCCGCCGCCGGAGACGAGACCAACAACTCGCCGACATCAATCTTATGCGTTGTGTGCGTGTACATAATTGTTGTCTTGGCCCCTTCTCCTCTATGGGTTTGGGGATCATTTCGCTGCTGATGTTTTGGAGGAGGAGAGATTAGAGGGGAAGGGATCTGGTTTTTAGGGTTGGTCCCTGCATCTCCACCGCGACGCTCCCCGATCCGCGTTTTGTTTTCGTAATTGGGAGCGGATGTTTGTATTTACTCCCCCTCTTTGTTGGAACATTAGGGATCTGCAGCTCATGCGGCAGATCTGCAAGGCTTGTACCACTCGTTTCAAGGTGGATCTAATCTAAACATCATTGCGCTCCATGTCGACGTGCTGTTGATCGATCTGTTCTTTAGCGCGATGTGTGTGTGTGTGTGTGTTTGTACCTTCGGTGGCTTCGATTTGATTTGATGCGCGTCAATTGGGGATCCCCAATGTGTGGTCGTTCCGATTCGAATCGATTGTTAGGTCACGCGTTTGTTTTTTGCCTGATCTTGTCCCAGTGATGACTAATTGGATTTGTGGCGTCACCTCACCGGTTAGTCTCCGTGCGTGTACGGGGTATCGTCTTCTCAAACAATTATTAAGCACCATCAACGATGATGCAACCAAACCTAATCATGCTGATTTTTGATTAATTTAAACCACGCCAAGAGCCTGATTTTCTGACCCAGTACCGCGTTTTCACAAATCATGCTGCTTAAAAAGATTTTTTGCTACAATTTAGTTTTAGACGCAGGATCCTTGGTACTCAACGAACCTATACGACTAGGAAAATTCAGCACACTAGTAAGGTGCTCGTGCGTTACAACGAAGCCCTTAAAAATATGATATATATTATCAAACGTAATCCCAAATCATATATTAACATATTGCACATACCATATATCTCACATTCATTATAATGCATTTGTCCATTTGGCTTAAAATTGATTCAATCTGAACATTTTGTAAAAAGCAAAGCTCTGAATTGGATGTATAAAACGGTGGAATGAGATACATTGGCAAATTGCGGATCGATATATCTAGCTAGGCGTCATGATAAATGTAGTATAATCATTTTATTGCAATTCAACTTTGTTCATGTATTACTCAGAACTTATTTAGGCGTGGACCACATCTAGAAGACTTTCTATAAAATCAATACAGGGATAAAATGTAATAGTAAAAGCATGTGAAGATGAAAAATATGTTCATAGCCTCGTACCTACTTGCGAAGGATATCGCTCATTAACTTATAAGTTGTACTTGGAATTACTTGACGGCACAAACTTTACAACGTTAGCAAGCCTACTTACATTTACACAAGGTCCTTGTTGCTACTTAACCGGGAGCATCATGATGGTGAACTAACTTAAAGAGATGGTAAATGTCAACTATTTAGTTTTGCCTCATTTCTTGTTACAGCCATCAGAGAAGTACGGTTCTACTTGAAAAAATTTGGCAGTTAACACACAAATCTTTTAAGCACATAAATCAGAGGTGTCATCGATGTTTTTTCGAGGAGCATAAACATGCCAGTTTGAATTAAGTGCACAATGCATTGATGCATTTCTTTACATGGCCAATAGATCCCAATGATCAATGCACCAAAACCGGGAAAAATAAGAAGAACGTCAGTATGAAATCAAGTTTTCTACATACAGGGAAGGCACTAACCACAAGCATAACAATCACAGGTCACTCAAATGACAATAAAAAGAATCAGAACTAACAATGTAAATAAAGTTGTGGTGACATGTCAACTCTCAAGAAATGAATGGAAATGTAGTGTTTGACTTGCATAATCAAACTATCTTTGGTTTCAAGAACAAAAGTGCTTAACTACAAAGGCTTGGTGATAATATTTAACTATGAAATGGATGACAACATGTGAGCAAAAATATGCTCATAAAAACAAAGCAATCATAAGTCAAAACTGTAAAATACAAATCATGTATGCATTAAGAAAGAAGGAAAAACTATGACTGAGGGCTGAGGCCATGTACAAGCTTTGGTGCCACATGGGTAATAACTGATTATACGGAACGGCATGAGTGACCTTAAAAACCATATATACCGATAAGCACTTCACTTGTCCATGAAAAATGTTGTACATATATATAGATGGGAGTAAAGTTCAATCTGGATTTACATACAACTTTCTCTACAACATAGATGAAGAGACTAAATCAAAGAAAACGAAGAACGAATTTACAATGATCCCACTGGAAATAAATTTCATTGAATGTATAGAGAATAATGCTATAGAAGAGAGTTGCTCAGATTGGTTGGAAAAGTGGAGAATGATGAGAAGTTGAGGGAATAGAGCGGTTAGAGAAGAATGGACGTACAATCACCAACCCGTTCTTTTATAATAGTAATGAAAACTGAAAGATGACACATTGAGATTTAAGAAATATCTAACATATAAACCTTTGATTCATAATGTTCAAAAATGTCCATAAGCACATGCCAAGATGGAAACCAATATGGATAGGATAATATTCATTCCCCAAATAGGAAGGATATTTTGCTGATAAGTCCATAGCAAAGTTTACAAAATACCATTTTCTTTTTCTTTAAGCACAGGGTCCTTTGCGTATGTATACTTTATGGTTACTAAAACAAATGATGAAATTTCAACAATTCCAAAGGCACAACAATTAGTTCTTAATTCTCGGAATCAATTATGGCATTCCTACAAACCGGGTCATGGTATTAGCTAACAGCTGAACAGTGTCAGTTTTAAGAAATCAAAAATACCATGCTCACCCCGTATAAAAACTTAGATTGTCAAACCCAAATAACAGTTAATTCACCATTTATTAGAAACATTAAATCACCTCCGCTTTGTAGCTACATACATTTACACTAAACGATATTATTGAAGCCAAGGAAACTAAAGAAGCATAAGATACCTGCATGTTGGTCTTCTTCCCATTCAGCACCCTCATTCTCATCGTCCCCATCCTCAAGTTTGGACTTCATGCCCACCTGCCGTTTAGAATTAGATTCGAAGCAAATGTCGACCTTCCCTCGCATCCTCCTTTTTGCATCCTCTTCTTCCTGTCTTTTCCTCAGGGCCTCATAATAAGCCTTTATGTATTCATCCTATACAATAAAAAATAATTAATACAAAACCTTTCAAAATAGCAAATAAATCTTGTTGTAAAGTCAATTTATGTTCATCCTAAGTCGACTGTATACTCTTCTCATCTTCTTTCGAGTCCTATTTTTTGACATCCTTGACTTCTAATTTTTCATCCAGTTTAGATGTACTGGTATCTCCTCTTTGTTCTTTTGTAAGATTCATGCCTTCTATGATCATCCATGGAGGTAATACTTTCAACGTTGTACCAGTTGTACCAGATTCAACACCTTCTTCCTTTAAACCAGCACCTGACATTGCAACTTCAATATGCAAAGCCAAACAAATAATTCATTGATAAAGTAAAGGTATGATTGAAAGAAGTAAAATAGATTATCAGTTATACAAGCTAGGAGGTGCATTTGTGATTGCATGTTAAACAAGATATGCATTAGTGAGGAAGTATGTTGATGGTGATCGACACATCATAACATTATTCAACAAAAACTACAGCTATTTTTTCAATAACATCATTTCTCTTCTTGGAGGTCAAGGAGCAGCAAGGGGTCATTGCAGTCAGGGATGCTTGGCCTGCGTGAGGAGAAGTGATGAGGAACAAAAGATTAGAAATAAGGAATGTTAGATGATAATTGTTTGATTACACATTAATGGCGATCGAAATGCATCTACTAAAAGTAATCCTAAAAAACTGTAATCTAAATGAACGGCATCATATCAATGGACATCAAGAGGAAAATTGATCCATAAAAATTCACACAAACATATTAACCTTCACAAGTGAGTAGAGCCCTTGAAAAGACATCAATCTCGATTTCTTGTAAAGAGGCACAAATTTAACAAACAAAGAATTAATCAAAGAATCTAACCCACTCCATGGCAGAATCTACCGTAAAGATGAGCAATACAAGAATTGAAGGGAAATTGGTACATAAAACTCACAGCCGTATCTAATAGTCCCCATACATGGCGCCTCCATGCCGCCCTCTTTCCCTTCTCCGCAGCGTCGTTATGGCCAGATCCGGTCAGATCCTCAGCTGCCGGAGTAGATCCGAAAGGATCCGGACCATGCCGCACGGTCCCCTCCAACCGCCGCCGCAAACCTTCGACATGTCCTCGTCACACCACACACCACCTCGTCGCCGATGTGCACGCCCCGCATCGGGCAACACAAAGGGGGTGAGGGCGTGGAAGGCGATCGAACTCGGCCTCAGCCTTGGCGGAGGAGACCCACTTGCGGGCATAGGCGTGGCGGAGGATGGGGAGCTCGGTGCCATGGCTGCAGTGGCGACCTCTAGGGTTTGGTGAATCTGGTGAGGATGGGTTTGAGAGCGGAGATCGGGATAGGAGGGGATAGGGAAAGTGAAGACCGCCGGGGAGGCAGAGCGGCGGCGCGCGGGATTGGGGCGTGAGGGGTTTGCGGGGCGGAGGAGGTGGGAGGCGGAGGCAGGGGCGGCGGGTGGGGCGAGGCGTCTGAGTAGGGTGGTTTGCCCGGGGGTGGAGAACGTGGGGTTGTAGGAACTGCTCTGTATGCTATGTGACTGGCTGCATCGATAGAAAAGGATGGTTCAGATGCTTCGTGGTATGATTGAACGGTTGTAGAGAGTCGAGGAAGAACGGACCGACGACCACAAACTCGTGCTTTTAAGTAGTAGAGATACCACTCCAAATAGCGGCATGGTTCGAGATGCCGCTCCGAAGATTAACTTCAAAAGTATACCGCTACAAATACAATTAGATCTATGAAATATCATTTCCGCTCGTTTCTTATGTTTTCTAAGCTTTTTCACCTTTTCACGTACAGAAAAGGACACACTTGCCCTCTCTCGAAGTTCATTATAGAACTGTGCTATCTCGCTTGTTTTGTTTATCTCGCAAAAACTCTTTGTATGTTACTGCATTACCTCACAGCATTATTGCAAAAACTTGGCCAGAATTTTTCATGAAAAACTGTTATCATCTTACACCAAAATACAAGCCATTTAAAACAAATTCCAATTAATTTGCAATATTTAGTTCAAGACATCATACTAATAAGTCATTACACCTTGTTCGTGTTGACTTTTACTTCTAACTTCTGCTTAAACAGTCAAAAGCTAATGTGAACATCTGGTTTTTTGAAGTAGCTTCTCCACTTTTCTCGATATCGTCTCGCTCCGGAGATAAAACAAAGGGTCATAGGTGCATACGCATACATCTCTCCCTCATTTTTTTCACCGCTCACCCCCTCCTTATAAAAGCTGCTTCTTATAAGTACTACTGTTTATTTTTAATCAAAAGGTATCATCAAAAGTCAATACGAATGCCCATACATACTGGACAATATTTTCTTATAGCATTAGCTAAGATATGTATAAGATATTACATAAAGGGTATCAAGTTAACCAAAAGCATGCAGGCCTGGTCCAACCCGAGGGCAAAGATGCCCTTTTCCACAAGGTGAACAGGTGAGAGAGGCTGAAAACACAAAAATAAATAGAAATGTTATTTCGTGAATCTAAATATGTTCGGAATAGCATATCATGGAATATAATCTCTAGAGTGATGTTCTGAACTATGCCACTCTTTGGAGTGGCATATCATGAATGACATCATTGATGACGCATATAGTCATGGATGACGCATCCTGAGATGAAAAGGCAAGGAGAGGAACTAGATAAGACGACAGATTGGGTTAAGGTGATAACAACATCATTGATGGTGCATCCTGAGATGAACAAGCAAGAAGAGGAACTAGATAAGACGACAGATTGGGTTAAGGTGATAACAACATCATTGATTGTGCATCCTGAGATGAACAAGCAAGAAGAGGAACTAGATAAGACGACAGATTTTTTCGCTCAAAACTAAAGAGATGATAGACCAGGGGTTTCGTGAGTGTGACACTGATCTCATCTACATAAAACAGGTGCTTATATGCTTTGCCCTTCAAGGCCTCATCTACATCATTGACGACGTTTTTTTAGTCTTCTTTTGTTGAAGAAAGAAAGAAACGTCTACACATCGACACCAAATATACCAACAACTCACAGAACAAGGGGAAATGTAAAATTGCAGTAATGGAAAACTGTTGCCGGATGTATTGCTCAGAATTAGTTTGTGTGCTATAGCAAGCATAAAAATTGAATGGAACTAAGAAAAGTAGGTACAGAGCAAACTTGTCAATCTGACAAACCAGGCAGCTCTCATTTATTGTAGACTTACAATCATTTGCTAACGGAAAACTCATAACTGGATCTTTGGAAGGATGTGAATCACTTGCTCTCCACGTCATATAGCTCTGATCTAAAAGAACATCAAAAGGTAACAACATAAGCACGTCCAGTTCATACCTCTTCGTGTGTTACGCTAACATAGACCCTTACTGCTATTAAGATAGAGTAGCCTTACCTTATCCTCACGAAGAAAGTATATCTGTAAACTTCGTGGATAGGGACAAACCAAATTCAGAAAACGTGGCAATGGCATCAAACGAGCTCAATAAGAAAAATGCTTTGCATTGCCATCAGGATGACATGTCCATTGCATCAAACAAGCTCAATAAGAAAATGCTTTGCATTGCCATCAGGATGACATGTCCATTGAGAGCGCCCACCAAACCATTATGATATATTTCAAGTACTACAGCGGCACAATGTAGATAAATACCAGATTAAATCAGCTCAAGATATTGAATCTCCTCCTATTGACCTAATCTTTCAAGCAAGCTAAAATGACAGTTTATTTCACTTCTAGTGTAATAAGAGTTAATATCACTTCTAGTGTAATAAGAGTTCTCGTGTGCTGCCAATTCCTGTGAACTGCTAATTCACACCCAAACATCAGTTAAATGGATCAGCATAAGATCAATCATGGCTGGTAAGTTTTCTGTTATGAATATCGTGTGTATATTTATGAGGCCCAAATGGCAACATATATAGGGAGTACAAGGGAATATACAGAGAAATATGCTATGTACAGATAAGGAAACTAAGGCATATAAGGAAACGAATAATAATCATATTCTATCCGTAACACCACTCTCAAACTCATAGTGGATCACACATACTGAGTTTAGAGAGAAAATACAAATGTTGTGCTCTAGTTTGGGACTTCGCGAAGAAGTCAGTAAGCTGTAACTCTCATGGCACAAACTGTAGAGCAAGTACTCCCTCTTGCACTTGTGAGCGAGTGTATGCAGTATTCATTCTAATGTGTTTGGTGAGCTCATGCTTCACTGGATCATGAGCAATACTGATAGTACATATACTGTCAGACATAAGTGTCGTAGGGTCCCTCACAGGTACACCAAAACCTATAAGTAATCACCTCAACCATGTAATCTCTGTTGTCACACTATAATAGCTCTTAACTCAGCCTCTGCGTACTAGAATTGGGACGAGGAGGAGGAAGCCATCGCGATGAATCGAATCCAATAGAATCGAGGGGTAAGGAGGTTTTGCTTCCTCTGTTTGGCGCTGCTGCCTCTGGTTTTGGAGTATTTTTCTGCCTTCGTTTTCGGGTTGCGTCATAGCAGGTTTTTCCGCCTTCGTTTTCGGGTTGCGTACTATCAGAGGGCCCCGTGTAGCTGTTACCGGTTAGGTGGGCCAATCCAAATGTAGGTGTCTTGCGGCCCAGCTCAGCTCAGCTTCCCTCCTCATATCCTCTCCTTGCCACTAGAGATGGCAACGGGCACAAACCCGCTGGGTTTTGCTATCCCAAACCCGTGCCCATGAAAGTTGGACGTGCCCACTAAAAAACCCATGCCCGTGACGGGTGTAGATTTTGCCCAGACCCATGCCCACCGGGTACTTGGTACCACAGGTCGCCTGCGTGCGACAACAAATGTGCAGATTGCGAGCAGTGCGATTGCTTAGCAAGTCAACAATAAGTTCAATTTATATGCTACTATGCATGAAACAAGCAACGACAAATTCACAATGCACATCACTAGTTCACTCCATCAATTATCAGTTCATAGTTCACTGGTATAGCATATCATTACAAGTTCACAGTTCACAACTCAGTTAAAACCAAAAGGAGAGGCATCAACTGCTCTTTGTACTTGACTAATAGGTTGGGCTGGTTTGCCTGGGAGGCTGGGAGCCTGGGTTTATAACTCCTATGGATCGGGTTTATATTACCCATGGGTTTACGGGTTTGGGTATTATAGGAACGTACCCGAACCCGGCAGACCCGATGGGTTGGGTTTTTTGCCCATTAAGAGACCCATGGGTTAGGAAATTGACCCAGATCTATGCCCTAATAGAGTAAAAACCCACCGGGTATCGGGTTTCGGGTACCCATTGCCATCTCTACTTGCCACTCTCTTGTTCATCTAACTGGCTAAATATCCGTTCATTGTTGCAAAATATCAAAGAATCACTTTAGCTATATAGCAAAAGAAGTGCATCGATTATATATTGATATACCAAAGCTTAAAAACATGTTGGTTGCATTATAAAATTATTGATTGTGCATCACATGAATTAAAAATGAATTAAGTTGTGAGCACTCATTACAATCATGAGAGCAGGCCTCACGTAGCCAGCCTGCCGGCATAGTCTCTGCCTTAATATTCAAAAAGATTCACTTGAGTGAAGATTGATTCATGCATTACCCGTATGTTGTTCCAGCTAAAGCATAACAAATTATGGATTAGATGTGCAGAGACAAGTCCAATCTTTTTCTTTCGCTAGTTTGTTCCCAATTTCCCCTTTCTGAAGCACAAAACAACTCTCTTTATCATAGGGATTAAGGGCATCAACAAGACAGCAAGAATGCATGCAAGGTACTCAGGCGACGCACTGCCAGAGCCATCAAAAGCTGGTGATCATCGGCGGTTGTTGATGAGTGTACTCGATGCTGTCGAGCATGCGGAAGTTCTCCACTGTTAGTGAATCACTAGCTAGTGCATTGGAGATCCACCACGATCATCTTTCCCCATATTGATTGTTCTTCACGCTCACAGCACCGGCCTGAGGAAGGTGCGCCCATGGAGATGGATGCATGGCTAGCATAGATAATGATCAGCAGAGCAGGAGGGAGGCATGAGAGGAGATCTCGGGTCGCAGGGGTTGGTGCGAACCGGCTGGGAGCATGCATGAGCGGAGTTTTCTCATCTACTTCTTTGTCATAAAATGTAGGTTATTTTCTATCTTTTACCGTCTCTATTACCAACACTACCGGGTTCAGTAGCTTTGCCGAGTGCCGGTGGCACTCGGCAAAGCACGAGAAACACTCAGCAAAGTTTTTGCCGAATGCCACCCACGGCATACCTCACACGTCATAGTTTCTGACGGCAAAGAGCTCTTTGCCGAGAGCTTTCATCGAGCACTCGGCAAAGTCTTTGCCGAGTGCCGAAACGACCCTCGGCAAAAAAAAAAAAGGACAGTGGACGGCGAGAACACGGTGACGGCGTCGTTTGCCGAGTGCCAGGACGGAATGGCACTCGGCAAAGCTTTAAACTTTGCCGAGTGTTCTCGTAAAAACACTAGTAAAATTAATAAAAAATATATTATGAAAGTATTTTATAAGATAAATCCAATAATACTATTTTTATATAGTTAATTTATATAATTTAATATATTAATGATAAAAAATTTAAAATTTGGCCACGTGGAACTTACTAAGGGGGAGTAAGCTGGAAGAGAGAGACGAAACAACGGGCGATCGCAAAAAAAAAAATTCGTGCGAGGGAGTAGTCCCCACATATCGGCGCCATCACTATTAACTCTTAGGTATTGATAAATATCATCTAGATGTTTTAATTCTTTCTAATCATTATCTAGATTTGTGACATTGGAACTTAACTCTTTATTTTACGCAGTAGAGATTAATTTCTTCCACTCTAAATCGATCCCTCGTCAATCTGCATGCGTCCTCTTGCCTGAATGATGTTGCTGATTCCTTTCATTGTTAAGGGCATCAGCACGCAGTACTACTGCACGTCTGCGCGCACTAGCCACAGAGGATTCTATTCATTACTCCCAGTTTATTTGTACTATAAAGTGTGGTTTGACTCAGCACAGTTCTCAAAAATAAATTTGACCGTTTATTATATCAACTACAAAATCGTGATCATTTGAACGTACTTTCAATTACTAATCTGCTGCCATGGACCAGTTATGCATCACTAAACTTATATGTTGTTGAATTAATTACTGATCAACGCCTATAAAGTTTAAATCATAGAATATATCTATCATATAGTAGTTGACTGTAACACGAAAAACAACATACATTGTGTCATGGAGGAGTTATATATATTGTATGAGCTGTCTTTATGTATGTACAATGGTATAGATAACTATTGTCCATAATATTGTTCATATTATTTATAAATGGCACTACATACAGCTTCTATAATCGGTTGTCTTTTTACTTGTCTCTGTAAACAACTTCTTCATGACACAATATATCTTGTTTCTCGTGTTACAGTCAATTGCTGTATGAGAGATGGCCCAATTCTCTATGCTCCCTCTCTCTCCTCTATATCATCTTGTATTTTACGTGTTAAGATTTATAAATAACTGATGTCACATTATTATATATGCTCTTATAAAGATCCACAGAGGGAGAGCGGTTAGCTAACCCACTTTTGTTCCTAAGCTTACTTTTCACATGCATGCATGTCTCCCAACTTCCCAAGTCCTCTTTCATCCATCTTCTTGGCCCATCTGGCCATCTCATGGATCACGCCTGTTCCCTCTTCCTCGTTCTCTTCTTGGACTAGTCACATATTTAGCACAGTGACTATCTTTTTTAAAAATATTTGATATTCAGATATTCGTTTTAATAAATCTAGCCTCTCTTATTGTGCTCGGCGGTTACATACCGAGCTAAGGAAACTCGACAGAACGCCATAGTGGCTGCATTAGTGCTAATCATGCTTAATTATCACTAACCATAAAACATATTGGTTAATTAGAGTTAATCATGATTAATTAGTGCTCACATACTGATGCACCTCTGCTCCGTAGGTCTTCGATCTGTCGAGCTATGGTGACTCGACAGGATCTATCAAGCTACTGTATCGCAGCAGGCAGTATAACCGTAGCTATCGAGCTCATGAAGAGGGTAAAATTTACAAGAACAGATGTCGAGGGCTAAATTTGAAAATATATCGTCTGTCACGGCTTCTAAGCTTATAGAGAGAACAAGATTTGCAAAAAAAAAAATCGTCCAGAAAGCAAATTTGAAAAAAAATGCGAGATGTGTCCATAGTTCCCAATTCCTCCTCCTCTTCTAATAATGGCTTTGCTTTACAGATTGCATGCAGACATGACGAGACGAGCCGACTGATCAGACGATCCAGATGCGCGCGCAACTTGGCCGTCACGAGCTAGCAAGCAAGCAGCGGCCACCCCCAGTAGTACGCATGCAGAGAGCGCAGTGTGTGCTGACTCAGTGCCCACTAGGACGTGGTCACCAGTACACACGGTAGACTGACGAACCACTACGTAAAATCTTCTGAATTTTTTTTGCTGATTTTTCAGTCTAACATTCAAGCAAATAAGTCAAGTTTGAGTATCCGACAGGTAGGATTTTGATTTTATCTTACATCTGAACCAGGACGGACCCGGCATAAAAATTGAGTAATAGAAGCACTTTTATCAAGTAACAGGAACTTTTATGATAAAATTTTAACCGATATTGATAAAGACTAAAATTTAAGTATGAACATGTGCTCCTCCTAGATCCCTCATGGATCTGCCCCTAATCAAATTCCTGGCACTACCACTAGCCTCTGTTTCTAGGCCCGACACCGATGCATGCATGGACCATTTGTGTCCTGGATGCATTGGTCTACACTACATACGCGTACATCGATCGTACATGCATGAATATTAAATTGGAATGCGGTCGGTGTACTCCACGGTGGGGATATCTGTTCCAAGCCCATCTGCGTATGCCGCGAGCGTTCCCCTTGTGCCGTCTCCATCTGAATATGCCGCGCGCTCATGAGTTGGTGCCCTCTGGCCTCTACTGGAACGTAGACTCCATGCATCTCACACGGTACATGCACGAGCACTCGTATTGAAATTTTACGCGTCAAAACAGTTCCTCTGATTGAGAAGCTTAAGGCCTTGTTCTAGAGTTCTGTGAGCTTTTGGCGAGATGACATCTTAATGGCTGTTAGTTTTTTAAAATTATTTAATTAGAAAATAAAAAAAAACTAAAAACCGTTATATCTTTATAAATAATACAAAGAAAAAAAATTAAAAAACTATGTTAAGAAGCTAACATGTTTTAAATAATTTTAAACCATCTTATTTGTAACAGGACATAAAGATGTTGCGTAAAGATAGACGATATGCCTAATTCTTTTCGTCTTCTAAAAGTTGTTTTTCGGATTTTCTATAGTAACTAGTTTTTAAATGAAGTATCTTTTTAAGGTAGGATCTACTAGTTAATTGTAGTACATACTGTACCGACTTTATTTATATCGGCAAAAATCACACGTAAATTTCTATTACTCTATAATATCCCTCACGAACAGTCTAAAAACCTCAAACCACAGCAAAAAACCATAACCAAGAAGAACAGCCCCCACACTCCTACATCAACAGTTAGTGCGCATTCACTTTAACCTCCCGATCGCCTAATGTCTTGTCTATCTCTTTTGTGCCACCACCGTTGGCTGTTACATCATTAATGTACGTGTGGTCGCCCCGCTCTCCCCGCCCATCCTACTGTTCTGCCAGAGCTTGCAATTGCACTAGTAGCAGCATAAGCCGGAAGGACCAGTTATACCACATCTCAAGATCGATTCGCGGCGAGCGGTAACAAGGCGTCGTTCTCGGCTGCGGCGGCCGTTGGGAGGAGATGAGCAGGTACATGAGCAGCCACGGCGGCGGTTCGCTCGCCTCCGGTAATACCTAAACTGTTGCTCCTTGATGCCGCTGCGTAAGTTGTGATTCCTTGATGGTTTGGTTTTGTGGATTGGTGCAGGAGGCGCGAGGGCGGCGGCGGCGGAGTTCGGGAGGACGTACGTGGTGAGGCCCAAGGGCGCGCACACGGCCACCGTCGTCTGGCTCCACGACCTCGGCGACAACGGCACCAGGTATTAACCAGCCAGCACACATGTATAAATGGTGGCTTCTTCGCTCCTCTCTTTCTGAAGACACACTTGCTGGCTCATTTCCGATGATTTGCATTTGCATCAAGAGATCTGCTAGACTGGTTTCGCTTGCTGCCGACAATATGTACAAAGTAATTTGTCAATCTCAGCATGCAATCTAGATTCTAGGGTGGTATACAAGGCTACAAACATGATTCTTTTATATCGATCTGTTCGTGCTGAATTTATGCTATTCTATATTAATTCTTAGTTACCCCATCGATCATGCAGATGCAGACACCCTTTCTCTTGTCTATAGTTGAGATGTTTGTTGTTATCTCCATCTACTAATGGAAATCGGAACTTATATTTGCAGCTGGTCTCAACTACTGGAGACTCTTCCCCTTCCCAACGTAAGTCATGGCCTGATTCAAAAAGCCCCTTCTCGTTGCATCTCTCTCTAACCTGTTGTTATCACCAATACTATCGCTGGATCTGCATTTGCTGCAGATAAAATGGATTTGCCCAACTGCACCAACAAGGCCTGTGTCGGTGTTTGGCGGGTTCCCATCCACCGCGTGTAAGTTCTGTGCGTCTTGCGCACACTACTACAGAAATCAGTATTACAGATATTTTTAAACTGTCTGAATTTATAGGTCAGTGATATAGAAGGTTATCATAGATGGTTTTTGAACCGTCTGTGATATGCAAATATCACAGGCGATTTGTAAGTAAAAATCGTCTGGGATAATATCTGATAATCACAAGATCATATTTCACCAATCTCACAAGATCTATTTGGAAAATTGTTCTTTCTGCGACAGATATATATACGTCCTAACGTTGATCTATATATGTACGGTGTTATCCCTGACTTGGCATCGTTACTTCTGGATCTCGATCTAGGGTTCGACGTCGCCGATCTCTCAGAGGATGCTCCTGATGATGTTGAGGGAATGGATGCCTCAGCTGCACATGTTGCAAACTTATTGTCAACTGAGCCTGCTGACAGTATGGTTCTAGAGTTCTTCTTTGATTTCCATCTGTTTCTTGGTTCAGTTTTTATATGCCATGACTTTATCCTTGAGCATTTGGCATTTGTTCAGTTCTGCCACCCGTTTTTAAAAAAACTAAATATGATAGCAAACATGCTTACTTTATTGACAAAAACTACTATTCACTCATTCTTACGGTGCACTCACTGTGCACTCAAACTAAAAAAGTTACGAAAATTTTTTAAAAAAATTCTGAATGTACTTTATTATTTACTCCATATATGTACAAAATTTTAAGTTCAAATTTATTTTATGTTAAGAGTACTAAAAAAAAGAGAAGAGAGGTGTTTCCATGGTTTCATTAATAGTGATATGCATAATTTTTAAAGTATGATGAGTAGTGGATAGATGCTACTTATCTCTTTGTTTGCTTTGAGATTAATGCTACTTTTGTTAGAGAGGAAAGTATAGAAACACTACTCAAAAGGGGAGAATTCTGACAAATTTGAACTCTTAATATTTGCTAGATTTTTTCTTTTTTGTTATCTTTAACGTAGAAAGAATTTGAACTTGAAATTTTATATATCTGTAGAACATGTTTAGAAATGCATACATAATTTTTTTTCAGAATTTTCACGACTTTTTTAGTTTAAGTGCACCGTAAGAATGAGTGAATAGCAGTTTTTGCCTACTTTATTTCCATTTGTTTTGTTCAGACAGCATTATATGTTATTTGCATTTGGTATTCTTTAGCTCATGGCCTTTTCCTTAAAGCCCACCTTTTTTTTGGCTTTCTTTTACCACTTCTTTTACCATACTAAAGCTCACTTATTTTTATCCCAGAAATTAAGTTTATATTCCAATAGATAGTTTTGATACATAGGACCTTTGGTATTTAGTTTTACAACCTCTGGTCATGCATGTTACATCAACCCTTGCAGTCAAGCTTGGCGTTGGTGGCTTCAGTATGGGTGCTGCTGCTGCGCTGTACTCAGCGAGCTGCTTCGCTCATGGAAAGTATGGAAACGGCAGCCCATATCCTGTGAACCTAAGCGCAATCGTTGGTCTTAGCGGCTGGCTTCCTTGCGCCAGGTCTCTGCTAGAACAGATGCTTCGCCGAGACTCTCGACTGAACCGTGTTCGACCTTCGGCTAACGCGCTCCATTTCTTTCCTGGCCGTTCCCAGCACTCTGAAGAATAAGCTGGAGAGCTCGCGGGAGGCTGCGCAAAGGGCGTCGTCCTTGCCTCTTCTGCTTTGCCACGGAGAAGGTTCGTAGATCTGTTGTATGGTCATCAGACAAAGCATCGAGAGTTTTCTGTCACAGACTCACACAGTTCTATGCTTCGAGTTTGCTAGCTGCACCCTGCTGCATGCAACTCACATTTAGCACGAAAACACCTGAAATGTTTAGGATGTAAGCTCATTTCTCTCTCTTTTTTCTGAGTCTGACAAAAAAGGTGCGCCTCACGATGCTCGTGGAAGCCACTAAGCGCTTGTTTCAGAGTGATCGTCTGAATATCCACCTTCATGTCTGAACTTGTGTGTTACCATCTAATTCATTTGAGCCTTGTTCAGCTGATGATGTGGTTCTCTACAAGCATGGCGAGAGATCTGCACACTTCCTCAAGTCATCTGGATTTCCCAATCTCGTGTTCGAATCATACAGCAGGTATATATGGCGATATCGTCTCATCTTTCTCCCCTTGTTAATTAGCAAATTTTCGCTTTGGCTGATCTCCCTCCCTCCGCTCGCTGGCTTAACGCAGGCTTGGGCATCACACCGTCCCAGAGGAGATGGATGGGGTCAGCAAATGGCTAGCTGCAAACCTGGGGATGGTCAGCGGCAGCTCCTCCTCCTCCTCCTGAACAATCGCGGAGTTCTTAAATTAGCGAGAAACGAATAAATCGGGATCGGTATACCGTATATGGCCGTATTGCAGTTTGTGTGTCTCGATCGAGCTCTCCTGTAATGAATGATATCTTGCTGACCATGCGTGTGGTGTGTTTTTGGCCCATTTTGATGTGGATGGCTTGCTGTTTCTCTTCCGGAGAAGAGCGTTGGTGAATTGTTTACTTGGCGTTGCAGCAGGAAAAGATGTTTTGGGTTTCAGACGCATGCATGAGACGAGGTCCTATTTAGAACACGGAGAAAGAGTGGGTTCTTTACAGAGGTAGAACTAGAGCTGGGACTTGGGCCGTGCTTTTTTGGGCCAGCCAAAGCACGGCCGGCCGGCAGACGGCCCAAGCACGGCCCGGCCCGACACGTGGCGGGCGTGCCGGCCCAGACGAACGGTGGGCGGGCCGGCCCGAGCATCCAAGACGGTGGGCGGCACGGCACGGCAAATCGGTTGCGTGCTCGGCCGGCAAGATCGCACGACGGGACAAGACGCGGCCCGTGGGAAGTAGAAACGGCAGCAGTGCATAATAGCCGCAATCATAAATTCACAAATCACAATATGACAATAATACAAGCAATCAACGATACACACCGATACACACACACGAGGCGGCGGCGGAGCCCGGGAGAGGTGGGGAGGAGGCGGCGGCGGGGAGGTGGGGAGGAGGCGGCACGGGAAGGTGGCGGAGGAGGAGGCGGCGGGAGGTGGTGGAGACGGGAGGCGAGGCGCCGGGAGGCGGTGGCGGTGGGGCCGGGGCAGTGGGGAGGCAGGAGGGCGGCGGTGGAGGCGGTGGGGAGACCGGGAGGCGAGGCGCCGGGGAGGCGGTGGCGGTGGGAGCCGGGCGCGGGGAGGCCGGGAGGCGGCGGTGGAGGCGCTGGGAGACCAGGAGGCGAGGCGGGGGAGGCGGTGGCGGTGGGGAGGCCGAGGGCGGCGGCGGGGAGACAGGAGGGCATGGGAGACAGGCGCAGTGGGAGAGGTCGGGAGGAGGGCGGCGGGGAGGCGCGGCATGAAGAACCGAGGGAGGAGCGGAGCGACGGGAGGCGAGCGATGGTGGGAGGAGAACCAGGAGGCGGCGTCCGCGAGGTGAGAAATGAGAAAAGGCGCGCCCGCCGCCCGAGACCGTGACCTGCGCGTCCTCCGTCGGTGGAAAAAGATGGCGCATGGACAGGTGGCGGCGTATGAGTGGTGTGACGGTGGAGAAAAAGAGGAGGAGCGGGCCGAACGGGGTAAAAAGAGTGATTGGATGGGGAAAAAAGCCAGAAAAATTGAAAACGGTCTGTTAAACGGTCATTTAAACGGTCGATTAAACGGTCGATTTAACGGTCAGTAAGTGTAACGTTCTAATAATCGTCTCTATAAATCACTCCGCTTGACCTTGAGCCTCCGAGTCGAGACTCACAGTAATTCATTTTCACGAATCACTCCGATTGCTTCACCATTTTCACCTTGAATCACAGCGCAATTCTTCGCATAACATTCTCCTTTCCTTCTCATTTCTTCATTTATTATAGTTGTACTCTTTATTTATTTATTTGTTATTTCTTATTTTATAAGCATATTTATTGTATTAACTAATCATCATGTTACCAAGAAGTCGCAGTACCAGGGAGCAGTCAAGCAGTGCGCAGAGGAATCAAAGCTCAAAAAGGACAGCGGGACGACTTAGTGTAAGCTCTCGCCGTCGCTCCCCTAGTCCTCCTCCGCCCCCCATTGATGCTCGTCAGCTCTCGCCAAGCATGGGAGATTACGGCATGGATGACCGTCATATGGACGGTACAGAGGGCTACGAGGAGTACCTGGCGGTCCGAGTCAATGGGGACAATGTAATCCGAGTCCGAGGCGGGGTGCGCAAGGCGGATGATTTGGAAGCACATGACCGGAGCCGGAAACCGAGACGGTGAAAGCGGTAGATATCGCAACTTGTAATTATTGTAATGCTAAATTAAGTGCTCGTACAGCTGTAGGGACAGGACACTTGAACCGCCACTACAAGGCATGCTTACGCAAGATGGCGGCACAGGTCGAGGCCGAGGGGAGGAGGAGTACAAACACGGCTAAACTTCGAGGTCGATGGCTCTGTAAGTACTTGGGTATACAACCCGCTTAATGCCCGTGAAGAAATTGCTAGATATATTGTTTCTAAGACCCACCGATTAGGATGGGTGAAAGTCGCGATTCGAAAGAATGATCCAACGCGCTTTTGCCCACAGCATCAACATGTTAGTAGGAGAACTACTACATCCGATATTTTACGGATGTATCAAAAGAAATTGGTAGAGTTAAAACAATTATTCCAACAAGTTCAAGATTCTTTTGCCATAACATCGATATTTGGACATCATCCCACCAAAGAAGTGCATACCTTAGTGTTGTAGCCCATTATTTAGATGATAATTATAAACTAAATAAGAGAGTTATAGGATTTAAAGTAATAAATGAATCGCACACGGAGAGGCTATTGCCGAACGATACTACATGTACTAGATGATTTTAAGATAGATAATAAAATTACTTCTATAACTCTTGATAACGCATCGGCAAACACAACCGCTATGAACATCCTCACCCCAAAATTACAAACATATATTGGTGGTTATGTCCTCCACCAGAGATGTGTATGCCATATCTTGAATCTTGTTGTTCAAGATGGTATGCAAGTAATTGGTCCATATCTCGCACAAGATCCGTGATGCTATTCGTTACCTCACAAGTTCTCCACAAGTGATAGCCGACTTCTGGATTCGTGCAGCTAATGGTAAAGAGCCAAGAAAATTTGGTCTTGACATGAAGGTGAGGTGGAACTCAACATATATTATGTTAAAAAAGTTACAAGGCTACGAAAATGTCATATCTGTTTTTGTCAATGTTAATTCTCAAAATAATGAATTGGTAGTTACTAATACAGATTGGCAAATTGCTAATCATTTTCGAGAGTTTTTAAAACCTTTTTATAAAGCAACAAAGGTTTTATCTGGTATTTATTATCCTACCTCTTGCTTAGTTATAGAGTTTATTTGGTTAATTGCAGATAGAATTGCTAAATCTAGGGACGACGCTCTTTTAAGTCATGCCGTCGTTGCAATGGAAGAAAAATTTATTAAATATTTTGGTTCTCTTTCACACTTATATTGTTTTGCTATTATTTTGATCCTACAAAAAGTTGGCGGGTTTGAGATAGGTATGGAGGGATAGGTGAATGTCTTGGCCTAGATTATTGAAGCTTTCGCACATGTGAAAGAGGAGCTTTTCGTGTTTTCCGTTTGTATCATGATAAGTTTGGTAGCGCAATGAAGATCGGAGGCCTCACAGCAGACGCAACATGGAAAGACAAGCATGGCATCACACTTGTGGAAGAAGCTAAAGGGCAAGTCTACTTCTTCGTCCTCCCAGTCTCAGGCGGCCTCCAAATGGAATTCTGTCTCGGAGTTGAACCACTATTTGGAGCATGATTTTGCGAACATTGATCCTGATCTTACTGATGGAGGCAAGATAGACTTGCTCGAGTGGTGGAAGAACAACAAGCGGATCTTTCCTGTGTTGTCACATTTTGCACGAGATGTTCTCTTGGTGCCAGTGTCCACCGTCTCTTCAGAAGCGACATTCAGTACGGTAGGGAGAATAATAGAAGAGAGAAGATCATCCTTACGCCTAAAGATGGTGGAGGCAATTACATGTGCCAAAGGCGGGAATTAGCCAAAGAGCGGAACAACATCAACCGGAGGATCCCAAATCGACAGCGTATCTTGACCTAGACATTGCCGAGTAGATATTATCTATGCATCTTTGTAATAGTTAGTATATACATATGTTGTTACTGTACTCTTTTCCTTACTCGGGAAACCCCACTCTGGGGCGTAAGGTTTTTAACGAGGCAGTAACATTGTATTTCTAAAATATCAAAGAAATTTCACTTTTCCCGAAATATTTATGTCATTGTGTGCCCATGTGTTTATGCAATTAATTCAGTTATTTTAACTAGTTTTAAACGAGACGGGTACGAGAGAAAGGAAGATGACGACCGTCGTCGCCGCCTTCGCGTATAGTAATTTCGGGCTGGGCTTGGGCTAGCACGGCACCTAACGCCGCACGGTGGGCTTTGGGCGTGCTTGGGCTGGCCGGAGACGACGCGCGGCCGCGCGGTACGGCACGATGACATGATCGGGCCGAGCCAAGCGCGGCACGAAGCAACACGAAGCACGATGGGCTTGGGCCGTGCCAAGACCAAGACGCCCAAGTCCCAGCTCTAGGTAGAACACGGAGAACGAGTGGGTTCTTTACAGAGGTGGAAACTGACATGATATCATTGAATAGTCTTAAATACGAATATGAATCCATATTTTTAAAACGAATATAAATATGAATTTGAATATTCTTAAATACGAATACGAATACGGATATTTTTGAATACGGATTTTCTCGGATACAAATATCGGATAAAACGGATACCTAACGGTTTTGCTAATTTTTCACCGGTTTTTGACCGGTTACCGGTTTTAAACTGTCTAAATTCAAATTTTGAATCACAAAATTCGTACAGATTTTTCATGGGTTCTAGAAATGGATTAAATACGAATTGAGCTATCTGGGTTTAACTTTGACTTATAAATCCATTTGACTTCAATTACTTCTCGATTCTTGAGTCAATCAACTATCTCCCAAGTGTTGTTCTTCTCAGTCGTATGAATCTCATCTTCCATAGCTTTTATCAATTATTGTGCTTTTCTGCTTCTTCGAAGCTTTGCAGTTCAACAATAGAGAAACCATATGACTCATATATTTTTGCCAGACTCCATACTTGTCGTGGAACTGATTTCGGCGTGCTCAACTGCTCGCCAACAATTGAGCTTGAGCTAGAACTCGAGTTTGAATTCGAACTTGATTCATCTTGCCTTGGAGCATCACCTTGCTCCTATTGCTCAACTGAAACTTGTGGTTGGCCTAGTGAGATAACCATTGTCAGTATCAACTGATTCTTGTCAGTATCAACTGATTCTTTTGAACCTTAGCTACTTCCCAATCCCAGAATGCCTTCTCATCAAAGATCACATCTCTACTGATTATGATCTTCTTTTCCAAGGGGTGCAGGCGATATCCTTTAGTGCCATTAGCATAGCCGACAAATATACAATAAACGCTCTTATCATCGAATTTAAATCGCCTTTGAACTAGTACTTGTGCATAACAAATAGAACCAAATGCCTTCATAGTACTAATTACTGGCTTCTGACCATACCGAGCTTCAAATGGTGTGCGATTTAGAATTATTTTCATTGGACTTCTATTCAAAATATAAACTGTTGTACTCACAGTTTCTACCCAAAATGATTTAGGCATACTTTTTTCTTTTAACATAGAATTTGCCATATCATCAATTGTTTGATTCTTTCTTTCGGCAACGCTATTTTGCTGAGGACTGTAGGCTACCATCAATTGCCTTCGAATACTAGTATCATCACAATATTTCTCAAATACATTTGAGATATACTCACCACCTTGATCACTTTGAAGTACTTTAATTTGGTTGATTTGATTTTCCACCATAGCATTGAATTTCTTAGACACTACTAGTGCTTCTAACCGTTCTTTTACAAAATAAACCCATATCATCTTTGTAAAATCATCAATAAAATTTATAAAATACCAATTCTTGCTTTCTGACATTGTTGATATTTTTTCGACAATATCACTATGCACTAATTCCAAAGGTGCACGTGCTTGTCAAGCTCTTCTATGTGGGAAAGATGGACGAATTTGTTTACCGAAAATACAATCTTCACATTGATCAAACTCCAAATTAATGAATGGTAAACCTTGTACCATACCTTTGGTTCTAAGCAGCTTCAAGGCTTTGTAATTGAGATGGCCAAATATCTTACACGTTTATCACCAACCTCACTTTGTAAAGCCAATTGAGTGGGATAACTCATTTTCAATGAAAAATACTACCCTTACCTTTAGTTTGGGCTAAAGTACTATTTCCTATGCGTATCTTCGCCTGATATGATGAGCCAAGATCTCAAAATATATCTCGATTGACAGACACATGATTTGTGCAACCACTGTCTACAATCCAAATATCTTCCTTTTCTTCTTCGGCAATTTGGTAAGAATAAATTGCCCCTTCTGAATTATCATCTTCTTTTGAGAAATTTGCCCAATTGTTATCTCGGGATCTACAATATTTGGCAATGTGACCTTACCTTTGCATTTATTACAAGTTATCTTCTTCCAGTACCTATTTGTAGTGTGACTGGACTTTTTGCAAATATCACACCAGAATTTATAACTAGCCATACACTTTCTCTTTTATATTCGGCCGGCTTCTTCTGCATATCTCTCCTTGGATCACCTCTTCTTTGATAATTTGCACTATTTCTTAAATTGTGGGATTTAAAACTCAGCTTTGACAAGAAGACGCTTTCAACTGAGCTCCCTGCATGCTGTAGCTTTCTCTCTTTATGAGACTCTAATGAACTCATTAGTTATTGCATAGTAAGGGTCACCAAACCCTTCGACTCCTCAATTGCAGTAACAATATACCTAAATTTTTTTTGGTAAATTGATCAAAATTTTCTTGACAGTTTTTTGTTCATAATCTCTTCACCGTAGGTGCGCATTTGATTCACCACTTGATGACCCTCGAGAAGTAATCCTTTATCTTCTCGGAATCCTTCATCTGCAGATTTTGAAATTGTCTTTGCAAAGTTTGTAGCTTTACGATTAAAACTTTTAAGGAACTTTGAAGCTCCTCTTTAAATTTGTCCTAAGCTTCTTTTGACTTCTTGGCGTCAATAATATGTGGAAACAAACTTTCCGCAACATCTTGTTGAATCAGAAACAAGGCCTTGGCATCCATCATCTGGTTCTCCGTCAGAGATTTTTTTGCTCCAATGTGAGAACATCTTCAACGGTATACTCTTTGTAGCCATTTTACACAATATCTCACAACGCTTGCGATAGTAGCAGCGTCCGCATCTTGATGTTCCACATATTGTAATTCTCTTATGAGAATACGGGAATCATCAACTGCGCCATCCTACCGCCCGAACTCGAAGCCATAACCTTGGCTTGAAAAACATCACGAACACGCCGCAATACTTCGCTACGTCCAACTCAAACATGGGGCTCTGATACCAGTTGTTGGGGATTTGAACACTATGGAAGCAAAGAAAGAAACAGAAGAAGAAGAGAATGGAACAAAGGAGCTTCAAAACTTCATACTATTTTTTCATTGATCTCTTGCACATACCTATCTGTTACAAGATGGATGGCTGATCCTTTTATAGCCTTACAAACCGACTTGGTACCAACATTGTTTACCAAAGCTTGAGCTGTCCATAGCTTGCTTTTACTGAACTTTGACCTGCCTCTTTTACCGACATCGACTAAGAAGTTACTAGCTAATCACAGCTGTGGGACTAATCCACCTACAGACTAAGGAAGTTACTAGCTAGCTGCAGGACTAGTCCAGAGATTTCTTCACATGTTGATAGATTCTTCACTCAAAAAAATAAATTAAGCTTCAACAGCGCCGTAGCTGAGGTTTCACCGCCACTGCCCCTCGTCCGCACTGCCAGAACCCTCCACCTGCGCCACCGGAGCTCCATTGCCGATGCTGTGCAGGCCACCTCGCCATCTAGATCCGCCCAGTGTGTTCATGTGTTGGATCTGGAGTTTTTGTTGTCGATTCATGAGTTCACATGTATTGGATCCACATCCACGGATCCACCCATGTGTGCTCATGTGTGACTTGATCATTTTTTGTTGCCGATTCATGAACTCTGTGAATCTCTATGTTCAGATTTGTTAATTGTGAGATTTGCAAGAACAATTATTGAAGAATTTCTCTAATTCCTTGAGGCCCTTCATAATTTTCTGTTTCTTTAACATGAAACAGAGGTTTAAAAAATACTGAAGAGGTTAATAACTAGGGAGAAACAGATTGTTAATAACTTGCTGAAACCGGAATGGTGGACAGCTAGGGAGAAGTTGACTTCTGCATAAGCCACCGTTGTGTCACCTTAGGCGCACTTGCTATTCATTGCTCCACGTAGACCTGTTCATGGGCGGCTTGGCCTGATTTTTCTGGGCTCAGGCTAGGCCCGATGTCGGGTTGGGCTTGAGTCTAGGATTTTGGCCCATAGGCCTGACCATAAGCCCAAAAAGGCCGATAGGAATAACAAAAATTTTGAAATATTTTATCCAAAAGGCCAATAGGAATAATAAAAAATTTGAAATATTTTATCAGAAAAATTAATAGCTCAAGTACATATTCGGGCTTTGTGCAGACCCAACCTGGGGTTTGAGCAGGCCTAGATCCATACATAAAAAAAGTTCAAAAATCAAAACCCACCTTTTCCCTCCAAAGCCGTCACGCCCACCGCTGCCTCCCCATTTTCGACACCAGTGCCGCCGCCTCCTCCCCTAAGCAGAGGAGGGGAGCAATGATAGCCGCGACAGTGAAGGAGGGTGAGGACCCACGGTGGAGGAAGAGCAACACCGACTGCGTCTTCTTCCTCATCTCCCACTTCACTTGCACCAAGGTACTATCGTGGATTCACCGGCAATGGCGCACTCAAGAACACTTGGAACAAGTAAGAACTTAGATGTTTTGGTGCTGCCTCCAAATGGCTGCCTTTCTTAGTATATTAGACTCATATTTAAAGGGAAATCAACAGGCTAAAGATGGCAGTTTCATGCATGGCATGAACGCATAGTTTAATGCATGGCACTAATGCATGGCGTTTGAGATCATAATTCACGAACGCACAGTTTAATGCATGGCGATCAGTCTTGCCGCGCATGATCAGAGTAATTGAAACGGAAGAAATAAAAATTGAAGAAACGGTGAGCCGCTTGGAGTAACTTCAACATTTCTCCCCCCTAGTCCTTGCTGTGCTCACTGATCTTGTTGACGCCGATCAACGCACGTAGTTGCTGGAACCGCACGCGTCCAAGCGTCTTGGTCAGAATGTCCGCTAGCTGGTTCTCCGTCGAAATGTGCGGAAGGACGATCTTGTTCCCGTCGATGCACTCCCGAATGTAGTGGTAACGAGTGTCGATATGTTTGCTTCAGTCGTGAAAGACAGGATTCTTGCTGAGGGCGATGGCGGACTGGTTGTCCACCTTGAGCTCCGGCGCTCTAGACTCAGTGCCGAGCATGTCAGACACGAGCTGAGCTAGCCAGACACTTTGGCAAGCTGCTGTAGCCGCTGTAATGTACTCTGCCTCGCATGAGGACAGAGCCACCACCTTCTGCTTGGAGGACTGCCAGGTGATGGGGTTGCCGCTGAGGAAGAAGATGACGCCGCTGGTACTCTTCCGCGTGTCGATGTCGTCCGCCATATTGGCGTCACTGTAGCCGACCAGTCGAGCTCGTTCATCCTCCCTCCTGGCGTAGTGAAGACCGTAGTCACGCGTTCCCGCTACATACCTTAGTACGTGCTTCACCGCATTGAGGTGGTCCTCGTGTGGTTTCTCCATGAACCGACTCAGATAGCCCACCGCATAGGCAAGATCTGGCCGGGTGTGCACCAAGTAGCGCAGTCCGCCGATGACACGCCTGTACTCGGTGGCATCAACCAGTAGAGCAGTGCTCTCCTTGCTCAACTTGAGCCTTGGTTCCATCGGCGCCAGACTGGGGTTGCAGGTGCTCATGCCACTTCGCTCAAGCAATTTCCCTGCATAGGCAGATTGGTGGAGCGAGATGCCGTCTGGACCTTGGTTCACCTCGATGCCGAGGTAGTACGACAGCAGCCTGAGGTCACTCATGAGAAAAACGCGCTTCATCTCGAGCTTGAACGCCACAATCTCGTCACTGCTAGTGCCGGTGATGATCAAGTCATCGACGTAGACCCCGACTACCAGCCGCGAAGACCCTTGGCTCCGCATGTACACGTCGTGCTCCGAGCTGCTCCTCTGAAAACCAAGTGACGCCATGGACGCATCAAGCTTGGCATTCCAGGCCCTCGGTGCTTGTCGGAGACCGTACAACGCCTTGTGAAGATGCAGTACTTTGTGCTCGCTGCCGTTGACAACAAAGCCCGGTGGCTGGCTAACGTACACTTCCTCCTTGAGGTCGCCATTGAGGAATGCGCTCTTCACGTCCATGTGATGAACTTCTCAGCACTCGTGGGCTACCAGAGCGAGCAGCGCCATCATGGACTCCATTCCCGCGTCGAAGTCGATTCCCGCGCGCTGAACGTAGCCTTTGGCGACCAAACGCGCCTTGTGCTTGCCGTGTTCATCACGCTTCACTTTGAAGACCCACTTGAGACCGATCGCACGGTGCCCGGTGGGGAGCGCGACGAGCTCCCACATGTTGTTGTCCTTGATCGACTTTATCTCCTCGTGCATCGCCTGACGCCAGCTTGCCTCACGCTCTGCCTCGCTGAAGGAGACAGGCTCGTCCGCCGTGGTGAACTGTAGCTCCTCGTCGAGCACCCGGGGAACAAGCCCAGGCGGCGAGGCTGGTCCAATGACAGCATCGATGGCACAGAACCGAAGTGGAGCATTGTCGTGGTCCACGTCCAAGTTCTCCTCAAAATTAGCTGGTGGCGAGACAAACTCGATCGACGCACTCGTGGGTGACGTTGTAGGCGCTAACTGCTCCGGCGGCGTCATGGGTGCAGGGATCGGTGATGCCGCATCGGCTCGAGGTGTGCCGGAGAAGTACTCCGTGGTGTACTCGACGTTGAAGGGCTCACCGTCACCCGGATCAACGCTCCTTTCGTCACCCCAGCTCCATTGTCCCGCCTCGTCGAACACGACGTCGCGCGATACAATGATACGCTTGGTGGACGGGTCGTAGAAGCGGTAGGCCTTGGAGCCATGCTCGTAGCCGACGAAGATGGTTGGCGTGCTGCGATCATCCAACTTCTTGAGTCCCGGCCGTGTGGACTTGACGTGGGCGATGCAGCCAAAAGTCCTGAAGTAGTGGACGGTGGGGCGCTCGCTGTGCCAAGCCTCAAATGGGGTCTTGCCATTTAGCGCGCGTGTCGGGGCGCAGTTGAGGACGTGGACTGCGGTGTTCACGGCCTCACCCCAGAAGTAGCCGGGAAGCCGCTTCGCCTTGAGCATACACCGCGCCATGCCGACGATGCTCTGGTTGTGGTGCTCTACCACCCGCTCGCTGCGGTGGTAGGGCGGTGAGCTGCCATTGACGCCGCCGGCGGCGAGACTCGCCGAGCTCCACGGAGGTGAACTCCCCCTCACGATCGGTGCGGAGGACCTTGAGCCGCCTCCCTGACTCAACCTCCACGGCCGCCTGGAAATTCTTGATCGCCACCGATGCCTGATCTTTGCTCGACAGCAAGTGGAGCCACATGTACCGGCTCAAATCATCAACAAGCAGTAGGAAATATTTGTTACCACTTGGAGTTGTGGGCGTGATGGGCCCGCACAAATCGCCATGGACGAGGTCGAGGACGTGCTCCGCTCGTTGTAGCACCTTATTAGGGAACGGCGTGCGCCTTTGCTTGCCGGCGAGGCAGCTGTCGCACACCTGATCGACCTGATCAAGCGGCGGCAACCCACGTACCATCTCCCGTTGGACGAGCGCGCGCAATGACTTGAAACTAAGGTGCCCGTCGAGCTACGCGCCGACAGGCACATCGGTTGCCCGATGCGGAGCTCCAGGATGTAGAGACGCGATGCAGAACGATGCACCCGAGCAAGAAGGTCGCGTTGCTGATCGTAGATGCGCAGGGTGCTGGAGTAGATCTCGATCCGACATCTGGCCTCCTCCAGTTGACCAAGACTTATGATGTTCGCCGTCAGACGGGGAATGTAGTACACCCCCATCAGTGCGCGGTGTTCGCCGTTCTTGCAACTGAAGATAATGGTGCCGCGTCCTTCAATCTCCACCACGGATCCGTCGCCGAAGCGGACGGTACCGCAGACTCCCCCGTCGAGGTCGAAGAAGGCAATCCGCGCGCCCGTCATGTGGTTGGTGGCGCCGGTGTCGAGCACCCATCGATGATCGTCCTGGTCCTCCCGCGATCCGAGTTGCGCAAAGACCTTGGCCTCGTGGATCTCGACATGTCGCGACAATGTGGGCGGAGCTGGAGTTCGAATCACCTCGGCGGGCGATGCGGCAACTTGAGTGGGTGGTGAAGAGATGGTCGCATGTGCCATCAGCAGAGTTGGCTCATACTCTTCACCCTCCGCAACATGTGCTTGCGCCTGCTTATTTGGCTTGCTACGGCAGTCCTTGGCCCAATGGCCAATTTTGCTGTAGTTACGACACTGGTCCATCGTGTTCTCCTGAACCGTCCTGTTTGAAGATGAGTTGCCCTTGCCTTTACGCACGCCGCCACCACCGCCGTAGCCACGACGTGTTTTACCTCACCTTTTACCGCTGCCACTGCTGGAGCCACCGGCTTCGTCGTTGTCGCGCAGCTTCATTCGCGCCAGCTAGTCCTCCTCGGCGAGAAGAAGACGGCCCTTGCTGTCGTCGATGGCGCGCAGACGGCCGGTGACCTCCTCGATGGAGAGTTGGTTCACGTCGAGGAGAGTCTCGATGGAGTACGTGATCTGCTCGAGGTGCTCGGGGACGACCTGGAGCATTTTCTTCACGATCTCTCCATCGGTGATGTTGCCGCCAAGGATGCAGATGTTGTTGGCGAGGCTCATAATCCGGAGTGAGAAATCGTCGACCGACTCCCCCTCCTTGAACGCGATCTCCCCGAATTGCTTGAGCAACTGCTGTGCGTTGGCGTCACGGATGCGCTGCACACCTACGCGCATGGTTTTGACCGCCTCCCAGGCGGAACGCGCTGAGCGCTTGCGCGCCAACAACCCGAGCATCTCGAGTGGCACGGCGCGCAGAATGGCCGCCAGCGCGAGGCGGTCTTCGCGATACTCGACGACCTCACCCTCCTCCGGTTTGACGGCCTGCCATAGCCTTGGGCCTGCAGGTTCACGCGCATCAACAAAGACCATTCCTGGTATTTAGTGCGCGTGAGCATGGGGTACTGGACCGAGCCGCCCGCCTCCTTGACAACGCGCTCGATGACAACTTCGCTGCCGCGATTGCGCCCTCGGCGCGGCGCAGGCGAGTGCGATACCCATCATCGGGGAGGGGGTGATGGCGAACGATCACCACCACCAATGGGAGCCAATTGGACGGACATGATGGCCCCGGGAGCATCCACGCTCTGATACCAATTGTCGTGGATTCACCGGCAATGGCGCACTCAAGAACACTTGGAACAAGTAAGAACTTAGATGTTTTGGTGCTGCCTCCAAATGGCTGCCTTTCTTAGTATATTAGATTCATATTTAAAGGGAAATCAACAGGCTAAAGATGGCAGTTTCATGCATGGCATGAACGCATAGTTTAATGCATGGCACTAATGCATGGCGTTTGAGATCATAATTCACGAACGCACAGTTTAATGCATAGCGATCGGTCTTGCCACGCATGATCAGAGTAATTGAAACGAAAGAAATAAAAAAATGAAGAAACGGTGAGCCGCTTGGAGTAACTTCAACAGCTACCCACCCACCCCACGAGGCAAACTCCTAGTCCAAATCACGCAATCCCTAGGGTTTACGCGTCTCTTGCCGGCACATGGTGGTGGATGCAGCCTGCTTTGACTGATTGACTGACCGGAGAACCTGTGGGGTTTTGATTGCAGGGGTCCCAAGTGCTAGCTCCGGTGGCGTATAGGATTGCATGCCTAGGATGTCATTGTGACAGTGGCTCTGTCTGTTGTGCCAATAGCCTGCTTGTGAGCATTTGTTTAAGAAGTATTCGCAAATACTCTCAGCTTATCCTAGGCTTTCATGGCCCCAACCATTGGATTCCACCTTGCGCACAGCCCCACCCACTGTTAGTCGCACTTAGTGACGATTTTGTGAAATTCATATGCGTTGTGGCAGTGATCAGTTCCATGTGCAGTTTTGTGTTGTGCTGTGTGCATGTGGGGGTGGGCATGTATAACAGTAAAATCAGGTATGAGAAGGGGCTCACTTGACGCAGTGGTTAACTTATTCGTGTCTGTCTATGTTTATGCACGAAATGTACAAAAAGCTCACTTTCAATGCTGTAACCTTGATAGTGTTTTGGTTTTGTTTGTTAAGTAATTCGTGATTTTATTAATTGAAGCAAGTTTCTGGTTTACATTCTTAAATCTTGATTATGTATGTTACGGTTTTAAGTTTTGTAGGACCGAAATAGCAACATGGGGGAGTGGGTTGAATGATGTCTCCAAAATTTTCTCTAAATATCCGTCGATCCTTCACTCCGATAGCTATGAAGATTTAGGATAGAAAGCCAATGCAAAAACCAGCAAAACAAGAATCTAAAAATCCGAGAAATTTAAATTCGGTAGCACCGCTACAAAAAAAAGCTCAGAGAACAGTAAAAACAACACTATTTCAAAACCAAGAATCCATATAACTTTTCATCCGTAGATCTAAGACTTGAAACATGGCATGTATCTTCTCTAGGATGTCATAAACCTAATCCAACCAATGATCAAGAGAATCATTGTTAAAGTTGTGGTTTTTTTCTATTTGAAGGAAGGTTGCACCAAAACAAGCAAAAACAAAAAAAATAGTGAATATGACTTACTCGTGGGGTGAATGATGGCCAGGATAACTTTAAATGTATTTTCACATGTTACAGCAAGCAAAAACACCTAAGGAATGGAGGCAAAAACATCTGGACCAAGAAATCACTCAGAGAGACCAAATCAAGCAAAAACCCGGCATCTTCAAGAACTTGTCAAACCAATGCCTAGATAGATGGATATTGATTTCTAAGATATATCTCCATCACTTGTCCTTACCAAACATCAACATCAAGAAGGGGAGATAACATCAAAATCAACCAAATCATGAGCAAATCAGTCAAAACAAAAGAGATCCATGAGAGATAAATAAAGTTGATATATTGCTACTTGAGAATAAAAATTTTATAGCCACCTCACTTGAAGGACAAGAGAGTACATCATAATACTCACACTTCTCAAACCCTACCCCTATAATACTTGGCTTCAATAAGAAAAGTTAGGATGTTTGGATGGTTAACTAGCAAATCTTCATCCCAACCTATTAAATAGACATGACAACCAGCTCCATCTAATCCTAATGGATACTATCCACTTAGCACAATTGGGACAAACCTGTTGACCCTACACAACATGGTTTTTACTCACACACTACACTTATGCACGCTTTTCAAAGCATATAAGCCCAAATCCACTAAATTCTTAGCATTTGATCCAACTTGATCTTATCAGTTTCTCCTTGACCTAAACTACTATTCCAAGTGTCACAGTTTTGACCCAAGATAGTTTTCGATATTTTGGTCAATTACCAAAATACCCTTTCTTGACCTAATCTTCATCTTCTCTTACAAGCAATCGTCATGCTTGCAATATGTAGGAGCACCACTGGCTTGTCACGTGTCAGTAAGTCTCTCTCATTTTGGTTCCACCCAATCACTCCTTGCTTAGACCAATTAAGCCACATGGTCCAACCCGTCGCTTGAACTTCCCTTCAATATTTTCCACATTTCTCGTACCATGTTTGACTCTACACATCTAAAGACAAAGAAATCATTTTCAGACACAAGTTCTTCACAACTTGACCTACGTTGGTTAAAACATGCTTCATGCAATATATATATACACTAACCAAACATAAATCAAATAAAATCAAAACCAAATTCCCAAATTCTAAGATTTTCTGTCTGGTCCAGTACTACCGCACACAATAGACCAATACTACCACTTCCTGCAGCATGACCTCTCTGGGAAAAAAAAGGCAAATGTCAAGTAACCCACGGTACTATCGGTCAGCGGTATGACCGCTGTGATCATACCGCTCCCAGTGGTCTGCATGAAAAAGTTAGAAAATGATTCAGATAAAATGTGTAATCTTTGCAAAATTAAATATCTACTCCATAGAACTTGCAATGGTTCATCACAATGTTATACCAGACATTCTCATATGTTCCTTCAATCTCCCCCTTGATTAAACCCATTGGCAATTTCTCAGAAATACAAATAGAAGGTGGTTTTAGAAGTAAAGAGGAAATTTTACAAAGATACTCAAAATGATCACACGAGGAATGTAAAGACTAAAAATAACCATATAACTTAGAAATGGAGTGAAGCTACTGAATAGAGCAAGTTTTCTACAAAAAACTTCAAATCCACCAAAGAAATTTGGAAACCTCACTCTAGGTCTATATGAAAGACAATTGTTCTATTTGACCTTAGTCATGGTGAGAAATGATCAAAAAAGCAAGAGAATTATAGCAAGACATAAAAGCTCCAGCTTAGCAAGAATTCACACAAAAACTTCGAATCATGTTCTAGATATGCATTTTTACCAAACTTTCTCCCCATTTGACAATGGAGTTACCAAGATGCATAGAAGAAGATATGGCATGAAAGAAATAAAGTAGCTGTGAAAATTATCCAAAGTGACTTTACAAGTATTACACCAAGCCATATTATGTGAAGGACTATCTAGATTATGGTAAACCATATATGTAAAGCTAAAGCCAAATGAGCAATAATCTAAAATTAAATAGATTTTTATCATGCCAAGTTACTCAAGATTATAGTTTAGCCAAACGTATCAAAAAATAAGCCAAGTCATATCAATAAACTAACTAGAACCAATAAACTACAATCGAGTCTATTTAAAGTGCTACAAGTTTAATATTGAATCATTTTGTTTAAGCACCTGGAATTGAGCATAATTAGCACATTTGGTAATTTTTTAAATATATTTTGGTCATATTTTAGTAAAGCAAGTCATGGACAAGGAGCCATCTACAGCCACCTACTAAGTTTCAATTATTTTTTACATTTTTGCTTTCTTAGATATGCGCTAGATCTCAAGCCTTTTTACAACCATTCCAAGCAAGAAGTTTAAAAGAGTGGTCTTGGTCATATAATACTCTCTCTTAGTTCATGCCTAGTGTAATAGAAAACCATCTCATGAGAAAGAATTGGTGATATAAGTTTTTTTGCGCAAAAATAGATCATTTTTCAGTTTTCATTTTTAGTTCAAGAATAATGAGTTACTCCGTAGTCCGTAAGTTATGCCCAACCCGAGTCGCAAAAGCCTAGAAGAAGTAAACTAATGTCTCAATAAAGAACTAGCATAACTCAATCTAAAGCTCAAATTAGGCTCAAGCTCAACTTAGTCTATTTAACATGGCATGAATGATAAGAGAATCATTACAACAAAACTAGTCATAAAATCCAACAAGACATGATTCGAGGGGTAGACCATTGCGCTCAAGGCATGGTTTTAGGTTGGCCTAGGACTTCCAATCCATCCCTTCATCCAGGCCCTCGTGAAGCACTATCAAGTAGAGCTCTCGCACTTCTCACCCAACCTACTTGACAGGGTGAGGGTGTTCCCGTGGTTGTGCGAGACGGTGATTGAGGGTAGGTGCCTGAAGCCTATCATTGCTGCCTTCGACTACTTCTTCCACCTCTAGCGGTTGAACGGGAGGTTCGGACCGCTGGGCACGCTTACCTCGACCGCTTAGCACAGGGTAAGTATCCAGTTCATGCAACCAGGTACAACTGGAGTCACCCTAGGAAGAAGTGGTTTTACTTGAAGGTGGAGGGCTTTCCATACACTGGCAGCCAACCTACAATCACTTAGGACGGCTATCCTAAGATCCCTTCTCTCTTAGATACCGACTGGGAGTTCATTCATGCTACGTCCGAGATCCGCAGGTGGAGTGGGGTCCAGGACCTAATGGAGGAGATGACTCTTGCAAATGTTAGCCCCCTGGTTGCCGAGAAGTGTGACTACATCACGGTCTCCAAAAGCAAAGGTGAGCACTACTTGGCTAATTTGCTTCGAATTATCCCTGAATCCATGAATTTAACACCTCTATTTTACTTTGCATAGCGTGCTCTCCAAGGGAGGTGATTGAGGAGGCTAACTGGATCCTTCGGGAGATGACCATCACTGAGTATGAGGCTCTTGAGGAGACTGTGTAGGACCGAAATGGCGACAGAGGGGGGTGAATGTCGCTCTCTTTTTAAAATCGCCCCCGAGAATTCGATACTGTTTTTCAAAACGATGCAAAACAAAGCACCTCACAGAAAATTAAAATTAATCTTGCTGCAATTTGGAACGCATGCGATACTGAAAAATTCAGCATAAATCAGAGAGTAGTCAGTAAAAATTTCAGCTGAAAATATTGCCGTTTGATATACATGCAAAATCACCAAAGATCAAGAAAAGAAATAAAAGAAAAGGCACTAAATGGAGAAGAGCTAACAGCCGAAAAACAGAGATCTTGCAAAGGAAAGTCTGTTCTTTTCAGATCATCTGAACAGCACTACAAACCAAATAGCACAGAGATCTCAAGGAGAGAATAATACAGACAAGAAAGATTGAAATTCTGATCCCAGTCAAAGTCTACAGCAGCAGCCGAGAGATTCAAGAACTGAGTGCAGCCGAAGGTATTTTACTGGCTGCAAACTCTCTTATCTGAAAAAGGAACAGCCCAACCACTACCAACTCAACCGAAAGCTGGAAGACTGAAGATTTCAAAACCGAAAGCAGCAGGATTGCATGCTGCTCAAACTAATGGCTGAAAGAAGAGAAAATGAAGCTGCCGACTGTCCAGAAAAGAGCAAACAAAAGAAGACTGCAAGCAGACTGAAAAAGAAAGGCAAACCAAAAATTCCAGACTAAAAAGAAACTTTTTCGGAAAATAGCTTTTTGCAAATTTAGAACTGAACAGGAGACTGTTGCCAACCAAGAAGAGCACAACTTGAGAACAGTCTGATTTCTAATCACTGAACAAAGATCAATAGTCTCAGTAAGAAATTCTCTTCAAAGACTTGGACAAAAGAGAGAAAATCTGATTGAGATTAAACACTCGATTTCCAACTTGAAAAGACCAGAATGATTGGACGGGAACATTTGCTAGAAATCTGAGAGCAAATGAGTACTACAGCAAGAGAAGATGGCACAACTGAAAACTGAAATTGAGCATACGTTTCTTGCTGCCGAGAAACTGAGCAGAAACTGCAGACTGCAGCCGAAATCAGCAAATACTAACTGAACTTCACTTGGAGAGACAGAACAGCCAATGACAAAAAGGTTTCCAAAACACGAATCTGCTGGCTAAAGAGTAAATGAGCCAAGAACCAATAGAGACAACCAAAGCGCAGAAGAAATGCAGACTAAAACAAATAACCAGTCCATCTCCAATTCAAGGCTTCTCAAATAGAATCAAAGAGAGGAATGATTATAAGACTCTCAATCCATCCTCTTCCTCTCAATCCTCAAGAACACCAAGAAGAGGAATGATTATAAGACTCTCAATCCATCCTCTTCCTCTCAATCCTCAAGAACACCAAGAACCTCATATGCTTCTTGGGAGGAACACAACACACAAAGGGATGAACTCTTAAAACCCTAACTCTCTCTATTGTGTCCTAAGGGGTATGCAGCCCCTCACCTCTATTTATAGCCCTTGGCTAACGGGTCTTCAACCCGTTACGCCGGCTAAACCCTAACGGAGCCGTCTTCCGCTTGTGCAGCCTTGCGAAATTCCCTGCCGCCTCCCGCACCTTCCGGAAGCTTCGCGCTCCTTGCCTCGCACGCCCGCAACACGCCGAGTCCACGCCGTCTTCGACACCTCATGACCGTTCGACCTCGGCGCCACTGCGCCTAGTCGGTCCACCGTGTCTCGCCACGACTCGCCTCATCCTGCTGAGACACACGAGACAAGAAAACACGCCACATAGCACCGCTCAATACATGAACGCGCAAATAGCATAAACAAGATCAAACAAGTCACAATATCAGAATATACATTCTAACCCATACGACTAAGCTTGACCAAAGTCCGACCGAGCCCGTTGCACCCATGCAACGTCAGGGTCCGGACAAACCGACTCAAACTCGACTTTTGGAAACAGATGTCAATTACTCATCACTCACAATAAGATGACCTCCACATGGTCTCTCAGACTGGCATTTTCGGTGGCCGAGAGGCCAGCAACATCACTAATAGCCTGAAGTTAACAATGCTCTCTCGAGGCAAACCTGTCCTTGACCCGTCGAAGAGGAAGAAGGCCAAGGTGTTGGCCTTAGAGGGCGCTGCCAGGGCCCCTACTCCGAAGAGCTAGCTAAGGGTGAAGCCCACGATGGGGGGCGGGGAGGCGTGGCCTCGCCACAGGAGTGAGGCCCCCTCCCTCGGACGTCTTTCAACCCCAAGCTCTAAGCGCCACATGACCCCTCGAAGAGCATCCTTCCCACTCTATCGCCCCGGGCCTCGCTTCGCGCAAGGGGAAGCCTCAGGATCCCAAGGTGCTTCAGAGGTCGCCTCCACAGAATACGAAGAGGCAAGCCTCTGACCGCATCTGCCTCCCGCCTCCATCATTGAGCCTAGGAGCGGAGTCAGCACGGAGCCTTCTTTGAGTCGCGAGGCTTCTTAGACAACGTCGTCCTCCTCGCGCTCTAGCTTTGCGTCTAAGAGACCATGTGGAGGTGATCCCATGTTTGTGATGAGTAATTGACATGTGTTCTGAAAGTTTGAGTTTGATTTGAGTAGTTTGTGCGTAAGTTTGCGACTAATGTAAATGTTGTTTCCGTTATTTCGAGCGGTGCTATGTAATATGTTTTCTTGTCTGTGATGGCTGCAGGACTTTGAGGCGCAGTCGTGGCGAGGCACGGGATGACTAGACTAGGCGCAGGTGGTGCTGAGGTCGGAGCGGTCGGCGTGCACAGCAAGAAAAGATGAAGCTTCCGGGAAGGAGCGTGAGGGGCAATTCGGGAAAATTGACTCAGGCTCGCGGAAGCGGATTCAGTTGGCGCTAATGGATAAAGCGCGGAGTTGGTGGAGTTAATGGATAAAGTAAAAAAGTGAACCCATTAGTGGAGGCTATAAATAGAGAGGGTGTTCTCTAGAGCCATTTGAGGGTTTTGTTTTTACCTTCCATGTGTGTGTGGAGTTGTTGGGGAGAACAGAATGTGTTTTGTTGCCTTGTTACTTGCGTGAGTTTTTCTCAGCAGTGCTGGGGTTTTAGAATTTCTGTCTTTGTGTGCATTTCTGAGAATGTAAGAGATGGTTTGAGTTGGCTGAAGCAAAACCTCTTGTAATCTGTTCTTCTCTTTGATTTCGTTGATTGTTTGTGTGGTTTTGAGTTCTTGTTCAAGAAGTTGAAAAATGACTATGTTTTGAACTAAGAACTGCCTCAAAGGCTTTTTGGCTAAGTCATTCCCGAAAGTAAAGAACTCATTTTCAGTTCTTTCTCTCTGAAGATTTGCTCTCTTCAAGACTTACACTGTTTTTGTCAAAACTAGGGTTTACTACTTATGAAGGCAGAGCAATCTTGGTCTTTTGTTGTCTTGACAAAAATTGTATGAAATTTGTGTTTTCTCATCTGAGAGTTTCGTTAGCCCTGTCTGTACTTGACCGAATGTCTGATCTTTGAGGCTTACTGTTTGATCTTCAGAAGTTCAGTTATGTCAGTCGAACAGGTGCTTCTTTGTCTGATTTTGAGCCGAGCCATTCTTTTGGTCTGATTCTTCTCTTCCTGAGTTCGGTAGAACATTTAGGTTTAAGTCCTATTTATTTGATCTGAGAAGCTCAAGGATCGTTCAATTATTTCTCTGTTCCTCGGTGTCCGAGAATTCTTGTTTGGTAGTCTTGAGACGATTCTTTGTTTTGAAACCGCCTCTTCCCTTTCGGTTTTGCTTTCCTCTCCTTTTGCTTTTTCTTTTGCCTTCAGTTTTCTGTCAGTTTCCAGTGTTCGGCTACTTCTTCAGTTGTGTTTTCTCTTCTTCCGATCAAACCATTGCGATCGACCGGTTGAGATATCGATGTTAGGCCGGCCGCATTTCGTTTTGTGACTTCACCGTGATTTCTCTTCTTCAGTCGACTGCTCTTGGATTGCTTTTAGACCTTGGCGCTCGGTATTTACCTGTTGTTTTCTTGGCTTTCCTGCTCCTCCTTCTTGGCAAAACACAAGAAACTTGTCTGGTTGTCCGATTCGACCTCTTGGCTATTCCTCTCGGTCTCATATTTCATTTTTCATCCGGTCTCTTTTGGTCCGAACCAAGAAAGAAGCACGCCAAGTTACATTGCCCTATTCGTTGGTTCTGGCAAAAGGCAGTTACTGTTCTTATCTTTTTCAGTTGCTTTGCAGACTGCACTTGACCTTTTATCTTGATCAATCTCGAGTTAGGGATCCAGCTCTTGGTCACAAACACTTTGTTCCTTCTGCTGTCTTGATTACTAGAGCGGACTTCTTACTGAATCTTTTGATCCTGATTTTGTCTTCGCCAATCAGTCAGCTTATGGCTTATGTATTTTCGGTCAGTGGTTCACTCGGCGTTCCTTTTTGAAACTGACTCGGACTACTGTCTCACTCACGGTCAGACCGGGGAGCCATTAGTGGTTTGACCAGACTACCTGCTTTCTGAGTTAGTTCTTCCTCAGCTTGATTTTCAGTCTATGTCGGTCTGGTTTTTCCTCTTTTGTGTGTTTCTTCTGTCAATCAGCAAAATTGCTTTTGGTTTCTATGAATGAATTTCTCCCTCTTGATGACTTCTATAGCTATAGGAGAAGAAAATCGTGTGTATACTTGAGGGCGATATTTGAAGGCACAATTAACACTCTTCTGTTGCCATTTCCGATCCTACAGCGTCCCCCATAGGCTCCGACTTTGTGAGGTCCCTTGTGCGCGTAGTGGGGAGCGGTTGGAGGAGGGGGAGTTGGACTCGAGCCCTCGTGGCGGCCCGAGGGCGCCCGATTCCCAGTACTGTGATGCCTTTGACTCTCTCTTTGGTGATGAAGGTTGTTGTAGGGGTGGCCCTCACCTAAGCCCAGCCGGCCTGTTGGAAGGTTGTAAGGCATAAAATGGGATATGTACAATGACATGAATGCCCCTAAGGGGGTACTCGAGTGCAAGGGTATAGCTGTAAAACACTCCCCATGTAACTATATATATGTAATCCAGGCCATGGGGAAACTCTAGGGCATTGCTCACCTAACTCTCCACTACCATACTCTCTCTCTCTCTCTGTTTGGTCTGTAGCCACAACAATTGGCGTCGTCCGTGGGGACGACAAGAGCAAGCCTCAAGATATGAAGAATGATGGCACCGAAGAAAACTTCATCGACGGCGGAGAAGAAGAAGAAGGACGCGACGGAGATGCGCGTCAACACCAGGGCTTCGGCATCGGCGATCGCGAGCGTAGGCGCCGACACCGGCGTCACAGCTATGGACGACGCTCACGGCACGGCGATCGACCCCACTGCTGGCGCGACAGTCGGCACCGACCGGGTTGTCAGTAGCGGCAACACCGATGCCCATGTTGGCACGGCCACCATCCCTATGCCCGGTGCGGGAGTAGCGAGCGGCTCCAACGGCAGCGTCAGCCTCATCACCGATTCCGAAGTCCACTGCACCGGCGCGCTGGGCAGCTCAAGAGTGCAGGCCGTGGTTGCTGCGGCCCCGACAGTGCAACCAGGCGCGCCAATGGCCCCAGCCGCGGCGACGATGGAGAACGCTCTACTGATGGTCGTCGGCACGCTCCAATAGGAGCTAGTGAACCTCTGCGGAGCCGTGCGGGATATGCAAGAGGATCGGAGCCAGCAGATCCCACCGATGGCCGCGCTGGAGCCCACTTCAGAGCGGACGGACAACCGCGAGGCCCTTATGTCCAGTCGCGTCCCGCTGCGACGTGTGGATCTGGAGTTCCCCTTCTCCGCGGGCCTACAGCAATCGGCATGGCCGAAGGACTTCAAGTTCCCCAGCGCCATCGAAGTGTACAAAGGCGACTCGGACCCTCAGGAGTTTGTGCGCGTGTACGAGACCACCATTGAAGCTGCGGGCGGAGACGACTCCACCAAAGCGAAGGGCTCCCCGCCGCTGTGGGTGGAACTCTCTTGGTTTTTTACCATAGAGTCGAACTCCATCTAGCATGGGAGAAGATCCGCGACCGCCTTTACAACAATTTCCAAGGGAACTACGTCGAGCGTGTCGACGCGGATCAGCTCTTCGCTGTTAAGGAAAAACCCTCGGAGAAGCTCCAGGAGTACTTCAAGCGCTTCACGAATGTCCGCTGCCAGGTCAAGGATGTCAACGAGACAACCATCATCAATGCAGCGATACAGGGCCTCCGCCCGAGGCTGCTAGCTGAGTACAACACTCGAAAGCCAATCAAGACAGTGGCAAAGCTCTTCGACAAAATAGAATAGTATGCTTGGCAGAGGAAGACGCGCGACGGCGCCAAGGTGACGACCCCGACACCTCGCCGAAGGAAGGCTCCTCGAAGGGCAAGTGCAAGCAAGGGTCATCAAGGATGCTCCCGAGCGCAAGGACGCCCAGCACAAGGACTCGTCGAGCGACAATCCCAAGAACGGTCAACACAAGTCTCAGAGAGCCCGCTACGTCTTCGACATTGAGGGCGGCTCCGAAGATAATGCCCTCATCGGCCACGGCCGGGCTCGCCGAGGTAGGGGGCGGGGGTGCGGCCGGGGCCGCGATGATACAGCCAGTGGTGCGAGGTGCATGGTAGAGGTAGCCACGACATGCGTGCATGCACCACCATCGTGGTGCTATGATAGAGCGTCGCTAGGGATAAAGCCCTCGAGGTGCGGCGACCCGTCATAGCCCATGTTCAGCAACCCCTGGTGGGCCCCATGCGGATCCAAAACTGCGGGTGGCAGCCCCAAGAGGGACACTTGCAGATTCAAGCCCACGTGCACCAATCCCAGGAAGACCCCCCCCCGCATATCCAAGCCCTGGAGGGAGCCCAGCGTCGGGTTATAAACGTCATCTCCGGGGGCTCCTCGCTGGAGTTCACCTCGGTGCGGCAATAGAAGGCCTACGCATGGAGGCTACACCACCTGGCAGCATACCCGACGCAGGCACCGCTGGACTGGGCGCACCACAAAATTACTTTCACGATCGCCGACGCCGAAGGCGTGGAGTTCCCTCACTAAGATCCCCTGGTCATCCAGGTCGCCATCACAGGATGCGACGTTAAGCGCGTCCCAGTTGATGGAGGAAGCTCCGCGAACATCCTGTTCACAGCGGCCATTGACCAGATGAGGATCCCTCGAAGTCGCTTAGGTCCCTCCAGAATCCCATTACAGGGCTTCGGAGGTCGGTCGTTGAGGGCTTTGGGCCAGATATGCCTGCAAGTCTCCTTTGGCCGAGGCGATAACGCGAGGACCGAAGACGTCACATTCGACGTTGTCGACATCTCGTATCCGTACAACGTCATATTGGGCCACCCAACCCTCAATTCCTTCGGGGCAGTCCCACACCACGGCTTTCTATGCATGAAACTCTCAGACCCGCGAGGTATCATCACTACCCACGGTGACCAGAACATCGCTCGGCGCTTAGAGATTGGTACCCGAGGCCCACACCGCGAGGTCCACCGGAATTCCTAAGGCGGACACGACAACGCAAAGGCCCTCGACAGCTCCCAGAAACGAGCCCGCCGGGCATCCACATGGCTCGCTCCAGCACCAGAGGCTCCCCGCGCATCCTCACCTTTCTCGCGCGCGCGATGCGATCGCCGCTACTCCCATCCTCGAGCGATTCGTGATTAGTATCCCGTCTTTTGTAATCGCTCACCAGCGCAAACGGGAGATCAATAAAGTCCACCGTTTGCGAAACTTGTCTCATTTTTTTGTAAAGACACGCGGTAAACGCGCACACTCTCCGTGAGTATAAACAAAGACACGCGGTAAACGCGCACACTCTCCGTGAGTATAAATAAAGACACGCGGTAAATGCACGGACTCTCCGTGCGTATAAACAAAGACACGCGGTAAACGCGCGCACTCTTCGTGAGTATAAAATAAGACACGTGGGGGGACACCTCCACACACACTCTACGGAGTATAAATAAGACGTAGCAGAGGCCTGCCTCTGCGCACACTCTACAGAGTATAAATAAGACGCAGTGGAGGCCTACCTCCGCGCGCACTCTCCGGAGTATAAAAAAAAGACGAGGATGTTGTTCCCGCGCACGCGTAGATGTTGTCCCTACGCGTACTCTCCGGAGTATAAAAAAGACGCGGATGTTATTCCAGCGCACCCGTGGATGTTGTCCCTACGCGTACTCTCCGGAGTATAAAAAAGACGCGGATGTTGTTCTCGCGCACGCGTGGATATTGTCCCTACGCGTACTCTCCGGAGTATAAAAAAGACGCATGGATGTTGTCCCTACGCGCACTCTCCGGAATATAAAAAAGACGCGTAGATGTCGTCTCTACATGCACTCTCCGGAGTATAAAAAAGACGCGTAGATGTCGTCCCTATGCGCACTCTCCGGAGTATAAAAAAGACGCGTAGGTGCTGGTCCCTATGCGCACTCTCCGAAGTATAAAAAAGATGCGTATGTGTTGTCCCTATACGTACTCTCCAGAGTATAAAAAAGACGCGTAGATGTTGTCCCTATGCGCACTCTCCGGAGTATAAAAAGATGTGCGGATGTTGTCCCCGTGCGCACTCTACGGAGTATAAATAAGACGCAAAGCGCTCGCGTGTCTAACTTCGCCTAGGCGCCAGCTCCGCTGCCACTACCTCGAGGGGTAGGGGACGGAGCGCTCGCGCGTCTAACTTCGCTTAGGCGCCAGCTCTACTGCCACTACCTCGAGGGGTAGGGGACGGAGCGCTCGTGCGTCTACTTCGCCTAGGCGCAGCTCCGCTGCCACCACCTCGAGGGGTAGGGGATGGAGTGCTCGCGCGTCTAACTTCGCCTAGGCGCCAGCTCCGCTGCCGCCACCTCGAAGGGTAGGGGATAAGCGCTGCCGGCTATGCGAGTTGGTGGAGGGTAGGTGCAATCATGAAAAGTGACGGGGGCATATACTCCAACCAGCCCTTTACACACACACACACACACACACACACACACACACATATATATATATATATATATATATATATATATATATATATATATATATATATATATATATATATATATATATATATATATATATATATATATATATATATGTTTACAAGGGCGTCTGGAGGTTAACATCCCAAAAGACCTAAGGTACAAGCGTCCTAGAGCGCCCAGGATCGCTACTCACCAGGCTCCACCTTGACGTACTGCCGCATCGGAGCCTCGCCCATTGAAGCTCGAGCCACCCAAAAGTCCAGCGAATTCTCGGCCCATCGCCAGTGCCGAACGTAGTCCCAGATGCGTTCATAAAAAACCTGGATCGTGGGGCGAACGGCGCGCGTCGACACCGACATCACCCCGCCCCACCGGCATCTCCGGTAGGGTCCGCCAACCGATCGACGTCTTTGGCGACCTCGGTGTCGGAGCAGCGCATAGGCTAGGCGCGAAGTCACAAAGGAGCAGTGGTTGCCAAACGATTTCGCGGCATTAAGAGCGAGGTTGGAAGCCTCCCCGATCCGGCGAAGTGTCCGCAACAACTCTTCGGGGCCAAAGGAGCGAGGTGGCACTTTGGCGACAAGGTCCTCGAGGGTGCCTTCCAGAGCCAGCATGACGTCCCACGCCGCCACCGAAGCATCGCCCAGAGTCAGGTCTCACTCCCCAAGAGATGCCGTAAGGTGGCCTTTCTCCTCCTCCAGCACAGCGAGTTGCTGGAGCAAGCCGTCACGCTCCTCGGTAGCCACCTGCCGTGCCGCCTCACCGGCCGCTTGCCACGCCGCCGCTATAGTGCCTCGCCATCTGAAACCGCCTTCGCACACGTCACCTCCAAGAGTCAGATGCGGTCGTCCTTGGCGGAGTGGGCCTCCTTGGCCGCACGGAGGGCCCCTTCGACAGCGCGCAGCCAGCCCTCTAGCGTGCCCCCCGAAGATTGTCCGCGCACGGGAGACCGGGCCACTGCCAATGCTAAAGCGTAGTGGTCAGAAGCCTACCGAAGCACTGCAGAATTGTACGAAGGGAATCTAGCTTACCTTCGGCATCAACCGGCGAGCTCCGCCGGGGCGTCCTCTCAGCCCCAGAATGAATTTCAGGAGAACCAATGCCCCCGGGAGAGACCAGCTCCCTGGGCCGGGCGGCCTCTGTGTCGGAATCCAACTCCCATAGGCTCCTAAACCCGGTCACCGCAGCCATGGAGGGAACGGCAGGGATACCAGGCTAGGGGGCCTCCGTGTCGGAATCTAACTCCCACAGGCTCCTGACCCCGGCCGCCACAACGAACCCCTTCTCCGGATGCGAGGACGCCTGTGTGCACGGCCGCTTCACTTTCGGAGACTGGGGCCTGAAAGCAAATTCACACAAAAGAATCTGTGCACCATGCAAATTTTAATTGCTCACTATCTTGATCAGTTAAGCATATTATCTGTTTATTTGACTTGAGTACTCTATTTGTGCCGAGAGATAATATGTTAATATTCATGTTACTTATTTTCTGCCGGTTATATGCTTTACTGATATTGCTTAAATCTAGCATTAATCTGAAAATATTGCTAAAACCGCTTTAATTTCCAACTAGATGTGTGTGGCATGGGTGAAGGATTGATATTCTAGGATGCTAAGTTGGTTGGAGAGGGATATACAGAAGGGAGAGAGAGAGAGAGAGACACGGAGAATTTAGAGATTTCGGATAAAGCTTTAGCAAATGAGTGGACAAGAGAGAATCTTTTGACATATCACACGGTAAAAAGGTATATACTGTTCTCTAGTTTTTCCTGTTAATGTTAAGATTACGTAGGCTATTACTCTGTTAGCGCACTTAAATACTCTACAACCAAAAAGGTCGGTGTTGCAACTAGTACCACTTGTGTAAGCAGACATAGGGCCCCGGTTTTATTCAATTCATGGCTTGATGTCAATGCATTTTACAATCTCCCTAAATCCTAAGCCCTCTCCGCTTGTCACCATCACCTGACTCACCCTGAAATTTGTTATAGCTACCCTTCCTTTATATGCATGGAGCATATCACTAGGTTTTGGGCAACACACCCTTTCCTCCCCGTTGCAGTCCTTGCTATGCAGCACAGGACTACCTAGGTGCACACATACCCACACACACACACACACACAGAGGAGAGAGATAGGAAGGGGACAGGAAGATGGCAGAGCTGCAGAGATCTTCCCAAACATTCAGGAGGTCTGGCTCATCAGGACTGGTCTGGGAGGAGAGGGTTACGTCCGAAGGCCGGACCCAGAGGGATCAAACGGCAGCTGGGGAGGCGGAGGACAGCGTCCTGGAGTCCAGCGAGCTCAGGCACTCCCGTAGCGTCGGGTCCATCGGAACGGCGCAGCGTCGGTGCGGTGACGGCACAGGGCGCGGCGTGCCCAGCGACGGCAGCCAGGGCGTCCGTACTCGGCATGTCCCGCCTGCTCTGGATCCACCTTCACCCAAGGTTCCCCGCTGCATGTTCTGCGGAATTTTTAGGAAGGAAGAACCATCGCAGTCTTTCGAGCCCAGGAGGAGGTACTAGGGTGTAGTATATTTTTTCGACCGTATTGGGGGTACCGGTTATAGAAGCCTTCGAGGCTAAGGTTCAGGTGTATCGTAGTACGTGTGTTTTGTTCTGTAGGAGTTAGCGGCTGTTATTTGAATAAGTTCGCATGTTTCTTCGTGCGCCGCTGATAACTTTTTTGCTTCTTCTTCGGTTTATGTTGGCAGTCAATACGCAGGGTACGCGAATGGCTGACTTATATGTATGTGTATATGTATATGTATATGTATATGTATATGTATATGTATATGTATATGTATATGTAGCACATGATGCCCTTGGACATGAACATGATATGTGCACATGATGCTCTTCATTGATCATTACTATGTCTGTATGTGTTACATTGCAAGGTTGCTATACTGATTACTGAACATGGTCTATGTTCATGAGACCTTGATCTACCAGTTAATCAGCAGACACATTTCTGATGCTCTTACGAACTGAAACCCATAGCTAATTAAGCTGCATCATGAGTTCACTTTTTCACAAAAACAAGACCTTTTTCATTCTCTAAGGTTACCGTTCAGTAGATTTGTAGTACACTATGTGTTTTTTTTCCTCCAGTTGACTTGATCGATTTAATGTTGTAAGTTTGTTTGTTTCTTAAGATACGGCTGCCGGGTTGACAGCTACTTTCTTAAAACTATACAAGCAAAAAGAAATTGTTAGCTATATGAAGTCACTTTGTAGAAACGTTCTTTTAGCTTGGATCCACTCCTAGGAAGCTTGAATGTTTCAGTTATCGTCTACATGATTTTGATTGCATGGATAATTATGTAACCAACGAGTCGAAGTCAACTTTTCGACGATGTCTATCTTTCTGACTGTTTTTGGGCTTACCATGTCAGTACTAACTCTCGGCAGTCTGTTAACCAAGTATTTAACAAAGTTACAATGCTATCATATGATGTAAGTTATTGCCGTAGAATCGTCGATAACAATAAAAAAGAGTGAATGATTGCAATCCACAGTAGATTTTTTTCTAAATAATTTTCTATTTCCTAATTCTTCAAACAAAAAAAAAGAAAAAAACTATTTTTTCTCTGGTAGTGTAGCAACTACCGTAGCAAACCGTCATTTCGGGTGCTGTAGCAGTTAATAAAAAGGGAAAATCAAACATGTTGGATAGTGCAGCAAGCATCGCTTTCAAAGGCACTGTGTGTTACTGTAGCAAAAATAAAATAAAAAACCAAGGCTGTCACCGGAGTTTGTAGAGATGTCGCTTTCGGTTGGCACTGCTGAAAATATTTGTATTCGAGAATATTCGTACTCGAGAATGTTCGTATCTGTATTTGTATTTGAGACTATTCGATTCGTATTTAATCCGTTTCTTGAACTTATGAAAAATCCGTACGAATTTTGTGATTCAAAATTTGAATTTAGATGGTTTCAAACCGGTAACCGGTCAAAAGCCAGTGAAAAATTGGCACAACCGCTAGGAATCCGTTTTATCCGATATTCGTATCCGAGAAAATATGTATTCAAAAATATTCGTATTCGTATTTGAGAATATTCGTATCCGTATTTAAGAATACTCAAATTCATATTCATATTTATTTTAAAAATATAGATTTATATTTATATTTAAAACTATCCGATGGAATCCGATCCGTTTCCACCCTGCTGCTGCTGGCTCCCTGCAGCACGCCTGAAACCCTAAGATGGAGGGATTTTGGTCACGAGTAGATGCGCCGGCAATTCTTTTCTAAATAGATCCATTTTATTATTAGATTGTGTTTATGGCTATAAAATGTTTTTTTATAGTATCTCTTAAACTCTAAGATGAAAATTGTATCTGTCCAATCTTAGGATTAGCCTCTAATCCTTCTCTATTTATAGTCTAAAGTAACAATACCAATTATTTATCATCATAAATATTTTAAATCTAGACATATAGTTTGATAATTGTCTCTACGGACCATCTCGTTCACTTCATTAGTTCTTTTGTGCTCAGTTCAGATATCTTTATGAAATCGTGACCTTCTACCATCCTTGTGAGCTGTTGCACACAGAAAACTTTCTTTAATAACATCTGTTTTTTTGTATAATAACATGTGCTTGTATTATGTGCTGTTTAAACTAAAATGTTCTTGTGTTTCTCTGAGCAGCTGGCTGACATTTTTACGAAGGTACTAGGTCACGTCAAGTTTATCGAATTGAGGCAAAAGATCGGGATGGTCGAGGTGAAGTCGGTGCGTCATGGTTAGAGAGTGGTTTGTTGGATTTAACCACGTCGCACCTAATCGTTAACTAGTTAGTACGTGCGTTAAGTGAACTAGAGCGTGTGTTTTGTAACTTCATGAATGTCGTGAATAGCTCGAATGTGGGATGGCGCGTCATGAAGAGTTGGACGTGGCGGGTGTGTCGTGTTAGTTATTTCTTTTTCGCAGCATAAAAGTTCAATGGAGAAAACACCGCAAACCAATTTCAGGCGGTACAAAAACATTGTTGTCTCGTGATTTCACTATTCTCCAGCGAGTTCAGCCATCCGCGAGTGTCGAGCATTCGTGGTCGTTAGTCGCTTCGAGTACGTTTCCTTCGTGAACGTAGCTCGCTTTGAGTACGTTTCCTTCATGGTCGTAAATCGCTTCGAGTACGTTTTCTTCGTGGTCGTAACTCGTTCTTTCATAGTCGTAACTTGTTTCGAGTACGTTCCTTTATGGTCATAACTCATTTCGAGTACGAGTTACTTTGTGGTCGTAAGAGTACCGTTCACAAGGCACTGTAGCAGAGTACTGTTCATCCGAGCAGTTCATTCGAGTACTCACGGTCGAAGTCTTCTGAGTACTAATTGTCGAAGTCTTCTATCCACGTTGTGTGCTCCAACTTACATCATCAGTCGATTTGCAGCATCCCATCCTGCAGAGATATGTTGAGCACCTCTGCTCTGGCATAGTCCAGGAAGAGCTTGGGAGGTTTGTAATTCTCGTTGTAGGTAAGCTTGAATCCCTCGCGATAGCACCGGGCACCAACACCAAACGGGTAAGGTATGCTCAATTCGCCGCACTTGAAAATGCAGTTGGGCAAAGATGTTGGCCGAGAGTAGCAGCGGTTTGATGGCCAGAAGATTAGACACGTTCAGGGCTGCTATGGCTACCACACGCATCATTTGGTTGGAAGTAGCCAAGCACAGTTCACCTCGTAATCGTATAGACAGTTACCTATATATGTAAAAGCCATCACGATGAATCATGTGCAAATAAGGGGGAAAAAGTACTTTCACCCCCAGAATTTCAGATAGCTCTTGACTGGTTTCAGGGATAAAGACTCCATTCAAATGATGCGTGTACTAGAGTTTTCAGTTTTGTTCTGCCATTGTTATGCACGCCTGATATGACCAGATGTCCATATCAGAGAAGCTATAAACGGATCGCAAGAGAATATTAAAATGCAAGGCGTCAGGTTTGAAGAACAAATTAAGAATGGTCATGGTGTCCTAGACGCTTATGTGGACACCTATTTCCAAGATTTTGACATTACTTTACTTTAGCCTAATCGAATTGCTTCAGAATCGCCTGGACAAGAGAAACTAATGATTCAGAGGCATAACAAACAAACAGGTGGGAGGCGTCAAGATTCAAGCAAGGATAGGAAGGCGATGCAGCGAGCACGTAGCTGAACTGATGAGGCGCAGCAGCATATTCGGTCAGTCCGGAGCTCACGCTTCCGCTTCCGCCTCCGCCTCCGCCTCCGCCTCCGGCCATGGCATTTGCCTGTGACGCAGACGCCTCCGCCATGAGGGCCGCCCTGTGTCGGGGAAGAGATTGAGAGGAGGGTTCGTGGGCTGGGTTGTGGGCCTGCGACCAGGGGAGTAGGTGGGCTTGCCAACCAAGGTGAAGATTTCCGCTCTTTCTTTTTCCTCTCTCTCTCTGTTTCGTTTCATGTGTTTTCTTCTCTATTTATTTTGCCCTCCTTACGGAACTTTTCTCTTCTGTAATTTTTAGCAGAGGAATGGAAAATTGGCAATTGCTCTTGCACAGATTGAGTAATTACACGTACGCACGATAACTCGCGCCAACTCAGCCCTAACAGTTTATCAACGGAAACAGGAATACCATCGTAGACTCATGGTCAGATGCCATACTGGTTGGACTAGCAACCGGTTGACGTAATTATCGGTGTAGTTGACATGTATACTGAGAAGTAGAGGTACACACTCTTCTGTAGCATAATATATGGGCTGTTCTTTTTGTTCCTTAAGGCTTTTAGCTTCGATTTCTCTGTAAGTTGAAATAAGCGAGATGACTTTTCCAAACAGTTTTTTAAAACCGTTTCTCGAAAAGAATTTTCAAGCGAAAAATCGTGTGTGATATCCGTGTTAGCAGCCCCGTTGTCTGTCACTATGGGCCTGTTCTTTTGTGGCTACGACTTGTGGCTTTTGGCTGCGGCTTGTGACTTTTGGTTGTTCGTGTGAGAGATTACAGAGTAACTAAAATTCACGTGCGGTTTTTGCCGATATAAATGAAGTCAGTATAGCATATACTACAATTAACTAGTAGATCCTATTTTGAAAAGACACTCTGTTTAAAAATTAGTTACTATAGAAAAGCTAACAGCTAAAACTAAAAGCCGTAAAAGAACAGGATCTATATAAAAATGCAGATAAAAACGATCGGACGTGGTCTAAAATAACATGATCATTTGGGTATGTACCTGCTGAACTGTTGTTTTTGTTGTGCTCTGTGGGGTAAGCTGGACGGTACGCCGTCCTGGTGAAGAGCCTGCCATGTCGGTTCAGACTCGACACGGCTCTGAGCTCTCTCTAGTCTCTGCTCTGCGAATGAATATTCCTCCACGTTGCATTTTCCCATTAAAATTTTGCTGGGGCGCATGTGACCAGCAAAGCGTAGCCGCGTTAAACGACGGTGGTTGATGCTGCCCCAAATCCAGCTAAGCATCCACGGGGTTAAATTAGCCTGCCGCTTAATTAACTAGATCAAACCAGAAACACAGCCTCGTTTACTTCAGCATAGTCCGTGCGAACTACTACACAGGAGAGAGAGTACAAGACGAGTCAGCTGACCGTCCCATAAAAGGCGGATCACGCTGCAGCACTGTACTGTAGCAATGGTTGATTGACCTATAACATCAACTATAGGGGCTGTTCTTCTGTGACTGCGGTTTGTGACTTTTGGCTGTTCGTTTAAGAGATTGCAGAGTATATGAAGTTTACGTGCGATTTTTACCGATATAAATAAAGTCGGTATAGTATGTATTATAATTAACTATTAGATCTTATCTTGAAAACATACTTTATTTAAAAGCTATTTATGGTAGAAAAGTTAAAAGCTGAAACCAAAAGCAGTTTAAGAACAGGGCCTTAGTTTACGATGAGCTTAGTTACGTTGCTACTACTAACAATACAGTAGTGTAACAGGAATACAGTAACACCACGCTCAATGATGTTTGTTGACGGCAAATCATTTTCCATGCATGCAGTTAGAAGATTCCAACCCAATCACTTCCGTTACACCGAAAGGAAACGAGGAGATACTGTGTGATTAGAGAAATGCAGCTAAAAATAAAGGAGGCCACCGACGGCCAGGAAAGCGGCAGCCCAACCGCCATTTTTCGGGGGCAAGAACGGATTGCCGGACAAAAAAGCTTAACGCAAACCACGAGCCAGCAAAACCAATTGATTTGCTCGATCTTGCAGCACTGCACCGCGCAGCGTACACTCGCTCGCTCACACGCGACTAATGGCGGCTTCCCAGAAACTGCTTGTCGTCGTCGTCGTCGTCTTCTTTTTTGTGTGTTTTCACGTACGTGCCCCTTTGTTTGAACATATCAGTACAGCTCCATAAGGACCGGTGACATGATTGTTAAGAACCAATTAACACTGTGTTTTCCACTTCGTTGCTCGTTTTGTCAGCGGATCCAAAGGTTGCCGGATTCAGAATTCCCGTTGAGGCACAGTTACAAAAATCCTTTTAGATCAGGGTTTTGTCGAAAGCTCGTAGAGGAGTACCTCGAAATCGTGTGTTCTAAATAGGGCCTGATTAGATGGTATCATGAACCTTTACGGTCGTATGTGCGGAGAAAATAGTTGCGCGGGATGCAAAAACATGACATTTATTGGAAATTGGAAAAAAAAAAGAGAGAAAGTGAACAATATTTTTGGCTCCTAAGTCCATGTACATACATAAACATACTTAGACCCAATATAGGAAAAACGACATCGATTGCTCCCAAATGTTGCTCCTATCCTTTTGTCTTATTTTGTTGTCGGTAGATCAAATGAGAGCACAGGGAAAAAAGATTGTCTAGCAGGAGTGTTAGGTACCCAACCATGTCAATTTGCACAAGAAATCTAATCATTACACGGAAGGGGAAGAAATCAATATTCTGTGTTGCATAAACTAGAAAGAGGGATCTTTTTAATAATTTGTATGTCCTTTTCAACCCTTAACCATGTACTATTGCTTTCCCATTTTTTTGTGAGGAATTATTTTTATTTATCAAGAATTGTGTATGGTATGGATATTCTGAACTTTTCCAATGGTTCAAACGGGTAATCCAATTTAATTATACTTATAGAATGGTTGGTAAGCCTCTAATTTGCACAAAAAAAAAATGAGTCGATGTACCAATCACGAACCCATCAATTTGGTGCCAACTCACATGTAACACGTGTGGTGCACATGGCATTTTCTTTCACGTTCCTAGCTAAAAAAATCTTCCCAAAAAACGCTCCTAGAGGAAGTAAAAGCATCGGCAGGTAGGAGGGCATTTCGGTCCACCCTCTCGGCGCCGACAGATCCAACTGCTGCAGCCCGTCACTGGGCCCCACCTGCCAGAGGATAGGCACGCTGGGGGAACGGGCAGTAGGCGGTTGGAGGAGTTTCCTCACACCAATGTGAATGACTTTTATGTTGACTTTAACTAATAAATAGTAATAACTTACAAAAAATTTTATAGAGAGATATTTATATGTAATTTTGATCGATATAAATAAAGTTATTACAGTATAAAGAGATATTCAAGTGTGATTTTGGTCGATATAAATAAAGTTATTATAGTATGTACTACAGTCGACTAGTAGACTCTGTTTTAAAAAGACACTCAGCTTAAAAGTTAAGTACAGTAGCTCATGTTTGTATTGGTTTCTAAAAGCTGCTTTTCTACAGTAAATAGATTTTCTACGTTACTTAATTTTCATTACTAGTCGATTGTAGTACATGCTATAATGACTTTATTTATATCGATTAAAATCACACGCGAGTATCTCTCTACAAGATGTTATTATTCATAAACAAAAGCCAAAAATCAATGGGTGGGTTCTTTTGCATTTTGACTTTAGCTTTAGTTTTTGTTGCTACAGTAACTAGTTTTTAAATGGTATGTCTTTTTAAGATAATGTCTACAGATAAATTATAATATGTACTGTACCAAGTTTAATTGTATCGGCTAAAATTATATGTAATTTTTTTTATATTATCTCTCATTAATAACCATAAACTAAAGTTATAGTTCAAAAGATCCCACCACTCTGTATAAACGTAGAAAACCACTTATCATAGAACAACGGTTTTTAAAAGTAAGCCTTCACTAACCAAGAGGAGGTGCTGGTATGTAAGAAGGGAAGAGACGGAGGAGTGGACCGAGCTGAGAGGCAGAAGTGGGAGGCAGCGGCGGCGGCGGCATTGCAGCGAGCGGGTGGGCTAGCTCGCGGGATCTCGAGCGGGGAATGGTGGTGGTGATCGCCACTGCTGCTTGCTCTCGGATCTGCTAGAGGCGGCTCGGATCTCTCTCTTCGTCGTCGTTGGTGGGGTGTGAAGGCGAGGAGCGGTGATGGCGGCGAACGCGGGGATGGTGGCGGGCTCGCACAACCGCAACGAGTTCGTCATGATCCGCCACGACGGCGACGCGCCCGCCCCGGTACGTGTGTTTCTCAATGCCTGTGTCGTTCCAATTCCGTTTGTGGCGGCTCATGCTACGCGCGTGCCTGCGTGTGTCGGTGGATCTGGGCTTCAATGTTAGGTTTGCCATTCGAATTCGCCTCAATTCCGTTTGGTTTTTGCGGGTTGTCCGTTCGTTAGGTCCCTATAATCGCTGCCATTTCAACTGTCCATTAGGATTGTTCTGTTCGTGTGAGGAATTGTCGAGTTACGGATGAATCTCAGAGATCCGATGCAATGGATTGTGCCGATCCAGAATTTAGATGTGAGTTTAAGCCTGCTAGCATGGCGCAACTGATGTATTAAATCCATGTTTGGTCTTCACTAGTGCACCTACTAAACTTTAACACCATGGAATTCATGCAACTTTCATAAAGCGCCGACAGTTCCAGCATTTTGGATCTTAGCCTCAAGTTGAAGCCGAGCAGACGGTTTCTTACCGATCGTTTTCAGTCCGCTTGCTCATGTTCAAAGTGTGATGGAGCTTTGCTGTCTGTCCTAGTTGTATAATTTTGTTTGTGTACTGACTGTGTTGTTATCTTGCTGATGCAGGCTAAGCCGACGAAGAGTGTGAATGGGCAGGTCTGCCAGATATGTGGCGACACTGTTGGCGTCTCGGCCACTGGCGATGTCTTTGTTGCTTGCAATGAGTGCGCCTTCCCGGTCTGCCGCCCTTGCTATGAGTACGAGCGCAAGGAAGGGAACCAGTGCTGCCCTCAGTGCAAGACTAGATACAAGAGGCACAAAGGTTACTTTCTGTAAAAACTTCTTCTAGTCTGTAACTCTGTATAACAATAGCATATGGAGGTCTGCATGTTGTGCTTGCTTTATGTGAACCAAATCGCACTGTGCTGGACAATGCTTATGATTGACATCTGAAATTAAACCTTCTCATCTTATTTCTAAATGATGATAATTGATGTGTGCTGCACTTGTTTTCTCTTTGATGAAATTCAGGTAGCCCTCGAGTTCAGGGAGATGATGAGGAGGAAGACGTTGATGACCTGGACAATGAGTTCAACTATAAGCAAGGCAATGGCAAAGGGCCGGAGTGGCAGATGCAGGGTCAAGGAGAAGATGTTGATCTGTCTTCATCCTCTCGCCATGAACCTCACCATCGGATTCCCCGGCTGACAAGTGGGCAGCAGGTACAATATATATGATGGAGCTACTAGGTTCTTACTTGCATTAGTGAACTTGTTTCTGTAAGAATGCCGTGCTCTTGGGCACTAACACATTGATTCTTTTTCTTCAGATCTCTGGAGAGATCCCTGATGCATCCCCTGATCGCCATTCTATCCGCAGCCCAACATCGAGCTATGTTGATCCAAGTGTTCCAGGTATTGTCAGATTGTCTTATCCATGACAAATTGCTTCTTTTGGAAGTTTATCTGCAAATTTGTTGAAAAGCACTAACATTTCTCTACTACGATTTCAGTTCCTGTGAGGATTGTGGACCCCTCGAAGGACTTGAATTCCTATGGGCTGAACAGTGTTGACTGGAAGGAAAGAGTTGAGAGCTGGAGGGTTAAACAGGACAAAAATATGATGCAGGTGACTAATAAATATCCAGAGGCGAGAGGAGGGGGAGACATGGAAGGGACTGGCTCAAATGGTGAAGATATGCAAATGTATAAACGACATGCCCTTGCCTACATTATTATACTTTTCTGTGTATAGTGGGTTTAGGTAGTTATCTTTGCATGACAGAAATTCACGTTGGATACCGAAACTTGGAAATTCACGTTGGATACCGAAACTTGGATTATAAGCAGAACTTGTATGGTGGATATTCATTGCTTTCAGTGACACTTAAACTCAGAAATGGAAATCCAAAACATAAAATCTTTTTCTCCATGTTAATCAATGAACAAGTATATAGTTTTATGTCTCTGAGTTGATTAGGATACAAAAAATTTTCCTTGACTGAGCTTTACCAATAGTGGTGCTGCAGCTTGGTGTTTATTGTAGATTTTGCTTCAAGGAAATTGAGATATCTGTACGTTTCTCTGTGGCAGGGTTGATGATGCACGTCTACCTCTGAGCCGTATAGTGCCTATTTCCTCAAACCAGCTCAACCTTTACCGGATAGTGATCATTCTCCGGCTTATCATCCTGTGCTTCTTCTTCCAATATCGTATCACTCATCCAGTGCGCGATGCTTATGGATTATGGCTAGTATCTGTCATCTGTGAAGTTTGGTTTGCTTTGTCTTGGCTCCTAGATCAATTCCCAAAATGGTATCCAATCAACCGTGAAACATACCTTGACAGGCTTGCATTGAGGTAAGTTATGACAATTGGTGTACATTTCTTCAGGATTTTGGGCACCGAAGCACTCTTATATTAACATTGTGTGCCCCGAAATGTCTATATCTAATGTTGCAGATATGATAGAGAGGGAGAGCCATCACAGTTGGCTCCAATTGACGTCTTTGTCAGTACAGTGGATCCATTGAAGGAACCTCCTCTGATCACAGCCAATACTGTTTTGTCCATTCTTGCTGTGGATTACCCTGTTGACAAAGTGTCATGCTATGTTTCTGATGACGGTTCAGCTATGTTGACTTTTGAGGCTCTGTCAGAAACGGCAGAATTTGCTAGGAAGTGGGTTCCATTTTGCAAGAAGCACAGCATTGAACCAAGGGCTCCAGAGTTTTACTTTGCTCAAAAAATAGATTACCTAAAGGACAAAATCCAACCTTCTTTTGTTAAAGAAAGGCGAGCAATGAAGGTAAGCTACAACTCTCATGGCTAGACTACTGTTACTCCAAATTGTGCTTGGGTTTTTAACTTTGGGATATGCTTTGTTTCAGAGAGAGTATGAAGAATTTAAAGTACGAATCAATGCCCTTGTCGCCAAAGCACAGAAAGTACCTGAAGAGGGGTGGACCATGGCTGATGGTACTGCTTGGCCTGGGAATAACCCAAGGGATCATCCTGGCATGATTCAGGTGCCCTTTACTTTTAACGAGGCTGTTGCTTAAAAAAAAATCAATTTAATCTGGATCTTATGTATTAAACTTGCTTTACATAAAATCCAGGTGTTCTTGGGGCACAGTGGTGGGCTTGACACTGATGGAAATGAGTTGCCACGACTTGTCTATGTCTCTCGTGAAAAGAGACCAGGCTTCCAGCATCACAAGAAGGCTGGCGCAATGAATGCACTGGTATGTGTTCTCTTCCATGAATTCACTTCTATACCATGCATTGGATTTATCTGTTCCTTGCTAATTATGTCTCTTTTGCTGGTGGGCAGATTCGTGTATCTGCTGTGCTGACAAATGGTGCCTATCTTCTCAATGTGGATTGTGATCACTACTTCAATAGCAGCAAAGCTCTTAGAGAAGCAATGTGCTTCATGATGGATCCTGCACTAGGAAGGAAAACCTGTTATGTCCAGTTTCCACAAAGATTTGATGGCATTGACTTGCACGACCGATATGCTAATCGTAACGTAGTCTTCTTTGATGTAAGTATGGTGTTTCCTTTATTCATCATTACAACAAAATTTCCATGTCTCAATGTGGTTTTTGCTTTAATTGGCAGATCAACATGAAAGGTTTAGATGGCATTCAGGGTCCAGTTTATGTGGGAACAGGGTGCTGTTTCAATAGGCAGGCCTTGTATGGCTATGATCCTGTATTGACCGAAGCTGATTTGGAACCTAACATTGTTGCTAAGAGCTGCTGTGGTGGCAGAAAGAAAAAGAATAAGAGTTACATGGATAGTAAAAACCGTATGATGAAGAGAACAGAGTCTTCAGCTCCCATCTTCAACATGGAAGATATAGAAGAGGGCATTGAAGGTAGTGTGCTTGTCGTTGTGCATTGTTTACCTTGCTTTTATTGTTGAGAGCTGCGAATAATCACTGCATATACTGCATTACCGAACATTATGCTTCTATGTAGACTTAATTTTTTAGCACAACGATTCTTGAGATGCTGAAGTTGTCTGGCTTCCACTAATCTCACTTTCGAAACTCCATTAGGTTATGAGGATGAAAGGTCAATGCTTATGTCCCAGAAGAGATTGGAGAAACGCTTTGGTCAGTCTCCAATTTTTATTTCATCCACCTTTATGACTCAAGGAGGCATACCACCTTCAACAAACCCAGCTTCTCTACTAAAGGAAGCCATCCATGTCATCAGTTGTGGATACGAGGACAAAACTGAATGGGGAAAAGAGGTTAGTGGGACAAGCATGGTTTCCCTTTTGCTTTTGTATAGTAGTTCTTTGTTCATAATTTCTTGTCGTGGCATGGGGCTCCTCTTTTCTATATAGAGATACAAAACTGGAAGTGTGATATTTTTTTTAATGTGGCTTCAGATTGGCTGGATCTATGGTTCAGTTACTGAGGATATTCTTACTGGGTTTAAAATGCATGCAAGAGGTTGGATATCAATCTATTGCATGCCACCACGGCCTTGTTTCAAGGGTTCTGCGCCAATCAATCTTTCTGATCGTCTTAATCAAGTGCTCCGTTGGGCTCTTGGGTCAGTTGAAATTCTGCTTAGCAGACACTGTCCTATCTGGTATGGTTACAATGGTCGGTTGAAAGTTCTGGAGAGGCTGGCTTACATCAACACCATTGTTTATCCGATAACATCCATTCCACTTATTGCCTATTGTGTGCTTCCTGCTATCTGTCTCCTCACCAATAAATTTATCATTCCTGAGGTTAGTCACAAGATATCCTTTTGCTTCCTTACACTGTTATTCAAGAACTTATAGTTACCAGCTCTGTTAGACTCATCATTGCTCATTCATCATATAACTGCTCTAATCAGTATAACAATTATTGCATTCAACTAACAACTAGCATGAGTGCGCAACATGTAGTTATAGGTGTAAACTATGTAAACTAGTATTTTGTTTGCTCCATTTTTTTTTCTGACTTGAATATGGAGCTTTTTTTTAGCATTTTGCCACTTGATTTGTTGTTAATGATCGCAAACGAACAATTCTTGTGCGAATCATAATTTGTAATTCAGCAGAGATCTATTCTTCTAGTTAAATTTCCACATTTCTGAAACCCATTCCATTGAATGTCGTCATGTCGACCTTTTCTGATGTTCATATCTTTTTGTGATGTGCAGATTAGTAATTATGCTGGGATGTTCTTTATTCTGCTTTTCGCTTCCATCTTTGCCACTGGTATATTGGAGCTCCGATGGAGTGGTGTTGGTATCGAGGACTGGTGGAGAAATGAGCAGTTTTGGGTCATCGGTGGCACCTCTGCCCATCTCTTTGCAGTGTTCCAGGGTCTGCTGAAAGTGTTGGCTGGGATTGACACCAACTTCACAGTTACCTCAAAGGCGTCTGACGAGGATGGAGACTTTGCTGAGTTATATGTGTTCAAGTGGACCAGTCTCATCATCCCTCCAACCACTGTGCTTGTCATTAACCTGGTGGGCATGGTGGCAGGAATATCATATGCCATTAACAGTGGTTACCAATCTTGGGGTCCACTTTTCGGAAAACTCTTCTTCTCAATTTGGGTGATCCTCCATCTCTACCCCTTCCTCAAGGGTCTCATGGGCAGGCAGAACCGCACGCCCACCATTGTCATTGTTTGGTCCATCCTCCTCGCGTCAATCTTCTCCCTGCTGTGGGTGAAGATCGACCCTTTCATATCCCCTACCCAGAAAGCCGTCGCCTTGGGACAGTGCGGTGTGAACTGCTAATCGGCACTGTTACTCTTGTTGAAGAGATTCAATCAATGTTTGCCCCCTTGTGTAAATACCTGAGGGAGTTGGATGGGATTTTTTTTGTTGTAGATGAAGACGGATTTTATCTAAATTATGCCCCTGTTTATTAGCATCTTCGCTGCCGGTGCTGCTGCGAAGGACAAACTGTGAATCTTCCCTTGCCTACGAAACCTGCAACGTAAATTGTGAATTTTCCTTTTGTGATACCTGTTGTTTATTGCTTAGAGTATGTTATCATTTGTTTGAGGAAAACATTGTTATAAATACTATGGCGACCATTTGTTTGAGGAAAACATTGTTATACATACTATGGCGATGCTGTTACTTATACAGAAAGATTCTGATCACATCCTTTGGTTGTGAACACTGCAAGTTTTTTAGCACATCTATAGAAGACAGCCGTTGCATCAGCTCACCTTTTGTCCTGGTGCCCTGGAATATAAATTGCCTGCATCAATTTATATTGGTTGATGCCTTGATGGTTCTCTGTGTTTGTTAAAAAATAGTAGAATAGAGAAGGATGCGATGTATGGGTATCTTTCAGGAGTCAGATAATAGTTGGGTGATTGAACTGCTGCTCCGAGACTCGTAGTTTGTTTTTCTGCTGGAAGCACTCTTCCAGCACTAACCTGTGCAGCTTGACAACTCTTACTGATGATTGTTCTTGTTCATTTCAACTGTGCCTTGCAAGCTAGTAAGAACTGGCAAGACTCAGGCACACCACCAGCTGGCAACTCTCACCAGAAGAAAAAGTGTATCGACTTCTCCTGAAAAAGGAGTTCTACTATGGGTAACAACGTAACATTATGCGTGATAACCAGTAATTAACCATCTCATCGAAAACCTGAACATTTAGTTTTCCCCGCATGCGTACACTAGGTTCATCATTGTGAAAAATGGTATGCGGTCGTCGAACGGGCAGGTACCGCTAAGGGCATCCATTATGTTGCAAAAAAGTATACCTCCGTCGGATGCGGCCGCTGGGACGCATGAAAGTTGCACCGCCACCAGATCCAGCCAAGGGAAGCTAGGGAATGCTTTATTGATGGCACTGTAGAGTTTCAAAACGTGCTTTGTAAATGGTTGAAGTCCATGCACATACTCCTTGTGGCATGATACTACTGTTTGCGAATATGTTTTGAAAATAGTTGAAGCTCATGCATAATCCTTGTAGCATGTAATTTAAGTTTACGAATATATTTTATAAATGGTTTGAGTCTATATCCTTAACTGATTTTAATGTGTGCAAATATATTTTGCAAGTTGTTGTGAATCATATTTTGACCTTTGGTTGCATGGTACTATGATTTGCGAATATGTTTTACAAATTCGTTGAAGTACATGCATCTCTGTCTGTATGAGTGGTCTAACCGGCTCTGTGTGGACGGTCTGACCGGCCTTCTTACAGTGGTTCGAGTGGCCATGTGTTGGTGGTCTAATAGGCAGAGCGGTTCGACCGAGTTGTATAGACTGTACCTTTTTTCCAGAGAACATATTTTTGGTGCATCTATATGATTTTAGCTAGGGGTGACAACGGATCGGATAGTTTCCGATCGATCCAGATGAAAACGAATACAGATTGTGTCGGATCGGATTTTCTTCGGATAATTCTCGGATTGGAAACAAATACGGATTTTTTTGTCAGAAACGGATACGAATACAATAGGCTTGATATCCAGCGAATACGAATACGAATACGGATTATCTGGATAATACAGAATCGGATATCCGGAATTTCAGCCCAACATTGCCCAACCCAAGCTAGCCTCTCTCATCTCCCACGCCATCAGCCCACTAGCCCAACCAAGCCATAAGCCTCCATTACCATTAGGCATTAGCTTCTCTAGTCATATTAAATTACAAACACCACTAGTAAATATTTATGTTTACTAAAAATAAATTTAGTATTGTCGGTAGATTAAAATTTGTACCGATTAAATTGATGTACTGCCATTTAAATCATCCTAATGCAAATTTAAATTCTTAATTAATTTATTACTCACATGTAAATGGTAGAAATCCATTAAGAATTATTTAGGACTTTAGAAAAAATTAACTGACATTTGAAGATTTAAAGTCTATACAATGGTATGACTATTGTGGATAAAATACTTATGCTTGTTTAGATTTCATTAATGTTTTGACAAGATAAACTATTTATGTGTTTTCATTGATTTTGGATGTATAGTTTAAGGGGTTTTCATGTTTCGATAAATATTCGTGACCGTATTCGTTTCGATTCGTATTCGCTCCGTATCTGTATTTGATATTATTCGTATTTACATTTGTATACGAGGTGTCCATATTTGTATCCGCATCCAAAAAAAATGAAAACAAATATGGTAGAAGCATTATCTGTCCGTGTTCGATTCGTTTGCATCCCTAGTTTTAGCTGAGCGGTCTAACCAGACTCAACGGTCTGACTAGACCCTGTGTGAGTGGTTTGACCGGCCTGGTCTATAATGGCTAGTTTTCCGTCCGTTGTAGTGGGGGCTGCTTTGACTAGCCATGTGTTGGTGGTTAGACCAGTCCAAGCTATTTTTGTTGGAATCTTGTCCCAACGGCTAGTTTGTATGTGTGGACCATAAATACCCACCATGGCTAGTTGAAGGCAAGATTGATGCATCATATTTCATTATCTTGAGCCACTATGAGTTTCTCCTTAACTATGCGTGTGTTGCACCTTGTGAGCAACGATAGAAGTCTCTAGTTGCATGTGTTGTTTCTAGAGGTGGATTGAGTATCCACTTGTGCATATGTTGCACTTGGTAAGAGTCAAGTAAGAGGCTTGGTTTATTACTTTTGAAGATTGTCGACTCTTAGACAGTGTTGAGGAATCATGGTCTGGTGATTTTCTCAAGAAGTTTGTGAGAAGGCTCAGTGTGTTGTGAAGGATGGAGCTCACCTACTCGAAGGGGAAAGAGCTACCACTAGTTGATTAAGGTGCTTAGCTTAATTTGTGCAGCCGTTTCAATTCATTAGGGCTTATCTCAATATGGACTAGGGGAGAATGGCAAGTCTCCAAACACCACAGTAAAAAGAGGCCGTGTCAATTGTGGTTTGCTTCCTTATGCTCATTTACATTCTTGCAGTTTATATTCCTAAAATTGTATTGATTGATTGTCACCCTAAGATTGTAAATATTAACATTAACTTAGATTGTTGGTGCACAAAGTAAATCTAAGGACTTAATTTTGTGCGCCATTGATCTGAGCCTTACCGTACAACCACATGTCCAGTATAGGATGGACCTGATTAATTAATTTGGGATGTTTCACTTTCAGTTCCGTCGTTGGGATGAGTGTGGTGTGGTTGTAGCCATGGATCTACATTGGCGCAAGAGGGGGAAATTATCGACTAGGTGGTAGCCTACTCGACGGTGAAACCTTAGCAAGGCGGAACTGGGTTGAGATTGAACATTGTAAAGGTCTTGTCATGATTTCTTCGTCGCACACCAAAGGAAGTGTGTTAATCTAGTGGCAATATAAGATGATCATGTCTTGTGGGTAATGTTGTACAACCTCTACAAAGTGTAAAACTACTCGAATAGCCGTGTCCTCGGTCATAGACAATGCTCGGTGATTTCACACGAGGGGTAGAGATTTCATAAAAATAAACCTGGTTGTGTTAAGTTGGGAAGTGAATGATTAGTTCACTGGTGGTTTATTTCACGAATCTTTGTTCATGGCGGATTCATTGGGGTGAATGGTCAGTTCACTTGTGGTTTGTCTCAATTCCTTTGATTACTATTTATTATCACTTTCAAAGATCGCTTTTCAACCTATTTATTGTATTTACTTTAAATTACTGCTTTCTGCAAAATTAACCTTTCAGCCATCCATTGGTAAGCCTTGTATACTATATAGCATTTTTGTTACAAACGACTTGCTGAGTACTCTATGTACTCACAGCTTCATCCATATTTGCTCAGTTGAGGAAGAAGGGCCAGATCAGTAGGAGCTACTAGAAGGAGGGTACTTCGACGACTTCGCAGATTAGGACTTCGCTCCCTAGTCGATTGCCTGTGGGGATGTCGAATGACTGCTACGCTTATTTCTGTGTTTTCTGTTTCAAGTTTCTTATGGCCTATTCTAATGGCTTATGGCTTTTGGTTAAAATTTTTGAATTTTGGCTGCTTGCGACAGAGATTGTGGAGAAAGAGCTACTCGCTTGCGATTTTGGTTGATACAAATGTTAGGCTTTTAACCTGTACTACAATTAACTTGTAGTTCCCATCTTAAGAAAATACTCTATTTAAAAGTTAGGTATTGTAGCAAAAGCCAAAAGCCGCTTTAGAAGCCGTAAAGAACATGTCGTTAAGCTTTTAGGGTATTAATGTAAGCTTGGCTACAAGGTTGTACTCTGATACTTATTAATAATATTTGAGTCTTTTCTTAGTAAATCGTGATATGGTCGATATTTCATCTTTGTTTATACTGTGTGTACTAGCGTGATCCTGGACTTGTGCGGAGTACACAGGAGAGTCCAGATTTGCATATTCGGGTCTCGACAATCTTAATGCCAACAGGGACAAGTTCTCTGCTAGTCGAGGAAGCCTGACTCTCTGAGAAGATCTAGGTAGTTGAAGAGATAATCTCTGACTGCCCCCGAGAAAGAACTGGTGAAAGACGCAACTCCGAGTGGGAGTGTCTAGTCAGAGGTTGCTAAGGGTATAACCAGCCCTACCAGTTCCGAATAGGTGAAATCGGTTGAAAAGAAAAGAAAAGAAAAGCAAGTACCCTAGACTACACTCTAGGAATATTCAAATTCAAGAAAAGAAGAGTAGGTATGCAACAGTTCTTAGAAAAAATATTATCACACCTTTGATCCTGCGACACCTTGAATTCCTCACTTCCCGTTTTGTCTTGAAGTATATCTGCTACATCAAGTGCTGATCTCCTGGGTGATTCTACTGAAGGAGCATTCAAGGAAGAAGTGGTCAAGGAGATTACTCTCCCTTCCAAGATTTCATCCACTAAAGATCAAGATAAAGGGGAGAGGTCGGAGGAGGCAGTAGTGGTCAAACCTGCTCCTCAGCCGGTAGCGACGTTGACTGGAGGAGTGGAGGCTACTACAATTGAAAATCCCTCAGTGGCTCTGGCAACGTTAGGGGAAGAGAACGTTGTGGCAGAGACAAGGATCCAACACATCCCTGCGTCTGCTAAAAGGCTGTTGTTGAGGAGGAAACTCAGATTCTTCCCCCAATTCTTGGAGGCCCAGTGGTCGAGAGCTTCTCCATTGTTAAGCAATCCCCGCATCCAAAGGACATACCTGATCAGGGCTATATCTTCAACAACTAGATGCATGAAGAGCTCTAGTGGAGGAAGATGTTGGACATCGAATTAAAGACTAGATCAATATAGGTCTACTCCATTTTTGCTAACAAAGCAATCTCAGTAAGTACTCAAAACTACCCTTAGGCTTTTCTTTCTGATATAATTGAAAATTTTCTAAACTTTACCTTCTCCTTTTTAAGCACATGGTAGAGATGGTTGCCTTGGTCAGAGAAACGACCAGGCGATCGTTTGCTCTCGAGGAGAGAGCTCAATTGTAGTGGCAAGAAGACAAGTTGTAAGTTACTCGATTTTTGTGTATTTTTGAGGTTTCCTCTTCGTGATTCCTTAAGTTCCTTTGTAGGTCAGGGAGCATAGTAAAAGTGCTTGAGGAAACCATCAAGAAGGAAAGGGAGCTGTTTAGGTCACTAGTGACCTCCATAAAGATCTCGAGCAAAAGGACCTCAGATTAAGAAGTAAGGATCCTTTCAACTTTTACTTCGTTTGTTTCTGGTTTTGTCTACTTCTCATCTCCCTTTCTTATCGTGGCTCAATAGAACTAGAGAATTTTGAAGCTGAAGCAAAAGCTAAGGGTGTTGTCATCCAAGAGTTGAAGGAGACATGCAAGATGAAAGACCAGGGACAACACTCTTAGGCACAGAGGGAACATTGAAACACACGAGAAGATCAACCAAGGTAACTGATTATATTTCTGACTAGTTTCTTAATCACTCAAACTTTTCTTGGCTAATTTTGTTTACTCATGCAGAGCAATCAATGAAACTTCAAGAACTTCGAAAAGCTCTTGGGGTCAAGGAGGAGAAGAGGAAGGCAATGCAAGAGAGTTTGCAAAGCAAAATCCTTGTTAACAATATGCTCACCAAGATGGGTGCTGAAATCTTGAACTCCTCCTCGGAGGACCTGATCGAGCAACCATACTTCATAGGGCAGGAAATTGAGAACCTACAAGGCCTGCTAACTACTTCTAGGAGCAACCATGAGTAGAACATGAGGAATGCCATCATGGATGGAGTCAATCTCTCAACCTTCTTCCAATCGAAGCAGCGTTCGACTGCTCAAAAGAAGAGGCAATCAAGTTTTTTGAAGAGATAAAACCCTTCAGGAACAAAATCGCCGATGAGATGAAGGCTAGGTCACCATCAGACATGTTTCTCATACTCGTTCTTTTGAGCACGAGTAGCATCTTCAGCTGGTTCATCTGGATATGGAACATCTAGAACATATTCCTTCTTTTCTTGCTTGAGAACAATTCTCAAGTGACGATACCTATCAATGAAGTTTGTTCTATTTAATTTTTCTTTCTCAAGAATAGATCGCAGGTTAAAACTAGATGTGGAGGAAGTAAATGGTGGCATTATCTACAACATAAAAAGTACATGCAAAAATTCAGCACTATGTTTATGTTAAATCTCTCATTAAACAAGTTAACAAAAGATACTCCCACTATATGTTTAAAAATCAAATACCCTCTAATAATATATAGTGAGTCAAGATCCATATTTCACTAAGTCCTAGTGAGCTTTGGCATCACCGCTAAAAACCTAACAACGTAGGTAAGCAACCATTGTTAATTACATCACATCTAACTCCTATTTATTGAGTGACATCCATATGTCCCGACCTCAACACTATGCCCCTAGACCAAAAACCATTTTGATAGCCTAGTTAAGTTAAACCAATATTATGCATAAAGTGTCCAACACTTTTTCCTATCTTATTGAGATAATTAATGGCACCCCACTTTGGTAGGCCTACCAGTTAATGATCAAAATCTTGATAGGTGCAACTATTGGAATGGCATCAAGTTCTACCTAATTTTTCTAGAGGGATACTATCCTATTATGTTAAAATCACCTAAGATAATAACAACAGGAACATAAAGACATTCACAATTAAATCATATTGAATTGTGAGATAGTATGACCCTTAGCACGGCAATCTTTCATCACCATGCTTCCTGTCCACCAAGCCATCAATGCTTGAGTTCACCACATCCATCTAATTAGCTATTACTCCTAACAGCTAACAATGAATTACATATAAAAAATCAAGCATCACAAGTCGACACGAAGGCCGTTATACAATAATATATAGCCCATCACTATAAATCAACATGACACGCAGGCTATGAAAAACTCATACAAGCATCACATACACAATGGACCATACTATTCACACAAACCTGCAAAAACGAGTTATGTGTAGAATCCAATTCTATCGCGCGATATGAACACATAGCACCTATAATGTGCGGCACGATTACCTAGCACGGTGGGATACGAGTGGGCTACACTAGCGCAGATTATAATTTTTCTACCGCTTAAACCAGGAAGCCATGCGAGTAAGAGATCATGGATCATTACCTCCAGATGCGCAATGTAGCAGAAGTAGGATTGAAGCAGCGATTCAACGAAGAGCGCGTCGGTGTAGCAGTAGTAGTCGAACGTCCTCTGTCCAAACATCTCCTCCTTGTGATTGTCCTGATCAGCGCCGCAGTCACAACAGTGTCTCTACCGAAGTCCACACGTCCAGGGATAGAGCACCGAGTGTCGATGTGCTAGCACCAGTGTGCATGGCAGGGGATACGAGAGGCGGTGGCTAGGGTTTCGACGGTGTGTTTTTAGGATACTTCCCTCAGCCCCCGCACCTCTCCTTATATAGCCTCTAATCGGATCCATATCCGATACGAGTAGAGATCGAATCCCACTCGGAAACTATCATCCGACCCCTTATCATTCTAGCCCATTAAGTGTGTGACCCTGTAGGTTCATGTGTATTTTGTCATGGGCCGAAAACTCCTTTCCGGCCCATAAGTCAGTAACGGTCCCTAGCAGGACATAACGATTCCCAAAGACACATAAAAATCATATCGGATAAACGTATACAGTGCTTATGTACCGATCCCTTTGCCTCATGATACCAGATCGAACTCAAGGCCAGAAACGTGCCATCCTATGATTGCTCGATCCTTCACTCGAACCTGTAGTGGATTACTCAGTTGTGATTGACTCCTCAACCATATTTAGCATGGTCATGCACTTTCTTAATCCAACACATTGAGGGGCCCAGGGATATCTCTCATGTTAGATAGGAGGGGCAAATTTCATCTTGATCGCTTATATTCCTCTGCATGTTTCATAGAAAACATGAAAGGTACATTTATTACTACCTATTTACGGAGTAGTGTTTGGTAACCCCTAAGCAAACTATTACACATGTAGAAAATAATGATAACCTCAGGTCTAAGGATCCTATATACACTATGTATGAGACCATCTGATGATACTTAAGAATATAATAATTCTCGCAGTATCTCATGATGGGTCAATCCAACATCAGGTTCTCTAACACGTGTCCACATTATTGATTTGATATCTCATATCCATGATCCGTGAAACATGATCATCAATCAATACATGTGTTGATCTATAAACCATAATCGTCCCACATAATGATATAAGATAAGAGATAATTTAGAATAACACCAAAACATGAATAAAGAGTTTCACGAACAAGTCACATACTTGTTGATCAATACGAAAGATATTTATTTAAGAGACAAAATAATATTTTATTCAAATGTTCATAAGCATAGAAGTGATACAAGCATCTTCATAACTATCTCTAGGGTATATCACTAACACGCAGATCGAAGCCATAGCCATGCAAAGATGAAAACACCCTTCCCGCCTTGATTTATTCGTAGTTACATAAAAGGGATTACTATTACGCACTACTACACTCATACACAAACGTGACATGAATTAACCGGTGCTCCTCCACGGTGCCACCATTTGAGCAAACCTAGCCATGTACGCAAGAGATGTGTGCCTCCTCGCCGACGCGTTGGATCGCGTTCGACGACGGCACGCACTGTGTGGTTGCTGCCGCAGGAGCAGAAGGTTGTTGCTGCTGCTGGATGACGGCTCTCTTGCAGACGCCCATGGCGGCGGGCTGGTCTGCGAGGGGGATGACGGGAAGGTTGTCACAGTTGCAGATCTCAATCATGAAGCCGTCAGGGTCGTGGAAAAAGATTTGGTCCACGTAGATGCCGCCCTCCTCCACGCACCGCTTGATGTATTGGATGCCCAACTCCTTCAGCCGCCGCTCCACCGCAACCATGCTCTCGCACTGCAAACAACACAAGCCGATGGCATCAATTTTGAGAATTCAACATAGTACCAAAGCCTTTACCAAGGTGCTCGGTTGGGCTGAAAAGCTGTGGCTTATGACTGAAATTATACTGTAGCAGCTGAAATTTCATTGTAGCTGAAGGTGGCTTATTTGGCGTAATTAAATTTAAAAAATTTAAAAATAGAAAAATATGCTAGCTTATCACGGACAACGCAACGAATACGGGAAAAAAAGAACCGGTAAAAAATCTCAAAAAAGCTAAAAGTTCAGAAAAAAAAAACAAAATTTATGAATAGTAAGAAAATAAACCAAAAGTTAAAAACTGAAGCCGAAACGGACGGGGCAAACCGGCCTCCATGTAGCGAAAGCGGAATGGAGAGGAGTCCAGTGACATGCATTATATTACGCCCTAGTCTCCCCGTCCAGTGACATGCATTATATTATGCTACAGTGAAGGTGGACAGTGATTCTTTGCGGTACAACGGAGGATCCGGATCCCCAGTAGCACGGTGTCGATGTATGTGATGTGTCACCTATCACCGTCCACCTTCTCTGTGTGCTGTGAGCGTACGGAATCGCTAGTCTAAAGATAAGACGATACAGTCACACACGTACCCACACGGTTTCTTTGTGATAATATCTGTTTGACAAGTACTTGTGCGTGTCAGACCAATCCATACATCAGCTTGCTTGTTGTCCTACGCATGCATAACAGGTAGAGTATTCAGCAGAGTAATGTCCTGTTACTCACAGGGACATGTCGGTTGGAGCATGCCTCTTTCATGATCTCATAATGGCATATTATTTTGATTTTTTTTGTAGTTTTTTTTGCATCGGTTTCTCTGAAGCCAAAATAAATAAGAGAGTTTTTCGAAACCACATCTTTAAACAGCTTTCTAAACCTAAAACAGTGTGTGTTATCTACGTCGACGTCTCTATTATCCACCGTCATCTTAAAAATATAGATAAAAATCATTAGCTACAATAAAAAACCATCAAACATAACATAAAAGTTTGGACATCTTGGTGGCTTTGTTTGGGAAAAGGTTTTGAAAAGAGAAATTAGTGGAAAACAACAATCTATTAAGTACCCCACGTAAGTGATGGAGACAACCTAACAGCTGGCTAGGCATGCAGAGGCATATTGGCATTCTAGGGAGTTCCACAATCCAAACATCCTTTTATAAAGAGGTTTAATGGAATGGTGCTTGAAATTCTTAACTATGTTGCAACATTTTGCTAGTGTTAATAAAAAAAGTTGAATGGTCTAAGAAAAAGATATGTGCTGTTCTGAACGCGGAGTTAATGTTTGAAAAGACTAACAAACAAGTCACTTTAAAAAAAACTATGTTTGCTTTTAAGCAATAAGAATTTCTAATTCAGTAAAAGGCACTGTGCAATTTACGTGAAGGATAGAGATCCGTGAAACTATTCTAAAATTGTGATCATACGGGAAGATATCACTTATGTCCACTAGCGGTAAAAGCCCAGCTATGCACTTTTGGTCTCCATTTCTGCTTATAGTTTATAATTTTCTTTGAACAAACAAACGAGATATTTTTTTATCGTTTTTTTGAAGTGTTTTATCGGGTAAGCTTTTTCAAACGATTTATCGGTTTATTGATATTCGATTCGTTCACACAAACTTAGGTGGATCTAGTAAAGGCCCAGTGGGGATCGACCCCACTCAATTTTTAACCTACATCTATATTAGTTAAAATTTTATTATTTGTGCTCCCACTGGTCCAACAAAAATACTCATACTAGGCCTAGAATTAATCAAAAAAGCAAAAAATCCAAGTCCAAAGTTATTTGTGCCCTAACTCAATTTTTATCCTCGGTTTGACTCTGTACAAGCGCTTATGCTAAAGTCAAAATCATTAATTTTAGCTGACAAGTACCTACCCTTTACCTTCCTTGCTCCATTGCCAGCCAAGCTAGCCTGTGGGACATATACGACAAACAAGAAGCACAAAAAGGAGGTTGTTAATATATCGAATCAGTCCTAATTTACCAACTTTCCAAATTAAAGTTAGGTCGGTAACGAAAACCTCTTGACCTACTACTTAATAGTGGCCGACGAATAGACCTACCGCTTATCCGCCCTCTACATAGTGCAAAGGACATCTATCAACCACACAAGAAAGAAAATTTCGTAGGAAGTACTTCTACATTCACCCTTTGTAAAAATTGCACAGATTTTAAAGCATACAGAAGGTTGCATTCTAACTACTTGTCTCTATGCTTCAAGATTTGTGCAATTCTAATGAAAGGGTGATGTATGAAAGCATTTCGTATCTGGTAGGGTTCACTCGTATATAGGGCTTGTTCTTTTCAGCTTCTAAAAATTATTTTTAGTTATTTTTATAGAAACTAGCTTTTAAATAGAGTATATTTTTAAGATAAGGTCTACTAGTTAATTATAGTATATACTGTATTGACTTCATTTATATTGATAAAAACCACACGTAAATTTCTGTTACTCTATAATCTCTCATACGAATAACTAAAAAACTATAAACCACAACCAAAAACCTAAGCTCCAGTAAAAAAACAGACCCATAGCCTTTCCACGGAGACCTTTCTGCCTGCTGCAGGCCAGAACAATCTTCTCTGTAGAGTGTACGTGCCCAACCAGAGGACGGATCCTAAGAATCAATGGAGTCCACTTTCTCTCTTCCGTTTTCCATACCTATCTATCTTTGTCGACATCCACGTACGGCAAATAAGATACCTACGAATCCATGTATCATTGGACAGCTTAACAGGTTCGAAATAAGCAACTCCTATTTTAGCTGTGTTTGTAGACATAAACGACCGAATGTTTTGCTTAATTTGTGGAGAAACCGGAGCGTGCACCACGGGTCTCGTCTCTCTAATGGATGGATGCGGCTGGGTTGAAAGCAACAATCACATGTGCTGACAAGGGAGCGATGGACGTTAACGACGACGCAGAAGCTAGCGTACAAAACAAGTTAACTTCCCTAGTTAAAGAAAGTAATTTGTAACACCCATTGATAGATTAATTGTTAATTATCGATGTACTAGTCCACTCTCTTTAGTCAAACTCGATCGATCGTGGCCCTCATATCTTCAGAAGTGCTATATAACATTTGACTATTTTTAAAAAAAATTATTCAAATTTTATATCGCTCAATTTGCGCCAAAATTCATACTTTCACCCACCTCTATCTCCATCTTCGGTGAAGATCTGGTGAGGCTCCTATTTTCTTGTTCTCCGACCGTCACCGGTGTCTTCAATAGAAGCGTCGAGTTAGTATTTAGGTTCACCGGTTACGATTCACTAGTAGCCACCTGGCCCAGAGGGATGCTAGGTTGACAGCGGACCAGTAGTGGGCGGCGGCAGTGGCAGTGCGTTGAGGCAGCGGTGGCTCCATCGGATGCGGGTGAGGAGGGCTGTGGGTGGGGGCGGTGGCGATAGAGATAATAGATCCGATGACAGGTGGTGGTGGGGTGTCCGATCAGGCTGTGGCAAGCCGCTGTAGACCAAAAAGAAGGACAAGCCGACGGTGGGGAGGTGGCGGAGGGGCGGCGGCAAAGGTGGGTGAGGAGGAGGGCAATGGATACAGGTGGAGTCGATGAGATCCGGCAAGTGGTTAGAAAGCGGGAGAGGTGACCGTCAGTGGCGAATTCGACGGTGCCACCATCGTCAAAGCCGGAAAGGGAGGCATGTGGCCACGGGGAGGTAGGGTGGAGGAGGAGGGGGAGGAGGCTGTCCTTGACGTCAGCGGCCGCGTGTGAGGTGGAAGTGGCGATAGGAGATAGTCTCCAGTGGTCCTCACTGGTGGGGGAGGGGTGACACCCACGAGGAGGGTGGTGGTGTACGGGGGGTGAGGATGGCGGCGACGGCATGGGAGGAGAGAGAGAGTAGAGGTGGCAATTTCCTCATGGGGCAAGGCCCTGCGGGGAATTCCCTTGTTGGGGGCAGGGGCCGATCTCCCCTAGGGGATCAAGGGCGAGCCCCGCTACGCTAGTGGGGCGGAGACGGGGTCGCCCTCCCCCGCAGGGACCAGTAAAATAAAAAATATAACAGATTAGAGTTTTTAATATGGAATATTGTATATTTTTTGTATAATTGTATTAAAACTTAAATCTGTATGTTATAATATATATTTTGACGGTATATTTTAAAAGGTATACCTGGAAAAATTATAAAGTAATAAATAGAGTCACATTATTTTTAAAAAAATAATTTAGTCTTTTTTTAATTCTCCCGTGGGGACTGAGAACAAGGCTAATCTCCTCCGTTTAGTCTAACAAGGCCAAGCTAGTGGGGATCGGGTGAGGCTGGTGGGGCCTCTCCTGGACCCCTTCGGCCCTGTTGCCATTGCTGGGAGAGAGGAAGGAGGAGTTAGGTTAAAATTATATTTACATAAGATTCGAGGGTTCGATTTGAGATGTTGGATCTCTATCTAACGGTATAAAATCCAATTGATTTTTAATTAAAATAATAGTCAAATTTTCTATATACAAACCCTTGTATCTTAGCCTCGCCAGTGAGTCAGCCTGTGTGGTAAAGATTTTTGTTCATATACGGCCAAGCTAAATTACCTGGAAAGAGATGTGGTTGTCCTTAGGGTTGATCTCCGTCTTCTCAGGCAGGCTGTCAGGATGCTCCGACTGCAGCAGGTGGATACCGATCCCGTAGTTGAACAGCCTTATCATTCGTCCATGGCGAGGAAAGAGAGAAAAAAGAAGTGATCAGAATTCAGGCATGACCTTCAGTCGAGTTTCATGCACACGATGTAAAAAAGAAATTGACGGTTTTAATTTAATTTAATAATTACTCTCGTATGTATGCATGTATACATGTTGAACACTGACGGGGAGATACATATATACGTACCAGGCGCCGCTGAAGTCGAAGGATCCGGGGCGGCGGATGGGGTTGAAGCCGAGGACGTGCATGTAGAAGTTGAGCGACTTCTCCACCGACCTGCACACGACGCTGATGTGGTTCAACGACGCCAGCGGCAGCACGCCGCCCAGCTCGCCGCTCGCCACCGCCATCGCCGCCGTCTTGTTCACCATCCTCACTCACTTATCAGCTATCAACTCGACTCGATTCGGCGTCGCCGTCCGGCGAATCGGTCACTTTTCCGGCGAGCGATCGAAGAACAAATAATAAAGCACAGAAAAGTACGAACAAATCAAATCCAAATGGCTAGCTACACTACACTTGACTTCGCTTGTCAGGAATGGATGGCTGCTAATGCTGATGGCTGATGATTGATGATGAGGAGGGTGGCCGACGGGAGGGGGCTTGCTTATATAGCTGCAGGGGAGCGGGCCTTATTGGGCGTAACTACAATGAAAATGATGGAGGTTCACTATTTTTTTATACATATAATGATATGTATAATTTTTAAATAATATTGTTATGAATAGTAATGTGTCTGATAATTTTTAGTATCAATATTTCAACATAATCGATGATAGTGTACGATGATAAAGAAATAGTGATCGAAATGCTAAACAATATGAAAAAGCCCGATGATAATATTAGTTAGTTGTAGCAAATATAAGGAATTAATGACAAAATCATAGATAAAAGTTGATCGGTATTGATAAAATACATCATTCGACCTGAATGGCACGTTAAAAGAGAACAAAATTACTTAAGTTTTCAACTAAAAAAGTAGAATGATCGAATGTAAGTTAATGTATTATCTTTTAGTATTTATATTCTTTCAAGTTTATAAATCGACAAACTACAACATCATTAATAATTTTCGTCAATTCTTGTTTCTCCACATAGCCAATAAGTATATCATTTATAAAATCATCATCAAATAATTAAAAAATCAATTAGATATTTGTATATTGAACAGTTCAAAAATAACATGATAGAAAAATACGTCAAGTGGCTGACATACTTGACATTGTGGTCAAATACTACAATTTTTCCTACGATTTGCAACGAGCTAGGCTGGTATTCCCAAAAATCAAAATTGAAACCTTAAATCTTAACCTACAATTCGACAAAAATCAATCAACAATCATCACATTGAAACCCTAACTCATAAATTTAGCCCCATGTTCTTGAAATAAATTGAGAGAATTGAGAGAAATTTAGAGCAAAGTACATACTGATCGAGTGGACTTAAACTTCCTTTGCCCAGCAAGGCAATAGGGACTAGGTGGCGCCACGGTGAGATAGCAAATCAGGGCAGTCGGTGGTGCTAATTTCTCCCATTCTCCGGCGACCAGTCGTTACCTGGCTGGGTGCGGCTGTGCGACGGACGTAGTGCACATTTTTCGGCTGACCATGCGAGATGAACAGGCGTCGAGGGCTGCTGCGAGGTAAGTGACACAGTTTGGGATTGATCAAATGGAAGCCATGGCCTATTATGGTCCTCTCTTGGGCTAGTTTAAGAGCTAGCTCGGCTTGTTGTTGTTGCGTTATGGGCTGAGGGAAGTGGATGCTCCTTTAGGACTGCTGCTAACTACTAAAAATTTGGGCTGCTAGTGCTCTTTTCATTGGATTTCAAGGAAGAAATTGGGTGCACCGAGTTTGGGTGGGAGGTTTGTTGGGATACGGGTAGACTACACTAGCACAAATTAAAACTTTTCTACCACGTAAATCAGGAAGCCATGCGAGTAAGAGATCATAAATCATTACCACTAGACACACAATACAGCGGAGGTAGGGTTAAAGCAGCCGATTCAACGAAGAGCGCGTCGGTGTTGCGGTAGTAGTCGAACGTCCTCCGTCCAACCATCTCCTCCTCGTGATCGTCCCGATTAGCGCCGCAGTCGTAGCAGCGCCTCTACCGAAGTCTACACGTCCAGAGGTGGAGCACCCTATGTCGAGGTGCTAGCGGCGGACGGAAGGGAGGGGCGGCGCATGGCTGGGGCTGCTCGTCTGCACCTCGCTGTACACGAATGAGAGATTCACCGGACTCGTACTCGTGTAAACAGAGCGAAACCCTCAAAGCATAAGCTTGATGTGAATCTAAGGCTTTCCAGCTTGATTCTTGGCAGATCTGGAACGCTCGATGCAAGCAGCTTCTGTTAGAAATTGGTCCATTTGATTATGGCTCATTTCCTTAATTCCAAAGCATGCATGGTTTAGTACCATATTATTAAGGCAAGGTGAGGAAGCCCGATTTATAAGGTGGAGTCATCACCACTCCTTGAATATGGATAGAGATGGTATGAGGAGAGTTCTGTCTAGTCACACACACGCGCATGCACGCGCGTTGCTATTCGCGTATTTTCGCGTGAAAATCGCATGACTTATGATCACTAAAAATAGTGAGATTACTCCGTATGAGGGATGGAAGGGGAGAAAATCTAATGTTAATTTTCTGCGAACTTGGGGGTGTTTGGCAAAAGTCAATATACCATTGCAGAAAAAGAGAAAACTTAGACCAAAAAAAGTCAATAGTATTTTTCTAGGATATGCTCAAAATAGCACGGCATATAGATTTTTAGTAGTTAAATCAGAAACTCCTGAGATTATTGCTAATACAATAATGGAGTCTAGAGATGCTTTATTTTTTTAGAATATCTTTCCTATGAGAACACCAGGCAATACTTCACGAATAGAGAATATTCAAACTGATAATATTGAAAGTGAGAATAATCAAACTTCTGAACTTTCCACCATTTCTGAACCAATATGTGATATCCCTGAGGAGGATAACAATCTAGTCGCAGAAACTCCTCGCAGGAGCAAGAGACAAAGGGTTGAGAAAACCTTTGGTGACGACTTTATTGTATACCTCATGGATGATGTGCCATAGACCTTTCTGAGACTTATGCATCTTCTGATGCTGAGTATTGGAAAGAGGCAGTCCATAGCGAGATGGACTCTATCATGGCTAATAGGACTTGAGAGATCACAGATCGTCCTATCGGGTGTAAATCTGTAGAATGTAAGTGGGTCTTTAAAAAGAAACTAAGGCATGATGGAACTATTGAGAAGTACAAGGCAAGACTTGTGGCCAAGGGTTACACCCAGAGAGAGGGAGAAGATTTCTTTGATACCTATTCTCCTGTTGCTAGACTAACTACTATCAGAGTGCTCCTTACGACAGCTTTCCTTAATGGAGAGTTGGAGGAAGAAATCTATATGGATTAACTGGATAGTTTTGTGATTTCTGGATAGAAAAATAAAGTTTGCAGATTATTGAAATCTTTGTATAGCCTAAAATAAGCACCTAAACAATGACACGAGAAATTTGACAAAACTTTGACATCCACTAGCTTTGTTGTGAATGAAGCTGATAAATGTATGTATTATCGTTATGGTGGGGTCAAGGAGTTATCTTATGTCTGTATGTAGATGACATACTTATATTTGGAACAAACACTGCCATTATTGATGAGGTCAAATTTTTCTTATCTCGGTGTTTTGATATGAAAGACTTGGGAGAGGTAGATGTCATTGTGAATATTAAATTGATCAAAAGTAATGATTAGATCACTTTAAATCAATCCCATTATACTGAGAAAATATTGAGCCAGTTCGGTTTTGAAAACTGTAAAGTTTCTCCAACACCTTATGATACGAGCATTAAGCTTCGAAAGAACTAGGGGTTAGGAAAAGATCAATTAAAATATTCACAAATTATTGGGTCACTTATGTATTTAGTTGGTGCCACAAGACCTAACATTTCATTTGTTGTGAGCAAATTAAGTTGGTTTACTTCTAACTCAGGAGATGATCACTGGGAGGCACTTGAAAGAGTGTTGCGCTACTTGAGAGGCACAACATCTTTTGGAATACATTATACTGGACATCCTTCTGTATTGGATACAATGACTCTAATTGGATCTCTGATGCGGATGAGATCAAAGCTACAAGTGGTTATGTATTCACTTTAGCTGGTGCTACAGTTTCATGGAGGTCTTGCAAACAGACTATATTGACGAGGTCAACCATAGAAGCAGAACTTGTAGCACTTGACACAGCCACAATTAAGGTTGAATGGCTGAGAAAGTTTCTATTGGACTTGCCATTGGTTGAGAAATCAATACCTGCAATCATGATGTACTGTGATAATCAAACAGTGTTGGTCAAAGTCATAAGTACAAAGGATAATATGAAGTCCTCTAGACATGTGAAGCGTAGGCTTAAATCTGTCAGAAAACTGAGAAACTCCAGAGTAATCGTTGTGAACTATATTCACACTGAGAAAAATCTAGCAAACCCTTTTACAAAGGGGTTAGCACGGAAAGCGATTTCTGTTGCATCTATGAATATGGGAGTGAGGCCCATTTAAGTTACATCACAATGGTAACTCATACCTTCTTGATCGGAGATCTCGTGACTTAGGCAATGGGAAAAACAAATTGATATTGTAACAAGAGAGTACATATTTATTGTACCCATGTTCTAATAAACAATATACTTTTGACTGTATGGAAGGTTGGCATAAAGCCTTCTGTATTTGTTGTCCAAATGAAGAAAATGTTTTAACCTGTAGGGTACCTAGAAAGAATACACCTACTTGAGTTTAACTGTGTGGTCGCAGTTCATGAGAACGGGGCATTCTGTAGAAAGCTCATGAGAAGATAACGGAGCATGACCATATAACACTCCGTTTAGGCGTGGTTCATTGGCAGCCTAGTAGTAGTTAAGATTTCAAGTGAAATATGATCACGAAAAGCTGTGAATTGAAAGCATAGTCCATTCAACAGTTGTAAGAAGATGAATTTTGTCATTCTAGGTGCAAATTCAACTCGTACGGGACTTACACTAAAAGACTGATATATTAACAATACTTCAGCATAATATCTTTGTCATATGTTTAATTCTTGCTTTGGAATTGATGAGAGATCGTTAGAAATTGGCCCATTTGATTATGACTTATTTTCTTAATTCCAAAGAATATATGATTTAGTACCATATTATTAAGCAAGGTGAGGAAGACTGATTTGTAAAGTAAATGCAACCGTGAGTACGGCAACCGGGTGTGGCGATTGGGGGTGGGAGAGGATCCCTGAGAGGGAGGAAGTAGAAAGGAGGCGCGAGAGGGAGAGGGGAGGCAGTGGGGAAGGCCACGGAGAGGGAGGGCGGCGCGAGAGAACATATCCGTTGATCTGAAAGATTTGTTGATACCGCTATGAGTTAGCAGCAAAATCAGAAGCCAAGGACACATAGAATTGAATGAAATGAATCTTCGTTCACTCATATAGTTGCATACAGAGAGTAGTAGCTGCTGCAACACTTGTGAATTATGATTGCTCATGATGGGTATTTCAATGATTTCATCCCTCCCAACAACAGGTTTTCGAAAGACATGCTTTCTACACATGTAATATCCAAGCAAAATTGGGAAGAGAGGAAACTTTTATCAGGCCAAGCTAACAGTACAAAAAAAGGGTTAATATCCTGCAGCAACAATTATTGGTTTCATCCAGTTCCAGCACAATTTGATTCGAAGAACGATCAAAAGAGGCTCGTTGCCCGCTGTCAGTAAGACGCAAAACTGAGCTCTCATGAGGATAAAGCATGTAATTCACTCATCCTCTTCCTCAATCAGTATCTTCTTGCAAGCCTCATAGCACATAAACGAAATCCCAGCAGCAGGCACCAGCTTCATGCAACTTGGCCCCAGTCCTCTGTAAAGGCCCCCAACCCCTTCATCCTCGAGAATGCTCAGGAGAGCATGGAGCGTGTTCTTGTAAACCTTTCTTCCGCCAACAGCTCCAACTTGCATGTGCTTGCGGGCAACCTCTAGAGGGAACGTAGCGCTGCTTGAGATAGCTCCTGCAGCAGACCCAATGAGAAGGGTTGGAATGTTGCCAATTTCGTTGGTCTTGAGCATCTTCTTGTACACCTTCCTAAGGGTATCATAAGCATAGTAGTTGGTTGCGGCATATGGTACCACTCCAATTAGACTTGGGGTTAAGCCTCTGTACAGCTCAGTGGGGCCTTCTTCACGGACGATTTTGACAAACGCATGGAGGAAGTTATCATATACACCTCTCTGCACAATTAGAGGGCAATCATCATATGCTCTTCATGTGTTACATCTCAGGTCATAGCCCAGAGAATTTTTGTGGCATAACACTAACCTGTATAGTTAATCGTGTCTTAATTAATTCCAGAGGGTATGTACACAGAGTGGAGCTGACACCAGCAAATGCCCCTGCCATTAGTGAAGGAGGGACTGGGATCTTCTGTTGTTCCCCAGATTTGGGGGTTAAGAACTTCTTAGCTGTATCAAAAGCAAAAAGCTGCCAAAAAAGGTCAAAACAAACATTAAAATACTTCGATGTCTGTGTGTGCAACTATGCATGTGAGTGTTTGTTATTTCCATCCCACAAATGTCATTGATATCATATATCATCATTGCACCATGCTAACATTACCAGATTCTAATAGCATGTGATGATATCTTTATATACGAGGTCATTATGCCCACACAAAATGTACAAAGTAGGCAACAAATACAAGTATAAAACATATGAAAACAGCTGCATAAGCCATTGGGGAAACGTTTTCAAGACATATCATTATGTATATCTGGATATTAATAATTTGCATGTAGCTCCTAAGTTGCTCAGTCCTACAAAAGGACAAGGCTAAACTTCTAATAGCCATTGGAGATGTTAAAGGCTACACAGCATTAGCATTGAGTCAAAAAAAAAAGGTGCAGAACTAATGCTAATGCTCTGTAGCCCAATCGAAAGGGTACAGAGCAAGAGCATTAGCATTAAAATGAACAAATAATTTATATTTGATGATTGAGACAAGATACATAACAATAAAAGGACAACACAAAGTTTCTTGTTGTATGGGCTTAAGATAGGCACTGTTCTGTTAGCTTCTGCCTTGTGCAAAGAAATGATAAGTAACTCAAGTCCTTAAATTATTGAGTCCAGAGCTTTGTTGAGGCTACTTTTCAGACCAGCTTGAGCAGGGGAAATAATGGCAACAGCGAAGAGCAACTGTTCCATGTAGAGGTAAACTGCAAAGGACTCCTTGGTATATAAACCTCAATTTTGACTTTCTTAATATAAAAGGCCTCTCAGGTCAAAATGAGTATAGCATTACATTAAGAAGAATTAAATGGAAAATGGTTTATATAACATACAAAATGCGGTTTTATGATATGAAGTACATCAATGCTTGAGGTCTCTTATGAATTATGATGCGGGATTAGCCTAATGGCCTATCTGAGGGAAAGCCCTAAAAGGATGTTTGGGTAAACTCAGCTTATAAGCCCTTAGACTTCTCAATAAACTAAATCCAATACCAAAAAGTTGCATTATTTTCGATAAGTCTTAGCTAGGCCAAAAGGACAAAACAGATACTAGCTTTTTGTTTGGTGATAGGACTAAAGTTTAAAACATAAACAAAAATAAGCAGTGTTTGGTTAAAATTATTTGAACAATATGCCTAGGCGTTGGCCAAATAGGACCCAAGTATGGGGAAGACAAGAAATTTCAGAGCGTCAAGTGGAAACTTGCACAGAAATGAACACTGATTTACAACAAGGACTAACGCCTAACTTTGTAAACTGGTGGGGTTATATACATTGCAAAGGAAAAATCCTTATGCAAGGATTTCCACACTATGGTTAACAATTCACCGCATTGTACACAAGTCACAAACAAAGCACAGTACAGAAATCAATATACAATACAGACAAACAATAGAACAGAATCATGAAACCATGATAGTGAATTTGGTAGCCATACCTCAATTGCTTTGCTCGGAGCTACTCGGATGACATTAACAAAGTTACCACGGAACAACCCAGTCCATCCTTCATGCTTCATGATAGACTGGAACACCTCCGTAGTGGAATTTCCATTACTCCCGACCATCAAATGCGTCCTAACCGTCTCCAAAGGTGCAACTACCGTTCTCGACACTGCACCCGCAATTCCCCCACTGATCAACCTCTTCAGGTGGGGGTTCCCAACCTTAATCTTGAGCTTCACCGCTTTCTTCTTCCCCTTCTCCCTCAACTCCACGCCTTCGCCTGGCAGGGGTGTTTCAACCACATGGTGCCCGACCTCCGGCGAGACGTACTTCATATATGGGTCTCTGGGATTGTCTGGCAACGGGGCGCTAGAGGAGGAGGCGGGGAAGCCGACCCCCACCTGCTGCCCCACGCTGGCGAAGAGGCCGGCGGGCGGGTGGAAGGATTGGTGGAGGGTCCATGCCAGGTTGAATGCAACATCATCATCAACACCAGAAGGGGCCGGAGGTGGCAGGGAGAGGAAGCAGCAGCTCCAATCCGCCGCCTTCACCTCCGCGCATTGCAATCGCACGCCGCCGCCGCCGCCGCTCTTATTGCTCATCGGCTCACCTCGGTTTCTTGAACCAACAAGGTGGTATCGGTAGGGTTTTGATCCCCTTCACCTCCAAGAACCGCAAGAATTACTTCTGCCAAAGGAAAGGAAAGCCGAGGGCGATGGATATCAGCGGGGATTCAACCGGCGTGGCGTGGGAAAGACGCAGAAAGGGGAGAAGAATATTGGGGGCACAAAAAAGGTGCGATTTTTAGCGGTTTCCCGGCTCAATTCACTCCGGGAATCAAAGAATCAATCTGCATGGGAGAGGAAACGAAATAGAAAAAAAGGAAACGAAATAAAGATGAGCCCTTTTTTTCTACGGAGTGATATGGAATTTGGGTTGCAATTGGAATTAGAATGGGGGCGATTACCTCGAAGCAAGCAAGTAGGCGAGAGCATTAAACTCGTTTATTACAGTACTTCCCCTCGCGTTTCTTCGCCGCCGCCGCCACAGGAGAGAGGAAGGAGGATAGCGGCTGGTCAGGAAGGGAGGCCAGCAGCAACAGCAGCAGCCTACCCACTAGCCAAAGCACTGCACTTTTGTTGCCTTGCCCCCCTTGATGTTTCTTCCCTACTACTCCTCTTCCTCCGTTCGAATCTCAACACAAGACTGGTTTTTGACTCTCGAATGAATCTGTACTGGCTGGGATTACTGTGCTGTTAGCCAGTTATATACTTAATCAGGCTAGTTATACCTTATAATAAGCTGATTATGTCATAATCACCGATTTTTTGTGCAGCAGAGATGGATAATACGAGACCTGTAATGTACGGTTGTTGTCGTGTGGCTGTGCCACGTGGTGGGAGGTGCTGTGCGTTTATGTGCGGCGGGCCTGTGACGTCGATTAGCTGCCAAAGGCTTCGGTCTTCTCTTGTGGTTTGAATTGGCGCCTGTCACGTTCCTTCGGTTCAACACACATGTTGTGCATGGTCTTCATCGGTGCACACATGAGTTGCGCAATTCAACGCTTGAAAACCACAACAGCAAAATTGACAGATTGCATATTTCTAACTATTACCAAGGAAATTCAAAACATCTCAAAATTTTGATCCGCATTCGTCTCGAGATTGTTTCCAATTAGGTTATGTTTGTAATTTATATTGCACTAGCTGTTGAATTCCCAAAGTAATTTTACCTTTTATACTTTTTGATAAAATAGTTTATTGGGATAATCTTTTGTCGGCAAACTTTCTGTTACCCATGAAAGCACCACTAATGGGCCGTCCTTGCGAGCTGCTAGCCCGTCACTTACGCAGAACCCGAAAGGTTTAAAGGGCCGGGCTTGGGCCGAGCCGGACAGGTTAAGATGCGACTGCCCTTCTTCTGGCCTAATATACGGCCTTGTTCACCGAAATGCTAAATATTTCTCTGCAGATGTTGCCAAAGAAAGACGCAAAAGGGATGGAAAATGTGCCATTCCTGAATTCTGATGAACGAGTCTGCTTATTCTTGATTGCTGCCAATTGGCAATTACACTGGCAGTACAACAATCAAGGCACATAGGGCTGTAGTGAGCACAGCTAGGTGGATCACATCAGCCTACCCTAACCTAGAGGCGAAGCGGAGGTGTTCGCCGAGGCGCCGCGGTGTGGGCGGCGGCCTTGGCCTGGGGCATCGGTTGTGCCGCACAGACGCCGTCCGGCAGATGGCTCGGCAAGTAAAGGTGGCGGGCTTCCGGCCGGCGGCGACGGCCAAGACCGGGACCTACTCGGGCGCCAGCCGTCGCGGCGGCGGGCGGAGGTAGTAGCACCCGTAGCCGCACTTGCCGGAGACGCGAACGTGTCGGCGCCGCACCGCCGAACGTCCCGGCAGCCCGGCGGCCGCGCCGTAGGCCTCGTTGCGTGGCGTCCCGAACGCGACGCCGCCGCGTTCGCCGTCCGCGCCGGCGACGCGCAGCTCGTCTTCACCTTCACCGTATGCGCACGCCCGCCTCCGCTCCCGCCCCCGCCGCCGCCGCCGCCCGCACATACAACAAACCATACACACAGCACGCCGCACGCATCAAGATTCGTTGGTTGGTACGCTACATCGCCACCGCACTGCGAGGTGTGAACATGTGCAAGAACTCACGGTGCGGTTGTGCGGAGTTAGCGAGGAAGAGCCCACGGAGACGGCGGCGGCAGAGCAGCGGCGGCGGCGTAGGCGCTGCGTCTCCGATCACGGAGCCGCCATCGCCGGCGAGGATGGGAATGGGATGGCAGCGCAAGAAGTCGATGGATGCGGAATGGGAAAGGAGCGTATAATAGATCGAGGTCGTTGTCCTCCGTTTCGCGTGTGCAGGCCGCGAGAGGCGACACCGAGTGAGTTTTCGTGTCGCCTTGCTCGGTCTTTGTCTTTACGCCGACGAACGAAGCGTCCGGTAGCCGGGTACGCTGCGAGACCCTCCGACAGTGCAAAATTTTTTAGTACAGCACAGCACTAAACCCTGGGGAATAGGGCGAGGGTCTGTATGTGGCACATCACGATATAGTTGTGTCACGACCAAACCCCGGGAATGAAGGCTGGATCAGCCTGATGAAAAATATGAGGACAAGAACCTTGTGCCAAGTAAAAGACACAGTGATCGCCCAACCACAAGCGTTGATACGTCAACCCTGGTCTAGTAACTGCTCAAGTTCGATTGAACCTCTACAAAGCAGCAGAGAAAGGGTGGGTGCGAGTCCATACGGAAGGGTTAAGCAGGCCGTATGGAGGTTGGTTATTTTATATGAACAATCTGATCAATCGAACTGAACTTCGATTATGTGTTATGTGAACCGCACAATAGTAGGCTAAGATAAGATAGGAGTTGCCTGAGCTTATTGGGAGGCCTACTAGGTAGAGGCTATATAAAAAATTGAGCAGTGAAAAACCTTATTTTCTTAAAACCAGACGTGGAATTAAGAGATCTTGTGGGTAAAGCAGGGCAGCTCTGCAGAGTGAAATAAATGGTATTCGAATACGCCGTGCTTGGGTTAATGAAGTCGTGTTAATTGGGTGATTCCATCAATGAGGCATAAGTAGTGTTTCTGCATTGTTAATTTGAGTAATGATGAAACTTTATCGATAATGAAAACCCCGATATTAAGGAGAAATGTTTTAAACTTTTATTTGTTTGCAAATAAAAGTGCATCCACCTCATAATAAAACAACTATACACCCTTCTTTAGGGAATCCTGGCAAGTAGTTATATAGGGTTTCCACATGTGATTTGTTGAGTACGGGGGCCGGAGTACTGTGCTTGCATAATTTTCCCCCCCAACAGATACTAGAAGGAAAGAAGGCAAGTCAAGATTGCGTGTTAGGGTTACGATCACACTCAAGCGTTCCTGTGGAGTTTTCTTCGGCTCTTCTGCATGTAAGTTGAGTTTGGGCTTGGACGCCCGTATTGTTATTAAAAATTGGTCATTAGGTCTTATTTCAATCAAATTAACTTCTTTTAAATGTTCGTGGGCAGGTATGATATACTTTGCATCCGCAACTGAACTCCTGGGCTGTTGCGGGTGGTAAAACGTCCCTGTTCCCAAAAATAGGGGCGTTACAAAGTGGTATCAGAGCATGCTTGACTGTAGGTTGTAACCCTAAATGTAAGTTTGGGTTCGGTAGGGATACAATTATATAAAATCGTAATTTCTGATACAAAAGAATTACAAAAATCATAAGTAATATTGCTGTCTCACTCTCCCTATGTCTGCCTTGTCTTTCTTAGACCTGCATTAAAAGTTTTTGTTTTGAATTTGTCAAAATCTCAAAAACACGAGTAGTCGTTTAGACTAACTTCGTACTGTATGTTTTGACCAAATGAAACGAAAACTAACTTTAGTGGAAGTACTAAGGATGGTGTTAAGAAGGTAACGCGATTGCCATGGCCAAAACTTTTCCTTTTGAATGGTTGAGGTCATCGTTCGAATAGTCAGTACATAATGCCCGTTTGATTTCCTTGATATAACGGGCAAAGGCCATTTGAGTAGACGAAGTTTTTTGATTGTATTAATAGCCGAATTGCACTATTAGCCTGTAGGCTGCCGTACAAAGCAATTTGTGCAAAACTAAAATTCTGATTTTAAATAAAAAGTATATTAAAAGCTCTACTTCTATCCCATTTCGTCTTGGTTCTTACCTATTCTGTTCTGTTCTCTCCTTATCTATCAAGCCAATCTCAGAAGGAATTAAGTGCAAATTTCTGATTGCATCAAATAGATAGAATTATAACCATGAAAATTTCGAGAAGGAGTAGATAATCCATAAGGGATTAAAATGTGAGATAATAGTGATCGAAGTTATTGATGGAATTAGGAAGAGTTCGAATGAATACATTAATGGAGCTTGCTGGATTGAATTAATTAGATGAATGAATAAATTGAGTCATGGTAATAAGAAAATGTGATAATGATTATTATATTTTAGGCTTGATTAATTGGTGTTACTCTTGGTGGATGTTAATAATAGTAATTATTAGATTATAATTCTGATCAGAGATTTTATCGGATTCTTAAAATGATGAGTTAATTGAGAAGTAGATGGTAAGAAGTTTAGTAGATTATTGGATGAGCAGCTGGAGATTATAAGTTGATAATGAAAATAATTGGATTTTAGGGAACATGGATACAAATGATATTGGTGAACTTCAAAAAAATATATGCTAGATTACAGTAGACCTAAAATCAGATCTCTAACGTTGTGATTAAAATTGGGATTCAGACTGAAACTAGATAGTCAAGGATTTAAATAAAAAAATTTGGAAGAGCAAATAAATGAAAATAATGGGTTGGAGTTTAAACAACAAAGGTGCTAAGAGCAATCAATTGAAGAAAGTAGCCTAGATGTAGATAACAGGAATTAGAAGCTGAATTAGTATGGTATTGGATTTTAAATTTGAAAGTAAAAGTAATGTAGAAGTAAATTAGTTCCAAGATTGGTAAGGAATGTCAGAAGATGTTGGATTACTCTTGTAAGTATATAAAAAGTGAGAAATAATATTTCAGGAAGTGGTCAGGAAAAACATTTAATTCCCTTCCTACTTCTTGCTCTTATCTCTGTTATCGTCTTACTTTCCCTTGCTAAGCCCAAAAATGTTACAGAACTGATTCTTAAGTTTCTACTATAAACAATAGTGTCACTGAATAAACTAAAGATTTAATGGTGTAACAGATGGAAAACAGAAATCAGAACGGACTATCCATCTTGTCGGAAGCCTTATCCACTATGAAAGAAGCCTTATCCAGCATGAGAGAAGTTGTATCTGCTATGGAAAAGATCCGAATTGTGGACAGACAAGGACAAGCCAAAACCCTAGAACAACAAGCAAGGATATTGGAACAACTCATTACAAAAGCGTCACCAGAAGAATTGATGTCAATGTCAAGTGCAACTACATTCAAATTTAGAACCTTTCAGAAGACTCAACCCCCAGAATTCTCATCAGCCGCGGAACCTTTGATCGCTGATAATTGGTTACAGAGTATTGAAAGGAGACTAGAAGCCATTCAATGTACGGACAAAGAAAAAGTCATTTTTGCTGCCTACCAACTATCAGAACCAGCTAGCAACTGGTGGAACGCTATCCAATGGATATATCAGAACAAGAATAATATTACATGGGAAGAGTTTGTAACTAGATTTCGCAAAACTTATATTCCACCTAGAGTTGTCACAGAAAAATATCAAGATTTTCTTAACCTCCGACAAGAAGACAAATCTGTTATGGAGTATCTGCAGCAATTTCATCATTTATCACAATATGTTCGAGAAGATATCAATGACGAAACAAAAAGAATGGCATACTTTATACAAGGTTTGCAACCAAAGATAAAACACTATATTATGACCATGGAATTTCCAGATTTACGGACTTTGGTCGATCAAGCTCTCCGGATAGAAGAAGAAATATCAGGATATGCAAGGACTATCAAGCGGAGCGATCCCTTGACTTCGGCACATACAATATGTTTTCACTGCAAACAAGATGGACATATTCGTTACCAATGCCCATTGAGATCTTTACCCAAAGAAGAAGCCCAGATACGAGTCAGAAGACAGACATCAACATCATATCAATCATCAACGGAGAAAGAAGAACGTCACCATAAGAAGGCTCGAGTGGAGAAGGAAACAAATGCACCCCAAAGAAGTGATTAAGAAAAAGCAACCAGAAAATGATCAGAAAGTCGGAAAAACAAGCATTAAGCAATGCCGTTGGTTAAGAACAAGATATGAACTAAGTGTTATCTCATACTTTTGTGTAAGTAAGTAGTTATATAAGGCATCAAATGTACCCGTAAGCTATCTGAAGTGGTGTAAATAAATAAAGAAACTTGTGTCGCAATTCACAATGGATTTGATTTTCAATCATGTACAAAAGGGAACACGACAAAAGTGAATATTGAGACAACCGTACTAGGAATGGTGAGCAATTGGAATAGACTGACAGAAGCATGGTAAACCTAAGACACATAGAACAAATGAACCAGACATGTCTTACAGGAATACTGAAGGAAATTGTAAAGAATGTTACTATATGGAATATCTATAGAGGTCTCGGGAAGTAAACCCAATACGTTGTGTAAAGATACAAGACATCATAATCTAGTTTATACAAGGACGATATACAGGTACAGTAAAAAGATGAAAGAAGGAGAAAGGAGAGTATGTATAAGCGTGAGCGTAACAAGAGAAGTTCTTTGCTTGCAACTTCAGTTCTAACACTCGCTAATCTTGAAAAAGATTCCCAATTTCACGGTTACACCTTAGAACAAGGATATGTATTAATACAAGATGGAAAGGTTGTAACTTCTACGATGAGATGTCAGCACCTAAAAGGAAACGAACTGTTCATGACTTAGTCAACTGGGATTAAATCTACGAGGTTACAAGTAACCAAGGACTATGATACAAATATTTAATGTTGCCCAGAAAAAGAGACAGTGACAGATAAAGACAAAGACATGTCGTAGAATGGTTACTAAACATTATCTTCACCAAAGAATAAGCGAGAAGCTTAGAAATATCACAGTTATTTCTGAATACCGAATAAAGAAAAGGTTGAAGGATCTAACTGTAAAGTCAAATTCTTCCTGCAGTTTCCTATACACCCTGACAAAGTAAAGATGAACCAAAAGCAGGAGAAAGAAAATTTAGTAAAGAAATATGAGAAGAGAAACCTTAAAAGTACGTGGAGTACTAAGATGTCTACCAGAAAGCAAAGGATGGATATCAAAATCTATCTGGATTGTTACAGTTATAAACAGTTCTTAAATGGAATTGAGAAATCCGAGGATATTAGTATGGATTTGTTTTACAGGCTCTCGAAAACATGAGAAAGATATGAGATTATAAGTGGGTGTAGACTGATTGGTTAAAGAAACACTCCCTGACAGGCAAACGAACCTACAGAAAAGATAGAGTAATGGAACTCTGCCTAACCATGGTCATGTTACTGTATGAATTTCCAAATAAAGCTATCCAAGACCAAGAAGCATGAGCCATATTCATACCTTGAGGGAATGCTTATAAAGTCTTGGGAACCCAAAGAACCAGAAAGGGACAAAGCACCAACAAAAGCACCAGTCAACAGCTCACTGAAAGTTATCCTAAATAAAGTGAGATTTATGGAAATGAATCAGAACTGTAACAAGTTTTATTTTACACCCCATTCTTTAACCCAGGCGAATCTCGGGGTCGAGATTCTTTTTAAGGAGGGTATGTTGAAACGACCCAGAAATTTTCAAAATTTTAAAAATTTCTTGAATTTCTATTGAATTCCTTTTTCTTTCCCAATTCGGCAAAAATCCCTGAAAACCCGCCTTCCTTTTTCGTCCCCCCGCCTTCTCCTCTCTCTGGCGCCCCCCCCTCGCGCGCGCCATCCCGCCTCTGGCCGGCCGCACGCGTCGCCTCTCCCGCCACAAATCTCGGCGCTGCTCCTCCCTCTGCGCGACGTCGCCCTGGTGCAGTCGGTCCCACAAGCCAGCCGCACGCCACCCTGCTCCTCCCTCGCGGATGCGCCGTCGCCTACGCGTTTGCTCCCCTGCCGTACACCCCACGCCCTTCTCGCGGCTTCTCCTTACAGAGCCAACCTGTGGGCAGAGAGCTGCAGAAGAGACGCGTCACCTCTCCCTCTACCCATTGAGCAACAGTGGAGACCGTCCCGTTCTCCTCTTCTTGCCCTAGAAGCGCACTCCCGAACCGCCTCTTCGCTGCCACCGCTCTCCCGTGCGTTAGAAGCTTCTTGGCCACTGCAGAGCGCCTTATAACACTCGCAAATACCTTCTGAAGCCACCAATTGCAGCTGAGCTTCGTCGTGTCGCCGCCGATCACCGCCCCTGAGCCCGGTAAGCCGCTCACCCTATCTCCCTTGTTTCACTGTCATACTTCAATTGCTTTGAGCCAGGGCACCTCCTTGGCATGCCAAACACACTGGTAAACCCAACCGGGCATGAGCATTTCCATAGAGCTCTACCGACGAGGTCTACCGCCGGTTGAAAATACCTCTTCGTGGACAGCCCTCTAGGGAATTCCCCGACCCAAATCACCTTCACTCCCGTGCTCCTTGCAAACCCTAGATGGTTAAATTTCCCTCAAACTCGCTAAATAGCTGCCGGGAAGCCCTAATTTCGTTTAGGACCCAGCAGCCTTCTTTCTTGCCACCGGCCATCACTATTCATTTTCACTTTCCCCAAACCGCCAAAATGGAACCACCACCGTCCCCTGAAGCCGCCCGCACCACCCACCCTCGCCGGAGATCTCAGTCGGTACCGAATCGCAGCGGGGGCACCGCCCCTGTTTCTCCCCGAGGAAGACGACCTGAGGAAGACGAAGACGCGGCGTGGCCGAATCTTGACCGCACGCGTGTCGATCATCGGTTGATTTCGCGCACGCGTATGGGCTGTCGTGGCCGAGCGATGCTGGGCCGAGCCGTTCGGCCCATAGGCCATTTTCTTTTTAAAATTTTATTCCGGGTTGCACTGTTCATAGCGGGCCGGCCCAACACTGTAGCTACTGTAGATTACTGTTCATCCGATTTTTGAAAATTCAGAAAAATCAATAAAAATCCCAGAAAAATATAGAATAATCTCAAAAATTCCAAAATCCACCATTTGATCAATTTGACACCCTAAATTCAAATTTAACTCCTATTCCTCCAAATTAAAATAAATTTGAATTCCACCATTCCACCAAAATTTGATTTCGTAAATTCAAAACCCTACAAATCCAAAAATCCTAAAAATACTCAAAAATACATCATTTTGATTAGTTTAATACTATAAGCCCACTTTTGACCTACATTCCTTTAAAACCAAATTTTATAAATTTAGAATCCTCCACTCTGTCAAATCCAGTTTCAAATAAATCCAAACTCTTTTCGTTCATCAAAACCCTCTTAACACATGTATCCACTTTATCGCCCTGAGCTCCTCTACACTTCCCAACTCCGCACTGCCACCTTAAATTCTAGGGAAGCCCTAAACAACCCCGACGAATATCTTACTCTTAAAAATTGATGCCGTCCACACCTTTGGCCATTCACCAAAAATTCGTTCACCACATATACAACCTCGGCCATCTCGAACCCATCAATCCTAATCTTAATTCCGTTGAGTCACATCATTCGTTACCTAAATCTTAATCACCTCATCAGCCCTCTTTATGTCTTTTTGTTGTTTATTTGTATTTTGTTCCCAGCTTGCATTCTGCAAAGCAGGAACTCATTTACGTGTTTGTTTTCCACGCTAGTATTCGGACCGCACGAGTTGGTCAATAGAAGGACTGCAGGAGCAATTAAAGAAATTGGTACCCAACCTGAGGGTTGCGAGAAGACAATCAGAGACTAAAGACAAAGAGGCAAGTCACATATTTTTGATCATATAGAATCCCATGAAATTCACATTATTTACTTAATTATTTTCATTATTGATAATTGTGAAATGATAATTGCTTAAAATAAAATGTTTAGAATGTCATGCTATTTAGTTATTCCTACCACTGAAAAATGCCCTGTCTTGATTGATGGCCATATTCACCTTGACAACCATAGTAACTATGGAAATATTGTATTAAGATTTATATATCATCTCATTCAAAGATTTTGTACTACTATGACTTGGCCGTTGGCGGTAGATTTGAAAACCGAGCTAGGGTAGGGTGGTATGGGACACCGTACCCTAGACTGATGATGCTTGGAGAAACTTGTACTAAGGTAGGGGTCAGAATGTGAGGCATCACGATGTGGTTGTACTCACGACCAAACCTTAGGAAAAACGGGGTAGGGGTCAGAATGTGAGGTATCACGATGTGGTTGTACTCACGACCAAACCACGGGGAACGGGCGAGGGTCTCAGATGTGGCACATCACGATGTGGTTGTGTCACGACCAAACCTCGGAATGAAGGTCGGATCACCGGTGAAAAATATGAGGACAAGAACCTTGTGCCAAGTAAAGACACGATGATCGCCCAACCACAAGCGTTGATACATCAACCCCGGTCTAGTAACCGCTCAAGTTCGATTGAACCTCTACAAAGCAAAGCAGAGGAAGGTCAAAAGCGAGTCCATACGGAAGGGGTTAAGCGAGGCCGTATGGAGGTTGGTTATTTTATATGAACAATCTGATCAATCGAACTGAACTTCGATTATGTGTTATGTGAACCGCACAATAGTAGGCTAAGATAAGTCAGGAGTTGCCTGAGCTTATTGGGAGGCCTACTAGGTAGAGGCTATATAAAAATTGAGCGTTGAAAACCTTATTTTCTTAAAACCGACGTGGAATTAAGAGATCTTGTGGGTAAAGGAGGCAGCTCTGCAGAGTGAAATAAATGGTATTCGAATCGCCGTGCTTAGGTTAATGAAGTTGTGTTAATTGGGTGATTCCATCAATGAGGCATAAGTAGTGTTTCTGCTGTTGTTAATTTGAGTAATGATGAAACTTTATCTGATAATGAAAACCCCCTAATATTAAGGAGAAATGTTTTAAACTTTTATTTGTTTGCAAATAAAAGTGCATCCACCTCATAATAAAACAACTATACACCCTTCTTTAGGGAATCCTAGCAAGTAGTTATATAGGGTTTCCACATGTGATTTGCTGAGTACGGGGTCGGAGTACTCAGGCTTGCATAATTTTTCCCCACAACAGATACTAGAAGGAAAGAAGGCAAGTCAAGATTGCGCGTTAGGGTTACGATCGCACTCAAGCGTTCCTGTGGAGTTTTCTTCAGCTTTTCTGCATGTAAGTTGAGTTTGGGCTTGGACGCCCATATTGTTATTAAAAATTGGCCATTAGGTCTTATTTCAATCAAATTAACTTCATTTAAATGTTCGTGAGCAGGTATGATATACTTTGCATCCGCAACTGAACTCCTGGGCTGTTGCGGGTGATAAAACGTCCGTGTTCGCAAAAATGGGGGCGTTACAAAGTGGTATCAGAGCATGCTTGACTGTAGGTTGTAACCCTAAATGTAAGTTTGGGTTCGGTAGGGATACAATTATATAAAATCGTAATTTCTGATACAAAAGAATTACAAAAATCATAAGTAATATTGCTGTCTCACTCTCCCTATGTCTGCCTTGTCTTTCTTAGACCTGCATTAAAAGTTTTTGTTTTGAATTTGTCAAAATCTCAAAAACACGAGTAGTCGTTTAGACCAGCAAACACCAGAATCCACCAGCTTTCCGTTGGATATCAACAATGGCCGTTGTTGAAGTTGATCTGAATTCATACTATATCCACGTAGGATACTTGATCGCCTTAGAGCATGTACAATGCAGGTGCTTAGAGAGATGTTTAACAATAAAAAAACTTATTTTTATTGCCACATAGGATAGATAAGGTGTTTTTTTTGAAGCATCGATGCTTAAATAAGCATCGGTGCTTAGCAGATACTTATGTGTATAACTATATTTATTAATAGATAATATAGCATCTAAGCATCCATGGAAGAGATATTTGCATTGGAGGAAATAACTTTTGTATGGGTGCTTAATGATGTGGCTATATTCTCTCTCTTTAAGCATTCATATATAAGCATCTTGCATTGTACATGCTCTTATATCAGACGTGGCATGACAGGTGCTAAGATCATGTGCAAGTTGTATCAGACATGGTGTCGATCTATAGCATTCGACCCTGATTCAGTTTTATCTCCATATGGGACTCGTTTGTCTCACCTTATATATGTACCCTAATAGTCCATAGGAAATATAAGAGCCTTATTGTAATCTCTCCTTATTATAGTAATTTGCCTTATATGCATATGGTTTTTTCTTGTAAGAGTTTTTCATGTAAAAATTTGTGTTTTCCACTGCGAGATTTTTGCTAGGTACACACAAATTTGTAATAGCAATTTTTGGATTTATTCCGCATGGCTATTCTAAAGTATGATCGTGACACAAGATTTTCTCTATAGCAAGTCAAGATGCGAACTATTTTATCATAGCTTGATTTAAATTATGCACTTTTGGGGGACCGATAAGATGTCAGTGACATTATTCGCTGATGAGAAGCAACGTAAAAAACATAAGATCTTATCAGGTTCGGCTCACTTTAGGGTTCACCGGGCGCAGGGGAGACGATCGGCGGCGACACAGTCGATTTGGGCTGAATTTTCTGGCTCGGTGGGGTTTGTGAGGACGCTAGGAAGCGCAAGGCAGTGGAGATTGGGTTTTATAGGCGGTATAGGTCGGTTGCGGTGGAGAGGCGGTCGGGAGTGAGCTCCCAGTATAGGGAGGATGTCTCGGCACCGCAGAGGTCGTGAGGGAGGTGGCATTGTCCCTCCGCCATCGTTGACTCTGACCCGTCCCCTTGCATCGGTGGCGTGCGAAACGACTGGTTGCAGCGGCGAGAGGATGAACCTCGCAGGCGGCAGCGCGCGAAGCGAGGGAGGAGCGGAGAGGAGAGGTTGAGCGGTGGGACCGAGTTGATAGCAAGGTGTGAACGCACAGGTGTGGGTGGCCGCAATCCGGCAACGCGAGCGCGCGGCACGTGTGCAATGAACAGTGAGGCGGTTCGGTGGCGACGGCATCGCAGAGGAGCGCCAGCGCGAGGGAGAAGGCGGAAATAACCAAAGAGGAAAGCGCATTTTCAGAAAAAAAATGCCAAATTGGGAAAGATTTGAATTCAAGCAAATTTCAAATAAAAGTTCAATTTTTTTTGAATTTTTCAGGTTGTTTCAAGGGGCGGAGGCGAGGGGCGGAGGTGGCCGGCTGCTATGTTGTTTTGAGATCCATGGCAGTCACTTAGCAAAAATCAAGGAGGGGGCATCAAAAGAAGGTTTCAAGCCCCTCCCCCCATAAAACTTATTTCCGTAAAGTCCAGTCACTCAATTTGCCCTGCTACTCTTACGCGGCGCCCTCCGCCCCATGGCCTTCCTCTTCCATTTACTATTTCTGATCTCCTTCCCTGCATGGCTTCCCGTCCTTTCCTTCGCCACCACAAGCCTCCCCTCATTGTCCTTTCACCTCCCTCTTCCCCCTGCGTGCCCCTCCTCGTCTGATCTTCTCCTGTCTTTAACCCATCTGCAGGACAAACTCTGCAACTTGATCTGCCCCCCTGTTCTTTCCTTCTGTTTTGGTTCGTGTTCTTCTTGCCTCTGTCTCTGATCAGTTTCAGTCAAGAGCATATGCGATGGCAATCTCGCATTGCGTTATCATCGCCTGATCGATGTATGTGTTCAGGAGAATAGTATGACTGACTGCACTGCGTGCTTTTCGCGCAGGTGAACAGAGAGCGGAGGAGGGATGGCCAAGATCCTTCTCCATGGGACACTGCACGTCACCGTCTTCGAGACGGAGGCGCTCTCCAACCCCAGCAGGCCCAGCAGCCAAGCACCCCAGTTCCTCCGCAAGGTCACGTCTAAACTCCTCCCTATTCTCCAATTCTGAGTACATGTTTTTGGTTTATCTGATGATCAGGACGCAAGGTTACAGCAGCTTACAACATGGTGCATTGAGCCAATGTGATCTAGGCAATTTCAGGGTGCTTAGTTTCACGATGATTTACATTTTTTTATTGTAATTAGTTTATTTTTTATTATAGCCGATGATGTTTTATTCGATGTAATTAAATTTAAAAAAAATAAAAAAATATGTTAACCCACACGGATAATACGAAGGAATAAAAAACAGAAAACTAAAAAATCAGAAAAAAATGAAATAAAGAAATAGTTAATTAAAAGTCAGAAACCGAATCTCAAGAGCCGAATCTGCGTAAGTTTTCGAGTCGATTTTTGACGAGATGGTAGATCAATATGACAAGAATGGCCCATACACAGGCATGCACAGGGCCCCCAAATATTACTAGAAGAGCGACGTTTTTAAAGAAATTAATAAACTAGTTTAGAGTTTTAGGAGTTATTTTTTTCAGCAAGATTACGTCTTAGCGTTGTAAGAAAAGATGTATTAAACCTAAAATTCTGAAAAAAATATTTATTTGGTTAATTAACTTTTCTTACATGTAGGGCCTAATTTTAAGCATAGCACATGCCCTCAAATTGTCAGGTACGGCACTGGTGCACCATAAGAATAGGCGTATTGCAAGCCTGGCTTGCCGTTTCCGCTACAGTATAACCGTACTTCCTTTTTTTCTTCCAATTGTCCTCGCTCCCAATCTCCCATGATCCCATCCATCCTTTGTTCCTCTGATTAGTACGAATGTCAGAAGGGAGTGATTATTGTCAAGGCGACTGAAATTTTTTTATCTCTCAGTCACTTGAAGTTGCACTCTCAATCAATTAAAATTGCAGTTATTTTTTTGGAGGGGACTGCAATTTTAGTTGATTGAGAGTGCAACTAAGTGTAACTTTAGTTGCACTCTGAATCACCTGAACTTGCAATTGTTATTTTTTGGAGGGGGACTACAATTTTAGTTGATTGAGAGTGCAACTTCAAGTGACTGAGAGATAAAAAAATTTCAGTCGCCTTGTCAATAGCAAAATCGATGTCAGAATGTGTAGCCGAGGATACCTTACTCGAGAGTCAAATTGGAGCGCCACATGGGTCATCATATGCTAAAATTTCCAATGCTTTTTGTAATCTACGTGGTGCATTAATCAAGATATTTATGCGTCTAAAGGTTGCTTTAACATTTGAGTTTTTCATTGCCGCCTTGCTAACATACTGAGTTCCATTTCGATTGAAACAGCTCGTCGAGGGGATCGAGGACACGGTGGGCGTCGGCAAGGGCACGAGCAAGGTCTACGCCACCGTCGGCCTGGGAAAAGCCCGCGTCGGCCGCACCAGGACGCTGACCGGCGAGAGCGCCAACCCACGCTGGTACGAGTCGTTCCACATCTACTGTGCCCACCTGGCCTCCGACGTGGTCTTCACCATCAAGGCCAAGAACCCGATCGGCGCGTCGGTCGTCGGGACGGCCTACCTGCCCGTCCGGGAGATCTTCGACGGAAATGAGATTGAGAAATGGCTCCCCCTCTGCGACGACGAGCGCAACCCCGTCGACAACGGCGGCAGGATCCACGTCAAGCTCCAGTACTTCGACGTCTCCAAGGACCGGAGCTGGGGGCGGGGCATCTGCAGCGCGAAACACCCCGGCGTACCGTACACCTTCTTCTCGCAGCGGCAAGGGTGCCGGGTGACGCTGTACCAGGACGCTCATGTCCCCGACGGCTTCATCCCGAGGATCCCACTCGACGATGGCAGGTGCTACGAGCCGCACCGGTGCTGGGAGGACATCTTCGACGCCGTCAGCAACGCCAAGCATCTGATCTACATCACCAGCTGGTCGGTGTACACCGAGATCACGCTGGTCAGGGACTCGAACCGGCCAAAGACCGGCGGCAGCGTCACGCTCGGCGAGCTGCTGAAGAAGAAGGCCGGCGAGGGTGTCAGGGTGCTGATGCTGGTCTGGGATGACCGGACTTCGGTCGGGGTGCTCAAGAAGGATGGCCTCATGGCGACGCACGACGAGGAGACTATGAACTACTTCCAGGGGACAGAGGTGAACTGCGTGCTGTGCCCTCGGGACCCCGATGATTCCGGCAGCATCGTGCAGGACCTGCAGATATCCACCATGTTCACGCACCACCAGAAGATCGTCGTCGTCGACCACGACATGCCGGGCAGCCGGTGCTCCCCGAGCCGGAGGCGGCGGGTCGTGAGCTTCGTGGGAGGGCTCGACCTCTGCGACGGGCGCTACGACACGCCGTTCCACTCGCTGTTCAGGACGCTGGACACCGTCCACCACGACGACTTCCACCAGCCGAACTTCGCCACGGCAGCGGTGGCCAAGGGCGGGCCGAGGGAGCCGTGGCACGATATCCACTGCCGCCTCGAGGGCCCCGTCGCGTGGGACGTGCTCTACAACTTCGAGCAGCGGTGGCGTAAGCAGGGCGGCAAGGACCTCCTCGTCCAGCTCCGGGACCTCGCCGACGACATCATCCCGCCGTCGCCCGTCACGTACCCGGAGGACAGGGAGGCGTGGAACGTGCAGCTCTTCCGGTCCATCGACGGCGGCGCCGCCTTCGGGTTCCCGGACACCCCCGAGGACGCCGCGAAGGCCGGGCTCGTCAGCGGCAAGGACCAGATCATCGACCGGAGCATCCAGGACGCGTACATCAACGCCATCAGGAGGGCCAAGAGCTTCATCTACATCGAGAACCAGTACTTCCTGGGGAGCTCCTACTGCTGGAAGCCCGACGGCATCAAGCCCGAGGACATCGGCGCGCTGCACCTCATCCCCAAGGAGCTCTCCATGAAGGTGGTCAGCAAGATCGAGGCCGGCGAGCGGTTCACCGTCTACGTCGTCGTGCCGATGTGGCCGGAGGGCATCCCGGAGAGCGGTTCCGTGCAGGCGATCCTGGACTGGCAGAGGAGGACCATGGAGATGATGTACACCGACATCGCGCAGGCGATCCAGGCCAAGGGGATCGACGCCAACCCCAAGGACTACCTCACCTTCTTCTGCCTCGGGAACCGGGAGGCGAAGAAGGCCGGAGAGTACGAGCCCCAGGAGGAGGCCGAGCCTGACACTAACTACATCAAGGCGCAGCAGAATCGCCGATTCATGATCTACGTCCACACCAAGATGATGATTGGTATGCATGCTCTTGCGTTGGGTTGAATGGATTATTTCATCGTGATGTTGACTGTTTTTGTGTGATCAGTGGATGACGAGTACATCATTGTCGGCTCGGCGAACATCAACCAGAGGTCCATGGACGGGCGCGCGACTCGGAGATCGCCATGGGCGCGTTTCAGCCGTACCACCTGGCGGCGAGCCGGTCGGCGAGGGGGCAGGTGCACGGGTTCCGGATGGCGCTGTGGTACGAGCACCTCGGCATGGTCGACGACGCGTTCCAGCGGCCGGAGAGCCTCGACTGCGTGCGCAAGGTGAACGCCATGGCGGACAGGTACTGGGACTTGTACGCCGGCGACGAGCCCGAGAGCGACCTCCCGGGCACCTCCTCACCTACCCGTCGGCGTCGCCGGAGACGGCACGGTGATCCAGCTCCCCGGGGTGGAGTTCTTCCCGGACACCCAGGCGCGGGTTCTTGGCGCCAAGTCCGACTACCTCCCGCCAATTCTTACCACATAGAAGCACTCTGTACTCGGCTGCATCACATTACACTGCTCTCTTTCTTCTGTTTGGTTTGCTTTGGAGATTTGAAGTTTAATTTCCTCTGAATAAGAACAGCACTAGATTATGGCTCTTTTTTTAGAACAAATTATGGCTCCTCCTAGAAAAATAAGAAATGCTCTGATGCATTGTTCATTATGATGAATTTACTGTGATTGCAGGTTAATTTGTTAGTGCTACATACTATTGAATTTAATCTATACATGGTTGTCTATTTGTTTTCTTGCACTGGTCACTTGGTCAGTGTTGTGTTACTGCTTGTCAGATGGTTATGTTTGTATACAATGAAACCGTGGAGAATTAACAATACTGCTACTACTTTTTTTTGGGCTAGATTTCTCTATCATCATCATATGGACTGCAAATTCCACACATCAAAAGAAAAGGACAAATAGTCCAAGGACAGCTCAGCAACTTACGCTACGGTGATCAATTGTTTGTACCCAGCTAGTAGCACCAATTTTTTTAGACTTTTTTTTACTACTGTTTTCCTCGAAGAAAATCTGTGGTAAGAGGTAAATTTTAATTTTATTGTTGGTTGGAATACGAGCTAATCATATTGAAGTGCCTTCTTCTCACCTAGAGATACAAACAGATCGAATACGGACGGATAATATCTCTACCATATTTGTTTTTATTTTTTTTCTCGGATGCGGATATGAATACGGATAATATCGAATACTGATATGTAGCGAATACGAATCGAAACAAATACGGTCACGAATATTTATCGAAACATGAAAACCCCTTAAACTATATATCCAAAATCAATGAAAACACATAAATAATTTATCTTGTCAAAACATTAATGAAATATAAACAAACTTAAATATTTTTTATCCACAATAGTCATACTATTGTACAGATTTTAAATCTTCAAATGGCAATTATTTTTTTTTCTAAAAGTCCTAAATAATTCTTAATGGATTTCTACCATTTACATGTAACTAATAAATTAATTAAGAATTTAAATTTGCATCAGAATGATTTAAATGGATAATCCGTATTCGTATTCGCCGGATATCAGGTATACTGTATTCGTATCCGTTGCCGACAAAAAAAATCCGTATTTGTTTCTGATTCGAGAATTATCCGAAAATCCGATCCGACATAATCTGTATTCATTTTCATCCAAAACTATCCGATCCAGTCTTGCCCCTATTCCCTCCTAGAACATGAAGCGGTGGGAAGAGATCCACACAGGCTTCTTTGGCACAAAATTGCTCTGTCGTGGTCAATTCTGCCAAAAAGGGGGAAACTTTTGCACTATATTTTGGCGTGAAATTGATCTGTCGTAGTCAATTCTGCTAAATTTTACTGAAATTACCTGTCTTTAAGGAAATCATCATCTTGAACAAAACTTAAGATTTAATATATCACACGAACTTCAATGCATGACTAAAGAAAACAAAATTATTTATGCATGAATATACTTAAATCATCAATATATCTGCAAAATTCAAGTACATACATTATGGCACTGAAGTCTTTTGCGTGTTCCCGAAGGACTATTGCTCACGAACATATACCGAAATGATCTGAAAAATCCCAATGAGTAAACCTGACACGATGATCTTTGGGACAGAATTGATAATTTGGAAATTAGATCCATGGATCTTTTTTGAATGATACATCATAGTTCTTGAAATTTGTCATCGACTTTTTGACTATTAAAGTTAAATCTTGATCGTCAGTAGCACTCCTGATTTCTGAAGAAGCTACAATGTTGGGAATTGGTGTTAGGCCAAACACCACATTACATACTATATGTCAGTGCTCGGCAGAGGCTACTTAAATAATATTTCAAGCCAAGAAAATAATACAAAATGTATTAGAAGCTGACCAATACAGCATCTGGATGCACTTGACTGCAAAACAACTGTGGCGTTGCATGCAGATTGCACCAGAGGTATAAATTTCATCCACATGTTACGAGAATCAGTGGAAAAGGCCAGTTTTTTGTAGTTAAACTTCGAGAGTATATGCCAAAATTCATACTCTTGAAAAACTTGACAATGCTATTTCAGTGTTGGCCCACCACAACCTTCTTGAGAAAAATCTTCTATAAGAGCTTGTAACAGCCAAACAAGCTGACAAGAGAACATGGTAGAGACAATGGGGGAAATCCAGGTCGTTGCTACCAGTGAAGGCAGTTCATTACCCTTTCATAGATTTGATCCTGATGCCACACCAGCTTCATGCAGCCTTAAGACAAAAATCTTCTATAGTTAATTGTTGCTGTATAAGTTGTCTTCATGCAGCCTTAGCCTTTGGTTTTGCTTTCTTGAATCTAGAGTACAGGAAAACCCCAGCTAGAGCCACAGCAGTTCCTGCAGGCAGGAAAAGAATATAATTCAGACACATATAAATTGGAGAGTGAATTACTATTAGCACCTGCTTCTTTGCTGGTAAGATAGGATAGGTTGGATATGAAGTTACCAAGGGCATTTATAGGTGAAATTGGAGTTCTGAAGAAGAGAACGGACGACACGATGATCACCACTGCTTGACAGAGTTGGCAACAGAATGGGTCACAGGTGTTACTCTAGCCAATAAACTATATGAAACCTGCCTCAGAAACAAAAAATGAAACTTTGTCACAGGTAATTAAAGACAATCTTAAATAGAATTTGTGGTAAATTTCAAATGAAAGAAAATAGTCAGAGAACTGGTAGAAGTTGAATTGCAGGTCCTGCAACTTATTTTGCAGGATCATTCGTTCAACGTCACTGGAGATAAAATAACACTGTAAATCAAAACGGATCGACCATAATAATACAAAATGGGCAAAACGCCCACCCATAGAGCTACTAAGGGACAATTCTAGGAAACTTTGGAGAACCATAAAAACTGATTTTGTTTTTAAGTTTTTTTGAAGGAACTGAATTTTAGTTGCGATTAGCTCACCTGTTGGTAAAATAGAAACAACTGCCAGCAAGTGCCGCTATCACACATAGATCTTGAAGATTAACCCCACGTAAAAATATGATGTTTCATGGATTCATGATTAGCAAAAGAGAGAGAGAGAGAGACAAAATAGTCGATATATCTACTTTTACGAGTTGGTATTACTCACAGTACTCTGCAGGTACGATGGGCTAAACTTGATTCCTTCTACAAATAGCATTAATGGGACCGATAACAAAAATGACATGAGTGTCATAATTGAGAAGAGGTTTATGTCATCCAATGTTTCCTGTAATAAGAATAAATTGTGTAAGGGGGCACAGTGGTTTATCACCAATTGGGAGAAACAAATTGGGGAAATCACCTCTTTATCACCAAGAAGTTTCTTACTGAAAACATTCCGTGATTGATTGGTAAGATTGGAAGCCATGGCACTCCAAAATCCTATCATGTTTTCCCATTTTATTTACACAGTCAGTACATGATCACATATGACTGCGAGTTCTGAATAAGACCATGAGAAATACACCAGTCATCAAAAGAAAAGTAATGATTTGGATGGAGGATACCTTTTACATTGCATACACATATTTAGCAAAAACAAAAACCGGTTCAGAACATGCAAAACAGTAAGTAAACAAGAAAAATACAAAAAAAAACCCATTTATATTTTTGCTAATATAGAATACAACTGGAACTTAACCACAGTCTATTCAAAGTCAATATCTGAAGATGACTTTGGCAGTAGGTACTCGAACACATAAGATTAACTCAATTGCCAAACAGTGTGAATTATTGCTTTATATATATATTTTTTAAAGAACAGCAGTGAATAAGCACGAGTGAACTAACAAACAGTGTGATAGATCATAGATTCCTTATTTATTTCAAGAAAAACATAATATTAGAATGAAATGCATTATATACTTTACAAAGATAAAAGGGGAATCACAGAATCAAAGTTTCCTAAAGCCTTTTGCATTGGAATTTTAGAAATTGCAGATACACTGACCAGTTGAAAGAAGCTTCAGTCATAGATGCAAGTACAACTCCACCAACAATCGGCACGAGCGAACTTAAGACCAGGAGAGAAGGTGTCTGCAAGAACAGGATAATTGAGGAAAAAATGTAATCTATTTATATGTATTCTATTTTTAAGGACAGACCACTAAAGAAAGCATGAACCAACTACCTCCCCAAGGAACAACACAGAGAGCAGTACGGAGAAGAAGGGCTCCATGGCCTTGATGGTGTGCGTGAAGGATACAGCCACCCTGCCCAAACTCATGTTGGTGAAGACATTGCCCATCATGTGCACTAAGGCCAAAGGCAGGATCTTTGCATACTGCATCCACAGTTAAAAGCACAATTCATCACATTTGTATTACTTTACAATTTTACATGGGTGTGTTCTTGAAAAAAAACAATTTTACATGAACAGGCAAAAAGAGAGAGCAGTGATCTTCCTTTTGTTTGTCACCTGTTGAAGGGAGAGCCTTGGCTTGGGATGCAGATTAAGCAACCACATGAGGGTGATGAAGAAGGAGCCGGATGCGAACTGGAAGGTATTAATGGTGTAAGGGAAGGGCACTGCTTTCAGAACCTGTGTACAACAAGTGAAGATTGGACTAGGAATTTAGGATCAATAAATCAGGGCGTAAAGAGAAGGGATGGGGAAATAGTGGTAAGAACGGACCAACTTGTTGTAGATGTTGAAGTAGATGTTGAGGAGGTACCAGACGAGGATCATGGCCCCGAGCTGCAGCGCCCGCGGAATGCCGGCGCCCTCCGGCTTCCCGCCGCTCTCCGCTGTCGGGGACGCCGCGGCGGCGGCGGCGGCGGTCGTCGTCGCCGTCCTCGTCGCCGCAGCGCCGTCCTTGCCACCGTCCGGAAGCAGGGGAAAGGGGAGCAGCAGCCAGCCCGCGCGAATGCCGAGCGGCAGCACGGGCGCGCCGGCGCCGGCGACCAGGTAGCAAGAAGAAAAAGAGGACGAGGAAGAGAACGCGACATGCCGCGAGGCCAGCGATGGAGAGGGGGGGCCGGCGCACTGCCCAGCCTCTAGAGGAGGAGGAAGAGGACGCCGCCGCCGCCGCCGCCATGCTCTGCATCTCGCCGGCCTCCTCCGTTTCTTGCGCTCCTCACTTGTTGGGTTATTGGACTACATACACTGCGCGACTGCAACAACAACAATGGGTAGGAAACCTCGGTGGATTCTTGGGTTGTTCTGGGAAAGGGGAGCAAATGGGCACGGAGCAGCTGCCCGATTCATCCACGCACAAATGCAGGTGCGGGCGCTGTGACGTGGCCGCTATTCACGGAGAGGAGGGGAGAGCGGAGAAGCAAGCGAGGAATCGGTGGCGGACGAGGATTAAAATTTAGTCGAGGCTAATTAGATTTAATATCGGTTTATCAAATACTGAGTTATCAGCCGATGGTAGCCTATCGTATTATCGTATTACTAGTAATAGATAAAAAAATACTATTATGACTATAAAGGATTATCTTGAAAACTATAATGTACGTCACGTTTTGCTGTAGAAGAGCAGCGGTGTCCACTCCCTGGTACGGGAGGAGAAGGCGGCTATCACACAGTCCAGATAGAACTGGGCGGTGACCCACCTGAAACAAGGTGTTAGCCTTGTCGGCTAGGGGGCATACTGATGGAGCGGAAGTCAAAGTTGAATTGGATGACTTGGGCTAATGGAACAAGCTGGTGGTCCACACGAGGGGATGGTACACGGCGAGCTTCTCATTCTCATCAAAGTACCAATCAGGTCGAAGTAACACACAAAGATCGGAGAGTACAACAAGAATTGTGATTCAAAATTAGAGTTTAATTCGCCTCCCCTTTCCAAGACCGAATTAACATATGTATTTCGCCAACAATAAATAAGATCAGATGAAAAGAAAGAAACAAAATTAAAACACATCTAACCAACTGATGATTATGTGTGTATGAATTGGAAATGATTACATTAAAGACCTACTGATCTACCGTGCCAACACCAAGAACAGAAGCATGCGACCCGTTTCCCATTAGGATGGAGGAAGCCCTCACGCACGATAAGAAGAAAACAAGGAAATATCGAACATACGTGAACATTAGCATCGTATCAATCCACCACTCGGAGATTGACATGCTAAAAGACAACAGTGGATTACCATACCCTCTCAAGTCGAGGCCTCGCCTATGATCACGTTAACAGCCTTCTTCTTTGGTTGTTCACCATCTCTGATCTTGCGGAAGCGACAGTCCTTTGCCATATGACCGTCTTTTCCGCACACAAAGCAGGTGATGTCCTTTAAATCCTTTTTCTCGGTTTTCTTCTTAAAGCTAGTTGTCTTGTTCGGTTTGTTGGATTTGTATTTCTTAGCAACAGTCCTTTTCTATATGATGTTTGCATTGTTCTGGGCAGATGTGCTAGGTGCATCTTTTGCTCTTGCTTTTCTTCCACATCGAGGGTCGCAATGAGATCCTCAAGTAAATCTCTTCCTCTTATGTTTTAAGCTAGTAGCAAAATCCGCCAAGAGGCGATGAGTTTAGCAACGATGCCCGCACCACAAACTTTGGAGGCAACGACGACCTAAGTGCGCAATCTCACCGACTAGTAGTCGGAGATCATGAGCTTGTCCAACTACGGACTTACCCTCATCCATGCTAAAGTCGAAAATTGCTCACATATGTAGAGCCGGCGACCTACCGCGCCTCGCATATTTGTTCTCTAGTGCATCCCACAACTCTGTGGCGGACTTGAAGTTCATGTACACATCATAGAGCTGATCTGCCAGAACAGTCAGAATGCAGCCAAGAGCAGTATTGTTCGCGTGTGCGTGTGCGTGTGCGTGAGCGTGAGCGTGTGCGTGTGCGTGTTGCGTGTTGCGTGTGCGTACGCGTGCACGCAGGCGTATCGGGTGCGGGCGCGTTTTTCTTTATCTATTCGAAAATCAAAATGCACTGATTCGCATTAACGAATTGTTGGCGAATGATGCGATTACTAGTAAATTATAGCTGCGATTACTAGTGTTTAATGGTGCGATTATTCGCCTCTTTGTTTTCTTTGCGGTTACTCGCCTCTTGGTTTCTGTCATTACAGAGGAGCAGTATAAAAGGCTCTCTACTCCATACGGGAAAGAAAATAGAAAAGAACAATACTCTGGTTCTGTTTTTGCTGCTGCTCTCTGCAATCTCCGGTCCAGAACCTTGCGCTGAAGGCTCAGGCGAGTAGGCCTCAAACTCCGTCCGTCCGAGTACCGCTGCGGGTAGACAGGCGATCAAGTTTTTGGGGAGCGCATTGGCGCGACTACTCATTCTGTGTCTTCTTCATCTTCCGGTGGTGAACTGCACTGCGAACATCTTCCGCATCACGCCCGCCCCCGCATCAAGCCTCGATCGACTACATCGAATAGGCCATCATGTCGATTGATGGTAACGGCGCATCCGGTGTCACCGACACTGGCCCCGCCCGAGTGTATAATCTGAAAACTTCTCTGATGTATTTGTTTATGTGCGCTATGAATATGTTAATAGGTGCTGATGTTAGCTTGTTCTTTAGCGAATATGAATACATCATTGTTGAATCACTCATGCTCTCGTATGTCATGTTTTGTATGCTTAATTTCTGGATTAAAATATGCCGAAAATTGACTAGATTCTCAACAATCCAAAAACTTGATAGGTCTTTTTCGATAGTTGGCTTTGCGTCGTCGCTTAAGCCGCACCCTCCGTTTGATGGTTCTAATTTTAAGAGATGGCGTGCACGTGCAATCATCTGGTTTACTGCTATGGAATGTTTTCATGTTGCACAAGGCAAACCCGCTGAGCCTCTATCGGCTGAGAACGAACACAAGTTCAATATAGCGGATAACTTGTTTCGAGATGCACTTGTTAACATACTGGTAGATAACATTGTGGATGTGTACATGCATTTGCCTACGGGCAAAGAGATGTGGGATGCACTTGAGGCCAAGTTCGGAGTTTCCGATGCTGGCAGTGAGCTGTATGTCATGGAGCAGTTCTATGACTACAAGATGGTCGATGACCGTTCTGTAGTAGAACAAGCTCATGAGATTGATGACGGCAAAGGAGCTTGAGAATAATAAGTGCGAGTTCTGGGACAAGTTTGTGGTGGCGGTATTATCGCCAAGTTACCACCTTCTTGGTCATATTTTGCTACCTCTCTAAAACACAAGAGGCATGAGTTCAGTGTTACTGATCTCATTGGTACTCTTGGTGTTGAAGAGAAGGCGAGGGCAAAAGATACTCGTGGCAAGAAAGTTGTCACGAGGGAGGTTCTAGTGCCAATTTGGTGCGTAAGAAGAACCCTCGGGCTATCCACAATAAGAAGAAAAATAAGCCTTTTATCAAGCCCAAGACCACTCTTGAATTTAAGAAGAAAGGCAAAGGAAAGGGCATCGCTTTGTGTGCGGTGATTACGCCATTGGGCTAAGGATTGTCCGCACCGCAAGGATAAGTAGAAGAAGTCCGCCAACATGGTTATTAGTGATCTTTGGAGGAACATCGGGTATGGTAATTATTTACCTACAGTTCTTTCGGTTTGTCAATCACCTGAATGGTGGGTTGACACTGGTGCTAATATTCATGTATGTGCTGATATTTCCTTGTTTTCATCTTATCGAGCCCGCCGAGGTTGCTCCTTGTTGATGGGAAACGGATCGCATGCAGTTGTTCATGGTGTTGGTACGGTCGATCGAAGTTTACCGGAAAGACCGTGCAATCAAGAATGTGCAACATGTCCCTCAATAAAGAAGAATTCGTCACGGATCTCACTGTAGAGATGGTTTTAAGCTTACATTTGAGTCCAATAAATGTGTCATGTCTAAGTATGGAACATTTGTTGGTAAAGGTTATGAAAGCGGAGGCTTGTTTCGTTTCTCTTTGATGGATTCCTATAATAAATTTGTGAACCATGTGTGTAACGATGATGATGAATCCAATGTTTGGCATTCACGACTTTGTCATGTTAACTTTGGGTGTATGACGCGCTTAGCTAATATGAGTTTAATCCCGAAATTCACTTTGGTCAAAGGTTCTAAGTGCCATGCGTGTGTTCAATCGAAACAACCTCGCAAGTCTCACAAGGCAGCAAAAGAGGCGAGGAATTTGGCACCGTTAGAACTCATTCATTCCGATTTGTGCGAGATGAATGGCGTATTGACTAAAGGTGGAAAGAAATATTTCATGACGCTTATAGATGATTGCACTAGATTTTGCTATGTGTATTTATTGAAAACAAAAGATGAAGCATTTGACTACTTTAAGATCTATAAAGCTGAGGTAGAAAACCAACTTGAGAGGAAAATCAAGCGGGTAAGGTCTGATCGTGGGGGAGAGTATTTTTCAAATGAGTTTACTTCATTTTGCGAGGAACATGGAATTATTCATGAGAGGACGCCTCCCTATTCTCCCGAATCAAACGAGGTTGCCGAAAGAAAGAACCGCACTCTAACTGACTTAATTAACGCCATGTTAGACACTGCGGGACTTTCTAAGGAATGGTGGGGTGAGGCTTTATTGACCGCGTGTCATGTCCTGAATAGAGTTCCTACAAAGAACAAAGAAGTAACACCATTCGAGGAATGAGAAAAGAAGAAGTTGACTCTCTCATACTTGCGCACTGGGATGTTTGGCCAAAGTTAACATGCCAATTGTCAAGAAGCGCAAACTTGGACCAAAAACCGTAGATTGTATATTCCTTGGTTATGCTATGCACAGCGTGCGTTATAGGTTCTTAATTATAAAAACTGGAGTACCTGACATGCGTGTTGGTACAATCATAGAGTCCAGAGATGCTACATTTTTTGAGAATGAATTTCCTATGAAATGTGATGTACATAGCTCATCTAGTCAAGAACCTATAATTTCTCTTGATTCTTTTGTGCCGATAGAATATGTTGAGCAAACACCTATGGAAAATCCTGAGGAGGATAACAATGAAGTTACTCGAAAGAGTAAGAGACAGAGGATTGCAAAATCCTTTGGTGATGATTTCATTGTATACCTCATTGATGACACTCCAAGAACTATTGAAGAGGCATATTCTTCTCCGATTCCGACTCTTGGAAGGAAGCGAGACGGAGTGAGATGGACTCTATTATGTCTAATGGAACTTGGGAGGTCGTTGACCGTCCTTATGGGAGTAAACATGTAGGATGTAAATGGGTTTTCAAGAAAAAGCTTAGGCCTGATGGTACAATTGAAAAGTACAAGGCAAGGCTTGTGGCCAAGGGTTATACTCAGAAAGAAGGCGAAGACTTCTTTGATACTTATTCACCTGTTGCCCGATTGACCACAATTCGAGTACTACTTGCCCTGGCTGCTTCTCATGGTGTTCTCGTTCATCAAATGGACGTTAAGACAGCTTTCCTAAATAGAGAGTTGGAGGAGGAAATTTATATGGATCAGCCAGACGGGTTTGTGGTAGAAGGTCAAGAAGGAAAGGTGTGCAAGTTGTTAAAATCTTTGTATGGCCTAAAGCAAGCACCTAAGCAATGGCATGAGAAGTTCGACAGAATATTGACATCTGCCGGCTTTCTTTGTGAATGAAGCCGACAGATGTGTGTACTATCGCTATGGTGGGGGAGAAGGAGTGATCTTGTGCTTGTATGTTGATGACATACTGATTTTTGGGACCAACCTCAATGTGATTGAGGAGGTCAAGGACTTTCTATCCAAAAGTTTTGAGATGAAAGATTTGGGAGTGGCTGATGTGATTCTTAACATTAAGCTACTGAGAGGAGGTGATGGTGGGGTTACACTTGTGCAATCCCACTATGTGGTAAAGGTCTTGAGTCGCTTTGGTTATAATGACTGCAAGCTCGCTTCTACTCCTTATGATCCTAGTGTGTTATTGAGGAAAACAGAAGAATAACAAGGGATCAATTGAGATACTCCCAGATTATTAGCTCATTGATGTATTTAGCTAGTGCTACGAGGCCTGACATCTCGTTTGCTGTGAGCAAGCTAAGCCGATTTGTTTCAAATCCGGGAGATGATCATTGGCGTGCTCTTGAGAGAGTGATGCGCTATCTAAAGGCAACCATGAGCTATGGTATTCACTATCTTTGGGTACCCAAAGGTACCTTGGAGGGCTACTGATGATTCAAATTGGATCTCGATGTCGATGAGATAAAAGCCACGAGTGGATATGTGTTCACTTTTGGAGGTGGTGCTGTTTCCTGGAAGTCTTGCAAGCAGACTATCTTAACGAGGTCAACAATGGAAGCAGAACTCACAGCATTAGAAACCGCCACTGTTGAAGCTGAATGGCTTCACGAACTCCTTATGGATTTGCCGGTGGTTGAAAACCGATACCGGCTATCATGATGAACTATGATAATCAGACTGTGATTATCAAGGTGAACAGTTCTAAGGACAACATGAAGTCATCTAGGCATGTTAAGAGGCGGTTGAAGTCATTAGAAAGTCGAAAAACTCCGGAGTGATAGCACCGGACTATGTCCGCACGACTAAGAATCGGCCGACCAATTTACAAAGGGTTTATCACGTAATGTGATAGATAGTGCATCGAGTGAGATGGGCCTGAGACCCACATGAGTCATACCACAGTGGTAACCTGTTCTACGTGATCGGAGATCCCGTGAAATAGGATGGTGAAACAAGCTGTTGGTTGACTGGGAGGAGAGACCTTTACAAGACTCATTTCTTCAATGACGCACTTCTCTCCTATTCGTATGGCGGGTTGGTTTTACCTCAATGTGATCCGAGTGGCTTATTTAGAGCGAGATGTCGACCTACTGGGACATCTTAGAAGGAACACACCTATATGAGTTCGATCTTGGTCACAGTCTATGAGATTTGGGTGATCTCTAGATACTCATGAATAGGCTCGAGTATGACTTATACGCCCAATCGGAGGGATGCTTTAGGCAGCCTAGTACTAGTAAAGGATTTGGGTAAAACTTGTTCACACAAAACTGTCAATTCAAGGCATAGTCCATTGTTCAGTTGTGTATGAGTGTAACTCCTTTCCTAGGTGGATGTTCAACTTAACAGTCTCCATCGAAATACTGGTATATCAAACAACAACTGAACTGAGAGCTTTTCTCGTGTGCCTTGAAATTTGGTGGGGATTGTTGGATTAATTGGGCTTGGTCCAATTTAATTTAGCAATTAATCAAATGAAATTCCTAGGCCCACATGGAAAAACTGTTTAGTCCCATATGGAAAATTAAATGGGAGTTACACCACTTTAAAAGGTGGAACGTGGTAACCCCCCTTGTGAAATTGAAGAGAGCCATCACGCGCGCGCGCGCTCGCTCGCTCGCTCGCTCGCCGCGCCGTGCCGTGCGGTGCGTGTGCGTGTGCGTGTGCGTGAGCGTGTGCGTGTGCGTGTGCGTGTGTGTGTTGCGTGTTGCGTGTTGCGTGTGCGTGTGCGTACGCGTGCACGCATGCGTATCGGGTGCGGGCGCGTTTTTCTTTATCTATTCGAAAATCGAAACGCACTGATTCGCATTAACGAATTGCTGGCAGTAACGGTGCAGTTACTAGTAAATTATGGCTGCGATTACTTTCGAGTAATGGCTGCAATTACTAGTGGTTAATGGCTGTAGTTATTCTGGCCTCTTCGTTTTTGCTGCGGTTACTCGCCTCTTGGTTTCTTTGTTACAGAGGAACAAAGTATAAAAGGCTCTCTACTCCATACGGGAAAGAAAAGGAAAAGCACAATACTACGGTTCTTTTTCTTTGTTGCTGCTCTCTGCAATCTCCGGTCCAGAACCTTGCGCGAAGGCTCAGGCGAGTAGGCCTCGAAACTCCGTCCGTCTGAGTACCTGCACGGGTAGACGGGCGATCAAGTTTTTGGGGAGCGCATTGGCGCGACTACTCATTCTGTGTCTTCTTCATCCTGGTGGTGAACTGCACTGCGAACATCTTCCTGCATCACGCCTCGTCCTGCATCAAGCCTCGATCGACTACATCGAATAGGCCATCATGTCGACTGATGGTAACGGCGCATCCGGTGTCACCGACACTGGCCCCGCCCGAGGGTATAATCTGAAAACTTCTCTGATGTATTTGTTTATGTGCGCTATGAATATGTTAATAGGTGCTGCTGTTAGCTTGTTCTTTAGTGAATATGAATACATCATTGTTGAATCACTCATGCTCTCGTATGTCATGTTTTATATGCTTAATTTCTGGATTAAAATATGAAAATTGACTAGATTTTCAACAATCCAAAAAAATTGACTAGATTGGTTCCAATTTTAAGAGATGGCGTGCACGCCCGATGTTGGCGGAGTCGTATGTCATGGAGCAGTTCTATGACTACAAGATGGTCGATATATCTAGTTTTACGAGTTGGTATTACTCACAGTACTCTGCAGGTACGATGGGCTAAACTTGATTCCTTCTACAAATAGCATTAATGGGACCGATAACAAAAATGACATGAGTGTCATAATTGAGAAGAGGTTTATGTCATCCAAACTTTGGATCATGTACACATCATAGAGTCGATCCGCTGAGCAGTCGAGAATGCGACCAAGAGCGTGATTGTTCGCATTATCAAACCGCACGGTCGCTCAATCGTAAATGGATCTGCGGTGGATAACCCACCACACCCCAAAGACATGAGCCAAAACTTGACTCTAGTCTATCATATACGAAAGTTCTGACCAGAAAACCTCTCAGGTTTCATCGCATCAGAAGCATTAGCCATTTCTGTATTGCAACGAAATTCGCAATAAGGTTTCTGGAATGTTGGAAATGTGGGCAATATTTTAATTCCAAGTTTTAGTAGGAGACAAATACAATACACTAGTGATGCAAAACTCACAACTAACAAAGAGCTACTCAACATACTTGATTATACTCAATAAAACACAAGAACTAAATCGAACATGCGCACTAACGACTTACTTGTTAGCTGAAGTAAACAGAAGCCGCGAGCTTGGCGCGATCTGTGAACGTAGATGACGCAGGTCGAGCGGTCGCGCAGACAATGTTGCCGAAACCTTATTGCCGCCCCATGCAGGTACTCTCTGCGGCAACGGTTCGGAGATAGCCGCTCCCCCTCCTTCCAGGTGCACGCCGGGAAGAAAGGACGACGTGGTTCAAACGGCACAGTACCACAGCACAAAATTGCAGGGAGGAAGAAAAAGGAGGTGCAGAATTCTATCTATTCTCCGGACGTCTCGAGCCCTTTTAAGGCGCTGCAGTTATTCACTAGTGCTTCTGCGTTTTAAGCAATTATGCTGCGGTAAGCGATGAATTAAGCAGTGTAAATTCCCTTGTAACTGCCTCATTCAAACGTTTGAATCTCATTCAAACAGAGAGTAATGCATGGTTCAGCAAAAATAGAGATGTACTTGGTCTGCCAAGTGGCGCGCCACGTCACGGCACGGTCGCGCGTCACAAGTCACAAGTCACGCGATTTTCACGCGAAAATACGCGTATACGCGCGCGCGTGTGTGACTACACAGAACCCTCCACATACCATCTCTATCCATATTCAAGGAGTGGAGAGGACTCCACCTTATAAATTGGTTTTCCTCTCCTTTCCTTACCAATATGGTACTAAACAAAGTATGCTTTGGAATTAAGGAAATGAGCCATAAAAATGGGCCACATTCTAACACACACATGTTGTGCATGGTCTTCATCGGTGCACACATGAGTTGTGCAATTCAACGCTTGAAAACCACAACAGCAAAATTGACAGATTGCATATTTCTAACTATCACCAAGGAAATTCAAAACATCTCACAATTTTGATCCGCATTCGTCACAAGATTGTTTCCGATTAGGTTATGTTTGTAATTTATATTGCACTGGCTGTTGAATTCCCAAAGTAATTTTACCTTTATACTTTTGCATAAAATAGCTTATTAGGATAATCTTTTGTCGGCAAAATTTCTGTTACCCATGAAAGCACCACTAATGGGCCGTCCTTGCGAGCTGCTAGCCCGTCACTTACGCAGAACCCGAAAGGTTTAAAGGGTCGGGCTTGGGCCGAGCCGGACAGGTTAAGATGCGACTGCCCTTCTCCTGGCCTAATATACGGCCTTGTTCACCGAAATGCTAAATATTTCTCTGCAGATGTTGCCAAAGAACGACGCAAAAGGGATGGAAATGCTAAATATTCCTGAATTCTGATGAACGAGTCTGCTTATTCTTGATTGATGCCAATTGCCAATTACACTGGCAGTACAGCAATCAAGGCACAGCGAGGTGGATCACATCAGCCTACCCTAACCTAGAGGCGAAGCGGAGGTGTTCGCCCGAGGCGCCGTGGCGGCGGCGGCCTTGGCCTTGGGGCATCGGTTGTGCCCGTACCAGACGCCGTCCGGCAGTGGCTCGCCGAAGTAGAAGGTGGCGGGCTTCTCGCCGGCGGCGGCGACCGGCTCGAAGACCTGGACCCACTCGGGCGCCAGCCGCCGCGGCCGCGCGGCGGAGGTAGAGGTAGCACACCCCGTAGCCACACTTGCCGGAGACGCGGAACGTGTCGGCGCCGCACCGCTCGAACGTCCCCAGCGGGCCCAACAGCCGCGCGCCGTAGGCCTCGTTGCGGTAGGCGTCCCCGAACGCGACGCTGACCGCGTCCACCGTCCGCGCCGGCGATGCGCAGCTCGTCTTCACCTTCACCGTGTACGTGCACGCTTGCCTCCCGCTCCCGGCCCCACCGCCGGCCGCCGCCTCCTGCACATACGACAAACCATACACACACAGCACGCCGCACGCATCAGTATTCGTTGGTTTGTACGCTACACTGCCACTGCCACTGCGAGGTGTGAACATGTGCAAGAACTCACGGTGCGGTTGTCTGGAGTTAGCGCGAGGGAAGAGCCCACAGAGACGGCGACGAGCAGGAGCAGCAGCGACAGGCAGCGCGCGGCTGCTCCGATACCGGAGGCCGCCATCGCCGGCGAGGATGGGAATGGGATGGCAGCGCAAGAAGTCGATGGATGCGGAATGGGAAAGGAGCGTATAATATAGATCGAGGTGGTTGTCCTCCGTTGCCGCGTGTGCTGCGAGAAGCTACAGCTCTCTCCCCCTCTGCGAGAGGCGACACCGAGTGAGTTTTCGTGTCGCCTTGCTCCGTGCTGTGCTGTAACGCCGACGAACGGAAGCGTCCAGCGCTGGGCACACGCGCGCAGACCCTTCGACAGTGAAAAAACAAAACAAAGGAAAAAACAGAGCCAACAAGTTGCGTTGAGATGTCCCTGTCCAGCATTGGGGAAAAGAGAACACGGTAAAAAGAGCATTGGGGAAAAGAGAACACGGTAAAAAGAGCATTGGGGAAAAGAGCACACGGTAAAAAAGAGCATTGGGGAAAAGAGCACGGTAAAAAAGAAAAAAGAGCATTGGGGAAAAGAGAACACGGTAAAAAAGAGCATTGGGGAAAAGAGCACGGTAAAAAACAAAAAAGAGCATTGGGGAAAAGAGAACACGGTAAAAAACGAAAAAAGAGTGACACGGAAAAAACCGGAGCATTCCAAGACTTCAAATCGGGACCTCTCGCACCCTAAGGGAGAATCATACCACTGGACCAAATGCATATATAAAATTTGGCAGTTCTACTTTCCAATGGGCTCAATCATTCAAATATGATCATTTGCAATCTATGTTTTGCACTTTGACAAAAATTCAAATAAGGTGACTACCCCTAATTTACAATAGCATCTGCATATATATAAGCGCTCAGATGCTTGCCACAATGAAACCAATTATTAAAATCACATTTGAAAAACCGTTGCTACAGCTGCGAACACGAGTATCAGAGTAGCAAAGCTGTCCTCACCATGCTACGGCAACTGAAGTAACATAAAGTTACAGACCATGAAGAAACAGAGAGGCCAGAATTTAACAAGTAAATATCTCGTTATCCTTCCCTGCAATCTCTGCCACTCATGATGCGGACATTGAAACAAAACAGAAAAAAGATAGTATATATATGTTGGAGAAGCAAATAGGCACAGAATGTGTGATTCAGTCCATAAGCAATGAAATCAGAAGGTTGGTCACATATAAGTGAGCAACGAGCCATTTTAAAATTTAAGCTAAGGCAGTTTAAAACAGGAAATTCACTCCAGCTGCATATATCATGCTAATATTTTCAGACAGCAAAGTATGGAATTAGTCAGTCCAATATGTATCAGAATGAACGATCCTTCCTGGTTGATCAGGCGAGTAACATTTATAGGTTGCTTTCCATGAGTACTTGCAGGTTAGTTCACGAGATGTTGGAAACTATTCCTGCAGTGTTTTCACTTTTTATTCAGAGCACATTGGCTGAACGGCAAAAAAAATTTCTTGGTATACGTCAAAACCATCCCCAGTTGCTTATCACACCAATGCTTCATATACCTATGTTTGGATTATCTCCTCAGGATATGTTTTGCTCCACAGGGTATAGACCAGCAAACACAAAAATCCACCAGCTTTCCGTTGGATATCAACAATGGCAGTTGTTGAAGTTGATCTGAATTCATACTATATCCACGTAGGATACTTGATCGCCTTAGAGCATGTACAATACAGGTGCTTAGAGAGATGCTTAGCAATAAAAAACTGATTTTTATTACCACATAGGATAGATAAGGTGCTTATTTTGAAGCATCGATGCTTAAATAAGCATCGGTGCTTAGCAGATACTTATGTGTATAACTATATCTATTAATAGATAATATAGCATCTAAGCATCCATGGAAGAGATATTTGCATTGGAGGAAATAACTTTTGTATGGGTGCTTAATGATGTGGCTATATTCTCTCTTTTTAAGCATTCATATATAAGCATCTTGCATTGTACATGCTCTTATATCAGACGTGGCATGACAGGTGCTAAGATCATGTGCAAGTTGTATCAGACATGGTGTCGATCTGTAGCATTCGACCCTGATTCAGTTTTATCTCCATATGGGACTCGTTTGTCTCACCTTATATATGTACCCTAATAGTCCATAGGAAATATAAGAGCCTTATTGTAATCTCTGCTTATTATAGTAATTTGCCTTATATGCATATGGTTTTTTCTTGTAAGAGTTTTTCATGTAAAAATTTGTGTTTTCCACTGCGAGATTTTTGCTAGGTACACACAAATTTGTAATAGCAATTTTTGGATTTATTCCGCATGGCTATTCTAAAGTATGATCGTGACACAAGATTTTCTCTATAGCAAGTCAAGATGCGAACTATTTTATCACAGCTTGATTTAAATTATGCACTTTTGGGGGACCGATAAGATGTCAGTGACATTATCCGCTGATGAGAAGCAACGTAAAAAACATAAGATCTTATCAGGTTCGGCTCACTTTAGGGTTCACCGGGCGCAGGGGAGACGATCGGCGGCGACACAGTCGATTTGGGCTGAATTTTCTGGCTCGGTGGGGTTTGTGAGGACGCTAGGAAGCGCAAGGCAATGGAGATTGGGTTTTATAGGCGGTATAGGTCGGTTGCGGTGGAGAGGCGGTTCGGGAGTGAGCTCCCAGCGCAAGGAGGAGGGGGATGTCTCTGGCACCGCGCAGAGGCTGTGAGGGGGAGGTGGCATTGTCCCTCTGCCACTGTTGACTACAGCCCGTCCCCCTTGCATCGGTGGCGCGCGAAACGACTGGTTGCAGCGGCGAGAGGATGAACCTCGCAGGCGGCAGCGCGCGAAGCGAGGGTGGAGCGGAGAGGAGAGGTTGAGCGGTGGGACCGAGTTGATAGCAAGGTGTGAACGCACAGGTGTGGGTGGCCGCAATCCGGCAACGCGAGCGCGCGGCGCGTGTGCAATGAACAGTGAGGCGGTTTGGTGGCGACGGCATCGCAGAGGAGCGCCAGCGCGAGGGAGAAGGCGGAAATAACCAAAGAGGAAAGCGCATTTTCAGAAAAAAAAAATGCCAAATTGGGAAAGATTTGAATTCAAGCAAATTTCAAATAAAAGTTCAATTTTTTTTGAATTTTTCAGGTTGTTTCAAGGGGCGGAGGTGGCCGGCTGCTATGTTGTTTTGAGATCCATGGCTGTCACTTAGCAAAAATCAAGGAGGGGGCATCAAAAGAAGGTTTCAAGCCCCTTCCCCCATAAAACTTATTTCCGTAAAGTCCAATCGCTCAATTTGCGCTGCTACTCTTACGCGGCGCCCTCCGCCCCCCTGGCCTTCCTCTTCCATTTACTATTTCTGATCTCCTTCCCTGCATGGCTTCCCGTCCTTTCCTTCGCCACCACAAGCCTCCCCTCATTGTCCTTTCACCTCCCTCTTCCCCCTGCGTGCCCCTCCTCGTCTGATCTTCTCCTGTCTTTAACCCATCTGCAGGACAAACTCTGCAACTTGATCCCCCCTGTTCTTTCCTTCTGTTTTGGTTCGTGTTCTTCTTGCCTCTGTCTCTGATCAGTTTCAGTCAAGAGCATATGCGATGGCAATCTCGCATTGCGTTATCATCGCCTGATCGATGTATGTGTTCAGGAGAATAGTATGACTGACTGCACTGCGTGCTTTTCGCGCAGGTGAACAGAGAGCGGAGGAGGGATGGCCAAGATCCTTCTCCATGGGACACTGCACGTCACCGTCTTCGAGGCGGAGGCGCTCTCCAACCCCAGCAGGCCCAGCAGCCAAGCACCCCAGTTCCTCCGCAAGGTCACGTCTAAACTCCTCCCTATTCTCCAATTCTGAGTACATGTTTTTGGTTTATCTGATGATCAGGACGCAAGGTTACAGCAGCTTACAACATGGTGCATTGAGCCAATGTGATCTAGGCAATTTCAGGGTGCTTAGTTTCACGATGATTTACATTTTTTTATTGTAATTAGTTTATTTTTTATTATAGCCGATGATGTTTTATTCGATGTAATTAAATTTAAAAAAAATAAAAAAAAATATGTTAACCCACACGGATAATACGAAGGAATAAAAAACAGAAAACTAAAAAATCAGAAAAAAATGAAATAAAGAAATAGTTAATTAAAAGTCAGAAACCGAATCTCAAGAGCCGAATCTGCGTAAGTTTTCGAGTCGATTTTTGACGAGATGGTAGATCAATATGACAAGAATGGCCCATACACAGGCATGCACAGGGCCCCCAAATGTTACTAGAAGAGCGACGTTTTTAAAGAAATTGATAAATTAGTTTAGAGTTTCAGGAGTTATTTTTTTTCAGCAAGATTACGTCTTAGCGTTGTAAGAAAAGATGTATTAAACCTAAAATTTTGAAAAAATATTTATTTGGTTAATTAACTTTTCTTACATGTAGGGCCTAATTTTAAGCATAGCACAGGCCCTCAAATTGTCAGGTACGACACTGGTGCACCATAAGAATAGGCGTATTGCATGCCTGGCTTGCCGTTTCCGCTACAGTATAACCGTACTTCCTTTTTTTTCTTCCAATTGTCCTCGCTCCCAATCTCCCATGATCCCATCCATCCTTTGTTCCTCTGATTAGTACGAATGTCAGAAGGGAGTGATTATTGTCAAGGCGATTGAAATTTTTTTATCTCTCAGTCACTTGAAGTTGCACTCTCAATCAATTAAAATTGCGTTATTTTTTGGAGGAGGACGCAATTTTAGTTGATTGAGAGTGCAACAAATGTAACTTTAGTTGCACTCTGAATCACCTGAACTTGCAATTGTTATTTTTTGGAGGGGGACTACAATTTTAGTTTATTGAGAGTGCAACTTCAAGTGACTGAGAGATAAAAAAATTTCAGTCGCCTTGTCAATAGCAAAACCGATGTCAGAATGTGTAGCCGAGGATACCTTACTCGAGAGTCAAATTGGAGCGCCACATGGGTCATCATATGCTAAAATTTCCAATGCTTTTTGTAATCTACGTGGTGCATTAATCAAGATATTTATGCGTCTAAAGGTTGCTTTAACATTTGAGTTTTTCATTGCCGCCTTGCTAACATACTGAGTTCCATTTCGATTGAAACAGCTCGTCGAGGGGATCGAGGACACGGTGGGCGTCGGCAAGGGCACGAGCAAGGTCTACGCCACCGTCGGCCTGGGAAAAGCCCGCGTCGGCCGCACCAGGACGCTGACCGGCGAGAGCGCCAACCCACGCTGGTACGAGTCGTTCCACATCTACTGTGCCCACCTGGCCTCCGACGTGGTCTTCACCATCAAGGCCAAGAACCCGATCGGCGCGTCGGTCGTCGGGACGGCCTACCTGCCCGTCCGGGAGATCTTCGACGGAAATGAGATTGAGAAATGGCTCCCCCTCTGCGACGACGAGCGCAACCCCGTCGACAACGGCGGCAGGATCCACGTCAAGCTCCAGTACTTCGACGTCTCCAGGACCGGAGCTGGGGCGGGGCATCTGCAGCGCGAAACACCCCGGCGTACCGTACACCTTCTTCTCGCAGCGGCAAGGGTGCCGGGTGACGCTGTACCAGGACGCTCATGTCCCCGACGGCTTCATCCCGAGGATCCCACTCGACGATGGCAGGTGCTACGAGCCGCACCGGTGCTGGGAGGACATCTTCGACGCCGTCAGCAACGCCAAGCATCTGATCTACATCACCGGCTGGTCGGTGTACACCGAGATCACGCTGGTCAGGGACTCGAACCGGCCAAAGACCGGCGGCAGCGTCACGCTCGGCGAGCTGCTGAAGAAGAAGGCCGGCGAGGGTGTCAGGGTGCTGATGCTGGTCTGGGATGACCGGACTTCGGTCGGGGTGCTCAAGAAGGATGGCCTCATGGCGACGCACGACGAGGAGACTATGAACTACTTCCAGGGGACAGAGGTGAACTGCGTGCTGTGCCCTCGGGACCCCGATGATTCCGGCAGCATCGTGCAGGACCTGCAGATATCCACCATGTTCACGCACCACCAGAAGATCGTCGTCGTCGACCACGACATGCCGGGCAGCCGGTGCTCCCCGAGCCGGAGGCGGCGGGTCGTGAGCTTCGTGGGAGGGCTCGACCTCTGCGACGGGCGCTACGACACGCCGTTCCACTCGCTGTTCAGGACGCTGGACACCGTCCACCACGACGACTTCCACCAGCCGAACTTCGCCACGGCAGCGGTGGCCAAGGGCGGGCCGAGGGAGCCGTGGCACGATATCCACTGCCGCCTCGAGGGCCCCGTCGCGTGGGACGTGCTCTACAACTTCGAGCAGCGGTGGCGTAAGCAGGGCGGCAAGGACCTCCTCGTCCAGCTCCGGGACCTCGCCGACGACATCATCCCGCCGTCGCCCGTCACGTACCCGGAGGACAGGGAGGCGTGGAACGTGCAGCTCTTCCGGTCCATCGACGGCGGCGCCGCCTTCGGGTTCCCGGACACCCCCGAGGACGCCGCGAAGGCCGGGCTCGTCAGCGGCAAGGACCAGATCATCGACCGGAGCATCCAGGACGCGTACATCAACGCCATCAGGAGGGCCAAGAGCTTCATCTACATCGAGAACCAGTACTTCCTGGGGAGCTCCTACTGCTGGAAGCCCGACGGCATCAAGCCCGAGGACATCGGCGCGCTGCACCTCATCCCCAAGGAGCTCTCCATGAAGGTGGTCAGCAAGATCGAGGCCGGCGAGCGGTTCACCGTCTACGTCGTCGTGCCGATGTGGCCGGAGGGCATCCCGGAGAGCGGTTCCGTGCAGGCGATCCTGGACTGGCAGAGGAGGACCATGGAGATGATGTACACCGACATCGCGCAGGCGATCCAGGCCAAGGGATCGACGCCAACCCCAGGACTACCTCACCTTCTTCTGCCTCGGGAACCGGGAGGCGAAGAAGGCCGGAGAGTACGAGCCCCAGGAGGAGGCCGAGCCTGACACTAACTACATCAAGGCGCAGCAGAATCGCCGATTCATGATCTACGTCCACACCAAGATGATGATTGGTATGCATGCTCTTGCGTTGGGTTGAATCGATTATTTCATCGTGATTTTGACTGTTTTTGTGTGATCAGTGGATGACGAGTACATCATTGTCGGCTCGGCGAACATCAACCAGAGGTCCATGGACGGGGCGCGCGACTCGGAGATCGCCATGGGCGCGTTTCAGCCGTACCACCTGGCGGCGAGCCGGTCGGCGAGGGGGCAGGTGCACGGGTTCCGGATGGCGCTGTGGTACGAGCACCTCGGCATGGTCGACGACGCGTTCCAGCGGCCGGAGAGCCTCGACTGCGTGCGCAAGGTGAACGCCATGGCGGACAGGTACTGGGACCTGTACGCCGGCGACGAGCCCGAGCGCGACCTCCCCGGGCACCTCCTCACCTACCCCGTCGGCGTCGCCGGAGACGGCACGGTGATCCAGCTCCCCGGGGTGGAGTTCTTCCCGGACACCCAGGCGCGGGTTCTTGGCGCCAAGTCCGACTACCTCCCGCCAATTCTTACCACATAGAAGCACTCTGTACTCGGCTGCATCACATTACACTGCTCTCTTTCTTCTGTTTGGTTTGCTTTGGAGATTTGAAGTTTAATTTCCTCTGAATAAGAACAGCACTAGATTATGGCTCTTTTTTTAGAACAAATTATGGCTCCTCCTAGAAAAATAAGAAATGCTCTGATGCATTGTTCATTATGATGAATTTACTGTGATTGCAGGTTAATTTGTTAGTGCTACATACTATTGAATTTAATCTATACATGGTTGTCTATTTGTTTTCTTGCACTGGTCACTTGGTCAGTGTTGTGTTACTGCTTGTCAGATGGTTATGTTCGTATGCAATGAAATCGTGGAGAACTAACAATACTGCTACTACTTTTTTTTGGGCTAGATTTCTCTATCACACATCATATGGACTGCAAATTCCACACATCAAAAGAAAAGGGCAAATAATCCAAGGACAGTTGATTGAGAGTGTAACTAAGTGTAACTTTAGTTGCACCTTGAATCACCTGAAGTTGCAGCTGTTTTTTTAGAGGGCTGTAATTTTAGTTGATTGAGAGTACAACTTCAAGTGACTGAGAGATAAAAAAATTTCAGTCGTATTTGCAATACCAAAACCGATTTTAATTTTATTGGTTGGTTGGAATAGGAGCTAATCAAATTGAAGTGCCTTCTTCCCACCTGGAACATAAAGTGGTGGGCAGAGATCCACAAAGCCTGTTCGTATACAATGAAACCGTGGAGAACTAGCACTACTACTACTAGTTTTTTTTTGAGCTAGTTTTGTCTATCATAAGTTAACATCATACGGGCTCCAAATTCCACGCATCAAAAGAAAAGAAAATGACAAATAATCCAAGGACAGCTCAACAACTTACGCTACGGTGATCAATTGTTTGTACCCAGCTAGAAGCACTAATTTTTTAGACTTTTTTTTTACTATTGTTTTCCTCAAAGAAAATCTATGGTAAGAGGTAAATTTTAATTTTATTGTTGGTTGGAATAGGAGCTAATCATATTGAAGTGCCATCTTTCCACCTAGAGATACAAACAGATCGAATACAGACGGATAATATTTCTATCATATTTGTTTTCATATTTTTTTCTCGGATGCGGATATAAATACGGATAATATCGAATACAGGTATGTAGCGAATACAAATCGAAACGAATGCGGTCACGAATATTTATCGGAACATGAAAACCCCTTAAACTATACATCCAAAATCAATGAAAACACATAAATAGTTTATCTTGTCAAAATATTAATGAAATATAAACAAACGTAAATATTTTTATCCACAATAGTCATACCATTGTGCATATTTTAAATCTTCAAATTTGTATCAGAATGCTTTAAATGGCAATACATCAATTTAATCAGTACAAATTTTAATCTACCGACAATACTAAATTTATTTTTAATAAATATAAATATTTGCTAGTGGTATTTGTAATTTAATATGACTAAGAAACTTAATGCCTAATGGTAATGGAAGCTTATGGCTTGATTGGGCTAGTGAGCTGGTTGCAGAGGAGATGCGAGAGGCTGGTTTGGGCTGGACAATGTTGAGTTGAAATTTCGGATATCCGATTCCGTATCATCCGGATAATCCGTATTCGTATTCGCCGGATATCAGGCCTACTGTATTCGTATCCGTTGCTGACAAAAAAAATTCGTATTTGTTTCCGATTCGAGAATTATCCGAAGAAAATCTGATCCGACATAATATGTATTCGTTTTCATCCAGATCAATCGGAAACTATCCGATCCGGTCTCGGCCCTATTCCCACCTGGAACATCAAGCGGTGGTAAGAGATCCACAAAGGCTTCTTTGGCACAAAATTGCTCTGTCGTGGTCAATTCTGCCAAAAAGGGGGAAACTTTTGCACTATATTTTGGCATGGAATTGCTCTGTCGTAGTCAATTCTGCTAAATTTTACTGAAATTACCTGTCATTAAGGAAATCATCATCTTGAACAAAACTTAAGATTTAATATATCACACGAACTTCAATGCATGACTAAAGAAAACAAAATTATTTATGCATGAATATACTTAAATCATCAATATATCTGCAAAATTCAAGTACATACATTATGGCACTGAAGTCTTTTGCGTGTTCCCGAAGGACTATTGCTCACGAACATATACCGAAATGATCTGAAAAATCCCAATGAGTAAACCTGACACGATGATCTTTGGGACAGAATTGATAATTTGGAAATTAGATCCATGGATCTTTTTTGAATGATACATCATAGTTCTTGAAATTTGCCATCGACTTTTTGACTATTAAAGTTAAATCTTGATCGTCAGTAGCACTCCTGATTTCTGAAGAAGCTACAATGTTGGGAATTGGTGTTAGGCCAAACACCACATTACATACTATATGTCAGTGCTCGGCAGAGGCTACTTAAATAATATTTCAAGCCAAGAAAATAATACAAAATGTATTAGAAGCTGACCAATACAGCATCTGGATGCACTTGACTGCAAAACAACTGTGGCGTTGCATGCAGATTGCACCAGAGGTATAAATTTCATCCACATGTTACGAGAATCAGTGGAAAAGGCCAGTTTTTTGAAGTGAAACTTCGAGAGTATATGCCAAAATTCATACTCTTGAAAAACTTGACAATGCTATTTCAGTGTTGGCCCACCACAACCTTCTTGAGAAAAATCTTCTATAAGAGCTTGTAACAGCCAAACAAGCTGACAAGAGAACATGGTAGAGACAATGGGGGAAATCCAGGTCGTTGCTACCAGTGAAGGCAGTTCATTACCCTTTCATAGATTTGATCCTGATGCCACACCAGCTTCATGCAGCCTTAAGACAAAAATCTTCTATAGTTAATTGTTGCTGTATAAGTTGTCTTCATGCAGCCTTAGCCTTTGGTTTTGCTTTCTTGAATCTAGAGTACAGGAAAACCCCAGCTAGAGCCACAGCAGTTCCTGCAGGCAGGAAAAGAATATAATTCAGACACAGATAAATTGGAGAGTGAATTACTATTAGCACCTGCTTCTTTGCTGGTAAGATAGGATAGGTTGGATATGAAGTTACCAAGGGCATTTATAGGTGAAATTGGAGTTCTGAAGAAGAGAACGGACGACACGATGATCACCACTCGTTTGACAGAGTTGGCAACAGAATGGGTCACAGGTGTTACTCTAGCCAATAAACTATATGAAACCTGCCTCAGAAACAAAAAATGAAACTTTGTCACAGGTAATTAAAGACAATCTTAAATAGAATTTGTGGTAAATTTCAAATGAAAGAAAATAGTCAGAGAACTGGTAGAAGTTGAATTGCAGGTCCTGCAACTTATTTTGCAGGATCATTCGTTCAACGTCACTGGAGATAAAATAACACTGTAAATCAAAACGGATCGACCATAATAATACAAAATGGGCAAAACGCCCACCCATAGAGCTACTAAGGGACAATTCTAGGAAACTTTGGAGAACCATAAAAACTGATTTTGTTTTTAAGTTTTTTTGAAGGGAACTGAATTTTAGTTGCGATTAGCTCACCTGTTGGTAAAAATAGAAACAACTGCCAGCAAGTGCCGCTATCACACATAGATCTTGAAGATTAACCCCCTACGTAAAAAATATGATGTTTCATGGATTCATGATTAGCAAAAGAGAGAGAGAGAGAGACAAAATAGTCGATATATCTACTTTTACGAGTTGGTATTACTCACAGTACTCTGCAGGTACGATGGGCTAAACTTGATTCCTTCTACAAATAGCATTAATGGGACCGATAACAAAAATGACATGAGTGTCATAATTGAGAAGAGGTTTATGTCATCCAATGTTTCCTGTAATAAGAATAAATTGTGTAAGGGGGCACAGTGGTTTATCACCAATTGGGAGAAACAAATTGGGGAAATCACCTCTTTATCACCAAGAAGTTTCTTACTGAAAACATTCCGTGATTGATTGGTAAGATTGGAAGCCATGGCACTCCAAAATCCTATCCTGTTTTCCCATTTTATTTACACAGTCAGTACATGATCACATATGGCTGCGAGTTCTGAATAAGACCATGAGAAATACACCAGTCATCAAAAGAAAAGTAATGATTTGGATGGAGGATACCTTTTACATTGCATACACATATTTAGCAAAAACAAAAACCGGTTCAGAACATGCAAAACAGTAAGTAAACAAGAAAAATACAAAAAAAAAACCATTTATATTTTTGCTAATATAGAATACAACTGGAACTTAACCACAGTCTATTCAAAGTCAATATCTGAAGATGACTTTGGCAGTAGGTACTCGAACACATAAGATTAACTCAATTGCCAAACAGTGTGAATTATTGCTTTATATATATATTTTTTAAAGAACAGCAGTGAATAAGCATGAGTGAACTAACAAACAGTGTGATAGATCATAGATTCCTTATTTATTTCAAGAAAAACATAATATTAGAATGAAATGCATTATATACTTTACAAAGATAAAAGGGGAATCACAGAATCAAAGTTTCCTAAAGCCTTTTGCATTGGAATTTTAGAAATTGCAGATACACTGACCAGTTGAAAGAAGCTTCAGTCATAGATGCAAGTACAACTCCACCAACAATCGGCACGAGCGAACTTAAGACCAGGAGAGAAGGTGTCTGCAAGAACAGGATAATTGAGGAAAAAATGTAATCTATTTATATGTATTCTATTTTGAAGGACAGACCACTAAAGAAAGCATGAACCAACAACCTCCCCAAGGAACAACACAGAGAGCAGCACGGAGAAGAAGGGCTCCATGGCCTTGATGGTGTGCGTGAAGGATACAGCCACCCTGCCCAAACTCATGTTGGTGAAGACATTGCCCATCATGTGCACTAAGGCCAAAGGCAGGATCATTGCATACTGCATCCACAGTTAAAAGCACAATTCATCACATTTGTATTACTTTACAATTTTACATGGGTGTGTTCTTGAAAAAAAACAATTTTACATGAACAGGCAAAAGAGAGCAGTGATCTTCCTTTTGTTTGTCACCTGTTGAAGGAGAGCCTTGGCTTGGGATGCAGATTAAGCAACCACATGAGGGTGATGAAGAAGGAGCCGGATGCGAACTGGAAGGTAGTAATGGTGTAAGGGAAGGGCACTGCTTTCAGAACCTGTGTACAACAAGTGAAGATTGGACTAGGAATTTAGGATCAATAAATCAGGGGTAAAGAGAAGGAAGGGAAATAGTGGTAAGAACGGACCAACTTGTTGTAGATGTTGAAGTAGATGTTGAGGAGGTACCAGACGAGGATCATGGCCCCGAGCTGCAGCGCCCGCGGAATGCCGGCGCCCTCCGGCTTCCCGCCGCTCTCCGCTGTCGGGGACACCGCGGCGGCGGCGGCGGCGGTCGTCGTCGCCGTCCTCGTCGCCGCAGCGCCGTCCTTGCCACCGTCCGGAAGCAGGGGAAAGGGGAGCAGCAGCCAGCCCGCGCGAATGCCGAGCGGCAGCACGGGCGCGCCGGCGCCGGCGACCAGGTAGCAAGAAGAAGAAGAGGAGGAGGAAGAGAACGCGACATGCCGCGAGGCCAGCGATGGAGAGGGGGGCCGGCGCACTGCCCAGCCTCTAGAGGAGGAGGAAGAGGACGCCGCCGCCGCCGCCGCCATGCTCTGCATCTCGCCGGCCTCCTCCGTTTCTTGCTCTCCTCACTTGTTGGGTTATTGGACTACATACACTGCGCGACTGCAACAACAACAATGGGTAGGAAACCTCGGTGGATTCTTGGGTTGTTCTGGGAAAGGGGAGCAAATGGGCACGGAGCAGCTGCCCGATTCATCCACGCACAAATGCAGGTGCGGGCGCTGTGACGTGGCCGCTATTCACGGAGAGGAGGGGAGAGCGGAGAAGAGAAGCAAGCGAGGAATCGGTGGCGGACGAGGATTAAAATTTAGTGGAGGCTAATTAGATTTAATATCGGTTTATCAAATACTGAGTTATCAGCCGATGGTAGCCTATCGTATTATCATATTACTAGTAATAGATAAAAAAATACTATTATGACTATAGCGGATTATCTTGAAAACTATAATGTACGTCACGTTTTGCTGTAGAAGAGCAGCGGTGTCCACTCCCTGGTGCGAGAGGAGAAGGCGGCTATCACACAATCCAGATAGAACTGGGCAGTGACCCACCTGAAACAAGGTGTTAGCCTTGTCGGCTAGGGGGCATACTGATGGAGCGGAAGTCAAAGTTGAATTGGATGACTTGGGCTAATGGAACAAGTTGGTGGTCCACACGAGGGGATGGTACACGGCGAGCTTCTCATTCTCATCAAAGTACCAATCAGGTCGAAGAAACATATAAAGATCGGAGAGTACAACGAGAATTGTGATTCAAAATTAGAGTTTAATTCACCTCCCCTTTCCAAGACCGAATTAACATATGCATTTCGCCAACAATAAATAAGATTAGATGAAAAGAAAGAAACAAAATTAAAACACATCTAACCAACTGATGATTATGTGTGTATGAATTGGAAATGATTACGTTAAAGACCTACTGATCAGATTGACCATCATATGCTGTCCTCCACATCATATGCTGAATCAGAAATGATTACGTTAAAGACCTAGTGATGGCCGATCAGCGGTAGGAGGCAGCCCTAGCGGACCCTGATTGGTTCGCCTCATAGGAATGGTAAGGATATGACAGCTATTGTACTCCTCTCGCTGCGCTTTTGGCATGCGACGCGAGAGGGCAAAAATTATATGCTACTGTAAGAAGCAGAGGAAGAGGTAACCAGCTTAGCTAGCCATACTGCTGGCGTAGTTTCTACGAAACAAAATAGAACACTCGCTTTTTCTGGTGACCATTACTATGGTTTTTCCTACCACGATGGCTATTTACATCGAGGGCCAGCCTGTAGAATATTTATCTATGTCTGTCGATGTTTTAATACCGATCTTACGTATGATTTATTTGGATTTAGAAAAACTCTAGGAAATTTGTTGAATGGATATGTAGAGAGAGACATGGGAATTTTTATACAGGTTCAGGCCTTCTTCTGGGAGAATAATAACTCTATGTCCTATGTAGTTATTGCTTAGAAAGATGTGTACAACTGAGAATAATGCAAAAAGCCTAGCACTATCTCCTGATCCAATGTGTTCTCTCCCTTTTCCTCTTCGACATCAACCTTTATATAGTTGACGAAGCGGCGGCCGCTGTCCCATGCTAGAAGACGCCTCAACGCTTCGGGAGATAACGTTTGATGGAAGATATTGTCATAGAGACGTGTGGCTCGTTTGTCGTGTGACAGTTGTTGTTAGAGAGAGATTGTGTGCGGTTATTAGGAATTAACGCATGTTCTAATCGCCTTATCAGATGACCCCACGATGAAGTAGGTCATTGAAAACAAGCTAGTTGAGAGTATGTTGCTTGCAGAAAGATCCACAACCACGAGGTGGTCGTAGGAAGACTTATGATCAAGAAGTAGTTGTAGTAAGACCTACGACTATGTGGTCGTAGGAAGACTTATGACGAAGGGGTAGTCGTAGTAAGACTTACGACTATGTGGTCGTAGAAAGACTTATGACCAAGGAGTAGTCTGGTAAGACTTACAACTATGTGGTCGTATAAAGACTTACAATCAAGTGGTCATAGTAAAGCTTACGACTATGTGATCGTAGGAAGACTTACGACCAAGGAGTAGTCGCGGTAATACTTAAAACTATGTGGTCGTAGAAAGACATACGATCAAGTAGTCGTAATAAGACTTATGACTACCCTATGAAATCTCTACCATATCGTTAAGGGGTATACTTGAAGAATATGATGACGTAATCATTAGAGGATTACTATATCCTCGTCACCTAGCCCCAAACTTCAAGTGAAAGTGACTTACTTGAGAAAAAGAAGTCATAAAAAAGTCTATAACCATAGGGTGGTCGTAGAAGAAGAGATGGTCGAAAGCAAAGTCTTTTTGATTCTCTTAGACTAAATCGATTTTGGTCAATAAGGTAATTTTGCTTGAGTTGTAAAGACAGACAGACTTTAAACAGAGGAGTTAATGAATTCCAATCGATTTTTGCCGATTTGTCCGGCGGATCGGTTCTCGAGATAACTATTTAGTTCCCAAGACAGATAACTTATACGGTTTTAAAAGCTTACCTTAGGGTAACTTTTGGTTTCCTTAAGTCATCTTCTTCCTTCAATCTCTTCCAATCCAAACCAACCACTTGGAAAAATGACTAAGTCATCGTTCAATTGGTCGGTGTCGGAGATGGACAATACAAAATTGAGGGAGTTTGAGAGTGCTGACAAGATTCCTCCACGGAAATTCGTTAGGTGGATTGAAGCTACCGGACAAAGCTGGCCATCAGGGGAGATTAGGCAAATCCCGGTGTTCCAGGCATACTGTGAGTGCGACCTCAGTCTTCCAACTCATCCTTTTCTTACAGTCATACTCAAATACTTCGGGGTCGAATTGGTGAACCTGGTTCCCAATTTGATTACTATGTTAAGCGTATTCGTGTAACTGTATGAGGCTTATCTGGGGATTCCTCTGGATCTCGAACTCTTTCGTTATTACTACGAAATGAGTCAGCAGACCAAAATCACCAGGAGCTACAGTCTGAAGCTCCACGATGGCAAGACGGAATAGTACATCCAGATGTATACTCAGTCTTCATGGCCGGGATGGAAGAAGCAGTGGTTTTACTGGGAGACACCAGAGAAGACATCCTTTCTTTCGTGTGGAAGGCTGCAAAGAATAATAGTCTCTGGAATTCGATCCCTAAGGACCTCACCCGAATAGTTCCTTACATCTTAGCTATCAAAGAGTTGAGGGACAAGGGTCTTACGGGTTGGCATGTGGTGAAGGAATTCATCACGCGTCGAATCAGCCCTTTAAAGCATCAAGAACACCCCATGTGGATGTACTCGGGCGACTCGGATCCGACTAGGGATTACGAGAACGGTAAGTGACTCTCGTACTCGTATTTGTAATTAAATTACTTCTTTTAAGCACTCTATATCGACCATCATGTCTGTATGAACAGATCTTGATTTGGGGGAATCAATTCTCGGGTCAAGGGTGTTTGCGAGAAGACTCCTTCACTTGAAGTGGAGGCTCCTCGTATTCTGTTGGATATATCCACTAAAGAAAAAGAAGAACACCTAAAGGTAATTGAAAGATTGATTTTGTTTTTTGGACTACGTAGTCATATAGAATGACTGAATAATATTCTTCTTTCTCTCAGAAAGTAGGCATGAATAACCATCAGGATGACCAAGGGGTCAAACTGATGGTTATTGGAGAAGAGGCAGAGAAAGCTAAGGCTCCTCCGGCCAAGATACCTCAGTTGATAAAGGCTGTCGGCAAGAAGAAAGGGAGGACGAGCACTGTCGTTCCCCTTTCTATCCTTCCTTCTACTGCTCCAACGCCCCCGTCAAACAATTTTTTGCGGACGTAAGTATCGCAAGTGAGATAGGGCTGTTGTATTCGAGCATTCGACTCCTAAGATCAAGGTACCATTCTATTACGATACTGAAACTCTCTCAGTAGGCGCTTCTCGAGGCTTGGTCAAGCAACTCGAAAAGGAAAACTGAAAAAGTTTTGTATCCTTTGTGAAGGAGAGTGTTGCAGCTGCAGAACTTGCAATTGAGAAGAAGACCACCCTTCAAGTGGTCAAAATTGGTTTCGACTACCAGGACAGGCAAGAGGGACAAGGAGTAGTAACTCTTGCTCCAGACCTTCGACATAATATGGTCGAAGGTGTTCTCGTATGACCAGACATGGTCGAAGAGAAGAAGTTGAAGAAACTAGTATATGGAAAAGTTTCTTCTAAATTCAAGATACAGTAGTACCACATGTATAGGTCGGTATTACCGACCTGCAGTAGTACTGCACGGGTCGAGTAGTAGTACCGCTTCTATTGGAAGGTTTTAGGGCAATATCAAATCATGATTTCAACAGATTTTTGACATGGATTGATCCATGAAATAGATATAATATGTCACCAAACACTAGTTTCTACCATTTTACCCAAAAAATTTCAACTGTTTTATCCACATTATGCCCAAACCCTAAAAATTAAGCTAGGTACCAAAAATGAGGCAAGAGATGATTTCAAAGATGATTACCTTGAGGTAAGAAGGAGAAACAATCTTAGTCACTGAGATTCAACAAGGTTCTCAAGAGATCTTCAAAAACTTGGGAGATTTAAGAGGTGGATTTGAGGGAAAGTGAGGAAAGGAGAGAGGGATTGCTTTCGGTAGGGTTGCAAGAATAGAAATCGATTGGTCCTTAGGGTAGATGAGAGGAGAAGATAAGGCATCAGTTACTATTGATTTTGGGACCACTTGATAAGGTGTAGTAGTACCGCAAGTTAAGGCTAGTCGTACCACTTGGCGGTAGTACCTCAGAGACAGTGCGGTAGTAGCTTTCCCTGAAGTCATATGTAAAGATTTGAAAAATGCAAATGATCCTTAATTGACGCTCAAAAAGACTTTTTTCATGATCATTATGCATAGAATTGATAATAAACAACCAAGTAACACAATTTTTACTAAAATAGAGATTTTCTTATGAAAATGGTTTCAAATTTGGTTTTCTTAAGACTTTCAAGAACTCCACAAAACGAATGGCATGATGCATGATCTCAAGTAAATTTGGTTTTCTTAAGACTTTCAAGAACTCCACAAAACGAATGGCATGATGCATGATCTCAAGTAACATTGGAATAATATATGACATTTAACTGATTCCTCAATTTGCAAAAAACGCTTTTCATCTAAAGGTTTTATGAAGATATCGGCTAATTGGTCTTTGGTCTGTATGTGGTTAATGACCATATATCATTTTCTCACATGATCTCTCAAGAAATGGTGGGGGATATCTATATGCTTGGTTTTGAGTGTTGGACCAAGCTATTTGCTATCTTTACGACATTATCATTGTCACACAAAAGAGACATTTTATTGAATTTAAATCCATAATCCATTAAAGTTTGCCTTATCCAAAGTAATTGAGCACAAAAACTACTCATGAAAACATATTCGACTTCGACGGTTGATAGTACTGTGGAGTTTTGTTTCTCGGATGACCATGACACTAATGACCTTTTTAGTAGTTGACAACTACCAGATGTGCTTTTTCTATCCACTTTGCAACCCACATAATCGAAATCCAAATACCCAATTAAATTAAATTTTGCACTTTTGGGATACCATAAGTCAATGCTAGAGGAATTCTTTAAATATCTAAGAATTCTTTTTACGGTTATTAAATGGATTAGGTGATGCTTAAAATCTTGAACACACGCAAACACTACACATAATATCAGACCTAGATACGATGAGATAAAGCAAACTACCAATCATTGATCTATAAGGCTTTAAATGACCATATATCATTTTCTCACATGATCTCTCAAGAAATGGTGGTGGATATCTATATGCTTGGTTCTTGAGTGTTGGACCAAGCTATTTGCTATCTTTACGACATTATCATTGTCACACAAAAGAAACATTTTATTGAATTTAAATCCATAATCCATTAAAGTTTGCCTTATCCAAAGCAATTGAGCACAAAAACTATTCACAAAAACATATTTGACTTCGACGGTGGATAGTACTGTGGAGTTTTGTTTCTTGGATGACCATGACACTAATGATCTTTCTAGTAGTTGACAACTACCATATGTGCTTTTTTTATCCACTTTGCAACCCACATAATCGGAATTCAAATATCAAATTAAATTAAATTTAGCACTTTTGGGATACCATAAGTCAACGCTAAAGGAATGCTTTAAATATCTAAGAATTCTTTTTACGGTTATTAAATGGAATTCTTTAGGTGATGCTTAAAATCTTGAACACACGCAAACACTACACATAATATCAGACCTAGATACGGTGAGATAAAGCAAACTACCAATCATTGATCTATAAGGCTTTAAATTTATCAGTTTACCTCCCTCATTTAGGTTGAGATGACTGTTGTCACCATGGGAGTCTTGATGGACTTTGCGTCTTCCATGTCAAACTTCTTGATCAAGTCTTTCACGTACTTTGTTTGGCTCACGAAGGTTCTATCCTTTAGTTGCTTGATTTGAAGTCCAATAAATAGCTAAGCTCTCCGATCAAGGACATATCAAATTCCCTAGACATCATATCACCAAATTCTTTGCAAAAATCTTGATTAGTAGATCCAAATATAATATCATCAACATATATTTGACATATAAAGAATTCATTATCTATAACTTTTGTAAATAATGTTATGTCAACCTTTCCGATTTTAGATCCTTTTGAGAGTATAAAATCTCTAAGACGCTCATACCATGCTCTAGGAGCTTGTTTGAAACCATAAAGCACCTTGGAGAGTTTATACAAATGATTTGGGTTTTTGGAATCCATAAAACTAGGCGGTTGTTTAATATATACAAGTTTGGATATTTCGCCATTTACAAAAGCACTTTTAACATTCATTTGAAAAAGTTTAATATCAAAACATGAATCCTTGAGCTACGGGAGCAAATATTTCATTAAAATCCAAACCTTCGACTTCTGTGAATCCTTGAGTAACCAACCTTACCTTGTTTCTTACCACAACACCACTCTCGTCTTGCTTATTCTGGAAGATCTATTTTATACCAATCACGTTGTGTTCCTTGGATCTCTCTACCAATGTCCAAACATTGTTTTGAGCAAAATTGCTGAGTTCTTCATGCATAGCATTCACCTAATTTAGATTGTCGAGTGCTTCATCTGCATATTTTGACTAAAGAGAAAAAGTAAACGAGTAGTGTTCACAAAAAGAAATGACATGAGATCGAGTTTGAACTCTCTTACTTATATCATCCAATATTTAGTCTATTGGAGGATCATTTGCAATTGCATTGTGAATCTTTGGGGGGTAGGTTTGGTGGTTGTTCTTCTTCGTTTTGTTCTACTTCATCCACTTGAATTTGATTTGGTGTGAAATTTGTAGAGGGTTCGACTTGAGTGGAGGACGGTGAGTTATTCAAATCTTCTTTTGGTTTAATGTCGCCTATTTGCATGGTTTTTATGGTTTGTCTCAACTCTTCATCACCTGTACCATCTAAATTTTCTTACTCTTCTTGAGAGTTATTAGTTTTATCAAATTGTACATCATATGTTTCTTCAACTAAACCAGAGTTTTTATTGAAGACATGATATGGTTTACTATTTGATGAGTAGCCAAGAATAAATGCAACATTGCAACAACTTTAAAATTTAAAAAGATGAACACATTTCCCCAAAATGAAACATTTGCAATAAAAACATGAAAATAGGAAATATTTGGTTTTCTTCCAATGAAAAGCTCATAGGAAGTCTTTTTCAAAAGGCGATGCAAATAAAGATGATTTATGGCATGCCAAGTCGTATTGACTGCTTCTGCCCAAAAACTATCGGAAGTGTTACATTCATCAAGCATTATCCTACCCATTTCAATTAATGTGCAAATTTTCTTTCTACTACTCCATTTTATTCCAGAGTGTAAGTTGCGGAAAACTCATGCTTTATTCCAATTCATCACAAAAATCCTCAATTTTAGTGTTCTTAAACTTAGAACCATTATCACTACGGATTTTCTTAATTTTCAAATTGAATTAATTTTGGGCCCTTTTTGCAAAATTTTTGAAAATGTCGGAGGCTTTGGTTTTGTCACGTAAAAAGAAGACCTAAATATATCTTGAGTAACCATCTACAATGACCAAATAATAGCTATTGCCTCTGATGCTCTTATAGGTTATTGGCCAAAAAAATTCATATGTAAGAGATCCAATGGCCCAGAGGTAGACATGATACTCTTGGAAGGATGAGAGTTTGCGACTTCTTCCCAGCTTGGTAAGCACTACACAATCTATTTTTCTCAAACTTCACATATTTCAAGCGAACAACTGAGTTATATTTGAAAACCTTTTTAAGTTGAATCATTCCCACATGACCTAGTCTTCTATGCCAAAGCTAATCCAAAAAAGTTTTTGCAATTAAACAAGTTGTTAAGCAAGAATGTTTTGAGGAGAAATCAACCAAATAAAGATTTTCAAATCTAAAACCTTTAAAAACTAAATCTCCTTTCTTTTCATTTGAGATAACAACATCATTTTGAGAGAATGTGCTAGTAAGATTGAGATCACATAATTGAGCGATGGATAGCAAATTAAAATTCAATGTCTTGAGATACATTAGATATGGAAAAGTCATTTGAGATAGCGATTTTACCCAATCATATTACCTTTCCTTTGCTATTATCTCTAAATGTGATTCTCTCGTTACTTCCACTCTCAAATGTGGTGAACATCCTCTGGTCTCTGGTCATATATTGAGTGCACCTGCTATCAAGTATCCAATGCCTTTCACCGGCCTTTTAGTTTACCTACAAAAGGGAATCAAGTTCTTTTAGATATCCAAATTTATTTGGGTCCTTGATGATCAGTAACCAAGCCTTTGGACACCCAAATATCATTCTTTTTAGCGTCTAAAATTGAAGTACCAATAAACTTAGTAATAACTTTACCATCCCTAGATTTCTTGAGCATGTAGTAAGAATTATAAATACTAAAGGATGGGGTCTTACCAATGGGACACGATTGTTGCAAATGTCCCACACCTTAACACTTTTGGCAATACTTGCCATTTTCTTTCATAAATCTTGTGGGCTTGTAAATATCCTTCTTACCTTTTTTGGGTACAAACTCATTCAAAAACTTGTTAAGGGTAGCCTTTCCCTTAAAGCATCTTTCCAAACTTTTACTTAGCTTGATAACTTGCTCTTTTAGATCATTGTTTTTAACAATAAGCAATGGATCACATGACTTAGCCATAAAATGATTATAATCAATTTTGGAGCAACATGGCATAGTTAACAAATCATCACATGAAGTAGAGGTGCTAGTCTTAGAAATATCATTAGAAGCAATTTCTACACTAGGCATATCATTTAAGATATCATAAGTAATTCCTACATTTGAGTGAGATTTGTTTAAATCATTTAGAAGGATAGAGTTATGAGCTTCTTTTAGCTTCTTATAAGAATCTTTTAGAGAGAGATATTCTCTCTTTAAGAGCTTAAATTTGACTTCTTTTTTTCAAGAAATTTATTCAATTCTTCAAGCATATCCATTAATTCATCATATGTAGGCTCATCATTTTCAATGGATTTTACTTTGACTCCTTTTGCCATAAAGCATGTAGGAGAAGAAAAGAGTGATGGAGCCTCCTTTATGGCGATACCGATAAGACATTTTTTCTTGGAGGACTCATCATCATCGGAGTTGGATTACTCCTCGTCGGAGTTCCACTCTCCAATACGAGCTTCATTTTTGTCGTCCTTTTGAAGCTCCTTAAAAAGCTTCTTCTTACCATTAAAGTCTTTCTTGTTAGATAACTTAGCTTTGTCATCCTTTTTGGTTGGGCAATGAGAGGCAATGTGCTCCTTCTTATCATGCTCATTGCAACATATGTTGTTATAGCACTTGTTGTTGTTGTAAGAATGCTCCTTCTTGATCTTGTCATAGTTACCTCTTCAATTTGAGCGCCTCTTCATGAATTTCTTTAGTTTTCTCACAAGGAGATCCAATTCCTCCTTGGAGTCATCTTCATCATCCCCTCGTGTCATCACTTGACTCTGCTTTTGCTTGAAAGTAGTGACCTTCTTAGAGGTGGATTGCTCCAAAAACTCATCCTTATCCTTCTTATATAACTCATTAGTTATGAGGTTGCCCAAGAGGCCGGTTGATGTCATCCTCGACAACGCAGGTGAGTTGAGGAATAGAGTCACTAATGTCTCGTACTTCTCTGGTAGAGCCATAAGTGTCTTACGTACAATATCAACATCGGATAGATTAGTACCTAGGCAGCTAGGCCCTTAAGCTCATTCACAATGTTATTGAGACTTGAATACATTTCGTTAATATCTTCATGAGGCAACATTGTAAATATCTCATATTTGATCGGAGTCTATGCAATTTTGTCTCTTTGACCGTGGATGTGCCCTCATAAATTTCTGAGAGGGTAGTCCATATATCATGAGCGGTTTCCAAATTGCTCACTCAATTAAACTCATATGTATTCAAAGCTCCAAAAAGAGCATTCATCGCTTGAGCATTTAAATAAGCATTGCGCTCCTCATGATCCGTGGGGTGTGATGGATCAATAGGCATAACACAACCCTCATTTACAATCCTCCATATATTAGGGCTCATGGTGTTTAAATAAATAGACATTCTAATATTTCAATAAGCATAATTTGACCCATCAAATAAAGGTGTCTTGCCTATGGAAATACCCTCACTAGCCATCCTTTTCTCTCGTAGACAGTTAAGCCCAAATAAACGAAAGATCAAACTCTGATACCACTTGTAGGATCAAGGATAACCAACTAGAGGGGGTGAATAGGAAGTTTTAACAAGTATGAGCAAAACAAAGTTTCTAGCACAAGTCAAGAAATAAACAACTTAAGTTTCACTAAGGCACCACAAGTAATGTCTCTACTAAATACAATTCTAGCTACATAAATTAATTCAATTTCAAGAGCAAGGAATACAAATGCGGAAAAGTATTGACCCATCAAAATAAAGGTGCCTTGCCTATGAAAATACCCCCACTAGCCATCCTTTTCTCTCTTAGATGGTTAAGCCTAAATAAACGAAAGATCAAACTCCGATACCACTTGTAGGATCAAGGATAACCGACTAGAGGGGGTGAATATAAGGTTTTAAAACGTTGTTGTTCTAATTACTAAATTTAACAAGTATGAGCAAAACAAAGCTTCTAGCACAAGCCAATAAATAAACAACTTGAGTTTCACTAAGGCAGCTATGTCTCTACTAAATACAATTCTAGCTATACAAATTAATTCAATTTCAAGATCTAGGAATGCAAATGCAGAAAAAGTAAAGACAAGGAATAACCACAATAGAGACATCAGAAGTTTTTCCCATGGCATCGAAGACTTACCGGTTTTCACAAGTTCACGTTGAGGTAAGCCCAAATAGATTGGATTGCCTCCATAAATTAAGCCTTAAGAACCTCAATCCACTAGTGTTGCTCTTCCTCTAATTTGGAGAGGGTGAGCACAAAACCACTCACAACGGTGTTGGGCCTCTTCACAATCTCCTTGTAGAGATCACCGCACAATCTTCCTCTAAGCTATCTAGGTGCTGGCAAATACTAAGAGTAATAAACCATAGCTCACACTTGAAGGAAATCAAGTGCCAAAGGATAAACTAATGAATGAATGCATTTGAATACTCTCAACTATCTTAAAATGTGAAAATTGGCAAATAAGTAGTTGGGAGTGCACAAGAAGCTTAGTGGATATTCAATAAAGTGTTCTCTGATGTGGTTGGTGCTGGTGAGAGGGTATTTATAGCCCCTAACAATAAATTCGACTGTTTGAGCATTTCTCCTAAAAAATTCAGCAAGTGCGGTACTATCGTCATATATCAGCCATCACTACTGCACCTAGAGTTTAACGGTTATATGTAGCTCTACTAATGCTTTTGAACTAGCCGTTACCGACTGGTGTGATGCTACCGATTTCCAAGGGAACAAAAATGCTTTCAAAACACACCATTCTAAAAAAAAGTACTATCATGTAACAAACGGTCATACCGGGGTGTGCTACTATCGCACCTTGCTTACGGTCATACCACTGGGCGGTAGTACCGCCCCACAATTACGGTCATACCTTTTTTTTTAGAGTGCATAGATAGCTTTGAAAACATATTTTCAAATGCATGCATGACCTTTAATTGATCCAAATGGCACAAGATAAGCATTCAAGTTACTAGTTATGATCACTCTTTATAGTACGACGTCTACCCTAAAACCTAGTCTTTCAACCAATCATCAAGGCCGGTAAAGTGTAAAAGGATCCTAGACTACATACATTGTACCTTTGTCTTGAGCCATGTTGATCTTTTGTCATTCATAGCATGCCTTTCCAGTCATCTTTCGAAATCTGGGACTAAACTTTTCAATTATCTCATGTTAGTCCCTTTAGCCAATGCTGTCATTAATTACCAAAACCATTTCTAGGGGCCTAGATGTTTTCACATGGTTATGCACTTTCTTTATCCGAAACATCGAGGGGTCTAGAGATATCTTCCCTGTTATGTATGAGGAGCAAATCATATATCTGACCAATCACTACCCAGTTGTGGTGTAGCATTTGGCAACACCTAAATGAACTACTATACATGTAGATAACTATAGTGATCTTATGTGTAAGGATTATACAACATAATTGTTTGAGACCAACTGATGACACATAAGACATAACAATTTCAATAGTATCTGATGGTGGGTCAATCCAACATCATGTTCTCTAACATGTGTCCATATTATTGATTTAATATCCATATATCTATGACCGATGAAACATGATCATTAATCAATACATGTGCTGGTCTTATAAGTTATTAGTGTTCTGACCAGTGATATCCGACCAGAGATCTCTTTAGAATGATATCATATAACAAGTAAATGGCTTCACCAATAAGTCACATACTTACTAACCTTTATAATAATTCATTCAAAGAACATAATAATATTTATTCAAAATACATACACATAAAAGTAATATAGTCATCTCTATGATTGTCTCTAGGGCATATTACTAACATGTTATGATCTCTTTAATCTTCAACAATTCCTCATTGTAATATGCTTCTAATGAATATATTTTCAGAGTATTAAAAAATAGGGCACTGCATCATCTAATTTATTGCAGGATGGGCACGTTCTTTAAGCTAAATCCAACCTATCCATGTTTTTAGGTTTTCACGAGCATTTCCCTATGCTCCAATCTTTCATATATACCTGTAGCAGTATCTAAACTAGTGATTCTTAACCAATTTCCCTGGATCGGTTGCTCTTTTCTTTTTTGCTATGACTGAATTGGTTGTGTTTTTTAGAATGTTTTGTACGAATAATCTATTTTTTAATCGAAATTACAGAAAAATACCCGCAGAATTTTTTTTACAAAAATAGGCTCCAGTCGCCCCCATTGGATGATTGGACCCTTTCGCCCAACTCAGCGGCAACATCTGGCGGATCTGGTAACTGTTGGGCGATTATTGCAGTCGTCCCACCGTTGGGCGACGTAAGTCCAGTTGCCCAACCGTGTGGCAACTAGGGGTGGGTTAAAAGCGCGGCGAGCTTGGCCGCCGCCGAAGCACTGCTTCCATTCGACCGAGCGAGCGCGAGAGAAGAAGAGAAGAGAAAGGAGAGGAGAAGAGGAGGGGGAGAAGAGGAGAGGGAGAGGCGAAAAGAGGAGAGGGAAGATTTAGATCCAGGTAATTTTTTGTATATTACTTTTGTTAGTGTTAGTAAAAACTGTAGAAAATGTAGTGTAGAAATTTTGTATAGTATTTTTGGTATAGACATTTTAGTGTAGAAAATTTAGTATAGACATTTTAGTATAAACATTTTAGTGTAGAAAAATTTAGTGTAGAAAAATTTAGTATAGACATTTTAGTGTAGAAAAAAATTAGTATAGACATTTTAGTATAGAAAAATTTAGTATAGACATTTTAGTGTACAAATATTTAGTATAGACATTTTAGGGTAGAAAAATTTAGTATAAATATTTTAGTATAGAAAAATTTAGTATAGGCATTTTAGTGTAGAAAAAAATTAGTATAGACATTTTAGTGTAGAAAAATTTAGTATAGGCATTTTAGTGTACAAAAATTTAGTATAGATATTTTAGTGTACAAAAAATTAGTATAGACATTTTAGTATAGAAAAATTTAGTATAGACATTTTAGTGTAAGAAAATTTAGTATAGATATTTTAGTGTAGAAAAATTTAGTATAGATATTTTAGTGTAGAAAAATTTAGTATAGACATTTTAGTGTAGAAAAATTTAGTATAGTAATTTTGTGACCGTAATGTATAAATTAATTGTGCGGTGATATTTATACGTATTAGAAAAATCGGTAAATATTGAGGATAAAAATTAATCATGCGCGTTTTTTGTAGTGGATTACGACGCGTTTATTTTGGTTCTTTATAAGTGCTAGCTTGAACTCTTTTTGCAGGCATGGCTCATGATGGTCGTGATTCAGACTGGCGGTACCCGCTGTCATTTAACAAATATTAACATACCGGTTTTCTCCGCACACGAATTCTCAGCGTATGTCACTTACTAGCGTATGTACTGCTCGTTCTACGGTCAATCGTTCGTAAAAAAAATTATCTAAATCTTTTTATGCACGTACAATATACAATGAACATAAACTTTTATTACAACTCCAGCACATGTTGTATCAGTTTAGAACTACAAAATTCACAAAATTTAAAACATTCACGGAGAGCTGAGTGCAGTCGCCCAATAGGTAGGTGACTGCATTAAAGTCGCTCAATGGGGGGCGACTGCATGAAAGTCGCTGAATAGATGGGTGACTGCATGAAAATCGCTCGAGGGTTATGCGACAGGAGCTCTGTCGCCTGCTGGTTGGGCGAAAGGCTCCAGTCGCCCAATGGTTGGGCGACTTGAGCCTATTTTTGTAAAAAAAAATTTCCACGGGTATTTTTCTGTAATTTTGATTAAAAAATAGATTATTTGTACAAAAAATTCGTGTTTTTTAAGGTCTGAATTGGTGTTCTTTTTATTTTTACCAAAAAATAGTTTCATCACATCTTAGCTTAGCTCTCAACGACAGCACGTGGAGCATGCTTTATATTGTTTTGTTTCACAGGTTGAATTGTTAGCGACAATGAAAGGTGCTTATCAAACCTACTAATGTAAATTGTGTGCTACACAAATCGTTCAAGCAAACGTCAACTTAGACCATCATACATTTGTCTATGCAAGTAATCAAATAAACTCTTGTATCATCCTATTAAAAAACTCTTGTATCCTCTTATTATCTGATAATCCAAACAACCAATCAAGCCACTTATTTGCGATACGCCTCAACTATAGATGTATAATGATAATCAAACTAATATTTAGATGATCATAGTGCTAATCAAACTTATTTACTTATAATCATCTCTTAATTTACCGTCAACCAAACACTACCGCTTATAATAGCCTATATGGACAAACCAAACTACATTCACAAAATCAATAAAATATTATAGGGCAAATAATCAAATGCACACTAGCTGTAGGGTACCAGACAAATAAACAAATATTTCTAAAAAATATAACCGTCGACCGATGTAGAGATGGCAACAGGCACAAACCCGCTGGGTTTTGCTATCCCAAACCCGTGCCCATGAAAGTTGGGCGTGCCCGCTAAAAAACCCATGCCCGTGATTTGCATGATTTTTGCTCGGACCCATGCCCACTCTGCACTCTGGTACCCACGGTCGCCCGTGCCCGACAACAGCTGTGCAGATTGCAGACAGTGCAGTGCTTAGCAAGTCAACAATAAGTTCAATTTATATGCTACTATGCATGAAACAAGCAACGATAAATCCACAATGCACATCACTAGTTCACTCCATCAATTTTCAGTTAATAGTTCACTGGTATAGCATATCATTACAAGTTCACAGTTCACAACTCAGTTAAAACCAAAAGGAGAGACATCAACTGCTCCTTGTACTTGACTAATGGGCTATGGGCTGGGCTGGTTAGCTTGGGAGGCTGGGAGCCTGGGTTTATAACTCCTATGGATCGTGTTTATATTACCCATGGGTTTACGGGTTTGGGTACTATAGGAACGCACCCGAACCCGGCAGACCCGATGGGTTGGGCTTTTTGCCCATTAAGAGACCCATGGGTTAGAAAATTGACTCAGACCCATACCCTAATAGAGTAAAAATTCATTGGGTATCGGGTTTCGGGTACCCATTGCCATCTGTAGACCAATGGCTGCAAAGAACAGCATGTGGGTGAAATTTTTATCTTTTTTTTGCGCCGGCGAAGAAAAATATTTGCGGCTGCAGTGGCGCGAGTGACGGCGACCGATCCCTGTGCGCCCACAAGACGGGATTTTTTTCACCGCCGAACGCCCGATTCCAACATATTCCATGTCTTGTCCGATCCAATAATGATGTGCGAGTCGCTAATGCGCACGAATTAGCCGCAAGATTTTTTTCTCCCTCTCCCCTCCCCCAATTGGGGTTTTCTTGACGATGGACGGAGCCACAGAAATGCGGGCCAAGAACAGCCTTTAATTTTAGCCAACCGCAGGGAGGAGAGAGAAGCCTGGGCAGCCACTCGCCCGCCTCCAAGAAATCGCAGCGATCTGTCTAATCGCGGCTGAATTCGATTGTTTTTTGGTTCCAAGAACCAATTCGGTTTGGTTTATTGGGCGGTGGGAGGAGGATGCAGTGGGTGGGCCTGAGCCCGCGGGCGACGGCGCTGACGGCGGTGTGGATGAGGCAGAGGCCAAGAACCGCGAGGTGGCCGCGGGGGAGCTCGTCCGCGGCGCGTCGGGCGGTGGTGGCGGCCGCGTCGTCGTCGTCGCCGTCGTCGGATGCGAACTCGAACTTGCCGGGGAGGGACGAGGAGAGGGAGGAGACCGCGCGGAGGGAGAAGGAAGAGAAGACGGCGGCGTCCTTGATGATGAGGAGCCAGAAATACGCCATGCTCAAGCAGCAGCTCGCCGTGGCCGCCCAATTCGAGGTACAATACAAGGAGACAATACATTCATTTCTCAGGAGGCAAAAAATGCAATCGATCCATCAAAACTGGGGCTGCTCGTTGACTGCAAATTGGAATTTGTTGCAGGATTATAAGGAGGCAGCGAGGCTGAGAGACTCGCTGAGGTCGTTCGAGGAGGAGGAGCCCGTCCTGCGTCTCCGCCGGTTGCTGAAGAACGCGGTCGAGGAGGAGAGGTTTGAGGTATTGTACTCATACATCACCATTATCGTTAGTCCTACGAATTAGCTGGTTTTGGTTGTTACATGTCCAAAGAAGAACCTTTAGAATTCCCCATTAGACATTAGCAAAGTTGGGTAGTGGATACACTTTGATGGATTGTTCCAACCAGTCTTCGTAACAATGTCTGATTAAACCGAAGAGGTGCAGGTTCGGTTTGGTAGGTCTCTGCTTAAAAGAGTAGGGTATGCTGCACTGTTTTTGTCTTCAATGCTGACAGCAGCTTATGATGATAACTGATGTGTTCTTGTGCTGACCATAGATTCAAAAATTTAGTTGGATGTCTGGCTCTTTTCTCCCACATGTTTGATGTTGAAAATGAGAGGAAGTCTTGAGACAGTCACTTATGATGATAACTGATGTGTTCTTGCGCTGACCACAAATTCAAAAATTTAGTTGGATGTCTGGTTCTTTTCTCCCACATGTTTTATGTTTGATGTTGAAGCATGTACTCTTACTCTCTCCTCTATTCCACTCTCATGGTTGGAATTTTGCCTTCTCTATTCCAATCTCATGGTTTCATCTGTGAATTGGATCAATACTTAGTGATCAATTTGTGCCACTTCACTGTTATAGTTATTTAAATAAGTATTTATGTAGATTTTTTGTCTCGCTGGTCAGCATTCTAGCAAACATGTTTTGTTCATCTCTTAGGGTTCTATCCCTGTTAATGAATTTTTTTTACATTCATGTTTCCCAGGATGCTGCCAACTATAGAGATGAATTGAAAATTTTGGCCCCGCACTCCCTCCTCAAATGTTCTAGTGATGCTACAACTCTGGTATCTTCTTCTAGTTGAATGTTCTAGTGATGCTACAACTCTGTCATCTCCCTTTCAATTTGTAAATTACTACGGTTTCCTAGAAAAGCATCTGGCTGTTTGAAAACTTAGGCTTGAAAACTTAGGCTTTAGGAATCACTATCATTTTCTATGACAGTATTTGATTGTTGAAAATTTTCCAGCTTGTTATGCGAGCAAGAATTCACCAGAAAACTTAGTCTCATGTGATTAAAAATAGCTCGGACAGGGAAAGAAAAAAAAGAAACTAACAGGGTCAAGGTTTTCAGGAAATTGTTTCTGTCTGACTTGGTCAAAACTGCACCCTTGGGCATCACCTTGGTTTCTCCACATGTTTTGACACTCCATTTTCCCTTTGAACAAAATCTCATCCATTACTGGTGTCATGTTCATTGTCCCCTTTTTTCTATATATTCAAGCATGCATGTAGAAAATGAAGACTACAATATCCATTCTTTGGATGTGCTTTGGTTGATATGAAATTCATTGGACCATGTAATAACTTTGACTGCAACTTGCATTTTTAGTGGCTTGAAGCCTGGAACTTTTGATGGGGACATCTAATGATCTGGTTCTACAATGCTATTTCATGTGTAGAACTTGAAATGGTTTTATTGCAATATGTTGGAAGTTCTGATATTAAATCCACCAAGGAATCCTAGGTTTCCAGTAAATGTGTTACGGAATGAAATAATGATCAAACTGATTTTGCTTTCTCATAATCTTTGTAGTGGCACTATATTTTAGTAATATAGATCAAGTATTTCTTCACATCCCTTGATTGAGTTCATCTTAATTTCCTAATATAGTTGGGCTGTTAAATTTTAGGGGATAAGAGTTCAAGTCAGGAGTATCTATATTGAAAGCCGGAGCCAGCCTTTGAAGGGACAGTTCTTTTTTGCCTACAGAATCAGAATCACAAATAACTCTCAACGCCCTGTTCAGCTTCTCAGAAGACATTGGATTATCACTGATGCAAATGGAAGGACGGAGAATGTTTGGTTAGTCTTTGCCGTACTACCACCTTACAGCAATTATCATAAGTGGATGCTAATAAGACAATCCATTGTCATGTCAGGGGGGTTGGTGTAGTGGGAGAGCAACCGGTCATATTCCCAAGGACTGGTTTTGAGTACTCATCTGCATGCCCATTAAACACTCCAAATGGGAGAATGGTAACATGACAAGTTCATTTTATCTAAAAAATTTCAACAACCTATTCCTTCACATTTGTAAAAAGGACAAATTGTAGCCTTGTAGGGGGTAGTTATGAGTTTCTAATAGTGCAAGAGATTCTTATGATTCTAATATCTCTTTAATGTATAATTTCTACAAATTATGCCCAAGACTGGCACCTTATGCTTGACTCAGTTTTGAGCTGCCACAGAAGCAAACAGGAGTGTTCAATTTTAACTAGTTATTCCCTAAAATGTATGGACCATTTGGGATAAAGCGAAGCATACCTGAAATCTGTTCTTAATTGTAGGAAGGTGATTTTGAGATGAAGCACATCGACAAGGCTGGGTCCTCGACATTCAACGTCGCAATCGCACCATTCTCTCTGTCAATCCTTGGGGACGACAACGACGTTCTCCTCTGAATGCGGTTGTCCTCTGAATGCGGTTGGGCGTCAGAACGAGTATGAAGATGGTGTTGCCAGTAAGAAATAGCACAGTACGCAGACACGCGTAATGCTGTTAGTGATGTAGTTAGAGTAATAGAATTCAGTCTTTAGTCGAAAGTGCTACTTTTTGCAAATTTTGGTGCAGAATCAGGCACGGTTTGGTGAAATATGGGAACTTCAATGATGTAAATTTGTGGCCCATAACAATGTAACATGGTGTCAATTTCACTTTTGTATGTACAGCATAGAGCCATAGAGTTTGTTCAGTGCGCAACACTCATTTTACCATCTCCTAATGATCATGGTTTTTTTTAAGTATCTGTTTCACGATGGCATTAAACAGTTTGACAGAGATGTTCTGGCCGTTGGTATAGCGAAGTACTGAGCATCTTCGGACTTGAGTTGGGCCTCAAAAGCCTAATAGTACTGGGCTAAAAAGACGTGTCAGGTTTGCCTCATCCAGAAATCCTTGGTCCAGTTGGCCCAGCATAATGGGCTTGTGTGTCTGGGCTGTGTACCTCGATACTTTTTATGGGCTGGACCGAAACCGGGCCGGGTTTAGCATGGCTCGGTTAACTACTGGTGGCCCTCGAAACTTAAACCTGCTCGGTCTTAATCCTGGCTTGGAGCTAGACCGATTTTGCTCAAGTTTGGATTTCACGAAGTTCAGAGCATAGCCCAATGTAACCGCTCTTTCTATGAGCACTACTGCAGAACGTTATAGCACTCAACCAGTGCCGCTCCTCCTCCGCCTTTCTCCGTCACTTCCCTCCCTTTTTTTTCTCTTCTCAGTGTCACCCTCCTCACATTCTTTTTCAGCGCTGGCCCAGCTCCGTGCTCCTCCTTCGTCTCCCCCGCACCCCTACCACCACCCGCAGCCGGTGGTGCCGTGGCCTCCTCGCCGCGTAGCCCCCGAACCCTCCCCTATGTGCCACCCCGCCCAACCTAACCACCACAGACGTCGCTGCCATCATCCTCCGGCTCCGCCGACGACCCTTCTATCCTACCCATCGCCCCCACCGAGCCGCCGCCTCCCCGACCTCTTTCTATGTCCGGGGAGAAGGATAGACCTGTAGTGAGGAACCAGAGCCAGAGGAGAGAGGAGATGATGGCAGCGAGGAGGGAGCAGAGGACGGGAGTGAGAGGGAGCATGAGAGGGAGCGAGCGGCGGCATGAGAGAGGGGGATGATATACCGTGAGAATAGTATACCGTTCGATAGTTTTTCTTTATTTCTATCGTAAAATGATGCAATTTGTCCACCTAAAATTTTGCAAACCGTTTCAAACTTGTTTGCAAAATGGTGGAAAGGCGCAGCCGCGCTACCACACATCATCACATAGCCTTCATCTGTGGGGTCCACTGCGACTAACCCGATTTATCTTCACATATGCTTTTATTTTAGTATAAATCTCAATAGCTAGAGGCTTTTTTTATTGCCCCCGTTTGGAACATTTCTGCAGCATTCCTACGAAATGAAATTTTAAGCCCTTCAACTTGAAGTTTCAAAAGAGTGATTTCCTTGCAAAAAATGTCCAAAGCATATGGATAAATATGATTGTATCACATACACGTCTATTCCTTCATATACATTTAGCCCCGCTCGGCTGGACTGAAAAATTTAAAAATAGAAAAAATATGCTAGCTCATCACAGACAACGCAAACGAATATGAGAAAAAGAACTGGTAAAAAAGCTCAAAAAACCAAAAGTTCAGAAAAAGACGAAATTTATAAACAGTGAAAAATAAGCAAAAAGTCAAAAGCTGAAACCAAAACGAGCGGGACCTAACACCTACCTAGTCCTTCCAATAAATAAGAACACAAACGTGTCTTCTCATTCATGTACATATACAACCACTATCTTTTAATTGAAACCTATATATTCCTTCAGTTCTAAGTTCCAACAAATAAAAACACAATATCAACTATTAAGTGTAGTGAATTAATTAGTAAATCACTGCAAAATGTGATCCCCACTCTCTCTCTTAAACGATTTTCTTTTCTAAAGTATGCCTAAAGCCAAATGGATAGATCTTGTCGCATCACAGGCACGTCTCTTTGTGCACATACATCTAAGGTACCAATTCCTTTCAACAAGTGAAGATTGTGTCTCTGTTAAATTTTGTCCTGACAGATAATGAGACACAGGCTCGACCACTCGGCGGTATGACCTCCTCAGCGAAGCTGATATGACTGCTGACCGGTCTAAGCGAGCAGCAAAATCTGGTCAAAACTCTGGTTCGACAATGGAACGTCCGACCACGGGATGTATGTACACGGGGTGGTATGACTGCTGCATGACCACTTGTGACCCCAAGGCCGATTCGACCATGTTGAAAAAGCTGATCGAAAACAGCCTGTCCGACTATATTGCATGGGTCTAGCCACTGACTGGTCTGAGCGAGCAGAGAACACTGGTCGACGGTCTGTTGTGAAGCTGGTCCGACCGCAAGTACCACTTTGTCGAAAATCTCGTTCGACTACTTTGGTCCGACCACGAGAGCAAACTGGTCGAGCACCTGATCCAACAGCACTAGTTCGACAATGGGAAGCTACTGGTCGAAAACGTTTTTCTATCCTATCTTTTTTCTTTAACGTTTTTCTATCCTATCTTTTTTCTTTCTTTGCTTTTCTAAAATAGAATTGAGCCAGATGACCATTTTTTCGACAATATGCACATTGATACTTGACTTGGTGGGTGGTCGTATCGGTCGACTTAACAACATTCGATTTGGTGAAGTTTCCTTTTTAAAAGCCAACAGTTCTAAAAATAATTTGTTTTGGTTCTGATTCTACTTCAAATTTGCCAGGTTTGAGTACCTTGGATATTTTAGGAGGGTTATTCCTAGCATGTTCAATGAAATTAAATCCTAGACCATGATTTTTCACACTAGTTCTTGACCTGTCTAGAATCATGTTCAAATTCTTCTTGCCAAACGAAAACCTCTTTAAAGTATTCTTAAGGTACTCAACTTCTTTAGTCAGAGAAGAACAGGATGAGCAGTTAACTGATTCATTCGAAATTTCCTTAGAAGCACTCGATTGAGCCAATCTCTCCTTTTTAGAAAAATCATTGAGTTGTCTAGTCAGCGCTTCTATCTCGATGTTAAGCTTCAGACATTTAGAGCAGGAGGAAGTATCATGATAAAGCATTTGTTGAATTGACTCCTGAGCTGAATTGAGTCTAGCCTGAAGCAGATCACACTTAGCACAAATTTTTTATTGAATAGAGGCATTAGACTTGAGCTTCTCTATTTCATCTCTTGCAAGTTTAGTTTTTCATCACACGAGTTGTGCTCCACTCTTAATTCATTAAATTGAATCAAAGTTGACACATTAATTTTTCTTGTAGACTCCAACTCAGAATATAAGATTTGACAAGATTCACAAGCTTCATCATTAGGAATTAAGGCTCCAAGTCTATTAATTTCAGAATTTAAACTTTCAACAACATGATCTTGATTTTTGGTTTTCTTTTTATATTTCTTCAGTTCTTCTGTCAATCTAAGCACAACACGAGATAAATCGGAGTAGGAATGTTTTACCTCATCTGGATCACTGTAGAGATCATCATCGCTGAGATCCTTACTCTTTGCCATAAAGCATATTCCTATGAAATCTGCCTCCTTGACCTTCTTGCCACTGTCATCATGACTTGCAGCTTCATCATCGCTCAAATCAATTTCCTCAAGCGCTGAAATTATTTTGTTGGCTGCCCTGCGATAATTGCGTTTCTTGTTTGGGTCAATCTTGACTTGAGAACAATGAGTTGATGCTTTGTCATCCTTGACCTCCTTCATCAGTTTAGGGCAATTTATCTTGATGTGATTTTGCTCACCACATTCATAGCATCTGATTGGACCAACTCTCTGTCTTGTTCTGATATTATTAATTGCATTGGTCACCCGCTTGGAGAGAAGTACAAGCCGCTTTTTAGGGATCTCCTCCAATTTTCATGTGAAACAGAGCATAATGCATACAAGAAACCAATAGAGGAACTAGAGGAGTCATCAGCTTGGTTAGTCACTAAACCCAGAGAATCCCACTTCTTTATCCTGGCCAAAACATCAATCTCATGTGTTTTCATCTTTGAATAAAGATCATTCAGAGTGAGTGTTTCCATGCTAACAGAATGATTGATAGTGGTGACTAACACATTGCAAATAGACATATCCAAAGAATTTAGAATTTGACGACCAGTATCAGAATAAGAATATCTGACGTAAATAGATTGCAAATCACTAACAATCTTATTAAAGCGGTCGAAAAGAGCATCTACCGATTCTCCTGGTTTCATCTCAAATTTAGAATACTCCTTTTTGAATTGATTCTGATGTACACCCTTAATAGACTTTGATCCTTCATGGTAATGGGCTAGAGTAGTTCAAATTTTATTTTTAGATTTAAGATGAGCAATTCTAACAAGCTCGTTTCTACTTAAACCTTGCAACAAAATATTTCTAGCCTTAGCGTTTACCTCTACATCAACAGTGTTTTCGATGGTAATGACAGAAGGTACTTCAAACGAATATTCAACTTTTTGCCAAATCGCATTACCTTGAGAGTGTAGAAAGACTTCCATGCGAGTTTTCTAGTAAAGATAATCTGTACCATCAAAGAATGGTGGCTTACCAAAGAACCATTCCCGATCTGACGCAATGCAACCTGCTCTGATACCACTTGTAGGACCGTATGGCGCTATCAGAGGGGACAATTGATCGACTCCACTACTTCCGCTTCGCTCAATCTCTTTGTGGTCAACAATGACTGCTTGACTGATTACTCGTTACACGGATATGCTAGTCGTTCGATCGAAAACTCGATCGCTTTGCTACGACCGCCTCTGTACGTGGTCAAACTCGCTCGTAGACTTTAGCCGCGCGGAAACCTTCGACCACTCGAATGCTTCCGCTCAAATGAGTACTAGCTGAAGACAACTGCGTGCTTGTATCGCACTCGAACAAGATCTGTTAGCAAGCTGCTGAAGATGCAAGAAGTACGATGCTTATGAAAACATGCTGCCGATTAGCTTCTTTTGGAATAAATCTGATCTATTATTTCTCTAACACATCTTTGGCTACAAAGTGCCCTCACGACACCCCTAAAAACTCCCTCGACGAAAGCCCTAAAAACTGGTTACGTTAGCCCAAGCCTCTTCCTGCTTTTATAGGCTAATGTCCCAATTGTGTCCGATTCAAACACAAACATAGCACATAATCTCTTCCTCAAATCAAGGGACCCAAAACCCTTTCCTAACATGGGTTTTATTCAAACTCTTTCTCTTCTAGCCCACAGACTCTATCCGTAACACTCACGACTCAACACGCGATGAAGCCTCCCGGATATCCCCTCCCGTAGCTCTGTCTTGCTTCACCATCCTCGATCTCCATATGCTCTAGCATTAGCTCGACCACCTTGCATGACATCCTCAACCATTTGGACCTCAGATCTCCCTATCCTAGTCCAGGCCATCCTCGTCACCGACCGTGATTATCTCCACACTTTCTTGCATATGCAAAGACCAAAGAAACATTTTTGTCAGCGAGAGGGAGAGAGGAGAAGAGGAGGGGCGGACGGCCGGATGAGCACCATGTGCGCAAGGAGGAGATCAAGGCCATCGGCCGAGAGGCGAAGGGGTAAGTGGCAACGGAAGGCCGAGATTAGCTCGGCCAGGAAGGATGCGATCTGGGCCAGCCACGTGTCAGCCTGATGGGGTTTTGGCTTTAAATTTTTTTTTAATTTTTAAAACTACTAGGAAGCTTAAAAAATACTTAGAAAATAGGAAATAAAGTATAAAAATTCTAGAAAAATACATAAAAATTCCTAGAGATGTTTTAGACTTAGGAAACATATTTTCAACTTAAAGTTGGTCATTTTAATTTTTACAAAAATAGTTTTTAGCTTTAAAGTTGAATTTTAAATTCTATAAAATTCTCAAAAATACTATAAATCAAGGAAAAAGTAAAATAACTCTTTTTGGCTTAAGGAAATGTTTAAATTAAATTTTATTAGTCTAGGATTTTAAAATAAAATCCAGATAAATCCAAATAAATTCTAGAAAACCAAAAAAATGCAATTAAATTTTTTTTGTATGTTACACTGCATATCTTTATTTCTTTCATAAGGTGGACAATGAGATGGACCGTGATATCAAAAATTACGGAGGGAAATATATATCAAGATTACATAAATTCCTTACCACCTCGACCTGCGGAGCATCTAGTCCATCGGGATCGATGACCTTCTGAGTAATTGTGTTAAAGAAATAACATAGCCTCATGATTGTCACTCGAACCTTGTTCAACAAAAATAGGATGCAATTGTGTCATTAGCACATGACAGTCATGAGACTTCATGCCAATTAATTTCAAATCTTCCATGGAAACAAGTTTCTTCATGCTGGCGGAGTGACCGGACGAAACTTTCACACCCTGCAAGTACTAGCATAGTTCGATTCTCTCAGACTTAGAGTGTAGCAAGCTAGGGAGAAGGTACGTCTGGCCTTTATCCATTTCTCTTGGTGCTAACTTGGTCCTGATGTCCATAGCGACCAAGTCACATCGTGCATTGACATTATTCTTTTTTTTGTCATGAATATTCAATAAAAGGCTAATCAAGCTATCACACATATTCTTCTCTACGTGCATAACATCAATGTAATTGCGAACTTTTAAGTGCTCCCAATAATGCAAGTTCCAAAATATTGACCTTTTCTTTCACATGTTCTTCTGATGGATCCTCAACTTATATCCCTTTCCATGTATAACATCGATATCTTTGACCATATCGTAGACCTCTTTCCCGCTAAAAGGCCTTGGAGCTGAGTTGTCCTCTTTTTTTTCATCAAATTGTTCTTCATCATGCGGTATGGGTGATACCTTGGAAGGAACCTACAGTGACGCATGTACATAGTTTTACACGAGTTGTTCATCCATACACTCTCAGTATAATCTAAGCAGTGTGGGAAAGATTGGCCTCCTTTTATACCCATCCATATCAAGTTACCATGGGCAGGAAAATCATTGATGGTGCAGAACAACATGACGTGCAAAGTGAAGTTCTCTCGTTTGTTAACATCCCATATATGTACCCATTCGTTCCATAGTGTCACAAGAACTTCCACCAATGTTGCAAGATACACATCAATATCGTTCCTATGTTGCTTCAGCCCTTAGATAAGTAGTGATATCAAAATATACTTATGCTTCATACACAGTCAAAGAGGAAGGTTGTACATGCATACATTCACGGGGCAGGTGCTATGTCAGCTGCTCATGTTACCGAAATGATTTATTCCATTGTACTAAACTCAAACCTTATACTATTCAGTTCCGCACTAAAGTGTACAAACATCCTATCAATGTTCCTCCACTGGGCAGAACCAACATCGTGTCTTATCATTCCATCTTTCTTACACTCATCTGAGTGCCAACACAACAATCTTGCATCCTTTCAGTTCCCAAATAAATGCTTCAAATGAGGAATTACAGACAGATACCACAACATCTTAGCAGAAGGTCCTTGCTTTACCTTGATGCCCTCACCGTCATCGGAGTCATTCTTACACTTGTATCGGGATGCATTGCATATCGGACAAACATGTAAGTTTGCATACTCTTTACGGTAGAGGATACAATTATTCGGATATGCATATATTCTTTCTACTTCCATTCCCAATAGACAAAGAACCTTCTTGTCTTGGTAGGTGGTTCTCGGCAACACATTTTTCTCTGAAAGGATGTTTGCTAGGAGACCTAACAGCGCTTTGAAACTCTTGTCGGATCAACCATTGCTTGCCTTCAATTTCAGCAGTTCAAGAACAGATGACAACTTTATGTATTGCGGCTTGCAGCCTGGAAGCAATGGTTTCTCCGAGTCCTCCATCAAGCTCTCAAATTAACCAAACTCTCTCTCACTATAATTCCCTTCTGCATCGCGTAGCATCTGATCCAGTTGTCATCATGCGACCTACCATCATTGAAAGCACAATCTACAACTGGCATATTGTTGTCTCCCTTGATGATGTTATAACTACCTTCTTGTATAATCTTCTCTTCACTATGATTGGTCTAACATGTATACCCCTTTTTGAAACTCATTTAAATCAAATGAGCTTCGATCTATGCTGAGTTGGTAAACATCTTCATATTATTGCAATCAATGTATAGACAGCACATATATTCCATCGCCTTCTTCAACATATCCTGCTCGGTCGCTCTTCTAAAAGCAGGCATGCTATTAATGTACTCTTCACTCATACGGTTCTCAACATACATCTAATTTCGTTCCATCTATGCTACGCATGAAAAAAAATTAGTGCCAAATTGGATTATTAGTACTACTAGCATAGCCTAATACTTACACATAATTGTCATTCACCTTATAATAAATAGTCCATATCTAAATTAAGTAGTTAGCTATGTACTATTCATGAAGCATATATATATATATATATATATATATATATATATATATATATATATATATCAAGTAATAATATATTGAAGTAAACTAGGAGTAGTGACCCATTCTTAAATTGGAGCAAACTACCAATTAAGCTAGATCTAAACATAGCTATCATCTCTCTTATACAAGGCATATAGTTAGAAGCAAATACTAACCTCTAATCCCCAAGAATAAATCAATCTACAAGCAGCTAGATCTACAAGCGGAATGATTTCACCAAACTCCCCAAAGCTAGCCACCTCCTTCAATGCAGCGCAATGAAGACAGATATGTCGGGGCCGGTCTAGCTAGGTATTAATTAATAACGTGGTGTATCCCAGACATGTCCAACCACGAATCGTCTGTAATACATAATTATCACAGACAGTTCTCATTAAGAACCGTTTGTGATAATGGTAGATTTCACAGATGGTTATTATTACGAGCCATCTATGATAATTACTTTTCATAGACGGTTTGTATTAATAACCGTTTGTGAATATACATCACAGACAATTTTAAAGTAGAATCGTCTGTGATAAATACACTACAGATTATTCTAAATGCATTCTCATATATACATAAATACAAATTCACATATATATGACACATTCTCATCTACATAAATGTAAATTCAGTAATGCCTCGGGAGTAAATATGTATTACTTTGTTGTTTTTTATCGATCAGTAATGTCGTCGATCATGTCATCATAGTGAGACCGTTTACATATATAGAAGACAGTAAATACAAATTCAACTACTTGTATTTACTTATGGCCAAACAACATGGCCAGTCGCTTATTACAAAAGATAAAAAAAGTAGAAACCTAACTACTTTGAAGTTTTTCTAGTGGCGGAGGTAGCATGATATCTTTGTCTTCAAAACTTCGTAGGCAGTGTGGTCGGCATCGGACGATTCGGGATCATAAACGAACAAAGCCTGAAATGCGTCCACCCACTGACGCGCCTGTTCAAGTGTCTCCCGAACACCCTCTGACTAAATAATCAAGTCGAATTGAGCCCATAGGCTCTCTTCTCTTTCTTGAGGGGTCTTAGGAAGGTTTACTCGGCCGCCCGCCGCCTCAACTAAGCACTCCAAGAAATGGCAAGCCTCTTAGAGACATGCAACGTCATTGTGGAGAACCACATTGATGGTGAAGTTAGCTCACTGGAAAAGGCAGACCAACCAGAAGATGCAGTAGAGGAGGATATCAAGATGGCAGACTGGAAAAGGCAGACCAACCAGAAGATGTAGTAGAGGAGGATATCAAGATGGCAGAAGGTGGCCTTCAACTGCTTTGAAAATTCCTCGGACATACAGGGGAGGACACTGTTGGCATAGTGTCCTTCCGCAGCATCCGCCAGTGTACAACTGGCAAGGTGTTCGTACAATATGGCCAAGTTGGCCATCAATGCCGGCGACAAGGAAGAGTAGGGAGCCATTTATTTATTCTTGAGACATAAGTAAGATAGGAAAGCGGCTAGCGAGGTGCTCAGATAGTATCAGCAATGTGGGGATTAACCTCTGGTGGTAAATGATCATTTTTACACAAGGAATACATTTGGTGCGTGAGATGAAGAGATGCATCAGGGAGCCGAAACAATCGAAGAGGTGCGCAACGGGGAGACGAAGCGCCATTCATGCGTACAAATACATATCACAAACGGTTCCAACCATAAGTTGTCTGTGGTACGCAACTATCATAGATGGTTTGTATTAATAACCGTTTGTGAACTATCACATATGATTCTAATTAAAAACCATTTGTGATCTCTACAATTATCATAGACGGTTTGTATTAATAACCGTCTATGAACTATCACAGACAGTTATTAACAAGAATCGTCTGTGATAGTTGCGTATTATGGACAGTATACGGTCACGCTTGGAAAACCGTCTGTGATAATTACAACACAGATGATTCCCCATGAACCATCTGTGATGAGGCGTCCAGCATAGCTTGTTTTATAGTAGTGTTAGCTTTGCCATGTTAGCTTTCTTAAATGTGAGAAACTTGAACTAAAATCATGTCCTGTTGGATCTGGCTAATAATTTTGCTCTAGTGGTCCTCTCATAATTCATGCCATGTCAAATAGGCTAAGTTGAGTCTTGAATCTAATTTAAGCTTTAGATTAAGCTATGCTAGTGTTTTATTGAAGCATGATTTTATTTCTCCTAGGCTTTTGCGGCTCGAGTTGGGTATAACTTGCTTTCTAAGGAGTAGCTCATTGCTCTTGAGCTAAAAATAAAAACTGAAAAATGATCTCTTTTAAGTGAAAAAACTGACCTCGTTAATTCTTTATCATGAGACAGCTTATCATTGCACTAGGTATGAAATTGGGAAGAGTTTTGGATGACCAGGACCACTCTTTTAAGCTTCTTGCTTGGGATGGTCGTAATAAGGCTTGAGATCTAGCATATGACTAATAAAACAAAATAAAAAATAAAAAATGGTTGAAGCTTAGAACGCAGTTGTGAATGGCTCCTAGTTTTGGACTTGCTTTACTAAGATAAAACCAAAATATGTTTCAAAAATTACCAATTGTGCTAATTATGTTCAATTCCATGTGTTTGAACAAAATAATTCAACATTGAACTTGTAGCACTCTAAATAGACTCAATTGTAGCCTCTTGGTTCTATTTAGTGTACTGACATGGTTTGGCTCATTTTTGATACCTTTGGTTAAACTATGATCTTGAGCAATTTGACATACTAAAAATCTATTTAATTTTATATTATTGCTTATTTAGCTTCAGCATCTTGAGCAATTTGATCAAGATAGCTTCTTCACATAATGTAGCTTGGTGTAATACTTGTATAGTCACTTTGGATAATTTTCATAACTCCTTTAGCTAAAAATGAATAAAATATAGCTACTTCATTTCATTCATGCATCTTGATTATTCCATTGTCAAAGGGGAGAAAGATTGGTAAAAATGTATATCTAGATCATGGTTTGAATTCTTGCTAGTTAGAGCTTTTATGTTTTACTATGATTTTCTTGATCTTTAGATCTCTCTCACGATGGCCAAGATTAAATAGAGCAATTGTTGTTTCATTTAAACCTAGAGCGAAATTTTCTCATTTATTTGGTGGATTTAAATCTTTTTTTGTAGAAAACTTGCCATTTTTAGTAGCTTCACACTATTTCCCATTTTTAGTAGCTTCATTCTATTTCTAGTTCATATAGTCATTATTAGTCTTTGCAATGCTTGTGTAACTATTTTGAGCTTTTATTTGCAAAATTCTCTCTTTAATTCTAAAACCACCTCCTATTTGTATTTTTGGAGAAATTGACAATCGGTTCATCACGGGAGAGCTAGAAGGACCAGGTGAGAAGATCTAGAGTTATGTTGTGACAAAATATTGTCATTTTGGAGGAGTACAGATTTGGATTTGCAAATTTGCTAATTTTTTGGGCTGATTGCAGACCTGGCGGTTTGACCAGCCAGAGGCGACGGTCAGACTGGCTGCAACCATCGGTTAGACCGGCCACCTCCAGCAGTCAGACTAGGTGCCACCAGTAGTCTGATCGATTGGAGATTGCGGTCTGACCGGTAGGAGACACTGGTTTAGATAAATTTTGGAATTTTGGTCCTGGGTTGATTTGGTTTAACCTAAGTCAGTGCATATGCATTGTATGATGTATGTTTCAGCTAACGTAGGTCAAGTTATGATGAACTTGTGCTCGAAAATGATTTCTTTATCTTTGGATGTGTAGGGAGCTTAGAGTGAACCATGGTCAGTGTGTGAGGATCGGGGCTATGCTTGTGGAGGAGCTGAGGCTCAGAATGATCAAGAATACCAGGTGAGATGGTGGAACTAAGCAAGGCATGAGAAAGGCGGGAAATGTTGAAAGGAAGTACGAGCGATGGGTTGCACTTTGTGGCTTGATCGGTCTAAGTAAAGCGACGGGTTGCACTATGTGGTTTGGTCGGTTTAAGTAAAGCATGGTCCAGTGGAACTGCAATAGGAGAGACTTACCGATGAGTGGAAAGCCAATGGTGCATCTACACATAGTAAGCATGATGATTACTTACAAGGCAAGATAAAAACCAGATCAAGAAAGAATATTTTGGTAAATTGACCAAAATACCGAAAGTTACTTTGGATCAAAATTGCAATGCTTGGGAAAGCGGTTTAGGTCAAGGAGAAGCTGAGAAGATCAATTTGGATAAAAGGCTAAGGACTTAGCGGATTCAGATTTATGTTCTTTGAAAAATGTGCAAAAGTGTAGCATGTAAGTAAAACCTATATGGTGTGTGGGGTTAATGGGTTTTCCTATTTGTGCTAAGTGGATTATATCAATTAGAGATGTGGTTGATTGCCTTGTCTATTTAACAGATTGGAATGGAGACTTGCTCTTAGTTCTTGATCTAAGTTTTTTTCCTCAAATCCTTGAGTGTTATTTCTTGCTATAACATGTAGGAATAAATATAGAGTCATCTTTACCATTTTCACCCACGAGCAAGTCTTATTTTGAGATTTTGGTTTTTGCCTAGTTTTAGTGTAATCTTGCTTGATTTTGAGAAAGGTTTGAACTTTAACATGGAGTCGTGCGGTCCTTCGTGGAATAGGTTCCTTCGACCTTTAAGTAAGGTGTGTGCAAAAGTTGCATCAGCTCAAGTTGAATTTTCTGTTCGAGAATAGGGAAGGCCGGTCAGATCGAACTCCCTTCGGTCATACCGTCAAGGCCGGCCAGACCAACATCTAGCCAATGGTCTAACCGCAGGGTCCGGTCAGACTGCTCTTGGCCGCCGGTTTGATTGCCAGAGGCCCAGAATTCTTGGAATTTCGGTTTATTGATTTGCTACCTTTGGTGTTGGTTTTCTATCTTAATCTTGATAGCTATGTAGCTATCGAAATAAAAGGTGGGCGAATACTTGGGGGAAAATTTGAAGGCACCAATTCACCATTCTGTTGCCATACCGGTCCTACACATTTTAACCCTGGGTTTAACGGTAAACCCATCCATGTGAATCCTTTGCTGGCCACAATAAACAATTCATCAACATCATGATGGAAAAGTTTGATACAGATGTTCAAGACCCCCAAACTAATAAGCATATTTTACTGAATCTGCACAAAAGTTCTGTAAGCCTTACTAAGCTACCCTTGGGACTCTACATTTGTCTCTGCCTACTGGCCTGCATTGTGATGTATCAGAATTCAGAGCAGTGAGGCCAACAGCATTCATGCAGTGCAGCTCAATCCATCAGTGCAAGTTCTTGTGCCCCATGTCTTGGGGCAATGAGAGGCTGTGAACCTATGATACTTGTTAGTGTAGTGTAGTATCTGGACTGAAACTAGGGATGGAAATGTGTCTCACTAGCTTCCAATTTCCAATTCTTGACCCTGGCCAGCTGCATGAATGCATGCAGCCAGCAGTCAGCTTCAAGCAGGCACTGCAGATCTGCAAAGATAGGAGTTGCATGCATGAGAGGAAGTTTGGCATATGCTGATGGATGGAACACTTCGTGGGTGTAGCTGCTGTTGCCAAGGACTCTGGATTTGGCCGGCACATACTCTCATGCAATGCACTGGTCAATACTATGTAAATATGCGCATTACATTAATAGCTACTGGAAAATCGATCCTCGCATCAAATGTGCTGTTCATGGGAACTGTTACTCTGCTACAAGTAGCAGCGGCATCTCGCAGACAAACTGCAGGGGCCTTTTCTCTGCGCATTTTGTTGTTTACAGGCTGAATTTCAGGGTGAGCAGATTGACACATGGTTGGAAAAGACTGATCAACAATGTCTGTTTCGTCTTTCGTGCAGCTCTGCGGGCGTGAGGAATTAGTTTGGGTCATGTCATTCTTGGTGTTTACGGGGACGGAGATGGTAAACATTAGAAGTAGTAGCCAATAAAATTAGAGAACTACTAGCCAACGCTGTAGCATCGGAGGCGCTCTTTACGGTACAGCTCGCCCCTTCCATCCCCACCGCTCCCCTCCCTACCTCCACCGCTCCGCCCCTCCTCCCTCTCTCTTTCTCGGCACCAGCAATAGCTCGGTGTGCCTCATCCGCCACCCCCTCCGCAGTCGGTGGTGAGCTTGCCGCCTTGCCATGCCACCGGCTCTCCCTCCTTCGTCGATCACTCCACCCGACCTAACATTCTCTCGGCCCTTGCCTCGCTATCCCATCCTCCACCATCGTCCATCACCCTTTTGCCATTGCCCATTGTCCGACGCCGCCTACCATCAGGCCACCGCCGCCCCGGGCCTCCCCCTACAACCGAGAGGCGCAGTGAACCCATCCGGAAGTGGTGGCGCTACCGCTCCCCTTGCCGGACCTCATCGTGCCTCTCTGTTCTTCCTCTCTATCGCAGGTACACACGGAGAGAGAGAGAGAGCTTCTTCTTATTCCCCGAAACTCTTACTGTCCTGTCAGAACGGTATACCGTTTTGTAGTTTTTCTTTAAAATTAAGGGGACACATCCCTGACGCGGCCATCTACGGCATCCCAACACAGCAGTACGACTACTGCCCAAAACCTAGTTTGATAACTAATCGGCATCTAGCAAAATCTAGCTCGATTGCTGGGTTGTATTCAACGTTCCTATCTTACAACATGGTGTTGGTGCCGAAAGATGGCCAGTTGCTAGACTTATTTTTCAAAACACAAGCATCGCTCACCATCCCCTGTGGCTTGAGGCAACTCTGTTACCCTGCCACTAGGCCACCCAAATTGAGAGGTAGGGGGAGTGTGTGCTTGTTAAAGTGTGATGCGAATTCGGATCCGTTTCCAAGATGAACAGGTTCGCCTAGCCGTGTTAGACGTGGTAATGCCCAGCACAACCGACTCTGATTTAGTTTTCTTTTCCATTAGGGACTCCTGTTCCCTAGCCTATACATATACCCATATAGTTGCATGGTTAAGATACGTCGAAGTTCCTTATGCTTGTAATTTCTTCTCATATAGAGATTTTTGCCTTCGTGCGTCTATGGTTTTTCCTGAAATAATTTTCTATGTTCAATCCTTGTCTCCTATTCTTTTGATCATCTATGTTTGTCGTGTGTTTTATAACAGTGCTCACTCATGGTGTCAACCCCATTGACGGAGAGGATTCTGAAAATGGCCACCTCCCCACCCTTTACTTCATCTTGTCGCGTGTGCTGGACATGAAACCAGCGGACAGCCTCAGGAAACGACAAAGACTGATTCGACTGTCGAGATTGTGCACTCACTAGATCCTATTGTAGTTAATCTTGTTTTATTAGGTTTGGTTTATTTTTTGAGAGTTTGTTTGGTATTTAGAAAGTATACGTATCCGAGTATAGAAAGGAAATAGGAAACTGAGTCGGATGTGAGTCTGTTTACTAGTCATGTAATTAGCCTTTATAAGGCATAGCAGAAGCTTGTAATCAGATGTAACAAGGGGGAAAAGAAAATATAGAAAAGTAGAGTGCTTTTGTGCTCCGGAATATCGTCTTGTGCTCTCAGCTTGTTTTCGTGTTGTCGCTGCCAAACTCAAAGACCAGAGAACCAGAGGTGACATGAGTACCAGAGGAGACTTGAGTACTCGATGATTACGAGTAACTGAGGGACTCGAAGAGGAGGCAGAGTGGTCGAAGTTGCAGATGGAGGTGATCGTGGTCGAAGGTGCTGGTGTTTGTAGTCGAAATCCCGAGTACTCGTAAACCACTGAAACTCAGTTACGAGCTTGCGCAAAGCACTCGGAAGCATGGTCATAACTCCCACCAGCTAAAGTTACGAGCACGTGCACAGTAGCGAAGGAGTGGTCATAACAAGGATATGAGTATATGCATGTCAGGAAGGCGTGGTCGTAATACTCATCTCTTGAGGTGGTTGAAACTTGGAGTGGTCGTAACTTACATCTGGTATCAGAGCTTGGTGCCAATCAATTCGTAGAAGAAGAAGCATATGGCAGTGAGCAGATCTTCATCAACAATGAAAGAAGGACCAAATTCCCTTCTGTATCCAGTTCTCAATTCAGAGAACTACCTGACTTGGGCTATGAAGATGCGGGTTAATATGCGTGCCCAAGGGGTCTAGGACGTTGTAGTTGATCTGGTCGACACTAATGGAAAGGTCGATCCAAAAAGGAAAAGCTCTGGTAGTCGACGTGAAGATCGATCAAACTACCTTAGCGCTCATCTACGCTACCATACCCAACTTGATGCTCATTCAACTTCTCGGGAAAGATACAACATAAGAAGTTTGGATTGATCTTCGGACTATGCATGAACGTGTGGATCAAGTAAAGAAGGTTTGACTACAAACTCTTCGAGGAGAATATGAGGCGTTGCACATGGGTGAAACTCAGTCAGTAGATGAGTTCGTAGGTAAATTAACTGCTGTGGTCAATGAGATTCGATCTCTTGGAGGTACAGTAGAGGAAACTATAATGGTCGAGAAGTACCTACATGTCCTACCCAAGAGGTTCGTGCTGGTGGTCACAACTCTTCTATATTCAAATGATCTTCAGAACATGAAAATAGAAGAGGTAACGAGATCTCTCAAAGCTCATGAGGGACTGTTTCAAGGGTGTATGGCCATAACTAATCAAGCATTGCTAGTGAAAGTGAACCAGAGGTTAAAAATAAAACTTGGTGGGAACCAAATTCAAGTCAAGGAGGTGGCTGGGGATCTGGCAATTAGCGTGGATGTGGCTGGAGATGTTGGCAAGGTGGTGGTGACAGATCCCAAGACAAGTCACATATCAAATGTTTTGAATGTGACAAATTCGGTTAATACTCGTTGGAGTGCCGCAGCCACATAAAGTGTTTCAACTACAGCAAGTATAGACACTGCTTTGGATTGTCAAAACAAGAAGAAGGATAAGGAGGTAAACCACACTAGAGATGAAGAGGACGATGAGCCGGCACTACTTTCTTTATGTGTCGAAGAGACGCTAGATATGGTGATGTTGAACGAGAAGAATGTAGTTCCTAGACTACGCACAAAGGAAGGCAGCCATGATCTCACTGATCTGTGGTACTTGAACAATGGAACATGCAATTACATGACAGGAGATCGCTCTATGTTTCATGAGCTCGACGAAAAGATTTCAGGCAAAGTCAAGTTTGGAGACGGCTCCACGATGTAGATAAAAGGCAAATGATCGATGTTGTTGCAATGCAAGAATGACGATCGGAAGTTGCTGTCTGAAATTTACTATATACCGAGTCTGTGCAACAACATATGTTAATGAAGGTGAAAAGATCCCCAAACCAAATGTACAAAAATTCGTTGAAACCTTATAAATCGATTTGTCTGAAGAGTACCTTAGAGGAGCCAGGCGGCGAGCCGCACATATGTGTATACCAGGGAAGACACACAACTAGTGTGGAAGGCGCATAAAGAGTGCAAGAAGCTGGAGGTCAAGGTGTCGACACACAAGGCAGCATGCATGCAGCTGGGAGCAGCGGGGACGTGCTTGCTGCAGACGACAGTAGCCCCCTCCTCCACGCAGATGTCAGTCTGCAGCGGCTTGGGTCAATGCCGTGGATCCCATACACAGAGTGTGTGCATGGAGAGCAGCTTGGATGCACAGGGGGTGCGCGTACGGTTGGAAGGTCTCGCACATGCAGTAGGGCAATACACGCATGCAAGTTTGTGTGCAAGGCGCAAGAGGCATCCCAAGTCATCCCAAGCATCCGGGTGCATCATATTAGCGGCGACCCATGGTGAGATGGCATGTTTCTGGACCAAGCGGCATTGGCACACTTCACGGGGATCCACAGGTCTCACCGAAGGAAAAAGACGGTGTATCCCTGTAGTCAATAGAGCAAAAGAAAATTTTTGAGCGAGGAAAACTTTCACTGCATGTGGTGTGGAAAGCAGCAGAACAAGTGGGCCCCATATGCGTGCATCAGGCACAATGAGCAGCGGTTCGGGAGCACTTGCAGGTGCGCATGTTCATGTGCATGCAGCTGGGGCAAATCGCAGTGGCTCGGGACGACCAGGTGATGAGTCCTACAAGCACGCAGATGGCAGAGGAAGGTCCCATGAGCATGCAGCAGTCTCATGCTCAAGAGGAATATGTCACCAATTGTACCAGTGGAGGAAGAGCGCGCAGGTGTGGATGCTGGTGTGCCAACAGTGGAAGACAAAGGAAGCAGAGTGGCAGGTAGAGCTTCAAGAGCAAGTACAAGCCGACGAGAGCATCAGGTGTGGAAGCACCGAGCAAGAGGTGTTAAATCGAGTTGTGACGCAGGTGCGGGAGCAAGAAAGAAGATTAGTGTGATTAAGATGAAGAAACAAGATTAAGGGGGTAAATGTTGAAGTTAATCTTGTTTTAGTAGGTTTATTTTATTTTTGGAGAGTTTGTTTGGTATTTGGAAAGTATACATATCCGAGTAGAGAAAGGAAATAGGAAACCAAGTCGGATGTGAGTCGTTTACTAGTCATACAATTAGCCTTTATAAGGTGTAGCAGAGGTTGTAATCAGATGTAACGAGGGGGAAGAGAAAATACAGAAAAGCAGAGTGTTATTGTGTCCCGGAATATTGTCTTGTGATCTCGGCTTGTTTTCATGTTGTTGCTGCCATACTCGAAGACCAGAGAACAAGTGGTGACATGAGTACAGAGGAGACTCAAGTACTCAGAAGATTACGAATAACTGGGTACTCAAAGAGGTGACAGAGTGGTTGAAGTCACAGACAGAGGTAATCGTGGTCGAAGGTGCTGGTGTTTACAGTCGAAGTCTCGAGTACTCGTAAATCATTGAAACTTGGTTACGAGCATGTGCAAGGCATTTCGAAGCATGCGATGGCACACCGTAACCAATTGTTTTTGGGGGTAGTGGGACATGATCAACCAAAGATAAACACACAAAATATAAATCAAACTATCCTTTGCAATCTAAAATCATACATAATTAAAATAGGGAAATAGTAAAAATACAAAATGCAATGAAGATTGTACCACAGTAATGAGTAGTGTGCCTCCTAAAACCCATGAATATATGTAAATAGCCATTTGCACAGCATAATTCGCAAAATTAGTGATAAAATCAAAAATTGATATTATCAATAGTTATAAAGATTGAAAAAGGTATACAACATACCACTAGCTAGGATTGAGTAGTAGAAGTACGAGGCAATATCATTCTACTAGATTTTATGTTTTGAAAGTGTTTTCTAATTCTATCATCATCAAGGCTTCTAAAAATCTCTCTCAGTGTAACATATCATCAAGTCACTGAACCACTCATCTGCTATTCTATTACGCAAATCTATCTTGATAATATTCATTACGAAAACAGCATTCATTTTTTCTGTTTGAACCATCTTTTGAGCTAGATTTGCCATTCGAAGGATCAATGTTAGCTTGATGAGGCGATATACCAATGGGAAGGTTCTATTTTTTCCTGTTTGAACCATCTTTTGAGCTAGATTTGCAATATCACCACATCCATGGGATTCTACACTTCTCCTGACATTGAAAACAAATGTTTGAATCTGATTTCTTAACAACAAACAATCAGCCATGTCAAAGTCATAAGCATAAATCTCAGCCAGTCGAACAAGCTTATTTACATCAAATTGGAGAAAGAGTCTCTTGGATCAAGACAAGACATGCATACCAATAACTCCGAATAAACTTCATTGAATCAATGGTTCATCTTTGATGTAATGGAATGAATAGTAGTAATAAAAATCTGAACATGATAATAGTGAAGGTAAGTCACCGTATGCTTCCTATATCTAGACATACCCCAAACTGGAATGAATTCTTCCATATTTGGTACATCAATCTCATTTGCTTCACAAAAACTTTTCACTTTCTGAAATAATGGCTCCCAACCATTGTCCCTCATGTCCTGTAAGCGCACTTTCACATCTATAAGCAAACACATAACTTCAACAATATATTGATCCTTTCTTTGCAAAGCAAGTGATAACTCACTTGTAATGCTTAACAAGTCTATCAATAAATGCAAGATAAAAATAAATTCAATGCTTTCCATTTTCTGTATCAAATCTGATGCTCCACCATGAATTGATGGTTGACATGCATCTTTACTCACAATATCTAGTACCTCTAACACTGCCTCCCACAGTTGGTAAATACGTAATAAGGTTTTTATATGAGAGCCCCATATAGTATCTGAAGGTCTAGCAAAACTCATTTCTTGATGCATCCCTGTGCCAGTGATAGCCTTACCATGCTCTAGATTCTCCAACAAGACATCTTGATGCTTTACAAGTAACATATCTTTTCTCTTACAAGATGCACTCACGGTGGTTACTATCATGAGAATATAGTTGAAGAAATCAGCAATTGCTGTACTATAACTAGCAATAGTCATAACCACTAACTGCAACTGATGAGCAAAGCAATGGACATAGAAAGCATATAAATTCTCATCTCAAATCTATCTTTGCAAGCTATTACATTCTCCTCTCATATTTGAAGCTCCATCATAACCTTATCCAAGTAACATAGAAATTGGTAATTGGTGCTCTCCAAGTAAAGCAAACAAACCTTCCTTCAATGCAGCAGATGTACAATTTGTCACATGTTCAATACCAAGAAATCTTTCAATAATCTTACCTTGATCGTTCACAAATTTGCATGCCACAGATTTTGTTTAGTTAAAACACTATTATATGAATAAATAGTACTATGTAGAAATATGAAACAAACGACCTACCTCACAATCACAGCCATTTGCTCCTTTATTGATATATCTCGTGACTCATCAATAGGCACGTAGAAATTCCTATTTCCAATCTCCTCCAAAATCACCTTCGTGACCTCTTACGGACAAGCTTTGCAAGATCCTTTTGAATTTTTGGAGAAATCATCATACAATGTAAGGGGACTTGATCAAACACTTTCTTCACTTCCTCATTCTTATCTTTGTACCACTCAACTAATTCTATAAAATTTTCCTTATTGATGGAAGTTGAAGATTCATCGTGTCCTCGAAAAGCTTCATCTTGCATTACGAGAAATCTTGCACAATCTAAAGATGCAGTTAAACAAATTTTATATGCAATTTCCGACTCTCGGCCATGATCAAATAGTCTTTGAGTCACACTTGCCCTTTGATTTTTAAAATCCTCGTAGTTCCCCCTTGCAATGTGTGATAACTACTAGGTCCACCAACATGTTTATCAAATTTTTCTAAAGCCTTCTTCCAGTTGGAATACCCTATTGTTCTAAATACATTACTACCAAATTTTTCAGGCCTTTCAGGTTTCTTGAAAAGAAAACAAAAGACCGCGTCCTTTTCCACACTATATTTCAACCAATCATATTTATTGCACCAACATTGTTGAAAATGTTATTAAACAATCATTTTGTATTTTATGAGGAAAATTATGGCCTTTTGGTTGGGTTGGACCTCTCAACAAATACACCCTCCTCTCTTGATCTCTAATTTCATTGTCATACTCATTAATAGATATACGACTCGCCGGATCAGCAAAGATTTCATCGGGACTAAAATCTACCTGGGCCTTCTTTACTTGACACTCATTAGTATGAGGAGTACTACTTGTATTGCTTGAAAAATATTTATGCAATGTTCATTTCTCCATTTCTTGCAACTCTACAAATTGATAAATGATAATATATGAGACCACATTACCAAATAAATTTAGAAATCATCATTGCACAAATTAAAAACTATATTTATGTTTTAAATTTATACTTTATGGCTTCACAGTTGGCAGTCAACACTTGACACTCCGATGACCTGGTCCACAGCACAGAGTTGAATACACTTGAGAGATATTATTAGATTTGTATCCTCTACAGAGACAAAATCCCAAGACCAAGTGAATCAGTGAGTGAGTGTGAGTCAAATATACAAATACACTTATACAAGCAATGAAGCAAAGGGGGCGATGGGCGCTTGGTTGAAAACCTAAGGGCCTTCTGCTGAAAATAGATCTTAGATCTCAAATCCTGCTTTATTCCTTCCTCCCTCACCACTACTATCGGTTAAGCCTGAGGCCTCAAATCTCAAATCTTTGAGAGACCGAGAGTCTGAGGGCCTGTTTGTTTCAGCTAGTGAGTATCCAGCTAGTTAGAATCTGGAGAAGTTGGATAACCCCAGCTTCTGGCTACTAGTTCATTTTCGGATTACGTAGCTTCGGCTACTTAGAATCGGATGAAAATCTGGACTGTTTGTTTGAGCTGCAGATTCTAGGAGTAGCTGCAGTTGCCAGAAGCTGAAACAAACAGGCCCTGAGACTCCGATAGGTGAGCTGCGCCGTGGGGGCTCAGGCCTTCATGCGCTCGGCGAGCGGCGGGCTCGGGCCGTCAGGCCTTCAGGCGAGCGACGGCTCGGCTAGCGGCAACTTGGGCCGTCAGGCGCTCAGCGGGCGGTGGCTCTCCACTTCTCCAGCACTTCGACACCAGTAGCATGCAGCACAACAGCAGGCTGCAGCTAGTAAGCTTCTCATTCTCGGCACTTTCTACTTCTAATCTTCTTCGCTTTCCGCCTCTCCGGTTCTCCCAAGCTTCCCGTCGGGCGCCAGTGTCGGCAGCCCGCAGGCCACAGCTGACTTCCTTAGTTCCTTGAGTCTCTGACGAGGCCCCCTACCACCGCACGCCCACAGGGCCGCACCAGACGCCCTTGCCCCCTGCAGACTACCGATGCAGAGATGGAGAATTTTGGGGATCGATTCGATTGGATTTGGGGAATGGAGATGGGTTCTTGGTTGGTTATTGTTGCTTGACTTGCTTCCGGCCAAATTGGTTCAATTGTGGGTTTTGGTATTTGGTGGGCTTTGCTGGGTATGTTACATGGTTGGCCCAGCAGCCCATGTCTAATGTCTGGTTCACACTTCTGCATATCTCCCAACCGACGATCGCCAATGGCCGACTACCGCTGCCCCCAACCCCAATGGCATAGCGGTGGTGCTTCCACTGGACCTAGGGGGGCTACGGGGGTACCCACTCTCCGGTCGACGGTAGGGGCAGCAGCCCCCTTTGCCCCCCCCATTCGGTCTGCCACTGGAAGCATGGTCATAACTCTCACCAACTAAAGTTACGAGCACATGTACAACATTGAATAAGTGGTCATAAGAAGTTTATGAGTATATATAGAACAAGAAGATGTGATTCTAACAATTATCTCTTGAAGTGGTCGAAACTTGAGTGATGGTACCTTCCAGAGCCGACCATGACCGCGGGCATCCGTTCGATCACTTTCCTGTGGACGTGCGTTCGCGCGACTGAGGTGGTGGATTCCTCGCCGATCTGGTCCCGACCGGTAAGCTACAGGTCAGCGACGGATCGATCGATTCATCACACGTCTAACTGGAAGCCTTTGCCTGACGGCACGAAGCACGTAACGTACGCTGGGATAGGCAGCTCAAGAAACAAAGTGCGCACAAAGCCTCTGTGGGCTTGCGCCAATTAAGGGCTTGTTCTTTTCCTCCGAAGCTGGCGGCTTTTGCTTTTTGCTACAGTACCTAACTTTCAAACGAAGTATTTTCTCAAGACGGGATCTACAAGTTAAACGATCTACACGTTAAAAGCCTAACATCTGTACCAGCCAAAATCATAAGTAAGTATCTGTCTCTCCATAGTCTATACTGTAAACAGCCAAAATTCAAAAATTTCAACTAAAAATCATAACCCACAGCCCACCCAAACAGGCCCTAAAGCTGCTCCCTCTGTTTTGGCCTTACGACTCGACTCATTGGTCGCCTCCTCCTACGTCAAATCACTCCTAGCCCCGGCTCTCTCTCTCTCTCTGTCTCTCTCTGCATCATCATTGCCGATTATTACATCGCCACATGCATGCCGATGCCAACAACGCCAAGCCACACACACCCCAATGCATGCCGATGCCAACAACGCCAAGCCACACACACCCCAATGCATGCCATCTCCATTCTCCCTACTACCTCACTGTCTCCCTCACCAATTCCATATCCTGTCACTTGAAGCTAGCTACTACCAAAGAGATAGAGAGAGAGAGAGAGGTGATGATCACTATCATGAACTGCATCAAGATTCTCGTACTGGTGTCCCTGATCCCGCTTGTGCTGAGAGGAGCCTCGCTTCTTGGCAATGTCGTCGCCGTCATCCCGTTGCCTTCACCGGAGCAGCAGTCAGACTCCAAGAACGCTGCAAGCGTCGGCGTGTCCGCTCCACAAGTGGAGCATTGGAGGCACAGGCGGAGGAGGAAGATGGAGCAGCGCCGCCTCACCGCGTTCACCCCGCGGCGGTTCGGCGGCGGCAATGGCGGCCCCTACGGCGACTTCTTCCAGGACGAGAAGAGGTTCGCGCCGACGGGATCGAACCCACTGCACAACTTGTGATCGATGGTGGATCCGCCGTGCTGTATCCCTCGAGTAGCAGAAGGTGATGGAGATCAACTTTTCGCTGAAAGCGATGCCTATGGAATTGATTAATGTACTTTTCTTCTTGCGTTGCAGTACAGATGTGCTAGCTTGAGATGAGCTTTCTTTCGTGTACATACGGTTCTTCAAATTAGTTGTTGCTTAAATTTTGTTTTATTATGATAAATTGGAAAGAAGCTTAATTTAATTTGGCTGTCTATTTGTGTCTTCTTGGTGTTTAATTTGTTCATGTCTGTTGATTCAGTATGTCAGGTTTTGTAGAACCCAATTTAGTTTTAGATAACTGATTAGTTTCAAAGCAGGGTTTGAGATACTATTATCCATCATTTTACCACGTAGTAGAGTGATGACAGGATCTTGAGAATAGCTGTGAACCATAGGGGAAAAACATGGAAAAATGGAGTGTTGAAGGTCGGTTTAGAACGTGGGAATTTCGTAGGAAAATATATAGTACGATACTAACAGGAATAGTGCTAAATTCCTGCATTTCAAATAGGGCAGAACAACAAAGTCTAATCACAGTGTACCTACATTTCAAACAGGGCTGAACAACAAAGTCCACCAATCACATTTTTCATTCCTTTTTTTCGCCAACTAAAACTCGCCAATTTATGGGACCGATTTATGTAGTGCTAAACTTGACAAATTCGCCATCTAGAAGGCGACAAGGAGCCAAACAGCAGCAGGTGTTCGTAGTGGAATCCGAAGGACATGAGACCCATTGGCTCGATGCACCCAGGTGACAAGAGGCAGAGGCAGAAAGCCGGAAAGGTTGTGTCTGCATGTAGGCAGGAGAAAAGCTGGGGAGATCAAATGGGAGGGGTGGCCATGAACTGATGTCTGATTGGCCTGCAAGCTCCATTAAAAAGCAGCCATGGAATAACTGATGGATAGAGCATGCATGAACTCATGTGCTAGACTGCTAGGGGTAGTAGCACCTGGTTGGCGCCTCTTGCCTGATGGCATGTGGACTGTGCGTATTTCTCAGGTGCTTTTGAGCCGTCACAATATACTGACATGCAGATGGCAGAACAAAACAGGCCAAAATTTTTGGTGGTATTGCAGAGACCAAACATGAGAATTTTTGTCTTCCCTTCCACAGGAATTATGCAAGAATCTGTTGGATAGTTTGTATCAGAGTTTAATAAAAGTTCATATTGTTTGTGAGTGGTGAGTTGTACGGAGTCGGATTGTAAGTTTACAACTATAAATAAAGGGTGTAGAAGTTTTATGGGATAAGATACAATTATTTCTAATTATCGCTACTAATATAAAGGGAGAGTTTGTACGTTCACCATCCCCTTCGGTTCTCTTTGCAAATGCTGACGTATGGGCCCTCTTTGTCAGCCCGTTTTGGTGTACGGACACTTCCTCAGCCCAATTGAGACAACAACCCACGTCTCGCCTATCACAGTTCTTTCTTCCTCCGTCTCCCGCCTCTCTAGTGAAAAACATGTGCCATTCCTCTTACAAGTTACAAGGGAAAAATGAAAATGCAAAGTGTTGTTTATTCGCTTCTTCTAGAACTGTCACATTTCTTTCTTCCCTTGTCTTCCGCCATGAATTCTTTGTCTTCTGCGGCCCAACCATTACGTCAAGTTCATCAGTGTAATAAGCAAGTGTGTAGTATTCTTCTCTGACAATGCTAATTTGAAACCGCCTCAACCGTCAGCCACCGGTTAACTGATGGCAAATTGGAATGGAGGCCACTCTTCACTATTGTTAAATAGTTTTTTTCAGCCAATGTTATCACATTTGATCTTCGATGAGGCAGTGATCGAGATGGCGTCGCGGCTCTAAGATGAAAGGCGACACTGCCTTGAGGAGATCGAGATGGTGGTGATTGAGGTAGCGGTTGGCTCAATTCGCGTGCCAAGGATGACGTCGGAACAAAATTGTACACTGTCGAGGTGGACTACTGGGATGTGCAATACATTGGCACGGACGACGAACAAGGAGGTAGAGTACACCGGCTTAGATGAGGTGTACACCGCAGGAGGTGAGGAAGAACCGCAAAGCCGACAGGGTCAAGGAGGGCAAATCCAAAGCGGTGATCTTGGCAACGGCGGATCCGACCACAGTGACCTCTCTCTTGAAGATAACATGTCTCCCTCTTTTTAATGTTTATTCTATGATTTTGGTCACGTTTGATAATATGTGTCATCTTCTTTTATAACTCCGTTGCAACGCATGTATATCTTACTAGTTCTATATGGTATCAGAGCCAATCCATCTCAAACCCTAGCCCGAGCAAAACACTTACCTCAAAACCACCATTGTTGTCACACATCCCATCCATCACATCGTCGCCGAGCGAATCTTGTCGTCATCAGTCCTTAGTTGATCCGCTGGTTGCCACCGTCCCACCGCACGTGGTCCGTCATGCCCACGTCGCACGAGAGCGGGCCACAACTGACTAGGTTGCGTGCGGACCCCCGCTTGACATGGGAGGGCAGCAACCTGTTGTCTCCAAGGAGAAAGGAGAATAGGGGTTGGGATCTGGTGGTGTTGGAGAAAGGGAGCTTCAATCTTTCGTTAGATTTGGACAATGGAGAGAGAGATGATTGCTATTGTTGGCTGAGAAGGGAAGGAGGGGAAGAAGGAAGGAAGAGGGACTTCATGTGAAATAGCAAGGAGTTGTGTTGCGGTGAAGCTACTTCGGTTCAAGAAGTTGGGTTGCTATTTGACTGGTTTGTGAGGTCTAAGGAGTGCTGCTGATGGTGCTTTGTTGGGGATAGGGAGCAATTGTTGCGTGTGCACATGGTGATAGTGAAGAAAGTGTCCGAGGTTGTAGCACACGACATAGTTTAGTGATTAGCATTGCTCTAGTTGTTCAAGTAGAAGATAAGCCCTGAGGAGATCAAAGCTACGATGGTGAAGGAGGTGTCCTAGGTTGTAGCACACGACATAGTTTGGTGATTGGCATTGCTCCAGTTGTTCAAGCATAAGATGAGCCCTAAGGAGATCGAAGCTACAAGGCTGATGAAGAAGTAATGCAGAAAGCTGCAAAGAAGAGTATTGTGAACATGGATGGTGGAAGTGGAGAATCCTCTTTGTTACAAAAGGTGAGATAAGAGGTATATTACAGGACCTCATGGTGGTGTGTCTAATAGGTTCTAGGGTAGAACAGGATCATCGGATTTGAAGCTTGAGCTGATACCGAATGATGTGAAGCTAGAAGGGAATAAGAATTATCTGAGTTGATCCAGGAGGGCTCAGCTAATTCTGAAGATCAAGGAGGTGGAGCACTATCTATAGGAGACATGCGTCGATCTTGCAGATAGGGGGAGTATGGATTAGTGGGTGTGGAACACCACCAACTTTGTGGTGGTGGCATGGTTGTTAACTTCAATGTACCCGTCCATTGCTAGAATGGTGGAGGTGATCCCAAGTGCATTTGTGATATGAAAGATGCTAGGGAACATGTATTGTGGCTGGTAATGTGATGATGATGGTAGAAGTTCAGTGCAAGGTAGATGCTTTAAAATAGGTGAGAAGTCTGTACAAGAATATGCTAGTATGAACTACAATAGTTGTGGGTGGATTTGGATCAATATGATTCATGCAGTTGACGTGTGCTTTGATATTGAGTTCGGTAGGGTGTGGTTGCAACGTAGGAGGGTTAGTCACTTCGTGAAAGGTTTGAACTCTAAGTTTGAGAGCAGGAGGGCTGCAATATGTCATCATTTGGTATTGCAAACTATGGAGGAGGCTATTTTAGCTACGGTTGTCAAGGAAACTCGACAAAGAGTGATGCTGGGCAGCAATCCTATAAGGTAAGCATACGCCATAGCTGATGATAGGGAGTGCCACAATTGTAAGCAAACATGACACTTAAGTTCACTTTGTCCTCTCTCGTGAACTGGAGGTCGTGACTTAGGAGGGTGATTGGATTTGCCGTGATACGTGATATGGCAACTTGTGCAAGGAGGACAAATTGTTACAAGTGTGGGGCGTCACGCCTGAGTGGAGGTGTTGGTGGTGTGAATAATAGGTTTGCTGAAGGAGGTCAAGGTGGACGTAGAGGAAGAGGTGGGCCTAGGGCTAATGCGGCCATGACAGAGGAGAAGACCACCCAGTCCGAGAAGTGGCAGAAGGGACAAGAGAACTGGGAAGAGGATTGGGACTGGAGTCAAGTGTAATGGGCTATGATAGAGGTAGAGGTGATGGAGGCCAAGGTTAGGGGTGTGTGGGAAGAGGTGGTGGAGGCTAGGGGTGGCTGGGAGTGTGGGTAGAGGAGGAGGTTGAGGCTGGGGTAGCTAGAAGATGGTGGAGATGGATTTGGTGATGTCGCTAATGGTATTGGTGTTGGTATTAGAGGCAACCTTTGGTCTTCGTGATGGTATTGGGTTTGGAGTCGATAGTAGGTATAGTAAAATGTTATATTCTAGTAATGGTATTGCAATATGTAACAAGATGAACATGTTTGTTATCTCTTGCCCATCTTGATGGGGAGAGTTAGTATTAGAGATTAATAAGAGTCCAAGTCATGTGCAACTCATGAGTCCTACTAGTGTCGGATTGTAACCTTGCCACTATAAATAAAGGGTGTGGGGGGTCCTTAGGACAACACACAATTATTCCCAATTACTCTATAGAATCTCACAAAAATAATTTAATTCCTGCAGAAATTGAAAATATTTATACATTCCAAACAGAGCCAAAGAGCATGAGTAGAGCAGGTGTCACTAGATGGCTACTTAATTTCAACATCATTTCTGTAGCTGAATGAGCTAATTCATAAGTCGAAAATCAACACCTGGCTTCCCCTACATAAATGCTCACTACTACAAAAAAAGGTCATCTTGAATGCCTCATCACCGACGGTTCAATGCAAACTATTAGTGATAAAGTTACCACACACGGTTTTACAAGATAGACTGTCTAAGTTTGCTATGATGGAAAGAACCATTTGTGATGACCTACTTATCACAGATGGTTTTTATTCTGAACTGTAGGTTCAGAACAAAAATAGTATGTGATGTATGTACTTATCACAGATGGTTCTTTACTAAGAATCGTCTGTGATAATATTTCAACTTATCCGCACTCATCGAATTTGAAATTTTCACTCATCTCATTTGATTTGCTCTTTAAAATGGAAGGCTTAGCTATTCTTCTCATCATCTCCTCTTCTTTCTTCTCACTTCTCCTCCTCCACTCCTCTTCTTCTCATCTCCTCCTCTCTCTCTTCTCACTTCTCCTCTACTTCTCCTAGCCAAATTTTTCCTTAAAAAATAGAAGGCTCGGCTGACTACCCCCTGAGCTCCTCCGCCTCCGGTTGCGATGCCACGGTTCACTGCATAAGGCACTCTTGTCATAAGAGTGTCTTGTGCAGTGTCACCGTCGTGACACAACGGTGATGCTGCCGCCGCTGGCCTTTCCTTTATTGCCAGTGATATATCACCCACCATCCCCTCTCTTCCTTGATGATTAGTTCTTGTGATGATTAATGGATGGCTAGGGTTTTAGACCTTGTTGAATTTCATGTTTTTGTAGAATTTGCTAATGTGGCACACATGACTATTAACCGACTAGGCGCATACGACCACACTTTATGACCACGACATATGACCATGGCTTACGACCACGGCATATGACCATGGCTTAAGACCAAGCGCCTACGACCACGGCTTATGACCGTGAGCCTACGACCATGGCATACCAAGGCAACAAAACAGCAGCACCTACAACCTAAACAACAAGCGACCAAAGACATGGCGCCAATTATAAATAGATTTGCTTTGGTTTATCTGCATTTTCTAATTGCACTATTTTATAGCGCAAATAGAGAATGTTGATTAACTAAAGGAGGACTATTTATGATATCGCGAGAACGCAATCACAGATGGTTCTTAACTAGAATCGTTTGTGATAATAGACTATCACAGATGGTTCGTAGTAAGAACCATCTGTGATAACTGTTATCACAGACGGTTCTAATTAAGAACCATCTGTGATAAGGATTATCATCGATAGTTCAAAAACCATCAGTAATGACCTTAGGGTATTACTGACACATAAGCACACACGGTTTAGGAAACCGTCTGTGGTAATATTTCCAAACCGTCTGTGATGAGCTTTTCTATAGTAGTGGCTATTCCCCGCAAAGATATCCATTTCTTTTCATGCGACCATTCCAGCTTACCTATTGGTACGGAACATTGAAACACACTATATATGCAAAAAGGAGAAAGATTTGGTGGAGGCATGCTCACTCATCGTCCTCAGGGGTCGAATTAGGCCCATGGCAGGGTAGCCTTTACCTTGGGGCATGAATAATTGCTAGTGTATAGCCTAGATATTTTAAGCCCATCCTAGGGTAGTATTGGCAAGGTCTAGCCTGGGTAGAAGGTAGCCTAGTAGCCATGCTGCCTACTCTCGGCACAGCCGACCCACTCCATCTCAACCTATTTGTGGAATGTCGGAAGGAAGCCCACAGGTGCAGGTGCTCGTGTTGTCCACTCCAACTCCCGCGAAGTGGTGAAGGTAGTGACTTACTTTGTCTTAGTGCATTGCAACCCCCAAACCCTACATCTACCTGTGCCGCCCCCACCCCGTACCAACCCCACGTTACGCCGTACCACCGCCTCCCTCCTTGCATCGCCCCCTCCTGGCCCGCCGGCAGTGCCCGTCGCCCCTCCCACGCCGCACCGCCCCTCCCGGCTTGTCTTCTACTTCTGCCCCTATTCTATGTTGAGGTGATAGCATGGTAACTCACTCAACCCTAATTACTAATCTGTTTTTGACAGGTACTAGTTCCTAAATACATGAACAAGGCTACTATTTCTGTGGAGGATATCTTGTTTCCCTATTCATAAAATGAGCTCACAAACTGCAACAATCTGTTCAATATTTGCAAGTATTTTCTCAATTATGCTACCAAAATTGTCATCTTTGCTGACTTGATTTTAAGGAAACCCCAGATTGCTGATAATAAGTTTTGGGCAGTGAAGGGGATGGAGTTAGTGATAGAGTTACGAATGTAATCTGCATGGAATTATGTCATGAAACTTTGTACTTGCAAACATTGTTTCACCCCCTTTTGGATATCTGGCCCTTATGATTTAATCAATATTCAGAACGGACGGAGGCATATATCCTTGTCAAAGAATGAGGTGTCAAGGGATCTGGTTGTCAATGTAAAATCGAAGAAGAAACAAGCTTTGCTGGTAAGTGCATGCTCTTGTCTCATGTTTATTTTTGATGAATTGATTGGATAAGCTGGGTGATTGTTCCCTGTTCTTCAATATAAATCACTGACTACTATTCTGCTATGAAGTGAAGTCCTTAATGTGTTTAGCTCTTTCTAGGTCATCCTTCCTCTATCAATGTCCTACGGATGCAAGTATTAATGCCTTGATAGATTCAAATACTCCTTGTTTCACTACCACTAGCTCTAGTTACATGGAATTGAAGATCTACAAATAAAAAGGCTTAGTTTTTGTGTAATGCAGGATGTCCTTCCTATTCATACAGAACTTCGTCATGCCCTAGACATGCAGATGGAACTAGAAACTTTTGTTGAGAAAGAAAATTACTTTCAGGTGAGATAAATTTTGGCCATGAATATTGTTGTTTTTCTCTAATGCATTAATTTATCTTCCTTACTCAAGGGAGATATTAGCAGTTGTTTTATTTTACAATCTTACTGCTGTAGTTTTTGACCCCATAAATCATCTCTTGGAATACAGGTGTTGCTCCTCGACCTAAATGACCCCTGTACCTATGTTTGTTATGTGGTTAATCACATATTTTTTTAGTATTATGGAAATTTTCTTATGATACCTGGCTAATGTTTGTAGGCATTTCAATTATTGCCAGAGTATATGCAAATCTTGGAGAATTATTCATGCCTTTCTGTTGTAGAAGAAATGGGACGAGGGATTGAGGAAATTATTTTTTGCTTTGCTCAATTCTCTCAACTAGGCTCCTGTTGTTGAGATGTTTTGTCTCCTTAATTCTAGAAAGTGTAGACCAAGTCTATCTTCAACTCAGAGCATTATGTTGGTATGTTCAAAGAGCCAAAATCTTTTGCACCATCAATTCAATGAAGTTATCTACATTTCTCACTTCAATTGATCTGAGTTCATATTTTTATCCCGCTGATGATATTTCTGCTTTGCATACATCCGCAGTCATGGTTAGCACGGACAATCCAAAAATTGGGCACCCATTTACTGGGAGTTTGCTAGACCTTTAATGAAGAAAGCTATCTAGTTGTGAGTGTTTCCATGGTCATTATTTTTATAGGTTCTTGGATGAGCTGAATTATTAATTTGTTTTGCTATCTCAATCACTACTACAAAGAGGCTACACTAGACAAATACATCACAGATAGTTCATAGGGAACCGTCTGTGCTGCAACTATCACAGACGGTTTATACTACAACCGTCTGTGATATTTTCACAGACGACATCACAGACGGTCCGTATTAATAACCATCTGTGAAAATAGCACAGACGGTTGTTAGTATAAACCATCTGTGATAATGCAAGACATCACAGACAGTTCGTATAACAAATCATCTCTGATATGTACATTATCACAGACGGTTCGTACAACAAACTGTCTTTGATAATGACACGACACCGATCCATGGCATCTCTCTCAGGATTCTGATCTCACCTATCCATTCTCTCCGCATCGAACGGCAGGCACCGGTTCCTCCCATCTCTCGCCTCTTATTAATTACTCCCCTCTCCCTTTCCCCCAATTTCACTCCAAGATGCGTGAGTTCTACCGGTTGCTCCTAGTTCATCTAGTACTCCTAACTTGTTCCTCGACGACGTCGACAACTGCCCTGAGCTAGCGCCTCCATTGTGACGCAATGGTTCACTGCACAAGTCACTTTTGTCGTAAGTGTCATAAGAGTGTCTTGCACAGTATCACTGTCATGATACAAAGGTGACGCTACTACCACCTCTTCTTCATTGCATGGTACCGCGCGCGAAAGCAGCTAGCTACCAAGACGGTGCTCAAGTCGGCATCAAGGATATCTAGCTCGCGCGCTGCTAGGATCTCTCCTTCTTCTATATTTTTGCCATGGGTTCATAAGAGTAGGAGATGTATTCTTGTCATATTTAAGTGTTGGGTTCGTAGGATTAGGAGATGTATTCTTGCTATGTTCTTGTTGTGTTAGATGTGTAACCTGTCATTGTCTTGTGATGCTATAATGGTGAATTCTAATGAAATTTGCTGCTGTGTTTGCTGTTATATTTGCTTGTGTTCAAAGGGCACAGCTAACATTTCTTAAGGCTAGCCAAAAAAACAGAAAAATTTAGGTATAGTATGAACTATCACAGACAGTTTTATGGTATAAATTGTCTATGAAGGATCATCACAGACGGTTCTATATTACAACCGTCTGTAATACTCGCCTATCACAGGTGGTTGGTAGCTAGAACCATCTGTGATGTTAGAGTATCACGGATGGTTTTTACTTCGAGCCGTCTGCGATGTTAGATTATCACAGACGGTTCTAGTTACAAACCGTCTGTGTTGTATTTATCACAGACAGTTCACAAACCATCTGTAACAACCTTCGATTATCACTGACCCATAAATTCAGACGGTTCAGAAAACCGTCTGTGATGGTAATTCCGAACCATCTATGATGACTCTTTTTGTAGTAATGAATCAAATTACATTCTTTTAACAATTGCATATGGATGATAGGTGTTGATGTATATGCAATGATGGATGAGGTCACGAAAAAACAACTATCTAGTGCTAGTAGTATGTTAGCTTCCTATAAATGCAAACTTCATGTTATTTATATTTATTCATGCATCTGTTTGATTTACTCTTATGTGGTGTCTTTGCAGATTTTGGTTCATATCCAACTATCAATGACAAAATAGTGGGATATGATAGAGAGCAATTCTTCGTTATTTACGTACTTAAATTGTATTTTTACTATGCTATACTTTTATATTTTACTATATTTTTCTTATTATATTTTATGTTTTAGCATTGAACTCAAGTTTCATATTAATTATACATTTATGATATACTTTTGTTATGTCATGATATATGTATAAATTGGCATTAATTCTACATGATAGAGTTTAAACTGGGTTATAGCTAAATCCTGATTCCGTCACTGCTCATCCTCACCAGAGATCCTGAAAGCCTCCTTCTTCTGGCAATGATTCTGTCGTCGAATTATGCAGTCAATGCATTGCGTACACTGGAAACGACTGCCGGAAGGTAATCATGGGGACAAGACGACATACATCAGTGGCAGCAGCAGCAACGAAGAAAAATCACCTCAGCTCTTCACCGGCTTGGAATTCAGGGAGCAAAAGTTGCTGTTCTTTATAATCCTCAAATCACGGTTAGTGAACAACTGTAGCCTCCTGACAGCATGAATGGATCGATCGATGGAAGGAATCGGGTAAAAAAGAAAGTGATTCTGCGCAGACAGGGGAATGAATGCACTTAGATGCCTTGGCGTGCTGGTGGCTACTACTGCTGCAACACAGTGCGGTTTTTCCTCCACTGGCGAGCCGTCCGATCTGAAAATGAATGCTGACAGCTTGGGAAATTTACGGTTTCTCAGCCGGACACATTCCATAGCGTTGATTCCTAATCAGGCAACTCGTCGCTCCAGTGGGCACTCCGCAGCTCGAAAATCTCCGCGACTTGTCGTCACCGTGCACATTCTAAGAGCGTCGATTTCTGATCAGACAGCTCCGGCGACTGCGAAAACTGGAGGCACTCCACAGCTCGAAAATCTCCGCTCTAAAGTTCTTGTTTGGTGTTCTTGTTTGAGCTAGGATTAATGCTATTGTTCATGCCCGGCTTTAGATTCTTCTAATATCTATAGCGTTGATTTCTAATCAGGCAACTCGTCACTCCAGTGGGCACTCCACAGCTCGAAAATCTCCGCGACTTATCGTCACCGTGCACATTCTAAGAGCGTCGATTTCTGATCAGACAGCTCCGGCGACTGCGAAAGCTGGAGCGCCTCCCGCAAGTTTCTCCAGCGCCGCAGAGGACCGGCCTGGTCCGACAGCCCCGGCACAGCTACAGTAACCACAAACTATGGAGCAAGGACCAGCCATTACCCCCAGGACTGCTGGAATTACTACACTTACACCAGCTCTGACGGGGGTGTACTGCGGGCATAAAAATGGCCATGAATGACTGGGTGTACAACGCTGTTAGGGCGTTAAGAGGGGTAATGATCGGTGATGACGATGGCAAGGGAACCTTTTTAAATCTCTGTCAGGGCCACGAGTGAGTAGGGGTGGAAAATGTTAACGGATAATTCGTTTTATCCAATATTCGTATCCGAGAAAACACGAATGTGGTAAGCAAAATCCGTATTTGAAAATGTTCGTATTCGTGAATATTCGTATCCGTATTTGAGAATATTCGTATTCATATTTGTATTTGAGAATATTCGTATCCGTATTCGTATTCGAAACTATTCGTTCGTATTCGATTCATTTATAGAACCCATGAAAATTCCGTACAAATTTTGTGATTCGAAATTTGAATTTAGGCGATTTAAAATCGGTAACCGGTCAAAAATCGGCAAAACCGCTAGGAATCTGTTTTATCCGATATTCGTATCCGAGAAAATCCGTATTCAAAAATATCCGTATTCGTATTTGAGAATATTTATATCCGTATTTAAGAATATTTGAATTCGTATTCGTATTTATTTTAAAAATATAGATTCGTACCGATCCGTTTCCACCCTACGAGTGATCCGTTTCCACCCTACGAGTGAGTGAGTAACATGCATGAGGACCTGGCAGCTGGCAGCATCTGGTCAGGGGGTTGGATGGACAAGTCGGCAACGCCGGGCACAATCGATGGCAGGCGAGACTAGGAGGTCGAAGACGTGCACCGGCGGCTGGCCCTCCTCCCTCCTTGATTTGGCTTGGTTTGGTTGCTCTTGTCTTCAGAGATCTCATCTCAGTAATTTGGACGGTTGGATCACATAAATTCTGATCCACTGGAGATTCCTGACATGTCGCTGGAGGAATGGATGGATGGGCCTGTGAATTGGTAAATCTGGCAAAAAAAAAATGGTAGGTGAGTTCGTGTAGAGATCTGTGAGGCAAAGGATTTGGGAGAGATTCCAAAAGAATGGAACGAACCAAATCCTCCGTTGCAAACACCTACTCCGTTGCAAACACATAAGGGGGGCAATCCCTTTTGGTTGCAATTCCTCCGTTATTCCTTTGATCCAAACAGCACCTAACAAGCAAAAAGCTCTTTGCTATACCGAGGCAGAGATGATTCTACTAGTGAGAGTATAAATCAGATAGTACATATGAAATAATATACGTAGATGTTATCAAACAGTGATGCATAGAAAAAGCTGTCCGTTGGACCGACGAGAGGTAGAAGGAAGGGTTAAATAGACGTCACACAAACACCAGATTCTTCAAAATCTTTTGCCTTAGAGGTTTCTAGTTTTTTCTGTTAGAAATTGGCCCATTTAATTATGGTCTATTTCCTTAATTCCAAAGCATGCATGGTTTAGTACCATATTGCTAAGGAAAGGTGGGGAAGACCAATTTATAAGGTGGAGTCCTCACCACTCCTTGAATATGGATAGAGATGGTATGTGGAGGGTTCTGTCTAGTCACACACACGCACACGCATGCGCGCGCATATACACGCGCCACTTGGCAGACCAACTCCATCTCCATTTTTGCTGAACTCTGCACCACACTCTCTCTCTGTTTGAATGCGATTCAAACGTTTGAATTTGAGGCTTTATTGGGGTTTTGATGACAGACAGTTACCAGTGGATAAATGACTGGTTGAATGTGTCAGTTACCAGTGGGTAAATGGTTGCTTTAATCACGTCAGTTATCAGTCTGTCTATTTATATGCCTGGAGACGTCCAGAGTATGTGTGAGAAACTCACTGCCTCCATCTCCTTCTTTTCTGTGATTTTGTGCTCGAGTACTGTGCCGTCTGAACCACGTCGACCTTTCTTCCCGGCGTGCACCTGGAAGAAGGGAGAACGGCTATCTCCGAACAAACACTTATATTTGGAGTTATCTTATGTCTGTATGTAGATGACATACTTATATTTGGAACAAACACTGCCGTAATTGACGAGGTCAAATCTTTCTTATCTCGGTGTTTTGATATGAAAGACCTGGGAGAGGCAAATGTCATTCTGAATATTAAATTGATCAAAAGCAAGGATGGGATCACTTTAAACCAATCCCATTATGCTGAGAAAATATTGAGCCGGTTCGGTTTTGAAAACTGTAAAGTTTCTCCAACACCTTATGATGCGAGCATTAAGCTTCGAAAGATCTAATGGGACTTGGGAGATCACAGATCGTCCTATTGGGTGTAAACCTGTAGGATGTAAGTGGGTCTTTAAAAAGAAATTAAGGCCTGATGGAACTATTGAGAAATACAAGGCAAGACTTGTGGCCAAAGGTTACACCCAGAAAGAGGGAGAAGATTTCTTTGATACCTATTCTCCTGTCGCCAGACTAACTACCATCGAGTGTCGCTATGCTAGCATCTTCCTATGGTCTACATGTTCATCAAATGGATGTGAAGACAACTTTTCTTAATGGAGAGTTGGAGGAAGAGATCTATATGGATCAACCTGATGGTTTTGTGATTTCTGGACAGGAAAATAAGGTATGTAGATTATTGAAATCTTTGTATGGCCTAAAACAAGCACCTAAACAATGGCACGAGAAGTTTGACAAAACTTTGACATCCGCTGGTTTTGTTATGAATGAAGCTGATAAATGTGTGTATTATCGTTATGGTGGGGGTCAAGGAGTTATCTTATGTCTGTATGTAGATGACATACTTATATTTGGAACAAACACTGCCGTAATCGACGAAGTCAAATCTTTCTTATCTCGGTGTTTTGATATTGTAACATCCTAAAAAGTTAAATTCTGGATTATAAAAATTTTCTTGCATTAATTGCTGTTATTTTGATTTGAAATTGATTCTCTTTAAAGCATTTCTTAATTAAAGAATTGAGAATTCCAATAGGCAAAAGGAATGGGAGAGAAATAAAATAGAAAAGTATATATGTAAATACAAATATTTATATATGAAAAATGGAAATAATCAAAAGGGGTTTTAAATGAATAAATATGTAGGTGAGCTCCCTTAAGAGTTGGGATTTAGAAATATATATATACATATTTACAAACATGTGAAAGAAATGAATGAAATTAAATATAAGAATTAAAAAAGAAATTGGGGTCAGCCGAGGCCCACCCCTGCCCCCCCCCCGCTCTCGCCAGTGTGGCCCTCCTCCCGACCCATTGTTCTTCTTCCTCCCCGCCTCCTCCTCGCCCGCCCCTTCCAACCCGCCCTTGCGCCGCTGCGCGCCCGCCCCGCCTTCTCCGCAGCCTCACCCACGGGAGCCCTTCGGACTGGGATCCTCCCTTGGACCGGACCGCCGCCGCCTGTCCGAATCTTTTCCCCCCTCAGCGCTAGCTTCCCCCGCCACTCGCCCTTTCCCGCTCCCTCTGGCGCGCCGCTCAACACATGGCTCGAGGACCTGCTCCTCTGCGCAGACGGCGCTCGGCGCCCCTCCCTTGCACGCGATGGCAGCGCGATCATGGCCAAATCCCCCTCCGTCTGCCGGGGATCTCGGCCGAAGCGACTGCACAGGGCAACGCCCGATGCCGGCCTCACCCAGGCGCCTATAAAGGCTGCCAGGGCCCTCACCGAGCTTCCCACGCCCTGAGCCCCCTCCCTTGCCAAGGAAACTAGATACTAACGTTCCCTCCGCCGCCGGCCTCACTCATCTTCCCTACCTCCGGCGACGCCTCCCGCCGAATGCGCCACCACACCCAATGCCGCCTCCCACAAGCACCTCCGGATCACCGTGAAGCCGACCCCGACCGCACGAGCTTCCCGCTTTGTAGCTCGCCGTCGCCTGGCACCACCCGAGCCGCCGCCGCACGCCGCCGCCCGCCACGTGCACCCCGCCCCGTCGACCCTCCATCGGCTTCACCGAAGTGCTTGGGATTACATTTCACGCACCCCGCACCTCCCCCCCCGCCGCCATGGCACCACCGCCCTCGCCGCCTCGGCCTCCTCGCTCGGCCTCCTCGGCGCCTACCTCAAAGGGTTACCTACCCTCACTGGGTGGCAACGTCTCCCCGCTCACTTGGCTATAGCACCGATTCTTACCTTCCCCGGGCTCCCTCGGCCGCTGCTCGAGCCCCGCCACGCAGCCGAGGTCGAGCCCTTTCTTTTATTTTCCGATCGACAGGGCCCCGCGCTGTCGCCCGCCATGGGTTCGTGGGCTCGCCGACGGTGGGCCCCACCCGTCGCCGAGCAGAGAACAGCATCACGACATGCGGGCCCCACATGTCGTGACACAGTGGAAACAGAAAAAGAAAATGAAAATGAAATAAAACTGTGGGACCCATCGTCGATTTTAGTTATTTTAGGAATTTATTTGAACCGAGAGCTTTGAAAATTCATAACTTCTTCATTTTAACTCCAAATTTAGTGAGACAAATTTCTAAATTTGTCTAAATTCAAGATCTATCTAATGGAACCAAAATCATAAATTTTAGAGTTCATTTGAATTTCTGGTGTTATTTAGATTGATTTGTTGCTTTTCTTTTCATGCAAATTTTCGTGCACGATTAAATTAGCGTACGAGGCACAAGAAGAAGAAGCAGAAGCAGCAGCAGATCCCAGCTCTCAACCCCTAGAACTTTGTGACCAAGGCGAGTTATCACTTGATCATATTGAACCCTTGTTTATGCAAAGTACTTTTCTTTAAACTATCCAAGTGCATGCTATTATTTTATGTGCTAAAGTATGTTCAAATTTCATAGATTTTAGATATAGACCCATTATTATGCTTGTTAGTATTACCTGTGAAACCTTTGGGATATGTGAACCTTGTCGCCTTAGCAAAACTAACGTAATGTAGTTTTTCACAAATAGAGTTATGATATATCGTACTGCTTAGTATTGCTAGATAACCGAGGATGCTAGTTATCCCAAAATATTTCACTTGCAAACAAGACAATAATTTGGGCAGTCATGGTGGGAATGACTGGAGAAAATTTGGAACTGTTATTTTATGCTCCCAAAAGCCTCAAACTTGCTTAGTATCTGGGTGGATGATTTGGGGTTGGTATGTGGTGGGAAGCACAAAGAGTATGTGATGTGGTAGAACCACTCAGATAACCCTAAGGACCGAATCTTGTCATGCTAGCCCATATAATATAGTACAACCACAAGTGCAGACATTACAACTGGCTAAGTAGATTTATCAAAACCCGGACTCATCTCACTTTGGTAGTGGATAGGCGTGGATCCGCAAGGGCAAGGAGGGCCTAAAGGGACACCAAGGGAGGGTGAAGTTTTCCACTGTTCTAGCGTTGCGGGAAGTGGAGCCCTGCGTTAGTGATTGTGGAAAACATCCGTGCAACGTATGGGACCCACCGCAAGTGGGATAAGCCCATAGGGTGAGATGACGAAAGAGGCTAGATATCTTGAAAGGTTACGGAGACGGTCTGCTCAACCATATGACTAAGGAATCATGTGGGGTAACGAGTTGGCAGTCTCTTGTGGGGAATGTGTACAAACTCTGCAGAGTCAAAACTATTCGAATAGCCGTGCCCGCGGTCATGGGCAGACATGGGGACTTAACTAGATATAGTTCTGTTTCAGAAATAATTTGTGGGTGAATTGGGAAAACATAGGGCAAGAAAGGCCCTAGTTTGGAATTGTCCTGGGTGTCGTCCCAGTGGTAAGATAGGCAGCCATAATGCTAGTAGATGCTGTAAGTTGCAGAGGCCATGTAATGGTGGATGGACTCTGTGCACTATTGATACAATTATTTCCAGTAAACTTGTGTCCTTCATAAACTGCTAGGTCATAGGGATTTCTAAGTACTGTATTAAAAAGGCAGTTTCTGGCAAAATAAAATAAACCTAAAGCCTTCCCTTGATCAGCCAGCATACTATTACTGCATTCTGCGTGATGATTCGCTGAGCACGGTGGTTAGTGTGCTCACACTCGCATTATCAAAACAGAGACAGGGACGCAGGATCATTATGAATATGAAGATGCCCCGGTCACAGAAGGAAGGAAGGACGATGGGAATTAGGTCGTCATGCGTATTTTCCGAACTTAGACAAGTTAGACCTAAGGCATTGTATGCACATATATTATCTACAACTAGGTAATATATACTGCACACATTACCCCCCAGTCGCTTGCCTGAGGTTATGGCCCTACTTTTGCTTTCTCTTCCGCTGTTTGCTTGTAATGATGACATTCGGCGTAAGTGCCCCTTTTGTAAACTATTGCCCGACGTGGCGTAATTTGGAACCATGGTCTGTAATATTACTATTTAAGCGATGTATGAAATGATACAGCAATGTACCTGTGCGCATTATCTACTGATCCAGGGAATAATGCAGTAATCACAGGAGATTCTGGATTGGAAAATCCGGGTCTGACAGAGCTGGTATCAGAGCATACGACTGTAGAGTAAAGGCCTTAGAATGGACGTTGGACAAAGGATATGATTACAATTTTATCAAACTTATGAAAAGAGTTTCCAAAAACATAGCGTATTATTTCTTTTCCTATCCTCTTTAGTTCCGCTCTATTCTATCTTCATTAATATTTTAAAATGTTACTAACACTAGTAATTCCTTCCGCGTGATATGCGTGAGGGAAGCGGGACTTCCTTTCTCACGGCCTCCCCACGGGAGTTCGCGACCTCCTCCATGAGCTTTTGCACCACCTGGGCTATAAGGACCAGCCCATGTACCGTGGCCGAAAGGCCGTGGCCGGTGGAGTGGAGAGCTGGGTAGTTGAGGTGTTCATCTACGCCAAGAGCGAGCAGGATCCCCCTCACGTCTTCCGGACCGAGCACACCAGGAGTACTCGGGTGGCGACCATCCAGGATGCCGCACGTCTCGCCGCTGCCCGACTCTGCGACGTATACAAGACCAAGCTGCAGCACACGCCATTCTTCTACTTCCCATCGCGCCAAGAGGGTGCGCAGTACAACGAGACCTACCTGTCGGTTACTGAGGACAACCCGATGCTTACGCATCAGGTTGATCTCACCCGCGCTATGGGCTCGGCTCACACAGCCGCTATGGAGGAGATCACCGCTCTCCGCGCACACCTCGTCTCCCAGCACACGGAGATGGCGACCCTTCGTGGACAGCTCGCGCGGCGCGGCGAGCCTTGGCGGCGGCCTGAGGCGGGCGGCGCGGCACGTGCACGGTCACAGCAGGTCCCAGCTCCTGCTGCCCGTCCAGCACATCCCACGCCCGGCCGATGCTGGGCGCGGCGGGCCCCCCGACGTGGCTCATCAAGACGCAAGAGCGTGCGACCTCCAGGGCCACAGTCGGCTCTTCGCCGGGGAGGGTCGCACCGCAGCCGCAGCCGCTTCGCACTCGAGACCGACCCTCCGAGTTCGGCGGTGGGTCCCGTTCGCGATCACCGACTTGACCCCTCCGGCCCCGTGGAAATATGGAGGAGTAGATCGGATGGTGCGGTACTTGCAGTGTAGCGCAAGTACTAAGGGGTGTATCGTAGCATGTTGTCCAAGACCTTCTGTATCGTAGTAACTATCCCGTTGAACTTTAATTAATTATGTTGTAATCGTAAGTCCAGCCTAGAAGCTGGCTATGTGATGTTTCAGTTTATGCTTAAAGAAACCGGCCTTGTGTTTAAAGATGTTTTTGTCGTTTATCTTGTTGGATTTTATTTTGTGGAAGCAACCCTCTCTTATTCTTTTGATTGCCTAATACTAGTAATAAGTCATAAAGCTATGACTGCAGATGGCCAGTCAAAGGGTGACCAGGGCCCAGGCCAATGCCACCCTCAACCAAGGTGTGGTGGACTCCACACCCGGTGTCATGCCATCGGGGCATGAGCAGACCCACGATCAGGAAGCCAACCTTCCGCCCCCTCCAACCAACCCCACCATGGCGCAAGTCATGGCACAGTGACCAATTGTTGCAGCTATATTCTGCGGGCAACAAGGCGGCACCAGCAGGTCTAGAGTCGACTGGCCGACTTTCAAAGGACCCGCCCCTCACTTTTCCTCCGACGAACCTCTCGTCAAGATTGGCTTCGGGATACAGAAAGGAAGATGCGCCTGGCCAAGTGCGCTGAAGAAGACAAGGTGATATTTGCACTCATCACTCTGTGGGCGGTGCAAATTGGTGGAGAACTACATTGCGCCCGAGGTCGGGAAGAGACCTCCACGGACAACGACATGGAGGTCATACCATGGTCGGAGTTCAAGGCGGCTTTCAAAGCCAACTTCGTCCCGGTGGAGTCCTAAGGATGAAGAAGAACGAGTTCGCACTCTTAAGCAAAGAGGCATGACCATCAATGAGTACCTTACAAAATTCACCCGACTTGCTCGCTACGCCTCGTCGACGTGGCCGATGAAGAGGAAAAGATTGATGATTTCTTGAAGGCATGAATGAGGAGCTAAGGGTACGGTGATCGTGCAAGACTTCACCGCTTCCACCGGTGGTGAAAAGGCTCTAATTCTAGAAAATGAAAAGAAGAATGGAGGCCGGTAGTAGCGCAAGCTAACCCCTCGTGACCGCAAGGGAGATTTATTCGGAAGTTCTTCAACAACCCTCATTCTCAAGACCCAATCGGACTGTGGCTCCAACTCCAAAGACTTCGATCAAGCGGGGTTCCTTCCAAACCCCACGCACCGGAGTCGATGCCGGTATAAACCCCGACCAATCTTAAGCATTACGGATGTGGAGAAAAAGGGCATTTGCCAATCGGTGCCACACAAACAAAACGCCCGTCAGTAGCCAAGCTTGAGGCTTGACAAGGGGCCTCGGACCTGCAGTTAGCAGAGTACCCCACCACAACCGTGGAAGAGTCAACCATGTCACGCAGCGAAGAAGTCGAGGAAGCTGCAGGAGCCCTTATGGCACGTTCTCTGTCAAGTCAATACCAAAGACAAACTTTGTTTGACTCGAGCTTCACATTCATTTATATCCAAGGGTATCTTGATAAGATGGGGTTACCTATTTATCCTCTAAAGAGGCCAAGAATACTAAAGTCGCCGGTGGGCATGATTACCGCTACCTTAGTATGTCCAGGGTAGCTGTTACCATGGAGAGGTGCGACTTCAGCGACTTGATAGTGTTAAACTCACGGACCTCGGATATCATACTAGGAATGGGTGGTTAGCCGATATAAAGGGTTATAGGCGTACCTCCGTGACAATAAAGTTGACTAAATGTCTTGGAATGACCATAGATGTGAAAGTGGACCCACCATACCGATGGGGCGTGCAATATATTATTGTGAAGATGTACCCTTAGAGGAATGATGGTGGTCCAAGATTATCGTGAAGTATTTCCAAGACCTACCCAAGCATGCCCCGCATCGGGACCTAGAGTTTGTCATTAACTTGAAACCGGAGCGCTCCCATTTCCAAGAGACCCTATAGGATGACGGTGGAAGAGCTAGAAGAGCTAAAGACCCAACTCCATGAACTGCGGGAAAAGGATTCATTAGACCCGCCTCACCACCGGGATCTCCGGTATTATTCAGAAGAAGAAGGATGGCACAGCCAGGATGTGTGTGGATTACCGGGCATTAAATGAAGTAACCATCAAGAATAAATACCCCATCCCCAGGATCGACGATCTATTTGACCAACTTGGTGGAGCCACCATCTTCTCTAAAATAGATCTGAGATCGGGTTACCACCAGCTGAAAATTAGGGCTGAGGATATACCCAAGACAGCTTTTACCACTAGGTATGGACCGCAAGTTTACGGTCATGTCTTTTGGTCCGACAAATGCCCCAAAGATACTTTATGAACCTCATGAACAAAGTATTCATGGAATATTTGGACAAGTTCGTGGTGGTGTTCATTGACGACATCCTCATCTACTCCAAGACTGCAGACGATCATGCAGAGCACCTACGCCTAGTGCTAGAGAAGCTAAGAGAGCATCAGTTATATGCTAAGTATAGCAAGTGTGAATTCTGGCTAAGCGACATCAGCTTCTTGGGCATATAGTGTCCGCAGAAGGAGTATCTGTTGATCCCGCCAAGATTGCAGCAGTGACAGAATGGAAGCCACCCTCCTCCGTCACTGAAGTGCGAAGTTTCCTGGGATTGGCAGGATATTATAGAAGATTCATAGAGGGATTCTCTAGAATAGCCAGGCCAATGACCCAGCTACTCAAGAAGGAACAGAAGTTTGAATGGACCAAAGCCTGTGAAGGGAGCTTTCAAGAGCTTAAGAAAAGATTGACTACCACCCCGGTGCTAGTTCTACTTGATGTACGCAAGGATTTTGATGTATACTGTGATGCTTCCCACCAAGGACTGGGGTGTGTACTGATGCAAGGAGGCAAGGTTATGGCATATGCATCTAGGCAACTTCGCCCCCATGAAGCTAACTATCCCACCCATGACCTGGAACTAGCTTCAGTGGTGCATGCCTTAAAAATTTGGAGGCACTATTTGATTGGCAACCACTGTGATATATACACGGATCACAAGAGCCTCAAGTATTTCTTCACCCAGTCACACCTTAATCTGAGGCAACGGAGATGGTTAGAGTTGATCAAGGATTATGACCTGAGTGTCCATTACCACCCAGGGAAAGCCAACGTGGTAGCAGATGCTCTGAGTCGGAAGGCCTACTGCAATAACCTTATGGTTCAGGAACACCAGCCTGAACTCTACAAAGAACTGACAGCCCTGAACCTGGGGATCGTAGAAGAGGGAGCCCTAACCACCCTGGAAGATCAAACAAGCATTGAAGAAATGATAGAGGCTGCACAGAGAGAAGACCCAACTGTTTTGAGGTGGAAGAAATTAATGGAAGAGGGGAAGGCCCCTAAAATGACTATGGATCATCAAGGGGTTCTAAAGTACGGAAACTGTGTTTACGTACCTCACCAAAAGGACCTTAAGGATCTAATGCTCCGGGAAGCCCATAGCTCCGCATATTCCCTTCATCCTAGGAGTACCAAAATGTACCAAGATATGAAACAATATTACTGGTGGCCAGGTATGAAGAGGGACATTGCCGAGCACGTCGCTTCTTGTGATGTCATCCAAAAGTGAAGGCTGAGTACCAAAGGCCGGCAGGACTGCTACAACCCCTGAAAATACCTCAATGGAAGTGGGAAGAAGTAGGGATGGATTTTATCACAGGGTTTCCCCGAACAAGGTCGGGATACGACTCCATTTGGATCGTGGTGGATAGACTGACCAAGGTTGCTCATTTTATCCCTGTCAAGACAACTTACAAGGGAGACAAATTGGCGTAACTATATATGTCCCGCATCGTGTGCTTACGGTGTGCCAAAACGGATAGTCTCGCATCGAGGTCCCAATTTACCTCGCATTTGGCTAGCCTACATGAAGCCCTTGGTACCCATCGGATTTTAGCACCGCCTACCACCCCAGCATGGATGGTCGATGTAAAGAGTAAATCAAATATTGAAGATATGCTTCGGCTTGTGCCCTGGATTTCTCCAAGGACCGGGATAAGTGTCTGCCGTATGCAGAGTTTGCTTACAACAACGCTACCAAACCAGCCTTCGATGTCCCCTTTGAGGTATTGTACGGAAGAAAGTGCCGCACCCCTTTACATTGGTCAGAAGTGGGGGAAGGGTACATATTTGGGCCTAATACTACAAGCGGCGAGAGAGAAAGTTCGCTGATCGAGATCTACCATTACGCCAGTCTAGACGTAAGAGTTATGCGATAAAAGGAGAAGGCCATTAAGTTTTGAAATCGGAGACCATGTCTACTTGAAGGTGTCACCCCACGAGGAGTCGACGATTTAAAGTCAAAGGCAACTTGCCCTCGCTATGTCGGGCCATTCCCGATCCTAGCTAAGAAGGAGAAGTCGCTATCAACTTGAGTTTCTGCAAGTCTCGCCGATGTGCACAACGCCTTCCATGTGTCCCACCAAGAAATGTCTTGGCACCGTAAGATCAAACCCCGATGGAGGCAGTTGAGCTCGAGAGCGACCTGACCTACAAGGAACGTCCAATTAAGATCTTGAACACTGTGGAAAAGAAGACCAGGAATCAAACCATCCGCACTGCAGAGTACAAAGGAGTCACCACTCAAAGAAGGAGGCCACCGGGAACGCCAAGACCAACTAAGGAGAGAGTACCTCGAATTGTTTACAGTTAGGTGAATCTTGGTTGAGATTCTTTTTAAGGGGTAGGTTTGTAACATCCTAAAAGTTAAATTCGGATTATAAAAGTTTCTTGCATTAATTGTTGTTATTTTGATTTGAAATTGATTCTCTTTAAAGCATTTCTTAATTAAAGAATTGAGAATTCCAATAGGCAAAAGGAATGGAGAGAAATAAAATAGAAAAGTATATATGTAAATACAAATATTTATATATGAAAATGGAAATAATCAAAAGGGTTTTAAATGAATAAATATGTGTAGGTGAGCTCCCTTAAGAGTTGGGATTTAGAAATATATATATATACATATTTACAAACATGTGAAAGAAATGAATGAAATTAAATATAATAATTAAAAAAAGAAATTGGGGTCGCCGGCCCAGCCCACTGCCCCACCCCGCCCCAGCCTGACCCTCCTCCCGACCCATTGTTCTTCTTCCTCCCCGCCTCCTCCCTCGCCCGCCCCCGCCAGGCCGCGCGCGCGCCGCGCGCCCCGCGCTCTCTTCGCAGCCCCACCACGCTGGGAGCCCTTCGGACTGTGGGATCCTCCCATCGGACCGGACCGGGGATCTCGGCCGAAGCGACCGCACAGGGCAACGCCCGATGCCGGCCTCACCCAGGCGCCTATAAAGGCTGCCAGGGCCCTCACCGAGCTTCCCACGCCCTGAGCCCCCTTCCTTGCCAAGGAAACTAGATACTAACGTTCCCTCCGCCGGCCTCACTCATCTTCCCTACCTCCCGTGACGCCTCCGCCGGTGCGCCACCACACCCAATGCCGCCCCCACAAGACCTCAGGATCACCGTGAAGCCGACCCCGACCTCGCACGAGCTTCCCCGCTTTGTAGCTCGCCGCCGCCTGGCACCACCCGAGCCGCCGCTGCCGCCGCCGCCCGCCACTGCACCCCGCCCCGTCGACCCTCCATCGGCTTCACCGAAGTGCCGGATTACATTTCACGCACCGGCACCTCCCGGCCCCCCGCCGTGGCACCACCACCCCTCGCCGGCCTCGGCCTCCGCTCGGCCTCCTCCCGCCTACCTCAAAGGGTTACCTACCCTTCTTGGGTGGCAACGTCTCCCCGCTCACTTGGCTATAGCACGATTCTTACCTTCCCCCAGGGCTCCCTCGGCGCTGCTCGAGCCCCGCCACGCAGCCGAGGTCGAGCCCTTTCTTTTATTTTCCGTCGACGGCGGGGCCCGCTGTCCGCCGCGGTGCAATGGGCTGGCGACAGTGGGCCCCACCCGTCGCCGAAGCGCAGAGAACATGCATCCGACATGCGGGCCCCACATGTCGTGACGCAGTGGAAAGCAGAAAAAGAAAATGAAAATGAAATAAAACCTGTGGGACCCATGTCGATTTTAGTTATTTTAGGAATTTATTTGAACCGAGAGCTTTGAAAATTCATAACTTCTTCATTTTAACTCAAATTTAGTGAGACAAATTTCTAAATTTGTCTAAATTCAAGATCTATCCAATGGAACCAAAATCATAAATTTTAGAGTTCATTTGAATTTCTGGTGTTATTTGGATTGATTTATTGCTTTTCTTTTCATGCAAATTTTCGCGCACGATTAAATTAGCGTACGAGGCACAAGAAGAAGAAGCAGAAGCAGCAGCAGATCCCAGCTCTCAACCCCCAGAACTTTGTGACCAAGGCGAGTTATCACTTGATCATATTGAACCCTTGTTTATGCAAAGTACTTTTCTTTAAACTATCCAAGTGCATGCTATTATTTTATGTGCTAAAGTATGTTCAAATTTCATAGATTTTAGATATAGACCCATTATTATGCTTGTTAGTATTACCTGTGAAACCTTTGGGATATGTGAACCTTGTCGCCTTAGCAAAACTAACGTAATGTAGTTTTTCACAAATAGAGTTATGATATATCGTACTGCTTAGTATTGCTAGATAACCGGGGATGCTAGTTATCCCAAAATATTTCACTTGCAAACAAGACAATAATTTGGGCAGTCATGGTGGGAATGACTGGAGAAAATTTGGAACTGTTATTTTATGCTCCCAAAAGCCTCAAACTTGCTTAGTATCTGGGTGGATGATTTGGGGGCTGGTATGTGGTGCAGGGGAAGCACAAAGAGTATGTGATGTGGTAGAACCACTCAGATAACCCTAAGGACCGAATCTTGTCATGCTAGCCCATGTAATATAGTACAACCACAAGTCTGTACATTACAACCTGGCTAAGTAGATTTATCAAAACCCCCGGACTCATCTCACTGGTAGTGGATAGGCGTGGATCTGCAAGGGCAAGGAGGGCCTAAAGGGACACCAAGGGGAGGGTGAAGTTTTCCAGCTGTTCTAAGCGTTGCGGGAAGTGGAGCCCGGCTGCGTTAGTGACTGTGGAAAACATCCCGTGCAATGTATGGGACCCACCGCAAGTGGGATAAGCCCATAGGGTGAGATGACGAAAGAGGCTAGATATCTTGAAAGGTTACTGAGGCAGTGCGCTCAACCATATGACTAAGGAATCATGTGGGGTAACGAGTTGGCAGTCTCTTGTGGGGAATGTGTACAAACTCTGCAGAGTCAAAACTATTCGAATAGCCGTGCCCGCGGTCATGGGCAGACATGGGGACTTAACTAGATATAGTTCTGTTTCAGAAATAATTTGTGGGTGAATTGGGAAAACATAGGGCAAGAAAGGCCCTAGTTTGGAATTGTCCCGGTGTCGCCCCCGGTGGTAAGATAGGCGACCATAATGCTAGTAGATCTTTGTAAGTTGCGAGAGGCCATGTAATGGTGGATGGACTCGTGCACTATTGATACAATTATTTCGATAAACTTGTGTCCTTCATAAACCGCTAGGTCATAGGGATTTGGCATCAGACAAAGGGTTTACGGTAAAATAAAATAAACCTAAAGCCTTCCTTGATCACCAAAGATACTATTATCGCATTCTCGCGTGATGATTCACGAGCACGGTGGTTAGTGTGCTCACACTCGCATTATCAAAAGCAGAGACGTGGACGCAGGATCATTATGAATATGAAGATGCCCGGTCACGAAGGAAGGAAGGACGATGGGAATTAGGTCGTCATGCGTATTTTCCGAACTTAGACAAGTTAGACCTAAGGCATTGTATGCACATATATTATCTACAACTAGGTAATATATATCGCACACATTACCCCCGCTTGTTCGAGGTTATGGCCCTACTTTTGCTTTCTCTTCACTGCTTGCTTGTAATGATGACATTCGCGTAAGTGCCCCTTTTGTAAACTATTGCCCGACGTGGCGTAATTTGGAACCATGGTCTGTAATATTACTATTTAAGCGATGTATGAAATGATACGACAATGTACCGTGCGCATTATCTCTCGATCCGTGGAATAATGCAAGAATCACAGGAGATTCGGATTGGAAAATCCGGTCCGACAGTCGGTATCGAGCATCTGATCGAGAGTAAAGGCCTTAGAATGGACGTTGGACAAAGGATATGATTACAATTTTATCAAACTTATGAAAAGAGTTTCCAAAAACATAGCGTATTATTTCTTTTCCTATCCTCTTTAGTTCCGCTCTATTCTATCTTCATTAATATTTTAAAATGTTACTAACACTAGTAATTCCTTCTGGCGGGATATGCAGCGGAGGGAAACTGGGACTTCCTTTCTCACGGCCTCCCCCACGGGGAGTTCGCCAGCCTCCTCCGCAGGCTTTTGCACCACCTGGGCTATAAGGACCAGCCCATGTACCGTGGCCGAAAGGCCGTGGCTTGTGGAGTGGAGAGTCGGGTAGTTGAGGTGTTCATCACGCCAAGAGCGCGGCAGATCCCCTCACGCCTTCCGGACCGAGCACACCAGAGTACTCGGGTGGCGACCATCCAGATGCCGCACGCTCCGCCGCCGCCCGACTCGCGACGATACAAGACCAAGCCGCAAGACACGCCATTCTTCTACTTCCCATCGCGCCAAGAGGGTGCGCAGATAACGAGACCTACACGCCGGTTATCGAGGACAACCCGATGCTTACGCATCAGGTTGATCTCACCCGCGCTATGGGCTCGGCTCACACAGCCGCTATGGAGGAGATCACCGCTCTCCGCACACCTCGCCTCCCAAAGACACGGAGATGGCGACTTCGTGGGCGGCTCGCGCAAGGCGGCGTGCCTTGGCGCCAGCGGGCGAGGCGTAGGCGGCGCGGCACGAGCACGGTCACAGCGGGTCCCAGCTCTGCCGCCTGGCCCAAAGACATCCCACGCCGGCCGGTGCCTGGGCGCGGCGGGCCCCGACGTGGCTCATCAGACGCAAGAGCGTGCGACCTCGAGCCTGATCGGCTCTTCGGCGGGAGGGTCGCACCGCAGCCGCAGCCGCTCGCACTCAGAGACCGACCCCTCCGAGTTCAGCGGCAGTAGGTCCCGTTCGCAGTCACCGACTTACAGCCCCTCCAGCCCAGGCGCCGGAAATATGGAGGAGTAGATCGGATGGTGCGGTACTTGCAGGTGTAGCGCAAGTACTAAGGGGTGTATCGTAGCATGTTGTCCAAGACCTTCTGTATCGTAGTAACTATCCCGTTGAACTTTAATTAATTATGTTGTAATCGTAAGTCCAGCCTAGAAGCTGGCTATGTGATGTTTCAGTTTATGCTTAAAGAAACCGCCTTGTGTTTAAAGATGTTTTTGTCGCTTATCTTGTTGGATTTTATTTTGTGGAAGCAACCCTCTCTTATTCTTTTGATTGCCTAATACTAGTAATAAGTCATAAAGCTATGACTGCAGATGGCCAGTCAAAGGGTGACCAGGGCCCAGGCCAATGCCACCCTCAACCAAGGTGTGGTGGACTCCACACCCGGTGTCATGCCATCAGGGCATGAGCAGACCCACGATCAGGAAGCCAACCTTCCGCCCCCTCCAACCAACCCCACCATGGCGCAAGTCATGGCACAGCAGACCCAATTGCTGCAGGCTATATTTGCCGGGCAACAAGGCGGCACCAGCAGGTCTAGAGCTGACCTGGCTGACTTTCAAAGGACCCGGCCCCTCACTTTTTCCTCGGCCGACGAACCTCTCGGTCAAGATTGGCTTCGGATACGAGAAGGAAGATGCGCCCGCCAAGTGCACCAAGAAGACAAGGTGATATTTGCACTCATCGGCTCTGTGGGCATTTGCAAATTGGTGGAGAACTACATTGCGGCCGAGGTCGGGAAGAGACCTCCACGGACAACGACATGGAGGTCATACCATGGTCGGAGTTCAAGACGGCTTTCAAAGCCAACTTCGTCCCAGCGGGAGTCCTAAGGATGAAGAAGAACGAGTTCCGCACTCTTAAGCAAAGAGGCATGACCATCAATGAGTACCTTACAAAATTCACCCAGCTTGCTCGCTACGCCTCGACTGACGTGGCCGATGAAGAGGAAAAGATTGACAGATTTCTTGAAGGCATGAATGAGGAGCTAAGGGTACAGCTGATCGTGCAAGACTTCACCAGCTTCCACCAGCTGGTGAAAAAGGCTCTAATTCTAGAAAATGAAAAGAAGAATCTGGAGGCCAGCCGTAAGCGCAAGCTAACCCCTCAGCGGCCGCAAGGGAGATTTATTCGGAAGTTCTTCAACAACCCCTCATTCTCAAGACCCAATCAGACCAGGGCTCCAACTCCAGCACCCCGATCAAGCGGGGGTTCCTTCCAAACCCCACGCACCGGGAGTCAGTACACCGGTATAAACCCCGCAGCCAATCTTAACTGTTACAGATGTGGAGAAAAAGGGCATTTTGCCAATCAGTGCCCACACAAACAAAACGCCCCTGTCCGTAGCCAAGCTTCAGTGCCCAGCAAGGGGCCTCAGACCTCGCAAGCTAGCAGGAGTACCCCAGCTCACAACCGTGGAAGAGTCAACCATGTCACGGCAGAAGAAGCTGAGGAAGCTGCAGGAGCCCTTATGGGTACGTTCTCTGTCAAGTCAATACCAACACAAACTTTGTTTGACTCAGGAGCTTCACATTCATTTATATCCAAGGGTATCGATAAGATGGGGTTACCTATTTATCCTCTAAAGAGGCCAGTAATACTAAAGTCGCCAGCGGGCATGATTACCGCTACCTTAGTATGTCCAGGGGTAACGGTTACCATGGAGAGGTGCGACTTCTTAGCAGACTTGATAGTGTTAAACTCACAGACCCTGGATATCATACTAGGAATGGACTGGTTAGCCAGATATAAAGGGGTTATAGACTGTACCTCCAGGACAGTAAAGTTGACTAAATGTCTTGGAATGACCATAGATGTGAAAGTGGACCGACCATACCGATGGGGCCGTGCAATATATTATTGTGAAGATGTACCCTTAGAGGGAATGATGGTGGTCCAAGATTATCAGGAAGTATTTCCCGAAGACCTACAAGCATGCCCCAGGGCATCGGGACCTAGAGTTTGTCATTAACTTGAAACCAGGAGCTGCTCCCATTTCCAAGAGACCCTATAGGATGACGGTGGAAGAGCTAGAAGAGCTAAAGACCCAACTCCATGAACTGCAGGAAAAAGGATTCATTAGACCCAGTTCCTCACCCTGGGGATCTCCGGTATTATTCGTAAAGAAGAAGGATGGCACAGCCAGGATGTGTGTGGATTACCGGGCATTAAATGAAGTAACCATCAAGAATAAATACCCCATCCCCAGGATCGACGATCTATTTGACCAACTTGGTGGAGCCACCATCTTCTCTAAAATAGATCTGAGATCGGGTTACCACCAGCTGAAAATTAGGGCTGAGGATATACCCAAGACAGCTTTTACCACTAGGTATGGACTGTACAAGTTTACGGTCATGTCTTTTGGTCTGACAAATGCCCCAGCATACTTTATGAACCTCATGAACAAAGTATTCATGGAATATTTGGACAAGTTCGTGGTGGTGTTCATTGACGACATCCTCATCTACTCCAAGACTGCAGACGATCATGCAGAGCACCTACGCCTAGTGCTAGAGAAGCTAAGAGAGCATCAGTTATATGCTAAGTATAGCAAGTGTGAATTCGCTAGCGACATCGACTTCTTGGGCATATAGTGTCCTTGAAGAAGTATCATGATCCCGCCAAGATTGCAAAGAAGTGATGGAATGGAAGCCACCCTCCTCCGTCACTGAAGTGCGAAGTTTCCTGGGATTGGCAGGATATTATAGAAGATTCATAGAGGGATTCTCTAGAATAGCCAGGCCAATGACCCAGCTACTCAAGAAGGAACAGAAGTTTGAATGGACCAAAGCCTGTGAAGGGAGCTTTCAAGAGCTTAAGAAAAGATTGACTACCACCCCGGTGCTAGTTCTACTTGATGTACGCAAGGATTTTGATGTATACTGTGATGCTTCCCACCAAGGACTGGGGTGTGTACTAATGCAAGGAGGCAAGGTTATGGCATATGCATCTAGGCAACTTCGCCCCCATGAAGCTAACTATCCCACCCATGACCTGGAACTAGCTTCAGTGGTGCATGCCTTAAAAATTTGGAGGCACTATTTGATTGGCAACCACTGTGATATATACACGGATCACAAGAGCCTCAAGTATTTCTTCACCAGTCACACCTTAACTGAGGCAACGGAGATGGTTAGAGTTGATCAAGGATTATGACACGAGTGTCCATTACCACCCGGGAAAGCCAGCGTGGTAGCGAGATGCTCAGTCGGAAGGCCTCTTGCAATAACCTTATGGTTCAGGAACACCAGCCTGAACTCTACAAAGAACTGACAGCCCTGAACCTGGGGATCGTAGAAGAGGAGCCCTAACCACCTGGGAAGATCAAACAAGCATTGAAGAAATGATAGAGGCTGCACAGAGAGAAGACCCAACTGTTTTGAGGTGGAAGAAATTAATGGAAGAGGGGAAGGCCTCTAAAATGACTATGGATCATCAAGGGGTTCTAAAGTACTAAAGCGTGTTTACGTACTCACCAAAAGGACCTTAAGGATCTAATGCTCGGAAGCCCATAGCTCGATATTCCCTTCATCTTGGGAGTACCAAAATGTACCAAGATATGAAACAATATTCTCGGTGGCGGTATGAAGAGGGACATTGCCGAGCACGTCGCCTGCTGTGATGTCTGTCAAAGAGTGAAGGCTGAGCACCAAAGGCCGGCAGGACTGCTACAACCCCTGAAAATACCTCAATGGAAGTGGGAAGAAATAGGGATGGATTTTATCACAGGGTTTCCCCGAACAAGGTCGGGATACGACTCCATTTGGGTCGTGGTGGATAGACTGACCAAGGTTGCTCATTTTATCCCTGTCAAGACAACTTACAAGGGAGACAAATTGGCAGAACTATATATGTCCCGCATCGTGTGCTTACACGGTGTGCCAAACGGATAGTCTCGGATCGAGGTCCCAATTTACCTCGCATTTTGGCTAGCCTACATGAAGCCCTTGGTACCCATCTGGATTTTAGCACCGCCTACCACCCCCAGACGGATGGTCAGACAGAAAGAGTAAATCAAATATTGGAAGATATGCTTCGGGCTTGTGCCCTGGATTTCTCCAAGGACTGGGATAAGTGTCTGCCGTATGCAGAGTTTGCTTACAACAACAGCTACCAAACCAGCCTTCAGATGTCCCCTTTTGAGGCATTGTACGGAAGAAAGTGCCGCACCCCTTTACATTGGTCAGAAGTGGGGGAAGGGTACATATTTGGGCCTAATACTACAAGCGGTAGGAAGAGAAAGTTCGCTCGATCGAGATCGGTGTTACGCCAGTCTAGGCAGAAGAGTTATGCAGATAAAAGGAGAAGGCCATTAAGTTTTGAAATCGGAGACCATGTCTACTTGAAGGTGTCACCCCTACGAGGAGTCAGACAATTTAAAGTCAAAGGCAAACTTGCCCCTCGCTATGTCGGGCCATTCCCGATCCTAGCTAAGAAGGGAGAAGTCGCTTATCAACTTGAGTTTCCTGCAAGTCTGTCAGATGTGCACAACGTCTTCCATGTGTCCCAGCTCAAGAAATGTCTTCGGGTACCAGAAGATCAAACCCCGATGGAGGCAGTTGAGCTCGAGAGCGACCTGACCTACAAGGAACGTCCAATTAAGATCTTGAACACTGTGGAAAAGAAGACCAGGAATCAAACCATCCGCACATGCAGAGTACAGTGGAGTCACCACTCAAAGAAGGAGGCCACCTGGGAACGCGAAGACCAACTAAGGAGAGAGTACCTCGAATTGTTTACCAGTTAGGCTGAATCTCGGGGTCGAGATTCTTTTTAAGGGGGGTAGGTTTGTAACATCCTAAAAAGTTAAATTCTGGATTATAAAAAGTTTCTTGCATTAATTGCTGTTATTTTGATTTGAAATTGATTCTCTTTAAAGCATTTCTTAATTAAAGAATTGAGAATTCCAATAGGCAAAAGGAATGGGAGAGAAATAAAATAGAAAAGTATATATGTAAATACAAATATTTATATATGAAAAATGGAAATAATCAAAAGGGGTTTTAAATGAATAAATATGTGTAGGTGAGCTCCCCTTAAGAGTTGGGATTTAGAAATATATATATATACATATTTACAAACATGTGAAAGAAATGAATGAAATTAAATATAAGAATTAAAAAGAAATTGGGTCAGCCGATGGCCCACCATGCCCCACCCCGCCTCACCAATGATGCCCTCCTCCCGACCATCGTTCTTCTTCCTCCCCGCCTCCTCCTCGCCCGCCCCTAGGCCCGCCCGCGCGCCCGCGCGCCCGCCTCCCGCCTTCTCCGCAGCCCACCCCGCTGGGAGCCCTTCGGACTGGGATCCTCCCATCGGACCGGGACAGGGATCTCGGCGAAGCGACCGCCGCGAGGCAACGCCCGATCCGGCCTCACCCAGCGCCTATAAAGTGCCAGGCCCTCACCGAGCTTCCCACGCCCGAGCCCCTCCCTTGCCAAGGAAACTAGATACTAACGTTCCCTCCGCCGCCGGCCTCACTCATCTTCCCTACCTCCGGCGACGCCCTCCCCGCCGAATTGCGCCACCACACTCCAATGCCGCCCTCCCACAGCACCTCCGGATCACCGTGAAGCTGACCCCGACCTCGCACGAGCTTCCCGCCGCCTGTAGCTCGCCGTCGCGGCACCACCCCGCCGCCGCCGCCGCCGCCGCCCGCCACCGTGCACCCCGCCCCGTCGACCCTCCATCGGCTTCAGAAGTGTCGGGATTACATTTCACGCACCGGCACCTCCCGGCCCCGCCGCCCGGCACCACCGCCTCGCCGGCCTCGGCCTCCTCTGCTCGGCCTCCTCCGCGCCTACCTCAAAGGGTTACCTACCCTTCGGGTAGGCAACGTCTCCCGCTCACTTGGCTATAGCACCGATTCTTACCTCCCCAGGGCTCCCTCGTGGCTGCTCGAGCCCGCTCACGCAGCCGAGGTCGAGCCCTTTCTTTTATTTTCCCGACCGACAAAGCGGGCCCCGCTGTCGCCCGCCGCGGTTCGTGGGCTCACGCGGTGGGCCCCACCCGTCGAAGCCAGAGAGAACTTGCACCACGACATGCGGGCCCCACATGTCAGCGGCACAGAGTGGAAAACAGAAAAAGAAAATGAAAAATGAAATAAAAACCTGTGGGACCCACTGTCAGATTTTAGTTATTTTAGGAATTTATTTGAACTGAGAGCTTTGAAAATTCATAACTTCTTCATTTTAACTCCAAATTTAGTGAGACAAATTTCTAAATTTGTCTAAATTCAAGATCTATCCAATGGAACCAAAATCATAAATTTTAGAGTTCATTTGAATTTCTGGTGTTATTTGGATTGATTTATTGCTTTTCTTTTCATGCAAATTTTAGCAAGACGATTAAATTAGCGACGAGGCACAAGAAGAAGAAGAAGAAGCAGCAGATCCCAGCTCTCAACCCCCAGAACTTTGTGACCAAGGCGAGTTATCACTTGATCATATTGAACCCTTGTTTATGCAAAGTACTTTTCTTTAAACTATCCAAGTGCATGCTATTATTTTATGTGCTAAAGTATGTTCAAATTTCATAGATTTTAGATATAGACCCATTATTATGCTTGTTAGTATTACCTGTGAAACCTTTGGGATATGTGAACCTTGTCGCCTTAGCAAAACTAACGTAATGTAGTTTTTCACAAATAGAGTTATGATATATCGTACTGCTTAGTATTGCTAGATAACGGGGATGCTAGTTATCCCAAAATATTTCACTTGCAAACAAGACAATAATTTGGGCAGTCATGGTGGGAATGACTGGAGAAAATTTGGAACTGTTATTTTATGCTCCCAAAAGCCTCAAACTTGCTTAGTATCCGGGTGGATGATTTGGGGTGGTATGTGGTGCTGGGGAAGCACAAAGAGTATGTGATGTGGTAGAACCACTCGAGATAACCCTAAGGACCGAATCTTGTCATGCTAGCCCATGTAATATAGTACAACCACAAGTCTGTACATTACAACCTGGCTAAGTAGATTTATCAAAACCCCCGGACTCATCTCACTGGTAGTGGATAGGCGTGGATCTGCAAGGGCAAGGAGGGCCTAAAGGGACACCAAGGGGAGGGTGAAGTTTTCCAGCTGTTCTAAGCGTTGCGGGAAGTGGAGCCCGGCTGCGTTAGTGACTGTGGAAAACATCTCGTGCAACGTATGGGACCCACCGCAAGTGGGATAAGCCCATAGGGTGAGATGACGAAAGAGGCTAGATATCTTGAAAGGTTACGGAGACGGTCTGCTCAACCATATGACTAAGGAATCATGTGGGGTAACAAGTTGGCAGTCTCTTGTGGGGAATGTGTACAAACTCTGCGAGTCAAAACTATTCGAATAGCCGTGCCGCGGTCATGGGCGAACATGGGGACTTAACTAGATATAGTTCTATTTCAGAAATAATTTGTGGGTGAATTGGGAAAACATAGGGCAAGAAAGGCCCTAGTTTGGAATTGTCCTGGGTGTCGTCCCAGTGGTAAGATAGGCAGCCATAATGCTAGTAGATGCTGTAAGTTGCAGAGGCCATGTAATGGTGGATGGACTCTGTGCACTATTGATACAATTATTTCCAGTAAACTTGTGTCCTTCATAAAGCGCTAGGTCATAGGGATTTCTGGCATCTTGTATTAAAAGGCGTTTCGGCAAAATAAAATAAACCTAAAGCCTTCCTTGATCACCAAACATACCATTATCGCATTCTGCGTGATGATTCGGCGAGCACGGTGGTTAGTGTGCTCACACTCGCATTATCAAAAGCAGAGACAGGGACGCAGGATCATTATGAATATGAAGATGCCCCGGTCACAGAAGGAAGGAAGGACGATGGGAATTAGGTCGTCATGCGTATTTTCCGAACTTAGACAAGTTAGACCTAAGGCATTGTGTACACATATATTATCTACAACACTAGTAATTCCTTCTACAGATGGCGGGATATGCAGCTGGTGCTGCAGTTTCATGGAGGTCTTGCAAACAGACCATATTGACGAGGTCAACCATAAAAGCAGAACTTGTAGCACTTGACACGACCCACGTTGAGGTGAATGGTCGAGAGAGCTTCTATTGGACTTGCCATTGGTTGAGAAACCAATACCTGCAATCTCGATGTCTTGTGATAATCAAGCGTGTTGGCCAAAGTCACAAGTACAAAGGATAATATGAAGTTCTCTAGACATGTGAGCGTGAGGCTTAAATTTGTCAGGAAACTGAGAAACACCGGAGTAATTGCTGTGAACTACATTCACACTGAGAAAAACCTGGCGGACCCTTTTACAAAGGGATTAGCACGGAAAGCGATTTCCGTTGCATCTATGGACATGGGAATGAGGCACATTTAAGTTACATCACAATGGTAACCCACACCTTATTGATCGGAGATCCCGTGACTTAGACAATGGGAAAAACAAATTGATGTTGTAACAAGAGAGTACATATTTACTGTACCCATGTCCTAAAAAAATGTACTTTCGACTGTCTGGAAAGTTGGCATAAAGTTTTAATATATTCTGTTGTCCAAATGAGGAAAAGGTATTAGCCTGCAGAATACCTAGAAAGAATACACCTACTTGAGCTTAACTGTGTGGTCGCAGTTCACGAGAATGGGGCATTCTCTAGAAAGCTCATGAGCAGATATGGGAGCATGACCATATAACGCTCCGTTTAGGCGTGGTTCATTGGCAGCCTAGTACTTGTTGAGATTTCAAGTGAAATCTGATCACAAAAAGCTGTGAATTCAAGGCATAATCCATTCATCAGCTGTGACAAGAAGAATCTTGTCATTCTAGGTGCAAGTTCAACCCGTACGGGACTTACACTAAAAGACTAGTATATTAACAGTACTTTAGCACAATATCTTTGTCATATATTTATCTCTTGCTTTGGAATTGGTAGGGGATTGTAGAAATTGGCCCATTTAATTATGGCATATTTCCTAAATTCCAAAGCATGCATGGTTTAGTACCATATTGCTAAGGAAAGGTGGGGAAGACCAATTTATAAGGTGGAGTCCTCACCACTCCTTGAATATGGATAGAGATGGTATGTGGAGGGTTCTGTCTAGTCACACACGCTGCAGCAGCGTATACGCGTATTTTCGCGTGAAAATTGCGTGACTTGTGACTTGCAACGCGCGACCGTGCCGTGACGTGGCGCGCCACTTGGCAGACCAAGTCCACCTCTATTTTTGCTGAACTCTGCACCACACTCTCTCTGTTTGAATGCGATTCAAACGTTTGAATTTGAGGCTTTATTGGGGTTTTGATGATAGACTACCAGTGGATAAATGACTGGTTGAATGTGTCAGTTACCAGTGGGTAAATGGTTGCTTTAATCACGTCAGTTATCGATGCATCTATTTATATGCCCGAGACGTCCGGTATGTGTGAGAAACTCACGCCTCCATCTCCTTCTTTTCGTGATTACGTGCTCGAGCATGCGTGCCGCTCGAACCACGCCGACCTTTCTTCCGCTGCACCGGAAGAAGGAGAGCGGCTATCTCGAACCATTGCCGCAGAGAGTACCGCACGGGCGGCAATAAGGTTTCGGCAGCGCATCGCGACCGCGCCACCGTGACCGCGACATCTACATTCTCGCACCGCATCAAGCTGCGCGACTTCACATTCTTCATCGGGCTAACTACTAAGTCGTTCGCGCACACGTACGACTTTGTTAATATATTTGAGTATATTCTGAAGTATGATGAGTAGCCTGCTATTAGTAGTTAGTATTGCATCAATAGTTTATTGCATTTGTCTCCTAGTAAAATTTGAAATTAAAATATTGCCCACATTTCCAACATTTTCTCTCAGGATAGTGCAGAAAATCAGCATGGTTTCAATTCCAAAAATTACAAAATTTTTAATCCACAACTCCAAATAATTTAAAACTTTGCATACACCTTGTCTAGGATATTGTGAATCTAGTCCATTAAGAGATCGAAGCAAATCTTTTCAAAACTTTGACCTTTTTATCCAAAGGCAAATTGCACCAAAATTGGACCAAATGTGAAAATGATGATTGATAGAAGCTCGTGGGTAGAATCAAGCTAAGATGGCTAAGGATGGTTTTCCACAAGTCTTAGCACCCTCAATCATAACAAAAATCAAGCAAAAAGACCTTAAGAGCAAAAAAAAACCCCAAATCACCATTTCTTTTACCAAAATCGGGTAAACTCAAGACTTTCAAATAACAAGTGCTTAGATGGATGAGATCTAATCTTCAAGAGATATCTTCATCATTTACACATCCTTGACACAAAGCAAGATCAAGAGAAGAGAAAGAACCACAAAAAATCAAGCCAAATCAAGAAATCAACATTTGGGCCCATGAGAGGAAGACTTGGACGAATTTAGAGATTTGATTTCTACTTGAAGATGAATATTTACAACCACATCCTTAGAGGACAAAGCCACTAGGGCAGCACACACACACAAGTGCTCTCATCTCTCTCAAGATATTTCACCCCAACCCTCTCTCTTTTCTCGCAATCTCCCCAACTCCTCTCTCAAACTTAGCTCCTCCTTATATAGTGGAGCGTCACATGAAATCCTAAAATCAGCCCCTTAATGGATACTACCCAATAAAGCATTTGAAAACCCGCAAATCCAACAATATAACAGGTTTTTGAACTCAACATGCTCACGCATGCATTTCAAAGTGTCATCTTCATCTTTAGCTTTATTAGCCCGAATCCACCATGCTTTGCCCCTCTATGGAGTATCCTTGACCTAATCCACTTAGGACACCATCGCGGGTTTACACACTGCTACTTTTTTGGTGTTAGATAATTTACCAAAATGCCCCTCTATCGGGTTTTTTCTAATGCCTTCACCTAGAAGCATCACCGATGTTTGTTACCTTCTATGTAATTCCAATAACTTACCGTCAAGCCTCTCATACGTCCGGATCCACCGAACCATCTTCGCTTGAAAACGAGTGCAAGTGAGACATCCCAAATTCTAGGGCATGCAAAAATAAGAAAAATTTTAAACTTTTTGAATGCATTTTTGTTTCCTTGGCTCTTTATTTGAGTTTCTTTGGAAAATTTGAATTTAAAAAAAACTACTTAGAATGCAATGCTAACTCAAAAATCACACTAAAAAGAGTATCAAAAGTTGGCATGAGAAAACTTATGGTGAAAAATATCCTAAAAGCCCACGAGTATAATCTTGGCACTAACAAAATAACAAAGTAAGTTCTAAAACTATCTAAATCAAATAAGTATATTTAAATTCAACTAGGAGTCTTCTCAGATTTTTCTAGAAAAATCAAGAGAAGATAAAACTCTAAAAATTTATGCAATCATCTACACCATGTTAGGAGCTTCCACAAAAAAAATTCATAATTTTTTTAGCTCATCTGGTGTGTCCAACAATTGCCTAATCATCTCAGCTCACCTCACCCTTTCTCTCTCTCTCTCACCGCTGAGTGTGGCCCACTTGCAGTACCTTTCTTCCACCTCCAACTAGCAGCCTGAGAAACAATGAACATAGGCCACTGGTTTTTGATGCCATGTTCATCGTTTTGGTACAACTTCCGTCGTTTCTGCTCCCTGCTGACAGCCCATGCCCTGTACTCCTACCTTGTCATGTCTCCACTTGTGCCACAATGACGTGGCCATACTCTGCATCATACCTTTCCTCTGTGCATCTCGGCTTTGTGCCCAGCTTTGCATCTCAACTGCTAAGTTGGCCCTCAAGAGGTTCAACCAGTTTGCACTTACTCAAGAGCTTCAACCGATTTGCACTTACTCGAGAGCTTCGACCAGATAGCGAATACTCGAACACACACTAGTACTTGAACACACGACTCGTAAACCATTTACATGTCAAGATCATAACCAAAAATCTCATCAAGTTGTGTCTCTTTGTTCACTGACACATTGGGCCCTCTTGTAGAGATTGTCTTCAACCACGCTTACATGCGCTAGCTCCACTATGGTCTTGATCGAGCTGCCCCCGGTTTTTGACACCGTGTCAACAGTTTTGCTCTTTGCTGCAACCAACCCCACCTGCCCATCACCTCAACAGGATGGATCTCTTCCCCCTTGTCTCCTTCCATGCGTCGCGTTCCACAGCGAGTATTCGATCGTGTTGCTCGTTTGTGCTCATGAGAACTCACGCTCATCCCTCACCCTTTCCGTACCTATATAGACCCCCGACCATGCCATTGCTCTTTAGCTCGCCCTCTCAGTCTCTTGCACATGATCCTTGAGCACTCTGCTCACTGGAGCATCGAGAAAACGAAGTCTTACGCAATGCCGGCAAGCACGCCACCAAGTTCTAGCTACTCCAGTGAGCTTCTCTCCTCCCCAACTTTGTCTCAACATGTCTTACCTCTTCCTTAAGCACCCTACTCATTTGATTGACCTTTCATGCAGTTGATCACTCGAGCTAGGCTTCTCCTTCATCTCTGACCAAGACGCCACCGTAAGACTTCCTCTCTCCAGTGAGCCATACCTCGATTCCATTCACCCATACCTCCGCATGCATGCAAGCAAGCTCATGTGCACCCATTTGTAGCTTCTTTGATGTCAGACATCATTGTTGCCATGGACCCCTTCACCGCCAATGAGATGTCCGACGCCAGCTTGCTCTGCTCCTTCCCAAGTGTTGTCATTGCCTTTGATGAGTTCCTCCTCCCCCATGGAAGCTCCCCTAGCATCAAATCGAATCCTAGTAGCTCATAGCCCTGTAATGCCATTCCTCTGCCTCCGCCACCGCAGACCATGCCGCCGACCACCCTACCCTCCATGTTAGGCCACGATTCTTCACCTAGATGTGCGGGACGAGGTCCTTGCTCCATTTTAGATCACACCCCACCCACCGAGGAGTCCCTCGCCGGTGACAAACCGTGGCTCTCTCGAGAGATAGAAGTAATGTAGTCGATTCTACAGGAAATCAAACATCTAGTCCTGTTTCGTGTGGCTTCCATTGCCGCCGGAGCTAGCCACTACCGCCAGCCCCCACTGCCGCTGTGGGTCATCGTCGCACCGCTCCCACACAATGCCATTGAATCCTGCTGCAGCCGACTGGTTTTTCATATGTAAAAGATGGGTTATTTTAGATATTGGCTTTGGATTTTGCCTTATGATTTTGAAATTCTTGAAAATAGTCGCATGTGATTTTTACGTGATATATCTGAATTTGATATAGTTTGTACTATAATTTACATATAGATCTCGTCTTAAAAAGTGTACAATTTAAAAACTGGTATAGTTTGTACTATAATTTATGAATAGATCTCGTCTTAAAAATTATACAGTTTAAAAACTAATTACTGTAGAAATAGAAGTCAAAATCGAAGTATTAGACCCAAAGAAGGGGGGCACGGACAGATGTAGAGAGGGAAATATGTTCATTCATTCGGATAGGAACGAGAAAGAGGAACCAGAGCTTCCATGGGAAGCTGAGAACGAAGTAAAAAGCTGAAGAACAAGGCCTTCCTGGGCCGCGTAACCAATACAAAAATTCTGGGAGTTCCTGTTCACCTATAATGGCCACAGTATGTTCCTCGAAGTGCAGTATGTTTTTACATCTCTTAATGCCCCAACCGTAATACAGATTTATGTTTTCACGAAACGTACTCACTCTATTAATCAATTAATGATCTCCCGTCCAAAAGCTATTTCCTATAGTTTTCCTGCGTTTTTCCTTTAGCATATCCAAGCGCCTATTCCCATAATTTTCCTATGTTTTTCTGTTCCTGTGATTTTTCTATTTCCATATTTTTTTTATTCCTACGTTCGAAAGAGGCCCAAAAATTTAAGAACATTGATAATTGGGGTCCTTGATGTAATTAGTTTCTTAGTAGTTAGTACTCAATTTTGTCTTAGCAGCTGGTATCGTTGTGTCACCCTGAGCCCCTAACCTGTCTATTGGCCCGGCCTAAACCAAAATTTGGGCCGACAAATTAGGCCCATCGCCATTAAAAATTCGTAACCAAGCAATTTTACCAACTCTTCCCGGCTTACATTGCTGCATCGCTCCAGCTTCAGAGCAAGAACACGTGAACAAGATAAGCAAAAGACACAATATGAAGATGAACTTAAGTGAGATCGATCGTAGAAGCAAGCTCTAAAACATTTGACAAGGCATCGATCATAGTGTGCAATGTTCACTACTAGCTCTTCGAGTTCATGGCGCTGGCCTCCGTTGACTTTCCATGGACGACGCTGGTCTCCGACGCCGAGTTGTACTTCTCCGCCGACGCGACCGAGCCGACCTTCCGGTACTTGGCCCCCTTGCCGTGCGCCTCCGCCGGCTCTTCGCCGGCGGAGCTCGACACCGAGACCTCCCTCCAGTTGCTCCACATCCTGAGCATTATGTACAGCAGCGCCACGCACACCGCAGCAGAGACGATGGCAATGGCCACTATAATGCCGGACACCTCGGCGCTCGGCAGCCGCCTCGCGTTTGCAACGCACGACGACAGCGGCGAGCCGCAGAGCCGGTCGTTGTCGGCGAAGGAGGAGGCTGGGAAGCTTGACAGCGCGGCCGGGACAGCCCCGGAGAGGAGGTTGTCCGACAGGTTGAGGAGGTGCAGGCTCGTGAGCTGCTGCAGCGAGGAAGGTATCTGCCCATGGAGCTGGTTGGAGGAGAGGCTCAGCCGCTCCAGCTTCACGAGGTTGCCGAGGGACGTCGGAATCTGGCCGGACAGCCTGTTCCGGCTCAGGTCCAGTATCACCTGCAGCTCCGACAGCTGCCCGAGCTCCGGCGGGATCGGCCCCTCCAGCGAGTTCTCCGACAGCCTCAGCTCATACAGCTTATTGCATCGCCGGAGCGTCGGCGGTATGACGCCGGTGAGTCTGTTCTTCTGCAGGTTCAGAACGTTCAGAGATGTGAGTTTTCCCATCTCCGGCGGTATGTTGCCGGAGAGATGGTTGTCGCTGAGGGACAGCTTGAGCAGGACCGAGCAGTCGCCGAGGTCCACAGGTATGTCGCCGGTGAACGCATTCGACGAGAGGTCGAGCTCTCCGAGGGACCGCAGGCCGCCGAGCCAAGACGGGACGGCGCCCGTCAGGCTGTTCCCCTCAAGATTCAGATGGGTGAGCTGAAAGCAGTTGGAGAGCTCCGAAGGGACGTCGCCGGAGAGGTTGTTGGACGAGAGGTCCAGTATGCTGAGCCGCGTCAGGTTCCCCAACTCGGCCGGGATTGCACCGGCGAGCAGGTTGCCGGCCAGCTGGAGCCGGACCATGTTCCTCGACCGCGCAACCGCCGTCGGGATGACGCCGGAGAAGCTGTTGTTGGTCAGCACCAGCACGGCGAGGGCGCTTGAGCCGAGGAGAGGGACGGCGCTGCCGCTGAACCGGTTGTGCGAGATGTTGATCACCGTCAGGTTCTTGAGCTCGAACAGCGACGGCGGCAGGGGGCCCTCGAGCGAGTTGTTGTACATGGTGATGACGCTGAGCTGGGTGAGATGCCTGAATGTGTCCGGCAATGCGCCGGAGAGCCGGTTGTCCGCCAATGCCAGAGCTTGCAGCCGCGTGCACTCGCCGAGGCTCGCCGGAATGGAGCCGGACAAATTATTCTGCCGGAGCTGAAGCACCGTCAGGTTCTTGAGGTTCCCGATCCTCTCAGGGATAGGCCCATGGAAGTGGTTGCCGAAGAAGTCCACCTCTTCCAAGCTCGTGCAATTGGTAATCTCATCAGGTATGGTCCCAGACATCTGGTTCTCGTAGAGGAACAAGATCGTCAGCCTCTGCAACCTGCCAATCTCCGGCGGGATTGCGCCGGTGAGGCCATTGTGGTACAGGGACAGTATCTCCAGGTTGCCCAGGTTCCCTATCTGAGGTGGCAGAACGCCGGTAAAACTGTTGTTGTGCAGCGCAAGGTTTACGAGGCTCGACAACCTGTCGATGTCTGGCGGAATCACTCCGGTGAAGCTGTTGTTCGACACGTCGATGGATTGCAGAGAAGTGCAGCTGAGCAGCCCCTCAATTCCTCCTTCAAGGTTGTTCCCGGCAACGAACAGGTTCTCCAAGCTCGAGTTCCCAGGGCAGAGGCCTTCAGAGATGGTGCCTTCAAGGCGATTGTCAGACAGCACAATGTACTTCAGGTTCTTCAGTCGCAGTGAAGAGAAGCTGATCCCTCCAGAAAGGTTGTTCTTGGACAAGTCCAGAACCTGCAGCTGGCTCAGCTGGTTCAGTTCTTCCGGGATGGCGCCGGTCAGGCTGTTGCCGAGCAGGTTGAGGTATGTCAAGCCGGAAAGGTTTCCAATCTCCGCCGGGATCGCACCGGAAAACCGATTGTTTGCAAGGCTGAGAGACTGGAGAGCACTCAGGCTGCCAAGGAACGAGGGAATGGTGCCTTCGAGCTTGTTATCAGCCACTGACAGAACACGCAAATTTGCGCAACCGCCAATCTGTTCCGGAATGCTGCCGGTGAGGGTGTTGTTGTCCAAGACCAGCTGCAGCAGGTGCTTCAGGTTGCCAATCTGATAGGGAATTGTTCCAGTCAGCTGGCAGTAGGCCAGGCCTATCATCTCCAGCTCCGTGCAGTTGCCGAGGTGCGGCGGTATCTCGCCGTGCAGCCTGTTGTCGCCCATCCTGAGTACTTTCAGGTTCTTGAGGAGGCCGAGCTCCGGCGGGATGACACCGCTGAGGAAGTTGGAGTAGAGGAGCAGCGTCTTCAGGTTCTGCAGCATGCCGAGCTCCGGTGGGATTGGGCCGGTGAGGGAATTGGAGGACAGGTCAATGACCTCGACAGCGATAAGGCCAGCTATCGCCGGCGATATCATGCCCGACAGGCCGTATCCCGAGAAGTTGAGGCCTGTCACAATGCCCTTTCCTTTCAGGCATGTAACGCCATGCCATGAGCACACGTCAGCCTCCGGTGACCAGCCGGAGAGGACGCCTTCAGGGTCAGTGAAACCGGACTTCACTTGCAGGAGAGTATTAGGAGCTGTGGCTGGTGTGGCTACACATGCTGGTGCAAGTAGGACGCCAAACGGCAGCGATAGAAGAAGAACAAGAAGAATGGAGCTGCTCTGCATGCTAGTCATTGCTAAGAGGAACTGAACTTACAGGATGCTGCTCCTCTGGAGATGAGAAGGTGTATAAACTTCATTGCTGTGGTGTGGTAGCTTATGTGCACAAAGTAGGAGCCTGAGCTTGCAAAAGGAACACTACCTGCCCTGTGTATCAGTCAGGGAATGTTTTGGATTCGTAGTACTGAAAATGCAATACAAGCCAAAGGAGAAGGTAGAGCACTGCAGAACATCACTTACGGATATGGGGTTAGAATAATCAGCATAGCTTTCAATAATGCAGAGCTCAGTAACAGGTATTTTAAAGGCTAATCCTGTTGCTTTGACTTGTTACTTCAGCTTCTTCTGCATCATCTCTAGTGACAAGCATGAAAAGGGCACTGGAAATTAGTAAAGTGTTGCACTTTACAGAGTGTAGGTGCCTAAACAGTTCAACTACCCCCCTTGATTTGGTGGCATGTCGACAATTACATGATGCTTCCGTCCAGGGTTCTTGCTCGGGTTTAGTGACGGAAAATTATCAGAGCATACTTCCCCTGTTCGCCGATTCCGAAGTCAATTTTTCTGACTCTGCAAACAGGTAGACAGCATGGAGTTTCTCCTTGGCAGCCTAATTTGGCACCCATCCACTATGGAGATACTGAAGCCAGTCTCACCGAAACAAAGGAATTCAGCAAGTTGAGTGTGCAGTTGTGCATACTTTCATACTACGAACCAGGAGTATATGTTATCACATAACTGAAGATAAATACGTATGCTTGGATGTATCTAACAAAGAAGTATACCAATATATAGCTATGATCTATGTATCTGAATATACTACATCAACAGAAAGGACCACAATCACCAGGCGAGTCAGACCTACTAGTGGCATTTCAATTATCAGGTAGAGGGAAGGTGACTTTTGCAGGGGAGTGACAGTGACAGAATTGAATCAACAAACCACAGGAAGCAAAGGTGAGGACAAAACAAAACAACTCACATTATTATCACCGCAACAGCTCTCTATCCAGGCCCATCCCAGGCAGCACTGCAGCAGCATGCATGGGACGCACCAGCTCACACTTTTCTTTGTTTCCTTCAGTTCAACTGCACATACCAGGGATTCCATGGGTAGGGCAAGTCCATTCATATAGGGACATATGGTCATCTGGTTATCTACTAGTGGCTTCTCAATTCTCATTATGCATGCCTTCAAAAAATGTTCTCATGATGCACAACCACAACCTCTTTTTTGGTTCAGACTTCAGACTTCCTTGTGGTGTGCCAGCTTTGTGAAGCCATTTTTCATTCAGTTATTCACTCGTTCAGCTGTTAAACCAGAATGGTAAAGAGCTTTTATGGATGTCAATAGTTGAGTCGCCAATCTTACGAAATAAAATGAGAAAGATAGCTAAAAATCCTTAGAAGAGAATGTGGATGTTCTTTATTACTATGAACTAAATACAGAATGCCTTTAACAAGGCATAAGACAACCCCTAATTACATTGAATTGAATGAGAATGAATCACTTGAGAATTGTCTTTGATTGTCCAGCCTTAAATACCAACGAAGAGACGTCAATTATCTGCTGGGGTAGATGTCTTATGGAACCAGCACATTTGACCAGGGAGGTAGTTATTTTCAGAGAAAGGACGCCTGATCGTCGGCTATTGTCAGTAGGAGCGAACGTAGGAAATAACCACACAACAGTTGTTGTTAGAGACTCAGGGCTGAAACATCGTGCTATTTGGAGTGGATAAGACACGTGTTTTATCCACCGCATGGAATGGAATCGGGTCCAGGTACTAGTTCACAGACTGTCCGAGCGGTCATTCGGTCGGGCAACACACACAGTGTATCTCTGACCAAGGTATTCGGAGAGAAACCCATGTAGGTTTACGACCACAGGGGTCCTTTAGCCTTAATTAAATATTAAATCCGTATTTAGGGATTTAATCAATTCTCCTCAGCTAGCCCCGAACTTTAAGTGAATTTATAATCTGAATTCCTTCTGATTGAATTTTTAATCGAAAAACTACTCCTTTAAACAGCAATAGTAAAGAAACGGTTCATGTTCACTTTAAAGTTGAGAAACTAACCGGCAAACTAAAAGGTTTTGTATCTGTTGGGCTTCAGATCAGATAACTCCTATTTGCGGTTGGAGAGAAACCCTTATAAAACCCTTAGCCTTTGATGTTTTCTGGAGAACTGTCCTTGTCGAGTGAAACCTCCTTGATATGGTCAGAGGGTTTTGGGGCCAGCTTTGATCTTGAGTGCTTGGCCTACACAAAAGGCGGGTTAGCATTTCTTTAGCATTTCTGGTTGGAAGTTCATCGACCAGTTCTAGGGATTTATGATCACATGCATATGCCATATTCCTACATCCTCGAACCATTATGACCCTTTTTGGTCCCGACATCTTAACACTCTGATAACCGTAATGCGTGGCTATTAGAAATTTAGCCAATGTCAGTCGACCCAGAATCTCATTGTATGCGGTCGTAAAGTCTACCACGTCGACCAAGATTCTTTCTGTTCGAAAGTTATCTGGACTTCTGAACATAGCCGATAGGGAAACTTGCCCTATCGGTTTTGCAATAGATCTCGGGCAAGAGAACTATCACCATCTATTAAAACTTGATTAACTTTGCAATTATCTATGGTAGGTTCTACGACAATAGGGAACACCTAGTTGAGTTGAAGGAATATGGTAGTGTTTTTGGCTGAAGAAGATAGTTGTCTCCGACCACATGGATGGCTTGACAGCGATCGAAGATTTGGTGAGGTTCACTTCTTGTTCCATAGTCTTCAAATGGTGTTTGGACTTATAGGAGGAGGACCCACCAAAGATCGTGTCGACAGTGAGCTGTGGCTCCTAATAGTCCATCTCCTCATTGCTGTCTTTGTCCTTCTTAGAGCTCGATTCTCTGACCTCTTGAATGGAAGGGAAAGGACCTTTACGCGAGTAATATTCTTCCAATTTCTTCTGCCAGGCAGTACAATTGTGTAGATCAGGCCCTGCTGCTTGGTGGAGTGGACACTACTTCTTATTCTTTTGGATTCGTCGGTCGGAGCTTTTGCTTTGTTCTGACTAGAATAATCCTTTTTGCCCTTAATGAACTTCTGTAGAATCACGAGAACCTCCTTAGCATTAGGTTTGTGATTCTTCTTACCTTTGGGAGACTTCTTGGGCTTCTTCTTGTTCTTATCTAGGCCAGGTTGAGAAATTTTCTCTATTCCGTCGATGTCCTTGTTCCATTCAACCGCCTCAATAGAGGCTACGTACTTGTTGGCCATGCCGAATAGCTCGACGATCGTTCTTGGAGAGTTCATTGCAATGTCCTCCGTAAACCGTCAATTCCTCAACCCGGTTTTGAAAGCTCAAATAATAGAGGAATCTGAAACTCTAGAATAGAATTACGAACCTTGCTAAACCACTTGATATACTATCGGAGAGTCTCATTTGGTTCTTGCCAAATTCGGTGGGGGTCACCTTCTTTCCTAGGGGTGGTCATACGTCCCTTGGAAGTTTGCGTTCAGTTGATCACAAAGTTGCTCCTAAGCCAAGCGTTCGTCCCACGTAACGAGGGGAGGAGTGGCTTCATTATTGAAAAGTTGTCTTCCCTATGATTCCCTTGTCGGAACCTTTGAGGGGTCTTGCATTGGACATCAGATTGTTTCCAGTATGACCACGCTGGCTTCTGTTGAGAGAGGAATGCTTAGACAAAGGCAGAGTATGACTTTGTGAGTTCCTCTGCTCCATATACATTTCTGTGTGTCGCATGGTTTGCTGGAGTATTTCCGACACTTGATCTGCAACCTAGGCATATCCTGGAGTTTTCGCTAGAGCAGGATCTAGGTTGTTTAAAATATCATAGACTTATTGTAGGTTCTGAAATAGTTACTGAGGGACTCGAAGGATTGCTATTTGCGAAGTGGGTATGATGACTCGAGTTTCTCTCTGAGCCCCCAGCATGTCTCGTTTAACCCGTTAGGCATGGTGGGATAGAAGCAGGTGGATTAGTCAATCGATGTCCACCAGCTCTGTTACCTCTATCCTCTTGGGGTGATGCAAGAGCGTTTGCACCATTTCGACTTGATGAGTCCTATCGTGAAGAATCATGCATGGCATATGGATTAGCATCGCTGATTGCATTAACTTCATGTCATCAGCACAAATCTCCTGATGAACTCCTGTTGAAACAAAGGGAAAGCCTTCCACCGCTTCGGCAAAAAGCCTTCATGATAGGGAGTGATTGGAAATTACCACCTCTAGTGCATTTTGTGGTGGACTCAACCTGATCCAGCGGATTTTCGATACGATGTTGAGTGTTATCATCTTTACCCAGCTTTCTGCCGAGGGTAATATCATTGACACCACAGCCAGGTGTCGGTCAACTTCTGAAATATGTAGGAGCCGTCGACGAATAATGGTCGCCCATGACTATATCGAGGGTACCCTGACCCTCGGAATGTGGCATCGCACTCTTGTCACCGTTTTTGCTAGTTGAAAGCACCGAGCTTTTAGAGGCACTTGGGCATTCCAATCTGGTCAGAACAACCGATTCCTCTAGGAGTGTCGCTGATGGGGGCAGTGCATCTTCTTCCATCCGGTCGATCTCCCTAGTCTCAACGAGCGACAAGCTTGGAATGGAAGAGGATGATGGTGAGACATCATCTTCCATGGCGTGGATGCATGCATCCATGTCGAGGTCGGTATAGTCTGCCAAGTCAAACCAGTTCTCCTCGTCCCAATCCCTTCCATGATCGCATGAGCGATGACAACAGGGAACAGGGAAGGATGAGGATTGCTGAATGAAGAAGAACTTCAAGGATTCAGCGCCTTCTTCCCAATAGATGGCACTAGCTGTTGATGATCGAGTCGCTGATCTTACAAAATAAAATGAGAACGATGGCTAAAAATCTCTGGAAGAGATTAGGGATGCTCTTTATTGCTATGACCTAGATACAGAGTGCCTTTAATAAGGCGTGAGACTAGCCTTAATTACACTGAATTGAATGAGAATGAATCATCTGAGAATTGTCTTTGATTGTCTAGCCTTGAATACCAACAAATTGACACCAATTATCCGCTAGGAAAGATGCCTTATAGAACCAGCGCACCTAGTTGGGGAGGTAGTTATTGTCAGAGAGAGAGCGTTTGATTGTCAGTTGTTGTCAGTGGGAGATGAATGTGGAAAACAACCGCATAGCAGTTATTGACAAAGACTCAGGGCTGAAACGTCATGTTGTTTGGAGTGGATAAAACACGTATTTTATCCACTGCACAGAATGAAATTAGGTCTAGGTACCAGTTTACAAACTCCCCGAGCAGTTGTCCAGTCGGGCAACACATAGTGTATCTCTGATCAGAGTACTCAGAGAGCAACCCTTAGAGATTTACAACCATAGGAATCCTTTGGCCTTAATTAAATTTTAAAATCGTATTTAGGATTTATTCAATCCTCGTCAATGCATGAATAAAGGTTGAGAAAAGAATTGAAAGAACAGTAGATGATTGGGTGACTCCAACTCTCCAAGCCTCCAACTACTCGTCGGTTCGGTGACATGAAGACAATGATGTGCTGTTGGTGTAATGTTTGCATCATTGGTCCAAGATTGACTTTGTTTGACATTCAAACAATTTAGTACTATGTCCTGATTGAGTTGGGTTTGACTTGTGCTTCCCTAAGGCCCTAATACTGTGACTCTCGCTTGTACCTTTCTCACTTGCTTACCCACGGGATTTGGGATTCGTATAGACATGAATCAAAGGACAAATGTGGGTGTAGAATAGCGTGCCCTTTGTTCTTGCCTATCTTAAAACAAACTATTTAATTAAGTAATGAAAAAGAAATATATCTTAACATAAAATATTGAAACACGAGCTGGTTTAAGCTAAAATCACGGATGACGGAGCAAACATTCTTGCAAATGGACAATTCCAGGAAGCATACTATTAGACTATGCATGTGGAACTGAGATTCTACATCATTTGCTACTTAGAGATAAGGATGCAGGAACCCTACCCTCGTAATCTCAACTAAAGAAAAACTATAATACGATTCACTAGACATGAGTGGTATCAGTACAGTATTGGATCATTAATGAGCAAAGTTAGTGTCATTGCAATTGAACTCAACTTTTACCTATCCTTTTGCTGTTCAAGAGAATTTTGGACAGAGAATGGAATTACTAAGGACCTTTTTTTTGTCATAGGGAAACAGAGGATATTTTTTTAAAACAACAAGAAAATGAGAAATTTTGAGGTTATAAGATACTACCTAATAATTAACATCACAACATGTTATATTAAGGCTCCGCTCTAAACGGCTTCAGCTTCTGTGCTCTGACTTCTTAATTTCGACCTTTTTTGGTTTTTTGTTCGTTTTTACTTTTCCTTTTTCCCTTATGTTTTTGTATTATCCGTGATGATACGACTTTTTTTAACTTCTTTAAAAAAATTAATTACTCAGAAAAAGCTAAGAGCCGCTATAGTGCAAAAAAAGGTATAAGCTACGGTTTATAAGCCAGTTGGAGCACATCAATATTGTAACATATTAAGAATTAAATACCAAAAGCATTTTGATATTTCCTTCAGTCTATTCCTATGATTTGTCGAAGCACTAGCAGTTCGTTTCAGTCATTTCACCCGACCCAACGCAGCCATTTTCAACCCATTTGTTGAGTTCTTATGTACTGTTTTTCGTTCGTTAGAAAAACGCCTAACAGTCCATATGCAATGATTAGTAGATTGAGTGAACACCGGCCAACCTGGGTGCAATAGTAAGCAATAGGGTGATTTGCAAGGCAAATCAGTGGAGGTTAACCATGTGCATCAGCGCATCAGCCACACCTTTGCCCATGCAGCATCACACGTATCATTGCGAGCGAGGCACCCAATCAGCTGAGACCGCCTTTTTCAGTTCGGTTTTGCTATCGCAAAGATGATTGAAATATTTTTGTCTATCAATCACTTGAAGTTGTACTTTTAATCAACTAAAATTGTAGCTCTTCTAAAAAAACAGTTGCAACTTCAGGTGATTCAGAGTGCAACTAAAGTTACACTTAGTTGTACTCTCAATCAACTGAAGTTGCAGCCTCCCTCTAAAAAAATCAACTGTAATTTTAGTTGATTGAGAATACAACTTTAAGTGAATGGGATATAAAAAAATTTCAGTCGTCTTTGCAATGGTTTTAGTTATGAGATCTAAACGCCGATCCCCTGTAAGAGGAATCTGCCGGTAAAGCGTTTTTTGCTCGTATGATAGCTAGTAGCAGAAGACTAGCTTGTTGCAATCCTGCCGGTAAATTAAAGCGTTTTGCTCGTATGATAACTAGTAGCAGAAGACTAGCATCTTGCAATCCTGCATGCTGCAGGTGTTAAGGGTATTAGAGATAAGGTATTAGAAATAGAGTAGGATTGTTATTCCATATATGCCTTATCTCTATATGGTAGTATATCCTCGCTTGTACTCTTATATATATGACCCTTTGGGTCTCATATCAACACACACAATATTCATAACATGTATCAAAGCGTAGATTCAAACCCTAACCTTAGTTCTTCTTCCGCTGCCGCTGCCCCCGGGAGAATCGATCTCTCCTGGGGGCGGCCATCTTCCTGCCGCACGGGCTACGACATCATCTGCCTGCTCTACGCCGGAATCGAGAGCGCCATGGTCGCCACGCACGATCGCGACGACTGGATGCACTCTGTTGATGCAACATCATGGTCGCTCACAGCATAGTATGCATGGGTCATTAACTCTGCATGCATGTGTAAAGTATACAGCGGCTCCGTATGATGAATGGATTCGCGTATACGGCGGCTCCGCGCGATGGATGGAGTCGCGTATATGGCGGTTCCGCGCGAGGGATGGATTCAAGTATACGGCGGCTCCGCGCGACTACGGCCTCCGCTGGGTACTTCTTGTATGCATGCATGTACTTCTCGTATGCATGGAGGACGACGGGTTTTCCATGCATGCATGCGTGTACTTCCATGCATGCGTGTACCTCCAGGCCGAACTGCTCCTCCAGCACGCGCGGCCGTTCGTCGGCCTCTTCGTCGCCGATCCGGCCTCTCCGTCGGTCGGATCCGGCCTCTTCACCGGTCGGATCCGGCCTCGTCGCCGCCGAACCGGCCTCTCCGCCGGTCGGATCCGGTCTCTTCGCCGCCGAACCGGCCTCTCCGCTGGTCGAATCCTATTCATAACAGCAGGAACACAACTGTGTGAGTGCATGGCGAAGTGACGATGTGCAGTGCAGAAGGGAAACAAAAGAAAAGCTATGCAATTACCAACCTGCGTCATGTCAGAGACCGTGCGTGCTCGTCAGACAGCGCAATGAGCGGGGTGTCAATGAAGCAATCAAGTTCGGCAGAGCTGCATAGGCATGCCATGTTCAGTTGAGCCATGTTCAGTTCACACATCAGCCCGGTTTATTTGTACGGCTTCCATGTTACTCCTGATTGCTTGTCCTTCCATCTCTCTCTTATGACTTCTTGTGTGGTCAGATGGCATCTGAACTCAATGCTTCTGCATTGCCCTTGCACTGCCATGCGGTGCACGGTAGCAGCTGCCTAATCTGTTGAGAGAAGTTCATGGAGAAGCCAAGCTGAAAGCTAGCTTGGGGTCAATGGATTGGCAGCCCCAATGTCCAAAACAAAACTTGTTTCGGTTGAATCTTCATGTCCAAGTGGTTTGAGTACTCGTCACGAATTCGCAGAACATGATATAAACTTGTTTCGGCAGAAAGAACTGACTTCCTCCAAGCTCTCTTGCCATACCATGGTACAAGCAAAGTTGCTACTTTCGTTGTCCATCCATCCCAGATGCTAGCAACTCTCGTTGACCCTGAACTCATCAAATCACCAACGCAGCAAAGAGCAGTAGGCGAATACGTACGAATGTGTACTAGCTAACTAACACCCCAGGGCCCAGCCTCTCCTGATTCCTGAACAATAAGTACTGCCCTCGGTGACAAGGACCAGTATGCGCGACCATCCCATGAAGGGAACAGCGCAGCGCATGGTTCGTGGCGCTGGACGGTGGCCTCAGCATTGCGTGAGCCGACCGAGACGCTGACGTGGACGCACGCTGGGCTTCAGCGCCAGAAGATCGAACACCTCGTGGGCGGCGGCGGGCGGCGGTGCAGGGCCGTATCTATGGGAGTGTAGGCCGCGCGATCGTACAGGGCCCCCCAATTTTTAGGGCCTCAAAAAATCAGCCCAGCAGGAGAAGACCCATGTATTCGTGTGAGGCCAAAGCGCTAGATAGGGGTGAAAACGGATCGGATACGAATGGATAATATCTCTACCATATTTTTTTCATATTTTTTTTCAAATACAGATACGAATACGGATAACTCGAATACGAATACAAATACGAATAATATCGAATACGACACGGATCGAATACTTAATCGAAACGAATACTGATTACTGAATATTTATCGGAACATGAAAACCCCTTAAACTATACATCCAAAATTAACAAAAATACATAAATAGTTCATTTTGTCAAAATATTCATGAAATCTAAACAAGCATAGTCTTTTGATCCATAATAAATATACCCAATAGTCGATCATAACATAACTACATAAGTAGCAACAACGTGCAATTCATGGAATACACATGATGACATAATAGCAATTTGAACAAGCATAAGAACATTTCATTCCTCCATTTCATCTACCAAGTCCTCCATGATAGCAATTTAAATAAGCATAAGAATACTAGGCTTACTGTATCCGTATCCGTATCCGGTTTCATATACTGGGCTAAAATCCCGGATATCCGGTTCCGTATTATCCGTATCTGTATCCGTATTCGACGGATACTAGGTTTACTGTATTCGTATCCGTATCCGATAAAAAAATCCGTTTCCATATCCGATCCGAGAACTATCCGAAAAAATCTGATCCGACACAACCCGTATCCGTATCCGTCTGGATCCGACGGAAACTATCTGATCCGTTTTCACCCCTAGCCCCAAAGCCTAGCTCGAGTCCGCTGCGTCTCCATGCGACGACTTCAGCGTGTGTGGCGCTCCGTATTCTCGACCCGAGCCCCGAGGCCCCGGCGTTCGTATTCTCTCTTGTATTCGTGACTTCGTCAGTTCGTGTTCGTCTCATCTCCGTCGAGCGCCGGCCAGCCGGCTCGTCCAATGTCCATTCATCCGTGGTCGTGCGTTACTTAGAGCTTTGCATGCAGGCCTCCAAATTTCACGGACGACCTGCGGTGTAACATCCTAAATTTTAGAAAATACAAAAATGAGAAATTTTTAAATTTTTTGAATGTATTTTTGTTTTTTTGGCCTTTTATTGGAGTTTCTTTGGAAAATTTGATTTTCAAAAATCAAAAGAGCATGTAATGCAATTCAAAATTTGAGTTCAAGTTTTAAAAACTAAAAAGAAGATCAATAGTTTGCATGAGAAAAAGTATGGTGGAAATTATCCTAAAAACTCAAAAATATAATCATGGCACGGGAAATAACCATTTGAGTAATTTTCGAACATGATATAAGAATTTAATTAAATTAGAAATCAATTTCATATGGGACAGAAACCTTCCCAGAGTTTTTGAGAAAAATCTAGAGCAGATACAAATATGAAAGTTTTACCCTATAATCTACTCCATGTCAGGAGCATTCACAAAATTTTTTATAAATTTTTGGGCTAATCTGATATGCTTAACAATTGTCTAACCCTCTCAGTCATCACCCCTTTTGTTTCTCTCATGGCTATGTGGGGCCCGCTCGAAGAGTTCGTCTTCCTCCTCCGCGTGCTCCCACCAGCTCCGCCATGGTCATGCTGCCCCTCGTTTCAGACAACCGCGCACATAGTTCCTCTCTGCTGCTGCCAACCCCTACCCACCCGTCGCCTCAACATGATGCATCTCTTCCCCTTGTCTTCTTCCGTGCCTCGCGTTCAACGGCGAGTAATCGAGCTACGCTATCCGGTTGCATTTGCGAGAACTCACGCTTTGCCCCCAGCCATCATGTACCTACAAAGCCCCCCAACCACGCCTTTGCTCTTTAGCTCGCCCCCTCAGTCTCCTACACTCGTTTCTTGAGCACGTTGTTCACTAAAGCATCGAGAAACCGAAGCCATACGCGACAATGGCTAGCACGCCACTATGCTCTAGCAACTCCGGTGAGCTTCTCTCCTCAGCTCCATCACAACACGCCTTACCTCTCCCTTAAGCACACTACTCATTTTGTTGATCTTTCGTCCAATGGACCACTCGGGCTAGGCTTTCTTCTTCATCTCCAACCAGGATGCCGCCGTAAGTCTTTCTCTCTCTCCAGTGAGCCGTACCTCGATTCCATTCACCCATACCTCTACATGCATGCAAGTAAGCTCATACGCACCCTTTTGTAGCTTCATTGCTAGAATTTGCTGACCTCATGGGCCTCCTCTTCACCGCCGACAAGGACTCCGACGCCAGCCTCCTCCGCTCCTCCTCAAGGGCCATTATGACCATCGGTGAGTTCCTCCTCCCCCATGGTAGCTCCCCTAGCACCGAATTGAGCCCTAGTAGCTTATAGCCCCGTAGCGCCATTCCCCTGTGCGACGAACTGCATTATTACCATAGGGTAATAACGCTAGTCAACGGATTATTATTCGTTTTAGCCGATAAAATATCGTACTAACGAATAATAAGCCTATCAGAGTGTTGCAGCAGAACAATAATTAGAGACAACTGAAAGCATCTAGGCCCATAAAAATGATTTTGGTAATTAATGAGTTTATATGAATATGGGACTAACTGTTTAATGAGTGTTTAAAGGTTAAGTCCAGATTATGGTTGACAAATGCAAGCCAAAGGATAAGGATGAAGATCAAACATGGTTCAAGATAGAGGTATTTTTAGAATAGGATCCCTTTTTTTCAATTTTACCGGTCTTAGGAGAATGGTGGAAGACCGGATTATAGGATAAATAATCGTACCATAAAGAGGGATCATGGCAAGTAGCTTGATAGCAATTCTTAAGTGTCCATGGATCAACTAGGATCATGCATTCTTGAAAATCTGTTTTAAAACCAAAGCGTACTACATGCGGACGTGCGGTAGTTCATGATTTTCAACGTCGGTACTACCGTCCAACGGTAGTCTGCATTGGAAAAATCGGAACTACCGCCATCGAAGTACCGAACCTCAAGCGGACCCATTTTTCCGAGAGCACCCTCCGGACTCATTTCCAAAATCGAGGAAGCGGTAGTTCATTGTCGAGCGGTACTACCGCCACGTGTAGTTCGGAGGTGGATCGGACCCTTTTCTCCAGAGAGCACCCTCCGGATGCCCCCTGAGTTTTTAGGAGAGCGGTAGTTCCGCTGTCAGAGCGGTACTACCGGCCACAGGTAGTTCCGGAGGAATCGAGCCTTTTTCCGAGAGTGACTTTTGGAGCTCGGTTCAGCGGTAGTACTGCGTCGACTTTCTTGTACTACCGGTCAGCGGTAGTACCGGACTTTACAACGTCGGTAGTACCGCGCCGACGGACCAACGATCACTGCGAAGCTCGACATAGCCGTTCGATCGTCCGATGGGGAGCGGTACTCAGGGCTCGGGCCGTGGTAGTTCTGCTCGCCACGATTTTTCGGAATTTGTTCCAAGCGGCTAGTTTTGGTAGGTGGAAGGTATAAATACCCGTACCACTGCTCATAGACAGAAGTTAGAGACTCTATTGATCATTCTTGAGCATTGGGCATTCACTCCACACCTACTTTGACTCTTGAGCATTCATTTGAGGTGTTTGAGCAAAAAGTGCATAGCATTAATTAGTTTGATCCTTGGCACTAGTTTGCAATCAAGCGAAGCTCGTGATTTGTTACTCTTGGTGCTTGCCGGCACCTGGACGATTGGGAGAAGCTTGATCGGTGATCTTCTCAAAGAAGCTTGTGAGAAGACCCGACTTTCGTGTGAAGGTTGGAGCTCACCTACCCGGAGCGGGGAAGAGCTACCTCTAGTGATCGAGGTGCTTCGGCTTAATTCGTGGAGCCGGTTCGATTCGTTCGAGCTAACCTCAATGTGGACTAGTGGGAACCGGCAAGTTTCCGATACCACGGTAAAAGCATCGAAGTGTGCACATCTCTCTTTTACTTTCTAAATAGCTCTAAGTTTACTTGCTTAAGTACTTTGTTTAGCCCTTGTTAGTACTAGTATTGCTATTTGCTTGACTAGTATTGTGTAGGCTTAAATTGTCTTTCATTCTTGTTCTTAGAATTAAAGAAATTTAATCTAGTTGAAAAGAAAATTTAAAACCGCCTATTCACCCCTCTAGTCGGTATCCTTGATCCTACAAGTGGTATCGAGTTTGGTCTCTCATTTTAGACTTAACCGTCTAGAGAGAAAAGGATGGCTAGCGAGGGATTTGCTATAGGCAAGACACCTTTCTTTGATGGATCAAATTATGCTTATTGGAAAATTAGAATGTCAATTTATTTAAAGGCCATGAGTCCAAGCGTTTGGAAAATCGTAAATGAGGGTTACGTCATGGCGCTTGATCCATTGAATCCAACGGATCAAGGCAGGCGAAATGCTCATTTAGATGCCCAAGCAATGAATGCTATTTTGGAGCTTTAAAGCGGATGAGTTCAATAGGGTGAGTAATCTTGAGGCGGCTCACGCTATTTGGACAACCCTTCCGAAATCCATGAAGGGACATCCACGGTTAAAGAAGCAAAATTGCATCGGCTTAGGATTAAATATGAGACATTCACAATGTTGCCTCATGAGGACATCAATGAGATGTACACACGACTCAACAACATTGTGAATGAGCTCAAAGGCCTTGGTACTAACCTTTTCGATCTTGACATTGTGAGAAAGATGCTTAGGGCTTTGCCGGAGAAATACGAAATATTGGTGACACTCTTCCTCAACTCACCGGAGTTAGCAAGAATGACTCCAACACAACTATTGGGCAACCTCATCACAAATGAGCTATACAAGAAGGATAAGGAGGAGCTCTTGGAGCAATCCTCATCAAAGGCAAAAGATCACCGCCTTCAAAGCCAAAGCGGTGGTAAGTGAAGAATCCAAGATGATGAGGAAAACTCAAGAAGAACTTGCTCTTCTAGTAAGAAGAATGAACAAGTTCATGAGAAGGCGTTCAAACCAAGCGCAAATTATGACAAGGCAAAGAAGGGCACTCCTACTCCAACAGCGATATAGCAACATCCGTTGCTATGAATGTGATGAGAAAGGGCACATTGCCTCAAATTGCCCCAACAAGAAAGATGACAAAGAGAAGTCATCAAACAAGAAGAGCTACAACGGCAAGAAGAAGCTTTTCAAGAAGCTTCACAAAGATGGCAAAATGAAGCCCACATTGAGAGTGGGATTCAAGAAGAGTATTCGACTCGAATCAAGTGAAGATGAGTCCTCCAAGAAGAAGGACTTGTCGAATTGCAATCAAGGAAGCTCCATCACTATTCTCCACTCCAACTTGCCTCATGGCAAAAGGAGATAAGGTAAAATTCCTTGATGATGATGAGCCTTCATATGATGATCTTATGGATATGCTTGTTGAACTAAATGAATTTCTTAGAAAAGAGAAATCAAAATTTAAGATCTTGAAGAGGGAACATACAACTCTACAAGAATCTTATAAGGAGCTAAAGGAAGCTCATGATTTGCTCATCCATGAAAAATCTTGCACTAGCATTGGAATTACTTGCGATATTATAAATGAAATGTCTAGTGTAAAAGTATCTAAATCTAGCATATCTACATCATGTGATGAACTCCTTGCAATGCCATGCTCTTCTAATATTGATTCTAGAAATGCTATATCTTTTGTCCATGATGATTTACTTGTTCATGAAAACAAAGAGTTAAAGGAACAAGTGTTAAAATTGAACAAAAGCTTGGAAAGAGCATACAAAGGAAAGGCTACGCTTGATAAACTATTAAGTGATCAAAGATGTTCATTCAACAAAGAAGGACTTGGGTACATTCCCAAGAAAGGTAAGAAACCGGCATACAAGCCCCCAAGGTTTGTAAAAGAAAATGGTAAATATTGTACAAAATGCCGGGATTTGGGACATGAGTCTCATAATTGTTCTAGGGGTAAGATTCAATCCATTGGTTTATATGACTCATGTTATATGCTTAGAAAATCTGAAAATGGAAACGTTATTGCTCATTTTATTGGCACCTCGATTTTGGGTGCCAAAAGGAAATCCATTTGGGAGCCCAAAACCTTGGTCACTAACCTCCAAGGACCCAAACAAATTTGGGTACCTAAAAGAACTTGATTCTCTTTTGTAGGTGAACTACAAGACCGGTGGAAGGCATTGGGTGTTGGATAGTGGATGCACTCAACACATGACCGGAGACCGGAAAATGTTCACCACCTTTGAGAGCAGGAGCAATGAGAAAATTACCTTTGGGGACAATAGCAAAGGAAAGGTACTTGGTTTGGGTAAAATTGCTATCTCGAATGACCTTTCCATTTCCAATGTATCTTTAGTAGAAACTTTAAATTTTAATTTGCTATCCGTTGCTCAATTATGTGATTTAGGCTTAACTTGTTCTTTCTCTAAAGAAAATATCATTATTTCAAAAGAAAATGAAAATGAAATTGTTTTCAAATGTTTTAGATTTGGAAATCTTTATTTAGTGGATTTCACTTCAAATGAGTCTTACTTCAAAACTTGTTTAATTGCAAAAACATCTTTGGGTTGGTTATGGCATAGAAGGTTAGGTCATGTGGGTATGATTCAACTTAAAAAGTTTTTCAAACATGACTTAGTTGTTGGCTTGAAAGACGTGAAGTTTGAGAAAAATAGACTTTGTAGTGCTTGCCAAGCCGGGAAGCAAGTTGCAAACTCTCATCCTTCCAAAAGTATCATGTCAACATTTAGGCCATTGGAATTCTTACATATGGATTTGTTTGGGCCAACAACCTATAAGAGTATCGGAGGCAATATTTATTGTTTAGTCATTGTAGATGACCACTCTAGATATACATGGGTGTTCTTCTTAAATGACAAAGGCGAAACCTCTGGAATCTTCAAAAGTTTCTCAAAAAGAGCCCAAAATGAATTTGATTTTAAAATAAAGAAAATTAGAAGTGACAACGGTTCCGAGTTTAAAAACACTAAAATTGAAGATTTTTGTGATGAACTTGGAATAAAGCATGAATTTTCCACAACCTACACTCCGGAACAAAATGGAGTTGTAGAAAGGAAAATCGAACATTAATTGAAATGGCTAGGACAATGCTTGATGAATATAATACTTCGATAGATTTTGGTGAAGCTATTAACACCGCTTGTCATGCCATAAATCGCCTTTATTTGCATCGTCTTTTGAAAAAGACTTCCTATGAACTTCTCATTGGGAGAAAATCGAACATTTCCTACTTTAGAGTATTTGGGTGCAAATGCTACATCTTGAGAAAGGGTGTTCGGCTCTCTAAATTTCAAAGTCGATGTGATGAAGGATTTTTATTAGGATACTCTTCAAATAGCAAAGCTTATAGAGTTTTCAATAAAAATTCGGGTTTGGTTGAAGAATCTTGTGATGTGCAATTTGATGAAACTAATGGCTCTCAAGAAGAGCAAGATAATTTGGATGATGTAGGAGAAGAAGGATTACGCAAAGCCATGGAAAACATGCAAATTGGCGACATCAAGCCAAAGGAAGATACTACATCACCCACCTCATCAAGACAAGTTGAACCACCTACCTCTTCAACTTCAAACGACGTACAAGAAATAGATGATGAAGCAAAAGATCAACAACAACCCTTCAAGATCCATAATGCAATTGCAAAAGATCATCCAATAGATCAAATATTGGGTGATGTAAGTAAGGGTGTTCAAACTCGCTCTAGAGTAGCTTCATTTTGTGAACATTATTCGTTTGTTTCTTCTCTTGAGCCAAAGTTTGTAGAAGAAGCTCTAGATGATCCGGATTGGATAAATGCCATGCATGAAGCGCTAAACAACTTCTCCAAAAATGATGTATGGACATTGGTGGAAAGGCCCAAGGAGCAAAATGTGATTGGTACAAAATGGGTCTTTCGAAACAAACAAGATGAGAACGGACTTGTGGTAAGAAATAAAGCAAGGTTAGTTGCTCAAGGCTACATTCAAGTTGAGGGTTTAGATTATGATGAAACCTTTGCACCCGTAGCTAGACTTGAGTCAATTAGAATCTTGTTAGCTTTTGCATCTAGCTTTGATATTAAATTATTTCAAATGGATGTTAAAAGTGCTTTCTTAAATGGAACTATCTCCGAACTTGTCTATGTTGAACAACCTCCGGGATTCGAAGATTTAAAATACCCCAATCATGTATACAAGCTCTCTAAGGCACTATATGGTTTAAAACAAGCTCCTAGAGCATGGTATGAGCGCCTTCGAGATTTTCTTGTTTCAAAAGGATTTAAAATTGGTAAAGTAGATACTACTTTATTCACAAAAATTATCAATGATGATTTCTTTGTTTGTCAAATATATGTTGATGATATTATATTTGGCTCTACTAATCAAGACTTTTGCAAAGAATTTGGTGATATAATGTCTAGGGAATTTGAAATGTCAATGATTGGTGAACTAAGCTTTTTCCTTGGACTACAAATCAAGCAATTCAAAGATGGGACTTTCATAAGCCAAACAAAGTATGTAAAAGACTTATTCAAGAAGTTTGGGATGGAAGATGCGAAACCTATCAAAACACCAATGGCAACAAATGGGCATCTAGACCTCGACGAAGGAGGTAAGTCGGTAGATACTAAGCTTTATAGATCTATGATTGGTAGTTTGCTCTATCTTACCGCATCTAGGCCCGATATCATGTTTAGTGTTTGTATGTGTGCTAGGTTTCAAGCTTCTCCAAAAGAATGTCATTTAAAGGCCGTAAAAAGGATTTTGAGATATTTAAAACATTCCTATAACATAGGGCTTTGGTATCCTAAAGGTGCTAAATTTGAATTAATTGGATATTCGGATTCCGATTATGCGGGTTGCAAAGTGGATAGAAAAAGCACCTTGGGATGTTGTCAATTCTTAGGAAGATCCTTAGTTTCTTGGTCTTCAAAGAAACAAAATTCCGTAGCACTTTCAACCGGCCGAATATGTTTCGCAGGAAGTTGTTGTGCTCAATTATTATGGATGAGGCAAACTTTGATGGACTATGGAATCAATTTTGATAAAGTACCTTTGTTGTGTGATAATGATAGTCTTGTCAAAATCTCAAATAATCCATCCAACACTCAAGAACCAAGCATATAGATATCCGCCACCATTTCTTGAGAGATCATGTTGGCAAGGGAGATATTTGCATTAGCCACATCCGGACCGAAAACCAATTAGCGGATATTTTCACCAAGCCTTTAGATGAAAGCCATTTTTGCAAACTTAGGAGTGAGTTAAATGTCTTAGATTATTCCAACATTGCATAATTTTATGGCTCACTAAAATGCATACTTCTTTGGAGTGGCTTGGACAATGTTGTGAAAAAGGTTCTTGTGAAAAAGTTTTTAAAACTTGATTAAATGCAAAAATTATTTAAAATTATTATTTTAATACATTTAATGCATAATGATCCTTAAAGATGTTAGTTGAGTGCAAAAACTAGGGATCATTTGCATACTATACCTTTCTTCTCAAAATTCTGCAAGTCCCAGAAAAATCGGTACTACCACAATCTCAAGCGGTACTACCGTTGAGCGGAACTACCGCCCGCACGGCGGAACTATCGGTTTTGACTTAAAAATTCGGGGAAGTTTCAAACCCTATTTCCCTGCGGCTTCTCTCTTTCTCTCCCTCTCTCTCTCTCCCCGCGCCGCACGGTTCTTCCGCCTCACTTCCGCCTCCTCTTCTTCCTCTCTCTCTCACTCAAAAACTCCCAAAAACCGAACTTGGATCTTCAAATCCGCTCGGTTTTTCCTCGGATATTTGAGCCTTGCGACTTCCCAAGGACTCACCTCCTTCATTCCTCAAGGTATTTCGGATCATCCCCATCTTTTATTGTCTCTTTGAACCCTAGATTGATTTTTTAGGGTTTTTCAAAATGCGGATGATTTCTTGCGGTTTAAACTAGGGTAAATGTGGTATTTTGGTATCTAGAGGTGTTTACACACCCATTCTATGGATTCAATCCAAGAAAATACCAAAATCTCAAACCCATTGCTTAACCCTAGAATCGGTCAGTGAGCGGTACTCTGCCGGCCGAGCTAGTACTAGTCACGAGCGGTACTACTGGCCCTGTAGGCAGCGGTACTACCGATTGCCCTGATTGAACAGCAACTTCTTTCAATTCCTTTTCAATTCTATTTGATCCATCCTAGTAAGGCTCTAATACAGTATCTTCTTCCTTTTAGATGCCTGTTACTAGGAGAGCGACTAGGAGACTTTACTCCTCTGCCGGACAGTCAGGAGAGTCCTCCGCCGCTCCTACCACTTCTGAGGCCTCTCAGAAGGCAGCCCAGGACCGTGGCAAAGGTCCAGCTGAGGAGACAGAGTCTGAGGGAGAGCCAGAGCCACAGCAGCAGCAGTATAGCTCTCCCATGGAAGAATCTGAGGAGGATCTCACCGAGAGGGAAGATCCTCAAATCGACCTGAGGAAGATTTCTGCAGAAGACTATATTAGACTGCGTCGCAGAAATCAGTACGAGCTACCCTCCAACTCCATCAACCCCAAGTTTCAGGAGCAAATCTTTGATCAGCTATATGGAGAGAGTCGACAGTTTGCTGATCATAAGTGGGTTGATTGGGAGCACTTGTCCTCCATTGACAAGTATGATGGCACTCTCAGGCTTTTTCGATGATGTGGACCGCATCGGTGGCGACACTCTGATCGACTACAATGAGGAGATCATTCGTCGGTTTATGCTACAAAGTGCACATATCCTCGGACTTTCAAAGACTTGACATGGATGACAGTGTGCACGCAGTTGGAGGCTACAAAACATGAGTTTGAGTTAGCCCTGAGAGCTGAGTTGAGTGGGCATGAGAAAGTCTATGATAAGCCAGCTCTCGAGATCTCCGCCTTCTCTTCCTTCTACAACCTTAATGAGAGGTCTGTCCCCGGCACATTGGTTGGTCTTCTCCCTATTCCTAGCATCATCAATAGGATTATCAACCATACTATTCTTCCCAAGAGTGGGAATTTTGATGCCATAAGAGGACATGCTTGGAATCTCATAGATTACATTATGAGGGGTCAGAAATTTGATGTGGTAGACTTGATCATCAGGGAGATAGCTTCCTCCAAGAATGACAGGATCAAGCGCATCAATTATGGACCCTACATTTTTGCCTTGATTGAGACCAAGTTCAGATTCAGAGGCAGCTACAACAAGCGACATAAGGCATATAAGCCGAGACCTGAGCCTCCCATCCCCACTGCCGCCAGAGCTCGACAGTCAGATCCAGCAGCAGGAGGATCTTGAAGAACACGGCAGGCTCCTGCGGCCAGAGCAGCAGAGTCGGTTCCTCGGTGATGTGGCATCTTTATCTCGATTTATGCCACCGCAGCGGATGAGAGACTCTCAGGCCGAGGGGTTTGCCTCCCTCTCTTCCCGCATGGACTCCCTGGATGGGCGTGTTGTAGCCATCGAGCAGTCCCTGTCTCAGCCTCCTTCGCCCATGCGCTATACTCGTCGCCGCCGTCGCGATCCTTCTCCTCCCGGTCCCCAAGAGTAGCTTCTTTTGGTACTTGATGCCAAAGGGGGAGAAGAATGGAAACTAGGGCTATTAGGGCTAATCTATCTCTATTTATGTTTTATGGATGATTGTAATGAACTTGGTTATCTATGCTTTTGGATGATTGGATGTATTCTGGATATGTAATGACTATTGTTTACTTCTATGAAATTGTTTCTATCACTTGTCTCATGTTATGATCTCAATTGTACATCTGGTCAAAATTGTGATAAAAATGAGATTTTTTATACTCTTGTAAAATTTCATGCACAAATTTAGGGGGAGTATCACCCCTCTTTGACTTTAAAAAGGAAATTCATATTTTTGCCAAAATGAAAATCATTGCTAGAATTTTCTCTCTTCAAAAAGTCACAAAAGAATATACAACTAATTGTCAAAATAAGTGGTATATTCAAACATTAAATTTCCATATAAAGTGTGTTGTCATCAATTACCAAAAAGGGGAGATTGAAAGCATCTAGGCCCCTAAAAATGATTTTGGTAATTAATGAGTTTATATGAATATGGGACTAACTGTTTAATGAGTGTTTAAAGGTTAAGTCCAGATTATGGTTGACAAATGCAAGCCAAAGGATAAGGATGAAGATCAAACATGGTTCAAGATAGAGGTATTTTTAGAATAGGATCCCTTTTTTTCAATTTTACCGGTCTTAGGAGAATGGTGGAAGACCGGATTATAGGATAAATAATCGTACCATAAAGAGGGATCATGGCAAGTAGCTTGATAGCAATTCTTAAGTGTCCATGGATCAACTAGGATCATGCATTCTTGAAAAATCTGTTTTAAAACCAAAAGCGTGTTTCATCTCGACGTGCGGTAGTTCGATTTTCAACGTCGGTACTACCGTCCGCGGTAGTATCTGGAAAAATCGGAACTACCGCCATCGAAGTACCGAACCTCAAGCGGACCCATTTTCGAGAGCACCCTCGGACTCATTTCCAAAATCGAGGAAGCGGTAGTTCCATTGTCGAGCAGTACTACCGCCATGTGTAGTTCGGGAGGTGGATCGAACTCTTTTCTCCAGAGCACCCTCCGGATGCCCCGAGTTTTAGGAGAGCGGTAGTTCATTGTCGAGCGGTACTACCGCCACGAGTAGTTCGAGGAGGAATCGAGCCTTTTTCCAGTGACTTTTGGAGCTCGGTTCAAGCGGTAATACTGCGCCGACTTTCTTGATACTACCGGTCAGCGGTAGTACCGTACTTTACAACATCGGTAGTACTGCCGACGGACCAACGGTCACTGCAGAAGCTTCGACATAGCCGTTCGATCGTCGGATAGGGGAGCGGTACTCAGGGCTCGCACCGTGTAGTTCCGCTCATACGATTTTTCCGGAATTTGTTCCAAACGGCTAGTTTTGGTAGGTGGAAGGTATAAATACTGTACCAACGCTCATAGGCGAAGTTAGAGACTCTATTGATCATTCTTGAGCATTAGGCATTCACTCCACACCTACTTTCACTCTTGAGCATTCATTTGAGGTGTTTGAGCAAAAGTGCATAGCATTCATTAGTTTGATCCTTGGCACTAGTTTGCAATCAAGCGAAGCTCGTGATTTGTTACTCTTGGTGCTTGCCGGCACCTGGACGATTGGGAGAAGCTTGATCGGTGATCTTCTCAAAGAAGCTTGTGAGAAGACCCGGCTTTCGTGTGAAGGTTGGAGCTCACCTACCCGGAGCGGGGAAGAGCTACCTCTAGTGATCGAGGTGCTTCGGCTTAATTCGTGGAGCCGGTTCGATTCGTTCGAGCTAATCTCAACGTGGACTAGTGGGAAAGCAAGTTTCGATACCACGGTAAAAACATCGAAGTGTGCACATCTCTCTTTTACTTTCTAAATAGCTCTAAGTTTACTTGCTTAAGTACTTTGTTTAGCCCTTGTTAGTACTAGTATTGCTATTTGCTTGACTAGTATTGTGTAGGCTTAAATTGTCTTTCATTCTTGTTCTTAGAATTAAAGAAATTTAATCTAGTTGAAAAGAAAATTTAAAAACCGCCTATTCACCCCCCTCTAGTCGGTATCCTTGATCCTACAACAACATGCTATTACAAGAATATCGCCACGCAGGGCTACAGTTTATTACAACGCCTCAAGGGCTTGAATACTACAATCTTTAGAAAAGAAAATATTCTAACTATTTTCTATTCAAAAATGACTCCACACGGGGTGTCCACTTTGTACCCATTGTAATTATAAGTCCACGGTATTTCATCCAGGCTGAACTGACATACCCTAAACAAAGGAAGATAATAGAAAGGGTGAGTACAGAAGTACTCAGCAAGCGTTATTAGCAAAATGCACGAAATGCTTATTTCCACACTCTTAGGAATATCAATTCCTATTCTCCATTTCTTGCTCAATCTTAGCCTCTTTTCCTTCCTTATTTTCTTCCCCATGACATATACAAAATAAGGTTTGTTGGTTTCGAAAGAACTCCAATTTATTATTTTAGAAAACTACTGAGCATTCGTATGAACAGCAAAAACCCCCATAAGTTTCTGTAATTCTCCTTTTCCGGAGACAAGCATGAATTCATGATTTGGATAGCATTGTGCAAGCTTGTATCACTTTACCCATCATCACCCTGCTCATGTTAGCTCTCGAATCTCCGCATTTCCTTTGATGCGGTGCCCAGACCAGAGTACAGTGCTATGCTAATACATCTATCTCAGTATTATATCTCCACCCAGTTACTCACAAGCGGCAGCTTGGAGCGGTGTACCACCCTCACGCAGACCCACCGAAAGCAACATAACTGTTGGCTGGGGTGGTTTCTGACCCTCACTCAACACCCAACTGCGTAATATATTGCCTTCGCGTACCCCGTTGCTGATTTCTGGTCAGTCTTGGGTTCTTGCGATCCGCCTTCCCCACTTCTGGTCTACTTACCAGTTCTGGGTTCTACGCGGCTGTGGATCCCCCACTCCGGTGCTGGTCCAACTCTTGTGGGTTCCTCCCCTAATTAATACTTACCCATGTGGAGAATATAATACCTCAATAGAGTACTAGTCTGGCCGTGAAAAATAGAATGTTGGTTGATACGGTTTGGTACGGTCTGTTCACACGGAAGAAGTTTGTAATTCCTTATATTCTATTATTATGCAAAGGTCCCAAACATGCCCACTTGTCACCTGCCCTGGCAACCTCTGCCCACCTTCTTATTTAATTTAGATGGCCAACTGCTCCATCAGTTGCCCTCTATTTCTTCTCATGTCTCTTATATCCATGACTCGATTTAATATCTTTTATTTCTTTTCATGCAATGTGATACTAGATTAATACCAAAATATTTGTTTTATGGAATATATTCTGGGGATATGGTCAAAGGGATGCTTGCCTGAACTTTAACCATATACTCAGATTCAAGTAGGATCAGGTGAAGTCGTTCCCGTAGCTTCGATTGTCGCCTGCAATTAAATACATTGGCTACGACTTAATTTCCAGAATTATAATAAAATACAAGGTGTCGATGTGCTTGTGCTCCTAGGATAAGGCTTCACTCACTTTAACCTAATCGTGATAATTGAGGTTAATTTCGGTACACTACTCGTCGATCGACATCATCGCAATAGCGACATGAGATATGATCGATCTAGTATGTACGCCCGGAGTTTTATTAATTCCTAACCATTTTTCGATTACACGGGATTAACTAAATGCATGTAAATTATAACGGCGAATATTAATCCTAATCGATCTCGCGCATGCAATTTAGCCTATTTAATTTCTCGCATTTAGTACGCGTGACAAGTTAAATTATAAATCCAAAAGAAAATGGTTCTTAATTAATCAATTTCTTAATTCCTTAATTAAACTATACTCAGGCGTTCTTAGGAGATTCATAAATTTTACCTTAGTTATTTGCAGGTTTTTATAGCTTAATTGCTATTTAAATCGCCGCATATAAATTTAATCGCTATGCGAAATCTTAAATCGACGTGTACTATTTTAAATCAACGTGTGATATTCTAATCGTCGTAAACCGTTTTAAATCTTCTAACGGCTATGAATTTATTTTAATAATTCAGAATACTTACTAGTTGATTCCTATAGTTCATAATTGACTAATAACAATTAACTGGGCATTTAAATACACAATATAGTGATCTAAATGATGCTATGATAATATACTTTGCACACATACAAATTCCAGCCTATGGGCATCATTTGATTTATCTTTCCTAACCAAGAATATTTACTAAGACAATTATATGATTTAACACTATCTAGGTTAATTTGGTATTCAATTACAATCCTGAATGATTTAACTAATAATGCATCAGTTAAATCGGTACACGCTACGTTTTTAATCTACATATGGCAATTCATTTATTCCAGTCATTGCAATTACTGATTAATGGTTTTCTGCAGTTTAGATGGACTTAATCAAATTACCTGGGTATTTAAATCTGCAACAACATGATCTTAGACTAGTCCCTTAATTCAATCCTTACGTGTACAAGTTTAATCGGCGTGTATACTTTAAATCATCGGACCCAATTAATTTGTTCTAATGACTCTAAGTAATCAGGGGTCTATCTCTATAATTTAAATGCTACTAACCAAATTGTCTGAGTCTTTAAATATACCCTGGGATGGTCTAAACGATGATACACAAATTTTAATACACCTGCGTACCAGTTTTAATCCATTGCCGGTATTACATTTGTTATAAGAACTTGAGAAATATTTTGGGCTTCTATGACTTAATCTATGGTGTCGATGAGATAACAAGGCCTAATTAATTGAGCGAGTCCCACCACGTATGCTTGCAGGGTTTCCAGTTTCTTGCTTCGCTTATAATTCGCTCAACGTTACTTGCATGCATAATAGTCTAAGGTATTACACTATCACCGAAAGTCGTATTAATTCTCAGCTCATTTCTAACAGGATGTTTATCTCGTTAATGCAACTAATATTCATGTACGTGGTTCTTAGTACAATCAATTCATTCATTTAACCTCAACAATTCTATTATAACAAGATTTCTATAATGCCTACTTATGAGTGAATATCCCTGAATCTAGCCAGTCTAGCCTACACATTTTTATTTATCCTAATTTATTTTACCTTTCCCCCTTTTCTTCCCTATTCTTTTTTTTACTTCCGCCCTTTTTCCTGCTACTCCATCCGCCGACGCCTCACTTCCTCTCTCTCGCCGCTCTCTCTCTTTCTCTCCGATCTAACTCGACCTGGCGCCCACATCTGGTTCTCCGACGCCTCGGCTCCCCGGCGCCTCGACTCCTCCGCCCCTTGGCGCCGCGCCGCCTTGACCCCTCGGCCGCCGACTCTCGGCCCTGCGCCTCCTCCCCTCGGTTTGGCTTTGAGCCGCTGCTCCGCCGTCCTGGTTGCTGGCGTTCTGACTGGCCTTGACGGTGGCCAGTGAGGCTTGGCTGTGGAGTTTGAGGGTTTGGGGATGGGAAAGGGGCAGCCTGCTGGAGCTGTGGTCTTCTTCTCCCTTCCCTTTGCTTTCGGTTGGTTTGGGGGAATGAGAACGAGAGGTAGTGGTGGCTTGCTCTGCCGTGATATTTCTTCTTTGTTCTCTGTTGGCTGTGTGTGATATCTGGCTTGTGGCTGTGCTGAGCCTTCTCGGTGTTGTGTTGTCCCTTTCATGTAGCATGGTGGTGGTGGCCGAGTGATATTTGAGGGTTTTGGGGTATTTGGCTGGTTGCTATGGTATGTGATTCAATACCGGGTTTGTTTGTGCCGAGTGATGATCCTATGGTTGTGAGAGGTGCCGACTGGCCCTCGGACGGTCAGGTATCTCCGTGAACGGATTACCCCGCCCGAAACTAACCTCTAGGGCTTTGACGACTATTTCTATTCTTTTTCCTTACTTCGCTCATTTTTATTCGTTCTTTTGTTCGGTCTTTTTCGGTATTGAAATTAACAGTTCGCTCACAAATGAAATAGCGGTGTCGTGGCAGTTCGACAACAGATTCTAATGTATGAGATGAACTAGGTGTAAATTAACTCACGTACTTCCTGACTGAATACTATTGTATTGCAATTGCTTAGTCCTTGAGATGGTTATTTGGTTGAGACATGAAATTGTATATTGGTTGTAATTCGTATTGTCGCTATTATGTAATGTCAATTGTAATATTTTTATCTGACTTGATCTGAATTCTAATTGTCGCTCGATGGATGTAATTGATTTTACCATATACGAATTGTAATTAATTACTGTTGTACTGTGGACTGTTATATATATTTTAATTGAGTTAAGAACTTATCGTGCAATCAAATCTTATCTCACTCTAGTCGATACCATTTGTCCTTCGCCCTCGTCGATGGAATTGCGGTAGTAATGTATTTATTCGTCGTTTGTTGGTTTCAATTTATACGGACATATAAAAAGTTTAAATTCCCCCGTATTTTAGATCATTAGTTACCTAATTAATCCTGCTTAACGTCGTAATTCTCCGCTTCTGATTAATTAATAACGTGGGTCGTTACACCCTGCCTCCACCGCTGCAAGACCTCATCGCCAACTGCCCTATCCTCCAAGCTGGGCCACGATTCTTCACCTAGGCATCCGCGCTCGAGGTCCCGGCTCTGTTTTGTCTCATGCCCCATCCGTCGAGGAGCCCCTTGCCGACGACGCTTCACGGTTCTCTCGGTGTAAACAAGAGTTGTAGTAGTCGGAGTAAATAAGAGTTGTAGTGGTCGGAGTGAATAAGAGTAGAACTAAAGTAGTCAAAGTCAAAAAAAGAACTGTAGCAGCCAAAGTCAAAAAGAGAGCTAAAGTAGTCAAAGTCAAAATGAGGGCTAAAGTAATCGGAGTTGAAAAGAGAACTGTAGCAGCCGAAGTCAAAAAGAGAACCATAGCAGTCGAAGTCAAAAGGAGAGCTAAGGTAGTTGAAGTTGAAAAGAGAGCTAAAGTAGTCGAAGTCGAAAAGAGACCTAAAGTAGTCGAAGTCAAAAATAGACCTAAAGCGGTTGAAGTCAAAAATAGACCTAAAGCAGTCAAACTCGAAAAGAGACCTAAAGTGGTTGCAGTCGAAAAGAGACCTAAAGTGGTTGAAGTCGAAAATAGATCAGGAAGTGTGGAGAAAAATGGTGGAAAAGAAATAAAAAGAAGAAAAGGCAGAGCGATTTGGCTTTAGGAAATTATCAAGTATCGAGTTCATCGTGTGCACGTAAGATGTAATCATAAACGACTTACGACCATGGCAAGTGAAGAATCGCAGATGTGATCATAAAGTATTACGATCACGGCCACTCAGCAGAAAGGCGTGGTCGAAAAGTGCTACGACCACAACAGAACGTGATCGTAAAGTGCTACGGCTACAGTAGAGAAGGATTGAACGTGTTCGTAAGGCGTTATGACCATGGCAGTACAAAAGTGAACGTGGTTGTAGAGGGATACGACCATAGCCGTGAAGAAGTGAACGTGATCGTAAGGTGTTACAACCAACCACGCTGTGAAGAAGTAAACATGGTCGTAAAGTTGTTACGACCACGAGGAACAGTGATCGACAGAATCACTGTATGGTTATAGAAAGCTACGACTATGATGATCGTGGTCGAAGAAAGGCCAATACAGCATGGAGAACGCGGAGGCCCGAGCACGGCGTAACTGAGCCGCGGTTCCACGGCGGCATAACTCCGCTTGGCGTGAATGCCATGAAGACACGGGCCCCTGGCGCGAACAAGGTCCGAGTTGCGATGCGGAGGGCCCCCCAGCGGGGAGGCGGCTCAAACACGGTGCGGCACCGAGCCCCGGCACGGAGGCAGCCCGAAGGCGGTGTGGCAGCGAGCCCCGGCCCTCCAGATCGCTTCCGCCGAGCCCCAGACTAGTTCCGGTTATTCGCCTCTGAGTCGCGCATCGGCCTCCCTTCAGGCCGCTCCCGCAGGGCTTAGGACCCCACCGCGTCCGCCCGTTCGCCGAGCTGAGCCGGTGTCACCCTGACCTCACCCAGTGGCTCCGCGCTGAGTTTAATATGTCCCCTCGACCTCCTCCGAACCCCGTGTGCGTTCTCCTGTCTGTCGAGCCAAGTCGGCGCCGCCACTCCTACACTCTGCCCATTCGCTGAACCAGGTCCGCCTGTCCGCCGAACCGGGTCGACGTCGGCGTTCCTGATTTCCTCCGCTCGTGCTCCGCTGGTCTCTGCCTCCAGACCAGGCCGCCTTCGGGATGTCGTCGTGCCGAACTTCCAAGGTGGATAATTCAGATGGTTCAACTGGCAAAAAGGTTCATGCTCAGGTCGAAATAGGTGGGCAAATCCTGGGGGTTAGGAGTTGGAGGAACATGGGAGGAAGTTAAACTGCAAGCTGCTGATGAGACTCTGGGAACATTGAAATCCATGCTTGGTTAACTTGCACAGATATGGTGATCTCCAAGGTGATGGCTGGCTAGTCTCGTGTTGTATATCTGTAAGGTCATCCTCCTCTAAGTGGCTTCGCTCATCCTCCATGTACGGACGCACCAGAGCGTCAGCCACCGCCCCGGCGATCACCTCGCACGCTCTGTTCACTTCGCACACCCCGGACCCTGTCCTGATCCGGGCCATGGTTTACAATTTCAGCGAAATTTCGGAAGTTTCGTTCCTTCCACTGCCCCACGAAATAATTTCAATTCGGCCTTTAGTATGAATTTTCAAATTATAAAAGGAGTACTGATAAACATCGTCTGGATGTTTTCTTCCTAACTATCATCTAGATCTGTGACCATTAAATTAGAGATCCAACAGCTATGAATTCTCCCTCACCCCTCTAAAAAAAATTCTCCTTCCTAAAAAAATGAGCCGTTAAATTCCTAATCTAACAACCTTAAATCTAAATAATTATTAAAAAAATATCTAAATAATACCTAGACATACCTTATAAAAGAACCTAATCTCCGAATAAGTCAACTGAAACCCCTGCCCCACTGGATACGAACGGGATTCTCTGCGCCTTCTCACGCGACCCAGAGCTCCAGGCGTCGAATCCCACTCTCAGCGTTTAGCATGTTTTTTCCTTCAGCTGACAGCGGGTCCCACAGTGCCCAAAAAAAGTCTGGCGCCTCGGGAGATCAACCCAAGACCTCCTTAGAGGACATTGTTTCCTTCCCCTGGACTGCCTTCTGTGCAACTATCTTTATCCTAACTTTAAAGTTTAAAAACTCAAACTGTATTTGAACCATTTTAACGAAATTTGTCCAAAATAACCAAAATTTTGGGATTTCGTTCCTTTCGCTATCCACCGAAAAAATATCCAAAACGTAACAATTTTCCCTACTCCGAACCGCCTCCGAGTGCCTCGGACTTTGCCCCGCGTCGCGCCACGACATCCCTCCAGATCGCCTCCACCAATCGCTTTGGACCTCCTAGGGAATGCACACTGGCACTCCGGACTAGGGATGGCAATCGGGTGCGACGGGTACGGGTAGTGCTCGCCCATACCCGTGCCGCGACCCGATTCGCCCGCGGTATACCGCGAAGGACCACGGGTAAAAAACCTCGCACATACCCGTCGCCCGCGGGCATACCCGTTTACCCGCGAACAGAATACATCACATTCAAACATCACCAATGCATCACAAAGTCACACATTCAACAACTACAATGGAAATACAAATTAACATAGTTCCTCACACATAAATAAATTAAGTTTACAACAAAAGTGAAACATACGAAAATAGTTCAATTTCAACAGATCAACAAATAGATGAAAGACATGTACATGTCTAGTAAATAGTTTGCTAATCAGAGTCGACAATTGAGATTGAACAACAATCTTTAACCTCCTCTTCAATGTCTTCAAGGCATGTCCATAAAGCTTCAACTCCTTCACCTAAGAAGTAAATATTGCATTACATTTACATCACTAGCTTCGAATCACACATAAATTTTGAAATATTTAAATCACTAGTTGCATACCTTTAAGGTCATTTCGAAGCCAACTTTGTGAGCACATCAATGATACTTGAACACAAATACTATGTTTGGATTACAAATACATTAGCCACAAACGAAAATGAGAGCTCACAAACAACTCTCTTACATACAAACTAAATGTTGCTACAATTTCAATCTTTATGATGGTATCCCTAACCACAAACGAAAATGCAGTAGCAGTAGCAGCTGATCCACACCAATGGCCAAGCAGGCTTCAACAGAGTAGTGCATTCAAATCTCCGTTCTTAGCAGGCTTCAACAGAGAATTGGCCAAGCAGGCTTCAACAGAGAAGTCCATTCAACATTAGCAGCTAATCATCAGGCTTCAACAGTTCAACCCAAAAAATTAGAACAGAGAAGTCCATTCAACATTAGCAGCTAATCATCAGGCTTCAACAGTTCAACCAATGTCACAATTCAAACCAAAAAATTAGAACTTTTTCCAAGAAATTATACACTTGTTGATCCATGTGTACACAAACATCTTCGTCAACTAGTAATTAGCACATAACACAATGGTACTAGGGGGGCATTACAATATTCTAACCGGAGTTCGCCTGGCCAGCTTGGTGGAAGAAAATCAGAGCGATATTTGCATGCATGGATGGATGGACAATGCAATTTACTCATCTATCTAGAAAATAGAGGAAGTAGTATACGATCCACCACAGCGGCCAAGCTCACTTTGAGTTTCTTGACGGCGGAGAGGGTGGCAACCGGCGGAGAGAGAGGCGGCGATGAGGCGGCAGTGCGGGCGGCGGCGGCCGGATCGGTCGGTGAGCCTCCTCCGGTCCTCCTCCACGGATCGGACAAAAATCCGGTGGAGAAGCGAGGCGGCGAGGCGGCGAGGATCGGCGGGCCGAGGGCGAGATGAGGGGCAAGAGGAGCGGCGAGGATCGGCGAACGAGGAGCGGCGGGCGGCGGACCGAGGCGGCGAGGAGCGGCGGAAGGAGGCGGAAGGAGGCGGGCAGGTTTGATCGTTGGGACTTGGGAGAGGCGACGGCTGCGAGGTTTTGGCCCGAGTGCCCGACCGCCCGATATTTGGATGAGGCTGCGGGAGTGACAGCGGGAGTGAGTGAGTGACCGAGACCCGAGTGCGGATTAGGGTTCACTGTTTTTAATATGGACCCACTTGTCAGTCTATTTCACGGGTAAGCAGTGAGGCAGTGCAGGTGAGCTAACCCATACCGTGCCGTTTACCGATGGGCAGAGATTTGCCCCTATTTTCATACCTGTGGGCAAAGAATATATCCTATACCCGATTCCATTAGGATATTTACCCACGGGTACATAGGTAAACGGGCACAATTACCATCCCTACTCCGGACTTCGTTCGCCAGCTCCACACCATCACGGTCGTCCTCCGCTCCACGCCTTGGACCCCCTCCAGGTCCGGAGCACCTCCGCGCCCTAAACCCCCTTCGGACGCCCTCCACGATGCTCCGCGGACACTCTAGGAAGAGTGAGGAATTGAGTTGGCATGCTCAACCGCCCTGGGCTCCCTCGAGACTTTGTGCCACCGGCATCCCCCAGACCTAACAACCCTGAGCCATCTTCGGGACTAGACAACCCAGGCCACCAGGGGCGAAGCCACCGGGTGGGCTTCGTAAGGCTTCATCCCACCCTCAGACCGCCCAGAACCCCCATAGCAGAGAGTTCATCCAGACATCCACCGAAAACCAAGCCCGATGGAACGACAGTCGGTGGACGAGTGAGCAGATTTGAGTCATCCGGGCGGTGCTGCGTCGGCCTAGCACACATCCGGGCGGTGGGCTAGCAGATCTGGGCGACAGCCGACGGGCCGAGGCGCCGACGCCGAGCAGATCCCAGCGGCATGGCGCCATGGCGGTGGCGGCCGAGTTGCGGAAGTGCGGAAGCGCCCTGGCGTTGGCGACTGCAACTCCTGCTACTGCTCGCTCCCGTGCTACAAGGTGCACATTCTCGTGGCTTGCAACTTGTAGAACACCGTTTAAGAGATTTCACGCTCCTGTTGATTCGATGTCGGAGATGTCGCATGTGGATGCCCAGAAGGTGTTTGTCGAATTGCAGCAGTGAGGCTGTAGGCTTTTGGAGGGGACAGTAACTAATTTCTATGCTAAACATTTAGCTACTTATACAATGGGTTCGTTGTAAACCAGGCTAAAGGCGGGAGAATTGTTAGCTTTGGTGTGTTTATATGGTGCCGTACTTACTCCCAGTCACACTCATACGGTGCATTTTTGTTGCTAATTAGGTACAGAAGATTGCCTCATTACGCCGGCTAATGTAATTTCATGAAAAAGGTTGCTGACTACTATACTAGATTTAAGCTATTTTATTTATCATATCAGGGGACAAAGGGGACAAAAGAGACGGAAGAATTAAAGAAGTGCATATTTTTTCCTGTTTCCATTATAGAGGGCCATGTTATTTTGGGAGATAATGAAGCCTAAGTTTGTCTACAAATCAGATTCCTGGACCAAGGTTAATTTGATTCAACTCATGCATCTCTCTTTCTCTATCCCATGAACAAATTAATGCAACTTGTTACTAATTGATCCTTAATTTGCACATTTCAGGTGAGCAATGTAATATTTATTGATTCCCGGTAGGAACTGGGTTTTCATATTCCCATGCAGAGCAAGGATACAACTCAAGTGACACCAAAGCTGTCAACCAAATCCTCATCTTCCTCACAAAGGTCAGACTTCCTGCCTTTCGGTCCTAGATCCCAACCACTAATGTTGTACACAAACTGACGACAAATGTCTGTCAAAATAAGCCCTCACTAATCATGCTACAATTAGTTCTATGATCTTCCTTTCTAATTTTGCAATGGATTGATGAGCATCCGAAATTCTTGTCACTCCTCTTGCGGACCACGTCCGCTTGCGGACCTCCTCCACAGTTGGACCGCACTCGTTCCCGGACATCCTCCTTGGTCGAGCCTTCCCCTATGTGTCAAGGTCGTCACGTCGTACGTCTCCCTACGCGATGTTCGTTGTCGCAAACGCTGAGGTTGCCGCTCGTCAAGCCGTGCACACTTCAAACTCGACGCAAGGTCGGACCGCGTCCGCTCACGGACATCCTCTGTGGTCGGGCCACGTCCGCTAGCGGTCCTCCTCCACGGGTGGACCATGTCCATTTTCTAGGCGTCCTTGGTTTGTTTCACTTAGGCCTTGACGGCTTTTGCCTCGACCAAACTTCGTTCTACTTCGATGGTGTCTCCTCGACTAGGGGCTTCCCCTAGCTCGACAAACACACCTCGACGAGCTCCAACACGTCTCGATGGCATGGTTCACTCTGGTCTCGACGGGTTTCGCCTCGGCAAGACTTCGCTTCACCTCGATGGTGTCTCCTCGACTAAGGGCTCTCTCTAGCTCGATAGACTTACCTCGGCGAGCTCCAACATGCCTCGATGGCCTGGCCTTAGTGTGGTTCACTCTGGCTTCAATGACTTTCGCCTCGGTCGGACTTCGCTCTGCCTCAATGGTGTCTCCTTGGCTAGGGGCTCCCTCTAGTCTAACGAACTCACCTTGGTGAACTACAACATGCTTCGATGGCCTAGCCTCGGCATGGCTCACTTTGGCCTCAATGGCTTTTGACTCAGCTGAACTTCGCTTCGCCTTGATGACTTGACCTTGGCATGATTCACTCTGGCCTCAACGGCTTTCACCTCAACCGGACTTCACTCCACCTCAATGGCATCTCCTCGGTTAGGGGTTTCCCCTAGTCTAATGGACTCACCTTGACGAGCTCAAACATGCCTTAATGACCTAGCCATAGCATGGTTCAATCCGACTTCAACAGCTTTTGCCTCGGCTAGACTTTGCTCCGTCTCGATGGCATCTCCTTGACTAGGGGCTTCCTCTAGTCTGACAGACTCACCTCGGTGAGCTCCAACACACCTCAATGGCCTAGCCTCGGCGTGGCTCACTTCGGCCTCGATGGCTTTTGCCTCAGCTGATCTTCGCTTCATCTCGACAGCCTGGCCTTGGCATGATTCATTCCGGCTTCAACAGCTTTCACCTCGACCAGACTTCACTCCACCTCGATGGTGTCTTCTCGGTTAGGGGTGCCCTATAGTCCGACAGACTCACCTCAACGAGCTCAAACATGCCTTAATGGCCTAGCCTCAGCGTGGTTCACTTCGGCCTCGACGACTTTCACCTCGGTTGGACTTCGCTCCACCTTGATGGTGTCTCCTCGTCTAGGGGCTCCCCCTAGTCTGACAAACTCACCTCGGTGAGTTCCAACACCTCGATGGCCTAGCCTTGGCGTGGTTCACTTTAGCCTCGACGGCTTTCACCTCGACCGAACTTTACTCCACCTCAATTGTGTCTCCTAGGCTAGGGGCTCTCCCTAGTCTGACGAACTCACGTCGGCGAGCTCCAACACACCTCGATGGCCTAGCCTCAGCGTGGTTCACTTCGGCCTCGACGGCTTTTGCCTCGGCTGAACTTTGCTTCATCTTGATGGCTTGGCTTCAGCATGATTCACTCTAGCCTTGACGGCTTTCACCTCAACAGGACTTCACTCCACCTCAATCACCTGGTCTTGACATGGTTCGAATCAGCCTCAATAGCTTCGCCTCGGCTGGGCTTCGCTTCACCTCGATGGCTTCTTCGTGACTAGGGTCTCCCCCTAGATCGATGGATTCACCTCAACGACCCCCAACATACCTTAATGGCTTGGCCTCGGTGTGGTTCAACTCGGCCTCAACGACTTTGCCTCGATCGAGCTTCGATTCGCCTCGATGGTGCCTTCACGACTAGGGGTGACCCTAGCTCAGAGGATTCACCTCGGCAATCCCAACACACCTCGATGGCTTGGCCTGGGCATAGTCAATGACCGATTTCCCCTGCTCTGGGGTTGAGTTGGTGTTTTCCCTCATTCTAGGGTCGAGTTGGTGGTTTCCTCTGATCCAAGGTCGAGTTGGTAGTTTCCCCTAATTCGGGGTCGAGTTGGCAGTTTCCCCTATTTCGAAGTCGAGTTGGCGGTCTCCCCTGATCTGGGGTCGAGTTGGTGGTCTCCCCCGATCTAGGGTCAAGTTGGTAGTCTCCCCCAATCTGGGGTTGAGCTAACAATCTCCCCTGATCTGGGGTCGAGTTGGCCCTATCCCATAGCGAAGTGCCGCTCTTGAGCTTCGTCTCAAGTGGCAAGTTTTTTCGATGGGGGACGATGACGTTCTCACCTCCCTAAGCGAAGTGTCGCTTGTGAGCTTCGTCCCGAGCACCAGTTTTTTCGATGGGAGATGGCGACGTTCTCACCTCCCCAAATGAAGTGCCAATTGTGAGCTTTGTCTCAAGTGCTAATTTTTTCGATGGGGGATAGTGACGTTCTCGTCTTCCCAAGCGATGTGCCACTCATGAGCTTCACTTCGAGCACCATGTTTTTTCTGATGGAGGACGAGGTAATAGGATACCCTTAGTAAAAAGAATAGCAGGCGAACTTTATTCTAACATTAGGAGCCAGGGCAATTACAACCCCTTTATATTCCTACCAGAGAAGGCTAAGCGGTCGCAGGATAAACTTCTGGTATCTCAGCTTTGTGCTACACTAGCCAGTGCATGAGTCCCGAATGCCATGTTTTTCCCGATGGGAGACGCGCGCCATCGTCTAGGTTCGACGTCCACCACATACCACCACCCCGGCTCAAGTCGACTCTACCACCACTTCTATTTGGGCTTGACCTAACAGGATCCACCCATAGTGATCTTGGGCGCCACCTCAAGTTCAACCCTGCCATGCATCAGCTACAAGTACAGGTTAGGGGTAGTAGATCTAGTCATGGTGTCATCGCCTTCCTAGTCCCCTAAGATGCCACTACCCAGACCAAGTCCATGCTTTGCCAAAAGACAAGGTCAGCATCACTCCTGAGAAGGTGACTCACTGCACCTGCTGTCTAGGCCCTTTCATCGCGTCGACGAATCTTTTTGAGCGCCTTGTGTGTGGTGGCTTGACCCCGACATGGCTCAATTGGTCTTAATGGCTTTCTCTCAGCCAAACTTTGCTTTGCCTCGATTGCGTCTTTCTGGCCATGGGCTCTCTCTAGCCCTATGGATAACCAAATCATCTTCTTCTGTCGAAGGCCACACATTGTTTTATGGAGCACTCCGTGCCTCGCAGCCAATGCCTCGACAAGTCAACCACATGAACATTGACGAATTGACCATCTTGCATTCGGGTTCATAGCTGCTTACCTCGAAGGCCGGCCCTTAGTGAGTCGATAACTCCTAGCGAGGTCATACCCAAGACGAGTTGGGCATCCAGAACTTCTGTACACACCCACTCGCGCCGCGAGCGACCCTCCGGGAGTCGGTCAATGGGTTCTTCAGTGCGCCTCTCATCGCCTCATAGGCAACTCATCAGTCCCTAGTGCTTCATGCCTGAGTGCACTCCTAGTGATCAGGTTAGTTCGCCTAGCAAGGGGCACTACGCCACAATGTCTTGACCTCCGTGTGATGCGACTCGGCGTACAAGGCATTCCCTCTACCAAGCTCGGCTCAATCTATGGCATCTCCTCAGTTATGCACGTTCGTTGGATTGATCGCTTTACATCAGCAAGCGCCAGCACATCCCCTTAGTGCAGTGTGATCAGCCTCAAAGCCAACCCTCGATAGAACGTGGATTTGCGGCGGGCACTCTATGCTTCAGGGGCCACGCCTCTGTGAGCCGAGCGCGTGGCACATTTCCAAGTTTCTAGTCCTGGGCCTCGGTAGGCTGGGTAGACAACGGCTCAACGCGTGTCCACTCACCTTGAAGATTGGACCTCGTCGGGCTAGCCTCGGGTGCACTCACCTACCTTGAAAACCTCGGTGTGTTGGCATGCATTGATCAATCATGTCTCGAGATGTCGCCCAACTTAGCATCACCAATAGAGCTTACACATAGGGATGTGCATGCCCCAGTTGGCTTCATGCACCTTGAAGCTCCATCGCACCTCGACCTGGTGGTATATCCATGCCCATCCGACGGGTTCACGCATCGGCTCATTTACCCAAGGACCCCACGCATCTTGAGCCAGCAAGTTAGGTGCTCATTTTAGCATGTTCACATGGGTCGACCTTTCGCACCCCTAAGTTATGTCGTCCTTTGAAGGCCATGCCTAAGCAAGTCGAGATTAACACTCCTATGCATACCTTCACTTCTCGAATGCAATAGGTTGAGAACTAACTTCACAAGGCACTTCTTTGGGCTAAGTCCTAACCCTACATCTCCACGTAACTTTGACATCTACGAGGTCGGTGCTGAACACCATAACTATTCACAACTCCATGTCCTTTTGCGCAACAGTGAACTCCCTGATACAACCCAAAAATCGGCCAAGTGGAGCAATGGCCCTTCAACGAACACCAAGGGAACCCAACTCGGAGGCGCGGGCACAACTTATCACTTGAGGTTTGTGTGAGGACTTAAGATATTTTAATGCGTTATCCATATACATTGCAGGCTACCGGTGGGATGTCGACTCGAGGAAGCGCATCGACCCCTTTTGCAAGTCGGTGCGCCGCCCCAGGCGAGCGGTTAGCGACCACCAAGATCGACGAGGGGCTACCATTGAGGGAGGGTCTCCGTGCTACCTCAGGCCCACAACCACCTAGGAGCGGCGACACCCATTTGAGGGTCTACCCTGAGCCAAGTCCTCAAACCAACATTGGGAGAGGTACATGAGGTTGACCCCAGAAGGGTCCAAGGCCAACCCCGGACGAGGTACATGAGGTCGACCCTAGAAGGGTTCGGGCTAGCTCTGGACTGACTTTGGAGTCTCGGACGTGGCGGAGCCCATGTGAGGCACTATGTTCAAATATTGCTTGCAGTAAGTCAATAATCATTAGAGCACCCCTTACAGTCGTTTCGCTACACAAAAAATGCCTAATTTTCAACTCTTTCTTCTCCATTGCAGCAAAATGGTCTTGACGAAGAACTTACACGGAGATCAGTTACACATAGTGCATGGGATCTGTCATCTTCAAAAGACTATGAAAGGCGTAGATGGTGTTATCTTTGGAGAAGAGATGGATGAATATAAGTTATATTGCACAGCCCAAAGAGGCTATATAGGGTAAAATTCTCAAGAGATACTAAACCCTAGACTACAAGTACAATACCAAAAATATCCTTAACACCCCCTCAAATGTAAGGCATGTGCAATAGCATTGCATTTGGAAGGGTTGACACTAATATCGGGAAAATCCAAAATCCGAGCATGCAACTCTTGGAAAATTGTGTTAGAAAGATCGCCTCCCATCCAAAATCATGTGGTAGCCCACAAAGCACAAAGTGCAAGGGCCGAGAATGTAGAGCTAAGCGGGACCAAAGTCGACCGTGGCAACCTGCCGAAGAGGATATGGAAGGTAACACAAGTAGAGAGAGCTGTCAAATCAAGCCGAAGAGAGACATAGAAGCATAGCAGCACATATCCAAGCCCAAGATGGCGCTGTGCACAAGAAGCGCAACGAAGGCGTAGTGCAGAAGAAGCGCGGCAGCCTTAGAAGCTCAGGGCGGCGGCTCAAAGAGAAGCGGCGGCATCATAAAGACTTCTACGATCTGCGCGGCTCAAAGAGAAGAACGGCGGCTGCTATGCAAAAGGAAGGAGAGGACCACATTCAAACCAAGAGGATGAATCGTGACTAGAAAAGCAATCGGCTGACTAACAAAGATTTTGTGGACTTGTACGGCTTTGATGAACTAATAGAGAGATGGCAGTGGACTTGGATAGACACAACAAAAGACGCAAATTGAAAAGGACTCAAAGGCAGCGGATTCTATCATCCTCAGCTCCACCACCACTTTTGTTCATCCTTTCTCTCCCCCCTTTTTCTCCAATCGGCCTAATGACCTTTTTCTCCAATCAGCCAAATGGCCTGGCCACCTATCTCCTCAACATCCTCCCGATGGCGAGCGAGCGAGGAAGCACCAGTGGGGCACCCGCTCGGCAATCAGTGATAGAGAAGAAGGCGGCATCCCCAAGCACACCATCACATCCAGAAGGAAGCCTCGCCCTGCCCTCGGCGGCACCATCGGCGCCCTTCTTTCCACCGCCGTGGCGGTGGCAGCGCAAGGAGGAAGGGGAGCGGCCGGGGAGGAGGTGAGGCGCTGGCGGCGGCGGGCGTGATAGGGATCCAGCCAGATTCGGCACGAAGGAAGCTAGGAAGCTCGACCCCTCCAAGCTCCACAAGCCGGCCGATGTCCTAGAGGAAGAGCAGGAGTAGGAGTCGGTGGCCTAGGGAAGCGGCGGTGTAGGGGTGGTCAGATCTAGGCGCTAGGAGACCGCGCAAGCACGAACGGCTGAGGCGACGTTGGGGCGGTCGGATCCGGGCTGGGCGGCGCGGTGATGGTGGAATTTGGTGAGGGTGGCGGGGAGGTCGGCAAGCCTAGATCCGAGTGGATCCAAGGGAAAAGATGACGACGGCCACTGGTGAGGCTGGCGGTGACGAGGACGACATCGCGTGTCGATGCGGATCCAAGACTGCAGTGGCCGAATCCGTGCGGTGCCAGGCCAGGGGTGGCCGGATCTGGGTAGTCCGACGCGGATCTAGAGTAGAGACGGCCGGATCCGGTCGATGCGAGTCCGGGGGCAGTGGTGGCTGCGGACGACGGCACGGGAATCGGCGTGGGCGCGCCTGAGCGGAGGCATGGGCGCACGGGCAGGACGACGGTGCGTTGGGAGGCCAGCGGCAGTGAGCACATAGCGCGGCTATCGACGATGATGCAGATGGCGACACAAGCATGGGCAGCCAACAGCAAGTGGTGACCGCCCCTAGGAGGGAAGATTGATCCTCCTAGGGGCAGCAGCTACTGAAAAGGATGGAGGCTAGGCTTAAAACCTAGGTTATGATACCATGTTATCTTTGGAGAAGATATGGATGAATGTAAGTTATATTGCACAGCCCAAAGAGGTTGTATATATACTACAAGGACTTAAGAGATACTAAACCCTAGACTACAAGTACAATACCAGAAATACCCTTAACAGATGGCATCCTGTAACATGCAAAGTCTCTGATGCTACTCCTGCATTTATAAAGTCCATAACGGTATATATCTTTACTATTATAAAATGAGTTGGTGATTGGTCCGTCCTCACTCATCTCTTCTCAGCCATCCGATTTGATCTGGACCATTCGTCTCTCTCCTCCTCTCTCTATCTCTCAGGATACAACCGTCCACCTCCACTTTTCCTATCTCCTCGCGCATTCTGGCCACCCTTCTCTCTCTGTCGCTTGCTCTTCAATGTTTGATGTGTGAAGTTGGCCAAGCAATAAGTTCCGTCTCATTATTTTTATGACTCCGTTGCAACGCACGAGTCTCTAACTAGTTTCTTTCAAACCTTAACATTTTTCTCCCTCGAAAAATGATAATATGATATTTATGTTCAAAAAGGAAACTAAGTGTGCTGTTACCATTTTTAATTTGTTTCTTTTATTTGATAGTCATATCATTTAATAAAAAATTGACATCCAAAGCAACAAGGAAGGTGAATGCTTTAAGCCTCTAACTAATAAAATCGGTGATGGCAAACACATTGTCGATCCATCTCTTCAATAGATGTCAGTTTGGAAGGCTATTTTCATAACATAATTTTCAGCTTTGATTTTCATGTTGTATTTCTGCCAGAATAAGCTGCCAGTAAGAACTTCACAGGACAATTTCTATGCTCACTGAGGATCTATTTTTGCAATTTTGTAGGATATTGATAATATATATTATGAGACTGAATATAGAAAGGAGTTGTGTACAAGTAATGAAAAACCAGCACCTTGCTTCCTTTTTGCAAGTTTACACGTGCAGCTGGTCTGAAGCTTCTTAACTCGGTAAGTTTGGGACCTTTAGCTTTTGTGGACTTGTTGTGCATGAGCACACACACATTGGCAAACTTACAACCTGGTGTATTGGCCTAAGAAATCACATTGTGTTTTGCTTATGGTAATTCCTTTCTCAAATTTCTTTTATGCAGTCATTGGTAGCAGCAAAATGATGAATATAGTCTACAGGGCATCTGCCATGTAAAGGTTTCTCCCTTACAAGCCGAATACTGTCAGTTTGCATATACGCAAAGGAAAGGGGTGGAGGGGACAGAAGAAAACGATTTTTTTTGGGTGTATCTTAATTACAGTTTGTTGCACTCTGAAAAGTGCAATAGGTGTTGTAAAGAAATAAACTTTGCTTCTTTTAGCACCTAGGCTAGTACATGGGTGGGTTCTTTTCGGTTACCGCTTATGGCTGCGGCTTATGATTTTTAGTCATAATGTGAGTGTTTGTACGAACGAACCAAATGCCAATAAGCCACTTCGAAAAGGCTGTCTCGATAAGCCGCTTCGAAAAGACTGTCCCGATATGTTAGTTCGAAAAGGCGATGAAGAAACCGTCTTGTTTGTTTGTTCGAGGAAAGCCATAAGTTATAAGTCATGCGCCAAAAATAATTCAGCCCATATTAACTCATGGTTCACATTGATTCATAGCAAACCTGTCAATGAACTTACATCGTCAAGAGAGTTGTTGACATGGCATCTGACTTGTCACACCGGCACGGCACCATCATGAACTCCAGACGCATGCTGGTTTGGACATGAAGAGACCATCAAATCCTTCCACTACCATGACCTTTCTGGTAAATGATTTTGTTACATGTCCAGTCATATTTGTCTCTGTATTCCTGCATCAGCTTCATCTGTTTGCTATTTTGCCTCTCATGTCTGATTCCCAGTCCCACATTACATCCTGAAGCATTTTTTCCAGTTCTCCTTTACTGGATGGATCTAGTGCAAGATTTATGTTATGATGTTGTATTACCAAAGAAAAAAACAGATAGGAGAATGATGGATGCATGTTAGTTGCTTGCTGTTAGCCTGGTGCCTCTTTCAAGCGCTGCATTGTCACTGTCACTGTGCTTCATTGTCCAGGATGTGTGCAGCTGCAATGCTAAAACAAAACTAAATCATTGTGTTAATCCTCCCATTCATTTCTCAATATGCTGATCGCTCAAATTGTTTTGCTGTGAAAGGTGCTTGGCAAGGAAGAAACAGGTAACATATGGAGACCCTAGAGTGAGAGAGGATGGTGTCACTGTGGATTGTGGCTGACCCTGTTCATTCTGCAAGCTTTTGTTGTGAACTTTGCAAGCATGCCTTCAGAGTTACGGCCATCAGTGTACATCTGATGGCAGGTTTTTCTTTTTCTGTGATGCATAAAGTGGAGAAGAACCTTTTCTTCTTTTCTAGTAGTATTTTCTGACAAAGAAGTGAAAGAACCTGGAGGATCTGTCCCAGTTTTTTACAGCAAGATTGCAACCATCAACTGGAGGAGCTTTATCGGCTCCAAATTCTATGCTCCCTGACAGTAAAGTTTCTGAAGAAACATGGGAACACAATCAGTTTTGAGTGGTCCTTAATTTATTATTTTTATAAAGCATTGGATCTGAATTGAAGAATAACACAAAATTGGTTCGGAAATAACCTGGGATCGACTGTAATCAATCAAAGATGGGACTAAATTGCCAGTTTTATCTACACAAAATTTGTGCACATATTAACCTTCAAACACCACATTCTTTGCATTCATAAACTAGAATAAGGTTCTAGTTCATCATTTATCCATTTACAAAGAACGCGGGCCAACCTATGTGTGTCCGAGTGACAACATGTAGGTGAAAAGAAGTGAAAACCAAGCAAACTCATAAGCACAACATGTAGGTGAAAAGAAGTGAAATGGATGTAGCCATCTAGGGCAAGCAACACCACTATCTAAATCCATTCTTTTGATCTTGTTGGTAGCCCTACATCCCCCACATTGGCAGCAGCAGCAATTGCTCCCACTGAGATATCCTAGTCTTTCCTCCACTCCACACCACACTCTGTCCAAAAGGCAGCACTGCATCTGCATGCATGCACGGCCTCTGCCTGTGGGCCTCTCCCTTCACCAACAATGCAGCAGGAGTATAGTGTGTGTGTGTGCGCAGGAGAGCAGCCGAAAGAGCAGGATGCAGTGTAGCAATGGCAAGCTCAAGTGGAGAATGACCTTGCTTGCAATGGTCCTACTTCACTTAGCTGTCTTTTCCCTTGCAGATGGAGTCCAATCAAGCCCATGAATTATGAAATTTGTGCTATTAGTCCTCAGTTATGATCGAAGGACTATGATTGTTGTTGTACATACTACAGGGTCCTGCAATTAGCCAACTAACAACAGAGATAATGTGTTGTACATGCTACAGCCTACAGGTTGCATGCACTTGTTAAATGCCAATCTTGCTTTTGATGATGAAAAGAGAAGAGACTGCATAGAAGACATAAAGATTGATATATATATATATATATATATATATATATATATATATATATATATATATATATATATAGAAAAATACATTCTACACCGGTGTAGTTACACCCACCTCTAATATACCACCTAAACAAACTTGATACAAAAATACCTTTTACTCCCAGGTGTAATTACATCCACCTATAATATACCACATAAATAAATTTGCAATACTCATTTATCACTTTAGGTGCACTCGTATATTAATTATAAGATACTCGAATATAAACCGCACGAAAAAATTGCAAAGGCGTCCATAGTTTTTAGCGTATTTTGTAAATACTTTCATATACGCACATAAAAAGGAGTATATCTAAAAAATATACATACCACCTCTAAAAAATTATTTATACCATCTAGATGGCCTTAAATACTCGTATGTTACACGTACATACCCTCCATTATACAAAATACTTGCTACGTTGTGAAATACTACATAAGATGTAATTACAGGAGTATATATATATATATATATATATATATATATATATATATATATATATATATATATATATATTGACGTTTACCAACGGAATTAACATTGTTTCCACACTCCGGATGTTGAATTAATTTTTTTTACACCTTAAAAGTCTTGCAAAATGCTCACTTACCATGGACAGTTCGAATTTTTCAGAACAAAAGTAAACTTGTGATTCAATTCAGGATGCTGAACTTGTCACTTCCAGTCAGCAAAAGCTCGGTCAGAAACTAGGTAAAAAAAAAAGAAGCACAGCTAGTCAGGAAAGCAACAAAAATAACTGCAGGAGATGTGATCAATGACCTCACTATCAGTCACTCCCACCACAACTGTCAAACAAAAGCAATGGCTGTCCTGAAATTCAGTAAGCTTCCTGTGTGCTGAATTGGATCAAGAACTGCTACCTCCAAGGAGAGGATACTGCAATGTTGTAGTAATTTTCTGCATATCTTGGAGGAATGTATTGTTAAAAAATATCAAGAGAATGGTTTTCAATCGGCACATATTTATCTTCTATTGATCATCTATTTATATACAAGTGCATAAGTGAAAATATTTTCACGAGTGAGAACACTTTCACGTGTGAATACTAAGCACTACTTCTAGTGAAAACACTATCACTAATGAAAATACTAAACATCAATGAAAACATAAAAACCTAAACAATAATGAAAATACAACTATCCTAGTTTATTTAACGCTCCCCTTCAATCACAACCAGTGAGGTTGAGATTGTATCATAGGATCTTCATTTGTTGTATTCCAATCAGCTTGATGAGACTATCGGACAATTGATCCCGTGTTGATATGAATTAAATCTCCAACGCCTTTCTTACCACTCGTTCTCAGACAGGATTAATAGAAAGATATGTGGCTCCAAGACTGTCACACCACAGGACAAGCGCTTGCAATTGATAAATTTCAAGTTCTCCCAATAACGATTGTATCTAGATAATTTCTATTGTGGTATTTGCAAAAGCCTTGTACTCTGCCTTGGTACTGGATCTCGTCACTGTGGCTTGTTTCCTTGAACTCCATGATATGAGATTGGAACCAAAGAAAACCGTAAAACCACTAGTTGACCTTCTATCATTTGCTGATCCTGCCCAGTCTGCATCAGAGAATGCACTAACCAAACTAGAAGCATACTTGTGAATACGGAGTCCGATACTCACTGTGTGTTATACATACCGTAAAATTCTTTTCACCTCTGTTCGATGATGTTAGATTGGCACATACAGAAATTGATACACCTTATTGACTGCATACGATATATCTAGTTGTGTTAATGTTAGGTACTGTAAAGCGCCTATTGTACTCCTGTATCGTGTTGCCTCTGCAGTTGATAACTCTCTTCTGTCAGATTCTGATAATTTTCGGTTATCAACATTGGAGAAGTTACTAGGTTGCATGTTGTAACTTCAATTAGGAATAAGATAACATATAGGCAGATTGCTACATCTAAATATGCGGGGAATACTGAGTTCTCTTCGTTCGATATTTTGGTGATTAGTCTCTTTGTGCTCACTCTATTTGCACCCTACTATCTAATGTCCTATGTAGGGATGCAAAAGAAGCAAATAATTTCCACCTGATTGACTGTCCGAAGGCTTATGGAATGAATATGGAATGAAGAAATATGTATCCGACATTCTCTGTGTCCGACTTCAATTCCGAGAAAAATACAAAATAGGATACAGAATGAGCGATATCCATCCGTATCCACTCCGATTGCGGCCCTAAGATTGCACAACAACATTTGAATCAAGTATACCAGTACCTATATTAGTCTCCCTACCATCCATACGTCCCACAACTAGAGGAAAATTTGCGGAGGCTATAGGAGGAAAGATCAAAGTTTGGTTAAGTAATGGTTGATCGGATGATGATGATTTTTCATCAGCAAATGGAAATTGTTGCTCATCAAATACTACATCACATGAAATATAAATCCTATCTGAAGAAACATTCAAATATTTATAGCCTTTATGAAGAGAGCTACAACCAAGAAAAACACACCGTTTAGACTGAAACTATAGTTTCTGATCATTGTATGGATGGAGATAGGGCCAGTATGCACACATGAAAGTTCTAAGAAAGGAGTAGTTTGGAGATTTTCCAAATAGACAATCTAGTGGAGTTGAGTACTATATCGTTTATCAAGAAACATGTTGTTTAGGATGCCTCGTCCCAAAAATGAATGAGTATGGAGGCATGGACAAGTAAGGACAAGCCAACTTCTACGATATAACGATGTTTTCTCTCAACCAAGCCATTTTATTGATGAACATGTGGACATGAAACATGTTGATTGATTCCAAATTGTTGAAAAAATGAATTCAACTTCTGGTATTCGTCTCCCCAGTCAGTTTGCATGTGTAGGATTTTTTTTATTTAGAAGGTACTCAACTTAAGTTTGGAATTGGATGAATAGACAATAAGCATTAGCTTTACTTTTTTAGACAATATATCCTGGTAGATTTATTGAAATCATCAATGAAACTCACATAGTATTTAAAACTATCAAAGGAAGTGCACTTAGGCCCCAAACATCGGCAAAAACATGTTCAAGAGGTGATGTTGACACACTATTTGACCGAGAAAAAAGAAGCTGATGACTTTTACGCTATTAAAAAGCATCACAACACAGAGGCTTTGTTGGACTCATGAAAAAAGGTAGGCTATGATGTTGAAGAATCTAATCCACCACCAGGGATGTGGATGGCCTAAACAGCAATACCACCGTTTGTGGCTGTGCTTGACAATAGTGAGGGCCTTCCTAGATATAGCCGAGCTACTAGGAATAGGGTATACACCACCCTCATTGGGGCCGCAAAGAAGCACCTTCTTCGAAGTATGATTCTTGATGAGAAAATAGTCAGAGAAAATCAAGACAAACGTTATTGTCTTCTATGAGTTTATAAATGGATAACATATTTTTATTTGTATGTGGAACATGAAGAACATTGTTTAGGAATAAGGGTTTATGTGACATATGAATTATGAATTTTAGAAGAACCAATATGAGCAATTAGCATACCTTAATCATTTGTGGTGTGAACATGATATTTGCTGGAGTACCGCTTGCGCATCGTCAATTTGTTCAATTCTCCAGTGATATGATCAGTCACCCCGGTATCTGTATACCAGGGCGCATCAAACCTTGATCCTGTGGTGACGTTTGCTCCCCTGTGCTCCTCCTGATGGAATGCGTGATCGAAACACTTGTAGCATTTAAAAGCTTCATGACTGATCTTTCCACATAATTGGCAGACAAGTCGATTGTCAGACCATTTGTTGCCGCCATGATGATTGCTGTAATTGATCCCCTAGTATTAGCACTATCCACGGCCACCACCTCGGCCGCATCCACATCCACCACCACTGCCTCATCCACAACCTTCGTGATTTCCTCGAAACACATGTTTGCGGTGGGTTGGAACATAAGGTTGCTTTGCTCGTGACACATCTCATAGTCCAGTATGTATGAGTAGAGATCAGTGAGGGCGGTCGGCTCTGATCGGGTGGCAATGGATGTCACAAGCGTGTCGTAGGAGTTATGAAGGCCGGTGAGAAGATAAATGATGACCCCTCCTCCTCGAGTGGTTTGCCGGCGGCGACGAGTTCATCGGTAAGGCTCTTAACTTTGTTGAAGTAGTTGATCATCATCATATCCCGCTTCTGAAGCATAAACAACTATCATCGGTTTTGCATAATACACACCCTAGATTGAGTCTAAACTATAGCCGATGATGATAGAAACAACACCTCCGGTGAGAGGGTGGATAGCATCAAGCTTAGACACGTCTCATCTCATTGGAACCAAATGGTATATGTAGAATTAGGAATCTGCATGGCTTCATCTTCTGTCGATGCCGCAATCAACTGAAACGACGTCGGATCAATTCCTTCTATAAGACCAAGCCACTTTGTGCCACGAAGGACAAGAGGAATTTGTGCCTTCCATAGCAGGTAGGTGTCATGAGATAACTTCACATTATTAAGATTGCCAAAGGATGGGTGATGGGTGGACATTAGGCCAATGGCTTGAGTGCCAAGCGATCCCGAGTTTGACGAACCTAGGCTAGCAGATATATTTGCAGAGTTGTCATTAGATGGAAAGAATAGGCTTTGATACCATGTCAAAAAATATCAAGAGAATAGCTTGCAACTGGTATACATTTGCCTTCTATTGATCATCTATTTATATATAAGTATATGAGTACAAACACTTTCACATGTAAATACTAAGTACTACCTCTAGTAAATACCAATATTAATGGAAGTACTAAACATCAATAGAAACATAGGAATAACAACGAAAACATAGACATAACTATAGTAGTTTATTTATCATATATTGCTGCAACCTGCATATGCTGAAACGGTACTACTGACCCTCTAAAAATGCCTAATTCCTTGGCACATGGGGAGCACCCTTGAAAAGCCGCACCTCAGCAGCTCAGCTGGTGCAAATGCGCACATCACGCTGGACAGACCCACATCTATCTCTCTCTCTCTCTGTCTTCTCTTTGTTTATGATTTGCTCGTGCTCTGAAAAGAAAGTTACTGCGTGCCACCACTGACCCGCACTAAGAAAGACCAAAGGGCAGGAGTGGGTTAGGATTTTGGAGAGAGAGAGAGAGAGAGAGAGGAGGGGGGCATGAACAGCATATAGCTAGTAAAATGATGGAAGCATGGATACGTGGGGTGCTCATTTTGAGACAATTATGTTGGTCCATCGAGGAAAAAGCTGTGCAGGTTGGTGAGCTGATGAGCAAAGCAGCACACTGCATACAGAGGCAATGCCTTCTTGATAGCTGATATTTGGAAAAATTGTATTGTCGAAATTTCGTTGGTAACCAATGGGACCGTAAAATTTTATACCAAGCAAAAAAAAATCAGCTTTGTTAAAATTTATCTAAAAATAAAAAATTTCAAATTTTAATTCATAATTTTCGGTCGAAAAATTCCGAAATTTCCGATTGCCGGTGCTTACAGGTGGTATCTATCACTGACCTCCGATAAAATTTTTGACCGATAAAATTTCCCCCGGCTGATACCACTATTTGTTAACTACTAGTTTGTTAGTGCCATGCTTTCATGCAACTATCCATGTATTTATAGAAAGAAGACCACCACACAAATGTGTGCACATACAGACAACTCCAGAAGAGCAAGCAGCAGTAGCATCAACTACTCCTACTAATCCTGCTACAAAATTCACGCAGCTCCAAAAGAGCTCCGATCCACACCGATGGCTTCTTGCTGCTGCTGCATCAGCAACAAGAAGCCTGGCCCAAGCATTGCCTCCTTTGTTTCCTTCCTCCTCTTCCTCCTCGTCTCCTTCTCCGCCTCGGCCACGGCCTCCGCGACGAAGCACGGGAGCGGCGGCGGCAATGGCACGACGCAGGTGGCGTTCCACTCGGGCGAGGAGCTGGTCAGGTTCCAGAGGATCGAGGCCCAGCTTGCCAGGATCAGGAAAGCTTCCGTCAAGACGATCCAGGCACACATTCTTTCATCGTATTAGTTGTATTTCTTGTCAGATAATTAATCTTGTTGTTGATCATGGCTGATCTTTTGCTTGCAGAGCCCTGATGGTGACGTCATAGACTGCGTGCCTTCTCACCTGCAGCCTGCGTTCGAGCATCCGAAGTTGAGGGGGCAAAAGCCAGAGGTGAATGATAAACATAAGCAGTAACCTCACTGCATGTCTAACTGAAATGTGCAGCATGTTCTTCCGTTGAGCTGATCAATGATTGGTGTACGTACGTACGGCTGCAGGGTGCGCCTGCTGCGAGGCCGAGGAGTGGCGTTAGTACTGGGCATGGCAATGCTGACGCGGTGGAAGATGATGAGGCCTTGCCGCAGGAGTGGAGGGACTCCGGCGAGTCGTGCCCGGAGGGGACGATACCGGTGAGGCGGACGACGGAGGGCGACCTGCTGAGAGCCAGCTCCGTCGGGCGGTTCGGGATAAAGCCCCGTGGCGGCGGCGCGCGGCGCGACGCCAGCAGCGGCCATGAGGTCAGCCACGGGCCGGAGTGATCACCACTCAATTCAGGCTCCGTTTGGGATTGTGGTGACCATCTGAAAACACTTTTATGTTCTTTATAATTTTCAGACACAGTAACTACCTGAATGCTTTTATCTATCTTAATCGAACCGCAAACTGGCCTTCTGTCCTAGGCATGGACATAAATGGAGCAGCAAGCAATTGATGATCAATATGCGGTATAAACAAGAATCTAAATTAAATTCCAGAATTATAAATGAGCAACAAAGCATATCTGTAATAATTATTTAATGACATGAGCAATAATCAAATAATTGCAAGAACATAGTTATTTCTTAAGTCATATAAATACAAAAACATGCTTAAAAGAGCTAGAGAAATAAAAATAATTAGCATAACACTCAAATTATTGTTTACATGTTTGCTCTCAGATGTGGGACTGCACTTATTTAACACCATCCCTTCTTATTCCCTATGACGCGTGGGTCCCGCTAAACACTTCCTCTCCCCCCTTTTTTTTTGTATTTTTAGAAATCAGAATTTGGGAAATTCCCAAAATAACCTTTGAACTGCAATAGTAGTGACTTAAATTAGCTGAAGAATTCCATCATTCGTAGGAGCTTCAGAAACAGAAATGATGCTACTGACAGTAGCGTGATTTGGTGTTTCTACTAGCTAGAACTCGATTAGTTGGACACGGATACAGACAGCGGATACGGCACATTGTGCTGGATGGTCACTGTGACACTGTTTGTTGTGCTGGATGGTCACTGTGACGTTGTTTGCCCTGTTCGTGCAGCACGCGGTGGGGTACGTGACCGGAGGGCAGTTCTACGGCGCCAAGGCGAGCCTGAACGTGTGGCCGGCGCAGGTGGCGTCGCCGGCGGAGTTCAGCCTGTCGCAGATCTGGGTCATCTCCGGCTCCTTCGGCAACGACCTCAACACCATCGAGGCCGGTTGGCAGGTGATGAATACACATGCTTAGCTCTTCACTGAACTTCTCTGCAATTCTGCATTTCTGAAACTAGTGCAACGAGCAATACTGTTGCAGCTGTACGTATAAAAGTTCTTTATCTTTCTCACAGGAGTATATTTTGATTTAGCATCAAGTTATCTTGTCACTGTAATCTCGAACAATCTCTCTCATTTATCTTCAGGTAAGCCCTCAGCTGTACGGGGACAACAACCCAAGGTTCTTCACATACTGGACCGTAAGTTCGCTGATGTTCCAGACCACTAGCATAATCACCAAGCGTCTCTGTTAAAAGTGTTCATCCATGAAAGGAAAAACAAGTGAGTAAACAAAAAAAAAGGGAGAAAAGGGAACAGGGAAGGTTGACTCCATTGCAAATGTGATGCAGAATGATGCGTACCGGGAGACCGGCTGCTACAACCTGCACTGCTCAGGCTTCGTGCAGACGAATAACCGAATCGCGATCGGAGCTGCCATCTCGCCGATCTCGGCCTACAGTGGCCGGCAGTTCGACATCACCCTCCTGATATGGAAGGTAAAATTACCCTTCAACAGATCGGACTTGCCAACTTGTTAGATACTTCAACATTATTCGGAGCATTTTGGTCTTACGTTCATAATTAAATATCCAAATAATGAACTGTTGAGCAATGTTAATTTGTGGGTGTTAATTACCTAGTTTTAAAGGTGGGAGACATGTGGAAACTAGTAAATAATTCAGCTGAAAGTTGCTGTATACTGGTAAAAGGTTGTTCGAAAAACCTATTGCAATACTATGAAAACAAGCTCCAGAGAATTTTCCCTCATTCGTGTAGAAATTGAACTATTTTTTTCTGAAATTCTTATAAAATTCCTATGTTTCAAATAGGATCTAAGAGTTTGAAATGATAAAAAAAGATTTATAAAGCGTAATTCACCTTAAAAATATAGCTTTCTACAAACAAATAATAACTTTTAACTGAACTAGCCAAAATGTCCGCGCAACTACGTGGCTAGATTTAAATTAACATGTTTGATTTTTATAATAAGACACTTTAACGTTCGAAGCCCAAATTTTAGGAGATTACAATAGTCATCTGGTCGTTCTAAATTGCTGTAATATACCAACTATATAGGAGCATCATGTAGTCATATTTTCTCTATATATTTGAACTCCTAAGTTAAACCTATTGTGCTATTAATATATGGTTCATCAAGAATCAAAACTAACAGCATATTTACACCGTTAGGGAATCGTTGTTAGTTACGGGATGTATACATACGTCTGTTAGTGTCTATGTATCCATCTCTTGGTTGGAGATCGATTCCGGCCGAGCGTCCGTTTCCTTTTCAAACTCTTGTGATTATATATGTCTAACGTATGGGGTGGGGCCAGCTATTTTTTTGTGATTTTCTTCTATATGCTTATATCTCCATGTATTTGTATTTTAAACAGATTTTGTAGTAACAATAGTTGCACGTGATTTAATCATAATTAGGATCCACCGAATCAAGTACCGGATGTTTTTCTTCTTTTTTGTGAAATTTTTTAGCACATATATATATAGGACGTTGAAATGGGGAACTATGATGTCTTGACACCAAGCCTCCCTGCCTTTGAATTGCTTTTAGATGCGTGCAAGTGTAATATATCAGGTAAATCTGTTAACATTCATTAATTCGAAAAGACGTCAATTTGGAAAAGAAGTTGTTGGTTTAGTATGCTGGATCAATCATGGATAGAAAATCTCAACCATAGAGTTTGGGCACCATAGCGTCTCTATTATTTCACAAATATATAGGATGCTGAAATAGGGCACTATAGTGTCTTGGCACCAAGCCTCTCTGTCTTTGGATTACTTTTAAATACGTGCTAGTACAATGGTATATAATATATCATGCATGCTAAATCAATCATTGATGAAAAGTCCCAATCACATTAGCACGCATTTAAAAGCAATCCAAAGACAGAAAAACTTGGTGTCTAGACACCATGATGCCTCTGTTATATATATAGTAGATAAATTTGCACTCATCCACAACTTACTAAACTAGCCGGCGTTAGCAAATCAGAAGCTTTGTTACCTGTTGGTAAAATTAAAGGATTAAGTTAAGTTAAATTAAATTGTTGGGTACTTGGGTATGCATATGCAGGACCCGAAGCAGGGGCACTGGTGGCTGCAGCTGGGGTCGGGCGCGCTGGTGGGCTACTGGCCGTCGTTCCTGTTCAGCCACCTGGGCGCGCGGGCCGACATGGTGCAGTTCGGCGGCGAGGTGGTGAACACGCGGCCGTCGGGGTCGCACACGCCGACGCAGATGGGTAGCGGCCGCTTCCCCGGCGAGGGCTACGGCCGCGCCGCCTACTTCCGCAACGTGCAGGTCGTCGACTGGGACAACAACCTCATCCCGGCCGCCGGCCTCCGGCTCCTCGCCGACCACCCGGGCTGCTACGACATCGCCGGCGACCAGGGCGGCGCCTGGGGCAGCTACTTCTACTACGGCGGGCCCGGCAGGAACGTCCGATGCCCGTAGAACGCAACGGAACGGGTGTCATTACCTACTGATCTGATGAACAACAGATGCTAATTAATTCAAACAAATATACAACAAAAAGCTTTTTAATTTCTTTCTTTGCATGCGTGGTTCTTGTGATGCTTATGTTCATCGAGCTTTGTTCGATTTGATTTATGTATATATGTTTGCATTGCGTGTTCTCCATCTTCGCGTGCATGTATATACAGGGGCAGGCAGGGATCGATCATGGAGTTCGTGGATTTCACATGGCTTTCTCCACTTTTTGTTGTCCAGAAACCGGTGAATCTGGTGTGAATTATAGAGTTTCTTCTTGATTTACATGTGTGTATCAGAGAAGAGAGGGAAAAAGAAACGCAAACATCTTGCTTTTGTTTTCTACCTCTAATCAACAAGAGAGGGAAAAACATATTACTGATGCTAGTTTTTCTGTATTGATAAGTACAATGAGCGCGTCCTTTTTAAAAATCGTGTACATTATTCAAAATTTGAAAGTGCAAATATTGATTGATTGTAATGTCATAGGAAAAAAAATCATGTATGATTGCTAAATTTTACATGATCATGCTTTTTGAAAATGGTTTGGTCATTAATTGATGCATTGCTTTCTTATGAATGTCCCCATGTTGCTAGCTAGAAGGACCCTAACCATTAGATGGTTCAATTCAAAACGTAGGTCCCATTTATACAAACTAATCCACGACTTCTGTAAGAGACATTTGGCTCGTGTAGCACAAACCAAGCTTGGACCATAGACAAAAACAAAAGAAATGAGACAATAGGAGTAAGAGGGGCATGTGCTCCCTTTGGCAAACATCTTCGCTGATCACATGGGCAATTATTATTATTTGTTATAAATGTAGGTAATATTTTAATTCTAAATTTTACGAGGAGACAAATACAATAAACTAGTGATGCAAAGCTTACTACTAACAGCAGCCTACTCATCATACTTCAGAATTTACTTGTTAACCTGATGCAAAACAGTAAGCCGTGCAGGCTTGACGCAGTACAGAACATAGATGACGCAGTGTAGTAAGCGGTCACGCAGATGCGCTGCCCAGAAACCTTATTGCCGCCCCGTGCAGGTACTCTTTGCGGCAACAGTTCGGAGATAGCCGCTCTCCCTCCTTCTAGGTGCACGCCGGGAAGAACCCTCCACATACCATCTCTATCTATATTCAACGAGTGATGAGGACTCCACCTTATAAATTGGTCTTCCTCACTTTTTCTTAGCAATATGGTACTAAACTATGCATGCTTTGGAATTAAGGAAATAGGCCATAAATATGGGCCAATTTCTAACAATCCCCATCAATTCCAAAGCAAGAAATAAACAGATGACAAGGATATTGTGCTGAAGTATTGTTAATATACTAGTCTTTTGGTGTAAGTCTCGTACGTGTTGAACTTGCACCTAGAATGACAAGATTCATCTTCTCACAGCTGTTGAATGGACTATGCCTTGAATTCGCAGCTTTTTGTGATCAGATTTCATTTGAAATCTCAACTAGTACTAGGCTGCCAATGAACCACGCTTAAACGGAGCGTTATATGGTCATGCTCCCTTATCTGCTCATGAGCTTTCTAGAGAATGCCCTGTTCTCGTGAACTGCGACCACACAGTTAAGCTCAAGTAGGTGTATTCTTTCTAGGTATCCTGCAGGCTAATACATTTTCCTCATTTGGACAACAGAATACATTAAGGCTTTATGCGAGGTGAAGGCGGGAGTCGGCTGATTGTGGACGTCTACGTCTACGACTTAATCATCACTGGTGGCAACACCAGCGGCATACACGAGGGCTAGATGAAGAGCCTATTCTGAATGAGTGACTTGGGGGCGCTCATGTACTACTTTGGTATCGAAGTGCACTAGAGCCCAGACAACATCACGCTCGGGCAATCCGCCTACGCACTGAAGATTCTGGAGAAGGCCGGCTTGGTGGACTACAACCCCTACCAAACTCCAATGGAGGAATGCCTCAAGCTCAGCAAATCAAGCTCATCCCTGCTAGTCGATGCTACTCTCTACAGGAGTCTGGTCAGGAGCCTCCGGTACCTCGTCCACACCCGGCTGAACCTAGCCTACTCACTAGGCTGCGTCAACCGTTTCATAGAGACACCACGCAAAGAGCACCTCGTCGAAGTCGAGTGTATATTACGCTATGTTGTAGGGACAAGAACATGGGGTGTTTTCTACACGGTCGGGAAGAAGAAGAGCGTGCGGCCTGTCTGCTAGACTATAGCGACAGTGACAAGGCCAGGGACATCGATGACAGAAAGAGCACCTCGGGTGTAATCTTCTTCCTCGAGGATGGACTCATCACTTGGCCATACAGGCCACGTTCTGTACATAGAGTCATTTAAATTTAGCAATATAAGTTAGAAAACGCTGTCGCCTTGCAGCACAAAATGTATTGTTCATCATGTTCGAATGTGTTTATAACTCGATTTTTTCCAACACACTCGCCGTTGCGGCTCCGCCTCTCCGACTTCGCACGGTGGCGCATGGCAGGGCGCTGGCGGGCCCTGCGCTACACCGTGGCGGCCTCCGGCCACTGCAACTTCACCAAGCAAACAGTGACAGCTTGCCCTGGTAACGTAATTAAGTACACACGCCATTGTTACATCCTATAAGAGATGCTTGTAATCAAGTTGATCTGATTCTCATTGTGTGAAACTCTGAATTCTCTTTCGATTTGATTGTGGCATTCGCGTGGCTGCGCTGCGAGAAGGAAGGCGTCGACGACTGCGCCGGGTTCCTGCGCGGCCGCAAGATCGTGGCTCGGGGCGGGGAGCAGTTCGGAGGAGACGCGGTGCGTCAGGTACTCAGGTTGAATCTGCTGGACAGGGACAGTGCGTTTGAGATACTGGTGCAGCTTCTCTCCTAACATGAGGAGGGTATTGTACATTTGTACTGTACAGTGTACACTTGAGCTCGTTCTAGCTTGTGGGAGTCAGAATTCATGGGAATTTTGCATCAAGTGAATCAAAGAATAAAATCAACGGAGAGGATCGATGTGGGTTTTCCCATTTATTTATGCATGCAGTCTAGGCTGAATTTTGTCAATAACTTACTAATTTCACATACTCTAGGCTTGTGAATGCTGATGGAAGACCACAAATTGGTGAAAGGAGTGCATTGTGTTTGACGATAAGCGCACAATGAATCCTGAATTTTTTAAAATTATGCAGCAAAAATCTACAGTACCGTCGGTTTTTGAAAACATGCAGACAAAACCATGTTCAGGTTTATCCAAAGCTCTCTCAGAAACGTACGTCAAGATTATATATTTTATCCAAATCTCTCTCAAAAACATACTTCAAGATTATATTTCATCCAAACCCCTCTCAAAAATAGCATCACCTGACCATCTATAGGATCTAATCATTTGTTTTTTTAAACAAGGATGCATGATCTATCACCTACCAACAAAAGCTTCATGTGGATAACAGTATCGCCAAAAGTGGCGCGCGTACGAAGATCCACACAAGACTGCACGTAGGTAATAGATTATGACAATGCAGCATTGTCATCTCATCGAACAAAAAACTTGTGTTGCTATGTTTCTGATTCTGATAATGTTTCTATTGTATCTAAAGAAAAAAAAGGGACCATGTTTCTATTGAGCAATCAAACTGGTTGATACCAAGGTTATTTATCTGCTGTTAACTATTATTAAGCAAACAAAGCATATTGCTACAGCATGCACATCGCTGATTATACATTTGAAGCATATGCAAGCTTGAAATTAAGAATTGTAAACAAAGCACACGGCTAACAAGAGATTGAAACAAAGAGAGTAAACTTATATCTTAAATCGATTTCTTGCTCCTGATCATCTTCCATCATGCCCTAATTAACGCGTGCCTTCATCGATCACTTCATGGCGGCGAGGCGATTGACGAATATGTTGAAGGCTTCGTTGGTGTCGAGCATACTGACCCTGACAACCTTCCCATCTGCTCCAAATTTCGCTCCGCCGCGAGTCATTATCTTGTGTTCGCGCAGGAAGCCTTCAAAGTCTTCCACTCCTTCCTTCTCGCAGCGCAGCCACGCAAATGCTGCGGTCAAGAAAGAAAATGAGAAGAAGATTAATTCAGAGGAAGAAGAATCAGGTTGCAAATCAGCATGTCTGCAGGTAAGGTGCAACAATGGCGATCAATTGGAGGTGGTGTAATGTAGTGTGCGTACGGGGATTGGCCGTGACGGTCTCCTTGGCGAAGGTGCAGTAGCCGAGGAGCTCGTCGGGCAGGGTGAAGATGCCCGAGGCAGCCACGGCGGCGCGGAGCGCGCACCAGCGCTCCGCCATCTGCCGGCGCGCGAAGTGGAAGAGGCGGTTCGTGTCGCCGGCGGAGGGTGGGTGCTCGTAGCCGTCGGCAACCGCCCTGAGGATCTTGGCGGCGCGGAGCTGCGAGTCCTTGGACACGCCGATGGTGTTGAGCTCCATGAACTTGCTCATCTTCTGCGCCACCTCCCTGTCCTTCACGAGCGCCCACCTGCACCATCCACGCATCCATGCATGCAAGAAACCATCAAACCGAAATAATTAACCATCGCTTTAGGTTCCAATTAGCAACGGTGAAGAGAGCATTACCCAAGCCTCGTGCCGGCGTGGCCGGTGCACTTGGAGACGGTGAAGAGCATGACGTCGTGGGCGGCCGTCTCGGTGATGGGCGTGTACGGAGGCCAGTAGTAGGCCAGGTCATGGATGGCCTTGCCGGACTTGGACTTGAGGACGGCCTGGCGGACGCCGCCGTCGGGGTTGTTCGGCGAGCAGACGAGCTCGATGTAGGTGTCGCCGTCGAACGTGTTGGCGTCGCCAGCCCACCGGTAGAGCCCAGACTTCAGGAAGTCCGTCACGGCGGGGTACGACTGCGCGCGCAACGCCAAGATCACATCAGAATTCAAATCAATCAATCATTAGCAACGTCAAGCCGTTTGCAACGTGGTAATTTGGCCTATTCCTTTTAGCCTTCTTAAACTACCCGCCATAACAAAAAATTGAACCATTTTCTATACAATTCTACGTACGTTTCCCATGGGCCTCTTTTTGTTCTCGCAGCTTAAATCTTGATCTCACAGCAGATTTGTTTAATCCACATTTCTAATTAGAAATGGCAGCATGTTGAATAAAAAAATCTTTTTTATTACCGAGTAGTACGGAGCGGGGGAGACGACGCTCATGGGCGCGTCGGCGCCGGGGGGCGAGAGCGCGTAGAGCGCAGCCTGGAAGAGCTGCGTGGAGCCGGTGCCGACGAGCAGGTGGTAGCCGTCGACGGCGGCGTTGCCGACGAGGCGGTGGAGGCGGCGCACCTCGCGCTCGAAGCCGGGCTCGAGGAACCAGCAAAGGCCGCCGACGTCGGAGAAGTAGCTCATCGTCTGCCACCCCGGGATCACGAGCGTCGCGCGGTCGCCCGTCCCGCGCCAGAAAGCCTCGTAAATCGTCGGATCGCCACTGCAGAAGACAAGAAACATCGCACCGTGTACAGTAGCATGCACGGATCCATGATCATCGAATCGCGGAGGATGGGCATGCAAGAAGAAGAGGTTCGCAAAAATAATCAGTCGATTCTTGCGGCCGGGAGTGCATGGCGAGGAGATGGATCAGAGATCACGTACTGATCCAGGTTGATGACAGAGTCCGGCGTCACCGGCAGCTTGCCCGTGGACGGCGCCACCGCAGCCATCTTGCCGATCACCTTCTTGCCGTCATCGTCGAAGTAGTGGCGGCGGAGGTAGAGCGCGAGCGCGGCGAGGTTGAGCGCGATGGACGCGACCACGCCGAGCCGCCCGGCGTGCGCCGCCAGCCCGCTACCCTCCCTAGCCATCGCCGTCCACCACAACCGATGTTGGATATTGTTAGCGTATATACGTACAGGCTTCGTACATGCGGACTCCCACAACTCCACGAGCCAGGATAGGAAGGCAACAAACCCCGGATTATTCTCATGTTTAGTTACTCTATCTTTAGCATGCATGCATGCATGTATCACGTGTAATACTCTTGTTCTGTTGCCTTCCTCTCTCTCTCTCTCTCATGTAATACATATAAACCGATCCTGGCTAATAAACTTTGTACGAGAGTATCCAAGTCTTATACGCTCTCATGGTATCAGAGCATGCGCGGCAACACCAACGCAAATCGCCGCCGCGGCCGTCGCGGCAAGTCCGGTGGCAGCACCAACCACTCCGGCGCTGACTACTCTGGCGGGTCACCCATACGCCCAGGTTGACCAACGGTTTACAATCCATGGAGCGGAACCATTCAACTCTGGTCCGGCCCGTCCGCTCAACGCCCGGCCTCTGGTCTGCTTGGACCGCGTCCAGTTTCCCGGCCTCACGGGACTGCTCCCCAGCATGCTTTCGTCGCAGAGAGTTTTGGCGTGCAGCCGCGCGCGCCTGGAGGACACAATATGCCGCCACTCATCCCTGGCGGCTACAGCAGCATGCAAGGCATGCAACCACATGTCTACGGTATGCAGCCCCATTTTGGTGGCCGGCCTGACGTGCAGTCCTCGCTCGGCGTTCCCGGCACTCCTTTCCTCGGCAGGGACCAAAACATGTTGGCTCAATCGTTCAACACGATCAGTGGCAGACTCAGAAAAAAAATCTAGGTAGAGCGAAATCTAATAGACCTAGGAAAAAAACTAGGTAGGCTAAAGTCGGAAGCGTGAATTAAACAATACTACCCAAAAAGCAAAACAATCCACAATCAAACTATGTTGCAATCACACTAATAAAAGTACGTGATACAAAATAGAAACAACAACTACAATTCGTATGTTAACATATGTAGATAACTGAAGGACAATGAAAAATACCTCACTAATGAAGCTTAATCCACAATTGTAAATGAGCTGTAAAACAAACAACATGTCATTTGTGAAAGATAGATAAATTAGTAGTGTCACAATTCGATAATAGAATATATAATATGCAATATAAAAGAAGACAAAAAATATACCAGTAAATAACTAAGTATGTCTAGGAGAACGAGGCATTTTCATTCTTCGAGTTTTCATGTCTTGAAATCGTTTCTTGATTTTTTCACGATCAAATCCTTTGAATATCTCTCGCTCGATATAGCACACCATCAAATCATTAAGCCAATCATCGGACATCTTATTATGCAAATCGGTCTTGATAATATTCATAGCCGAGAAGGCTCTTTCAACCGATGTTGTCGCCACCGATAGTAGTAATGCTAACTCGATGAGGCCGTAGACCAATGGAAATGCAATATGCCTTTCAGTTTCAACCAACTTCACAGCCAGACTTCCAAGATCATGACAAGTAACAAAATCATCAATTCTTCGCACATGAAGAATGAAGGTTTCAAGTTGATCCTTGATAGCCGCACGATCAGAAATAGAGAAATCTTCATCATAGATATCCGCAAGTCGAGCAATATTATCCACATTGAACTTTGAAAAGGAGTCTCTTGGATCAAGACAAGAAAAACATACAAGTAACTCCGAAGATACCTCATTGAAGCGATGATCCATCTCATTGGTAATAGCATCAATGGCAGCAAAGAAAGTATCAACACGATAATGATGGTCTTGAGTGACTGTGATCCCACCCCTCCTTGATCGGCCCCATCTTGGAATCGCTTCATCCATATTTGGCACTAGAATCTTATTTTCATCACAAAATTTTTTAACTTCTGTAAATAGTGGCTCCCAACCATGGTTCCTCAAATTGGTCAACCGTGTTTTGACATCAACAAGCAATGACATGGCCAGAACAATATTTTGATCCTTCCTTTGCAATACAAGAGATAATTCATTTGTAATGCGAAGCACTTTCAACATCATCTTTAATATGAACACAAAATTAAAAGTCTCCATTATATGCAACAAATCTGCTGCCTTAGATGGATTACGCCCATCTTCGTGCACAATGCCTAGCACATCTGTTACTGCATCCCACATAGTCTCAATACGGATTAAAGTTGCATAATGCGAACCCCATCTAGTGTCTCCAGGTCTTGCCAAGCTAGTTTCTTGATGCTTACCTCTTCCTGAAAAAATCTCACCACTCTCCAACTTACTTAAAATATTTTGACGATGCTTTTCTAGCAATACATCCTTCCTCTTGCAAGATGCACTAGTAGTGGTCACAATCAAAGTGACATACTCAAAGAAATCATTAATAGATGAACAACAACTTGTGACAGCAACCACTACCAACTGTAACTGATGAGCAAAGCAATGAACATAAAAGGCATATGGGTTCTCATCACGAATCAATTTTTGAAGGCCGTTGAATTCACCCCTCATATTTGAAGCTCCGTCGTACCCCTGCCCTCGGAGTCTAGCAATAGGTAAACTATGTGCACCAAGTATCCCAATCAAAGCTCTCTTCAATGCATCTGATGTTACCTCTGTGACATGTTGGAGACCCAAAAATCTTTCTATGACCTTGCCTTTGTTGTTCACAAACCTGAACGACAAATGATACAATTAGTTGAGTATAACAATGCAAATATTAAAAAAAACAATCATAGAACTAACCTCACAATTACAGCCATTTGTTCTTTGATTGATATATCACGAGATTCATCAATAAGAACTGAGAAAAGACCATTTCCAATCTCTTCCTTTATCACTTTGGTAACCTCCTGCACACAACATTTTGCAAGTTGCTTTTGAATCTTGGACAAGTCATCTGGGCATTCGCAGGACATAGCTCATCAAATGCAAGTTTGACTTCCTCCTTCCTTTCTTTGTACCAATCAATCATCTCTAGAAAATTGCCCTTGTTTAAGGAAGAAGAAGATTCATCATGTCCACGAAATGACTGACCTTGCCTTAGGAGAAAACTTGCACAATCTAAAGATGCAGTCACACGAATTTCATATTTTATTTCTGCTTCCTTGCTATAAGACATAATCTTATGTGACACACTCGACCTTTGATTCTTAAATTCGTCGCATGCTTTCCTTGCCTTATTGTGAATACTACTAACCCCACCAACATGATCAGCAAATGATTTGTATTGATTCTTCCAATTGTTATACCCTATTTTGGTGAAGACATCATGACCAAATTGTTTATGTAAAGGTTCGTGCTTGAAAAGGAAGCAATAAAAGCAATAGGCCGCATCTTTCGCTACACTATATTCCAACCAATCGTACTTTTTAAACCATGATTCACGAAAGGCTCTAAGATCCTTTCCATATGTTTTACGTGGGTAGTTATGGCCAATTGGTTGAGTAGGCCCCTTCAACAAATAAGCCCTCCTCACTTGATCTCTAATGTCGGGATGAAAATCATCAAGCGGTATACGAAGTCCCGGATCAATAATGATGTGATCCGGGTTGAATTCCTTAATACCTTCATCCATTTGTTGCAGTTGTTCAGCTGCAGCCTCTTGTTCTTGTGGTCGTTGTTGTGCTTGGACTTGGTGCGTGTGTGATCACCGGGGTAGCGAAGGCAGCAAAGTGAACGTCGACGTGACGACGTCAGGAGCACCAGCAAAGGAGAGTTCCGTGGTGTGGCTGCATTACCCATGCTCACCCATGCGTGAGTTTATACCTCATGTGTCGAGGCACGAGTCTTCGTCCCCGTCGAGCTGTGTCACGGCGGAGAAGAAGCGGCGAGTCACCGGCAAGTTGCGTCACAAGTGACGAAGATGTGGCAGCGAGAGGATGCTATGATGGCACACTCGTGGTGACGACTATGAACCATGGTGTGAGGCCGTGTTCGTGGAGGTGTGATTCCGCTGTGAGAAAACGTCGGTGTGATGCCAACAACGACGGCCGGTGGCGCGAGGCCGCTACGACAACGGCGGCGCGTGAGGCTGCTACAAGGCGATGGTGGTGCGATGCCGTGCCATCAACAACCAACGGGACAAGATGGCATTGGCGGCCATCTCCGTGTCTCGCTGAGGAGAAGATCGACAAGATAAAGATGGCTTAGTCCATCCCGTGGCAAAAGGAATAAGCGATCAAGATTAGGGGGGAATGTTGGATATTAATCTTGATTGTTATTGCATTTTGCATGCATGTCTGTGCATGCAGGGGGCTAGTGAAAGCCACGTGAGAAGTGGCATGAGAATAGCTGCATAGAGTTAGTGGTTAGTGGAGAAAGTCTATTGTTAGCTATGTCTATTATTAGCTAAGTCTATTGTTAGCTAGTGGAGTCCTTGTGTGGCATGAGACCCGGGCCACTAGGTGAGGCTATTTAAGCCAGGTAATATGTTGAGTAAATTGAGAGCGATGGAACAGAAAGTTAAGAGAAAATCCGGCGCAAGTTAAGTTCGTGTCGGGAAATTCTCTCTGTGTGTCTATGTTCCTCGTCTCCCCGGGTAGTGTGTGTCCACGGGTAAACGTGTGTGTGTAGAATCCTGGTATTGTGTTCTAACAAGGACAAGATCGGTCTCGCTGTCGGGTTACGCCAACGTCACCGGCGGTGGTCCGTCGAGTGTACCGGGAAGAGAAAGCAGCGTCTCTCTTCAATACCCTATGCTGAACAAGAGCAACTACGCGGCGTGGGCAATCAAAATGAAGGTGTTCATGAAGGCCCAAGGCGTTTGGGAAGCTGTGGTGGCCAACGACATTGATGAGCGCAAAGATCGGATGGCCCTTGCGGCCATCTTCCAAGGAGTCCCGGAGGAGACCCTCCTCCTACTCGCCGAAAAGGAGACGGCGAAAGCTGCGTGGGACACGCTCAAGATGATGTACGTCGGCGCCGACCGCGTCAAGGAGGCGCGCGTGCAGACCCTTAAGAGTGAATTCGAGGGTTTGCGCATGAAGGAAACGGAGTCGGTGGACGACTTCGCCGTGAGATTGACGACTCTCGTCAACCAGATCTGCAGTCTTGGCGACAAGATGGAGGAAAGTTACGTCGTGAAGAAACTTCTCCGCGCTGTCCCGAACAAGTACTTGCAGATTGTCTCAACTATTGAGCAATTTGGGGACTTGAAGACAATGACGGTGGAAGAAGCGATCGGCCGCCTCAAGGAGTATGAGGAGCGTCTACGCATTCCGGGCAACGACAACAACGACGAACATATTCTCCTCACGCGAGCCGAGTGGGAGGCACGATCGTCGAAGCACGAAGGCGACGATTCCGATGGCAACCGTGGTCAAAACCGTAGGTATTGCAAATTTGACAAGGCTAAAGTAAGATGCTACAATTGCAATGATTATGGGCATTTTGCTTCCGAATGCCACAAAAAGAAGGAGGAGGCGCATCTCGTTATGGCTGACGCCGATGACGAACCGGCGCTACTTTGAGGCTTGGCGAGAAGGTACTCAAATAAACAGAAGTCAAGATTAGGGGGGAATTTGTTAGCACTAATCTTGACTAGTATTTGTTTAGTCAAGAAGCTTGTATGTAAATGCATGCATGCAAGAAACCAGTGGATGCATGCGTGTTAGTGAACAAGTCATGGAATGCATACAAGAAACAAGTGGATGCATGCGTGTTAGTGACCAAGTCATGGAATGCATGCAAGAAACCAGTGGATGCATGCGTGTTAGTGACCAAGTCATGGAATGCATGGAGTTGCAAGCAGGTAGTAGTGCGCATGTGCTTACTCTATAAAAAGGCTCTACATTCAGTTTGTGAGATAGATGAAAAAATAGGAAAGAAACCAATATTTGGGGGCTAGGCAGTAGCAGCTCCATCAAATAGCTTTGTGTATCTTCCTTCCGTGTTCATCTCTTCCTAGTGCATCGTGTTTTTCCGTATTGTTTTTGCTTGTTCATTTTTCTGGGCTAACAATTGGTATCAGAGCTTGGTGCGTGTGTGATCACCGGGGTAGCGAAGGCAGCAAAGTGAACGTCGACGTGACGACGTCAGGAGCACCGGCATGAGAATAGCTGCATGGAGTTAGTGGTTAGTGGAGAAAGTCTATTGTTAGCTAAGTCTATTATTAGCTAAGTCTACTGTTAGCTAGTGGAGTCCTTGTGTGGCATCAGACCCGGGCCACTAGGTGATGCTATTTAAGCCAGGTAATATGTTGAGTAAATTGAGAGCGACGGAACAGAAAGTCAAGAGAAAATCCGGCGCAAGTTAAGTTCGTGTCGGGAAATTCACAAAGTTCGATCGATGGTTCGTGAAGAACGTGAGAGGGGGCTTTATGGGAGAGGAGAGGGATGCAAAGTGGGGAGGGCTTAATTTGTTGGCTGTTAATTTGTTCCTGAAAGGAAGCAACTGACTCACTTGCCCATCAGGTTTAGTGGATAAAGATCAGGAAGCAGGTGGAGCATGCAACGTGTTTAATCTTACTTTGGCATGTGATTACTTACACCCCGGCCGTAATTATCTCCTGCTTGTTCTTCTCTTCTTCAGCCTATTGCTAGGAGTAATTACTACCTTGCTTGCATTTGCATACTTATCAAGGAGGATGACAAAACAAGCAGCCGTATGAACAAGGTGCTACTAGATGAAATCTCTCTGTTTTTTTAGATGGGGAGTATAGCTACTATATGAAGTCGTCGTCGTCTATTTCAGATCTGGCGATGAACTGGCGCATCATCTTGTTGGAAGGCGGCGCCTGCGTGGTACGCTCGTTTTCATCGTCCTATCCACAGTCAATCGTCGGATGCACGGCAATCATCACCTCTCTTCCTCTCGGCCTCTCTCTCGATCTCCTTCCCCCGTAGCCACCCACTTCTCTTCCTCTCCTTCCATCTCTTTCCCATATAAGCGTCCCATCCTGAGAAAATGTTCTCCTCTTTCGCTTCAAGATTCACTCTAACTTCAATCGCTAAGCTAACTTCGCTTCAACTTCAATCGCTAAGCTAACTAAAAAAATCATGGACAACCAAAACAATCAATGCAACATCTTAGAATAGCTGGCCTCGTTCAGAAAATGATGACGGGATGCTCCAACAATTTAAAAATTTATACGCAACAAATAAAAAACATGATTGCAACAAAACTGAAAAGAGGTACATATATTTCCTCAATGCAATAATTAGACATCGCTAATGCAATAAAAAATTACTTCAATGCAACAAATCAAAAACATATGTGCAATAAAAAAACTAAAAGAGGTCATCAATTTCCTTGATGCAACAATTAGACATCGTTAATGCAACAAAAAACTTTGGTGTAACAAATCAAAATGTCAACTACAAAAAAACCTCTTGTGATAAAATATTAGAAGAGATATTGCAACAAAATCAAAAACTTCTTACAACTAGGAGAAAGTGATGCGATAATATGGAAAGCATTTGTAGCAACAAAAGCCTACGTGAGGAGGAAAACATAGGGCAACGACGGCAACAGATCTGATGCTTCATCTCTGCACTCTACTAGTCCTCCCCACACCCACCACTTCATCACCAACCTGCCTCCACTCATCATCCACCTCCTCTGTCCTCTGACCTGCCAGATCCATCGAGCTCCAGCCACTCCTCAGAAGAGAAGACATACTCACGAGCTCCAGCCTAGCGGACAAACTTGTTGAGCGTGAGTAGCGGCAAGCTTTGACATGCGATCCATGGCATCCCCACCTCTCCGCTATTATCCGATGTGCAGCCACGACGCCTCCTCTTCTCATTGGTTCCCACGAGAGAGAGAGTATCGGGTGGAGGCTTGAATAAGCATATGGAGATAGGAGATGATGTAGTGGTGGGGAAGTGGACAGAGAAGAGTGGTTATGCTAGTTGGAGATAGTAAAAAGTGAATCATGCGGAGTGCAGCGTACGGATAGAACAGTCTATCGTACATATGCGTGGCAGTGATTTAACATTAATTGACGACGCTATAACCTATTCCACATTTTGAAAACATATATGTTACAATTTAGGGGCACGTATACAACAAAATAAACCAGAGAAGACGCATCACATCTAACGATTGCAACAAACAAAATCATCTATTTACAGGATAAAAATCTCAGTGTTGCAAGTGCTTTTCTAATTGTTGCACATGTGAAATCAAAATGTTGCAAAAATGCAATAGCCAGGAAACAAAACCATGTATTTGTAATGATAAAAATCTCAATGTTGTAATTGCTTTGCTAGTTGGTGCACACGTGAAGTCAAAATATTGCAAAAAAATGCAACAACTGGTAAACAAATCTACAACAAAGCCGAAACTGATCCTGCAACAAATGAAGAAAGGGGTTGCAACATGATTGAGAAATACATGCAATGATCTCACCATAGGAAAGATGCACAGATCCCGTAACAAATGAAGAAAGAGGTTGCAACATGATTAAGAAATACATGTAACGACCTCACCGTTGGAAGCATGCACGCGGACGATGACATGTAGCTGAGTTGTCCTCTGCTCATTGTCCGCGACACTGTCTCCTTCGGCCACTCCATGGAAGAGGAGACCTCTGCTCTGATTGCATCAGACAGCCATCCTATCCATAGCAGGTAGGTGTCGTGAGATAACTTCACATTATTAAGATTGCCAAAGGATGGGTGATCGGTGGACGTTAGGCAACAACTTGAGTGCCAAGCGATCCCAAGATTGATGAGCCTAGGCTAGCAGATATATTTGCATAGTTGTTATTAGATGGGAAGAATAGGCTTTGATACCATGTCAAAAAATATCAAGAGAATAGTTTGCAACCGGTATACATTTGCCTCCTATTGATCATCTATTTATATACAAATATATGAGTAGGAACACTTTCATATATGAATACTAAGTACTACCTCTAGTAAATACCAGTATTAATAAAAGTACTAAACATCAGTTGAAACATAGGAATAACAACGAAAACATAACTATAGTAGTCACGGCGGTGTAATGTAGTGTGCGCACGGGGTACAGTAGCATGCACGGATCCATGATCATCGAATCGCGGAGGATGGGCATGCAAGAAGAAGAGGTTCGCAAAAATGATCACCGATTCTTGCGGCCGGAGTGCATGGCGAGGAGATGGATCGAGATCACGATCGATCCGTGTTGATGATGAGTCCGGCGTCACCGGCAGCTTGCCGTGGACGGCGCCACCGCAGCCATCTTGCCGATCACCTTCTTGCCGTCATCGTCGAAGTAGCGGCGGCGGAGGTAGAGCGCGAGCGCGGCGAGGTTGAGCGCGACGGACGCGACCACGCCGAGCCGCCCGGCGTGCGCCGCCAGCCCGCTACCCTCCCTAGCCATCGCCGTCCACCACAACCAAACTATACCCACTCTATTCTGTAAAACTAACAGACTAATAGATTGGTTTTAGTTTTCCGCCTCACCTTCAATCGTGAGCAGTTCTGCTATTTATAATCATTGAGTTACAGGAGGTTACAATAAGAACTGGATACGAACACAACTAAGTTAAACCTGAACCAACTCTATCTATAGTTTACACGGTTTTATCTCTAACTGCATGCTTATCTCTAACAGCACGCATACGTGATTAATCATCTTAACATGCCCCCTCGATCTCAGCTGGTCTCTATCAGATTGAGATCGTTGTAGAATCTTCGAAACAAATGTCGAGGGAGTGGCTTCGTGAAAATATCAGCAACTTGATCTACTGAAGAAATGAACTGCACCTCGAGCTGCCTTTGCGCAACCCGTTCTCGCACAAAGTGAAACTCTATTTCAATGTGTTTAGTGCGAGCATGAAATACTGGGTTCGCTGTGAGATACACTACTAGAAAACGGATCATTCCTCACGTGCTTTAGTTTTCCTGATGGGTCCGCATAGACCAAGAGGGAAATCAATTTTTTGTGACGGGCCCACGTTTCACCGTCGCAAAAATAAATTTTCCTGACGGGCTCCTTAAACACCAAGGAAATACAGTATTTTTGTGACGGTATTACATGAACCGTGAGGATAATTGGAACATAAGCCCGTGAGGCTTCTCCAGCCCGTGACTGAACCGTCAGTTAAATGTATTTTCCTGGCAGTTTGGCCCGTGAGGAAAATTCATTTTTCGTGACGGTTAGTACCATCAGGTTAAATTATTTTTGCTGACGGTTTGAACCGCCAGGTTAAATAAATTTTTCCGTGACGGGTAATACCGTCAGGTTAAATATTCCTGACGGGTAACCGTCAGCCAAATTTAATTTTCCTTTCCAGTCAGCCCTGAGGGGTTTTGCCTGATGGGAACCCGTCAGGGATATTTAACCTGACGGTTTTTCGTATTTTCCTGACGGTTTTGAACCGTGAGGAATGATCCGTTTTCTAGTAATGATATGTTGCGCCTATATTGTCACACCAAAGCTTCGGTGGATGTCGTAATGGAACCTTCAGTTCACTCATCAATGATTCCAGCCACACAAGCTCTACTGTGGCATTTGCTACAGCTTTGTATTCTGCCTCTGTGCTTGACCGTGAGATGGTTGGTTGCTTCCGAGAACTCCATGACACCAAATTTGGTCCACAAAATACTGCGAAGCCTCCTGTTGAACGTCTATCATCAGGACATCCCGCCCAATCAGCATCAGAGAAGGCGCTAAGATCTTGAGAGGAAGAACGTTGTATTTTTAATCCAACATAACATGTACCTTTCAAATAACGAAGTATACGTTTGACTGCCGCCCAATGCACGTCAGTTGGACAGTGTAAAAACTGGCACACCTTGTTTACTGAGAAGGAAATATCTGGACGAGTGAGAGTTAAATACTGGAGCGCCCCCACTGTGCTTCTGTACAAGAATGCATCATGATCACTGAGAGCCTTACTGTCCTCCTTTGACAATTTTTCAGTGTTTGACATTGGTGTGTCTGACGGCTTGCTCAACTGCATGTTGGTTCGGTGCAACAAGTCATGAACATATTTCCCTTGAGTGAGCACTAATCCATCATGATGATGAGAAGCCTCAATTCCCAGAAAATAATGCAGCAACCCAAGATCTTTGACAGCAAACTCACAAGACAACTGGCGAAGTAGCTGATCGGAAGCCTTGACATTAGAACTGGCAATAATTATATCATCAACGTATACCAACATATAAATGGATACTGTGGGCCGATGTAAAATGAACAGTGAAGAATCAGACTTTGACGCCATAAATCCGAGGGACAAAAGTTTCATACTTAGCTTAGCATTCCACGCACGTGGAGCCTACTTGAGACCATATAAAGCTTTATCAAGTTTGCATATATAATCTGGATGCTGAGTACTCTCATAACCCGATGGTTGTTGCATGAAAACATCTTCGGAAAGATCTCCATGGAGAAAAGCATTTTGGATGTCAATCTGTCGAAGATGCCATCCACGAGACACTGCTAATGACAACACCAGGCGCACCATTGTGGGAATTACCACATGGCTAAATGTGTCTCCATAGTCAATGCCCTCCCGCTGTGTGAAGCCCTTTGCAACAAGACGAGCTTTGTATCAATCCAATGTACCATCTGCTTTATGCTTTACCTTAAAAATCCATCGACAACCAACCACATTGTGATGTGCTTGACGAGGAATGAGTCACCATGTCCTATTTCGCATCAAGGCTTCATATTCCATGTCCATTGCAGCTCGCCACTCAGGGAACTTGGCGGCCTCCACATGCGATATAGGCGCTGCAGGACATGAGCTAGCAGTTGCCAGAAAATCGTGTTTGTTTAGTGGGTATTGCACTGTACCATCAGTGAATATCTTGGGTTTGCTGATGCCTTGACTCTGCCTTGTGCACACGGGAGAAGGTGCTGCAGCGCCCTCAACATGAGTCTCATCAGGTGCAGTTGAAGACTGATTTGTCGGAAGCATCGCAGGCGATGGTGATGCAGCGCCTTCAGCAAGAGAGTCAGCCAATGCTGCTGGAAACTGAGTGCTTTGAAGCGTCGTAGATGGCACTGGTTCCTGGACAGCAGACGGATCCAGTTGAACTGTATTATGATATATATCTCCTGCATGTCCTACAAGTTCGGGAAGATCTGTAGCAGCATTGCTAGTTGGTAGTAAAACAGATTTGCGTCCCAATACGTGGTCATTATCTGTTCCTGGTTCGAATATGGGAGAAGCAAGTGGCAAAGGTGAGGATATTATTGTAGGAGTATGTGACACAGGATGCGGCTCAAGTGCAGAGTGTTGCGGCACAGTGGCAAAGGGAAATAATTTCTCATCAAAGACTACGTCTCGTGAGATATATATACGCCCGGTAGCCATGTTTAAACATTTATATCCCTTGTACGTGCCACTATAACCAAGAAAAACACATCAGGTAGACCGAAACTCAATTTTCCGAGCATTATATGAGCGCAAATTGGGCCAACACGCACAGCCAAAAATTTTGAGTAAGGAGTAGTCTACAGGTTTCTTCAGGAGTTGAAAGATAGGTGTTTGATTATGAATCACTTTACTTGGCATTCTATTGATGAGATAACATGCGGATAAAAAGGCCTCATCCCAAAAACGAAGAGGAACAGAAGATTGGGCTAGAAGAGCGAGCCTTGTCTCTACTAGATGACGATGTTTCCTTTCGGCAACACCGTTTTGCTGGCTAGTGTGAGGACATGAAATCCTATGTAAAATGCCAGTGGAATTAAAATAAGGATGAAGTTTGACGTATTCTCCACCACCATCTGTTTGTATAGATTTGATTTTGGCATTCAACAAGTTTTCTGCAAGTTGTTGAAACTGAAGGAATGCATGCTCCACATCTGATTTATGTTTAAGAAGGTAAAGCCAAGTAAAGCGACTAAAATCATCAATAAAAAGAGCATAATATTTGTGATCGTTTACAGATGATATGCTGGGACCCCAAACATCTGAGTGAACTAATTCTAAAGGAACTGTAGAAACTCGGGAAGATGGTTTATATGGTAGCCTACAAGCCTTTGCTTGTTGACACGCATCGCAGACATGCGTTTCTTTATTCAAAGGAAACAATTTAAGAGATGCTAAGATAGACGACACAATTGACGACGACGGATGACCGAGTCTACGATGCCACAGATCTTGGTCAACTCTGGTAGCTGAAAGAAAACTTCTTGGTAAGGATGTGGACATTGAACTCACAAGGGGGTACATGCCTCCCTTACATGGTCCTTGATGCAGGATTTTCTTCGTGGTTCGATCCTTGACAAAGAAAGAATTGGGATGAAACTCAATAAAAGCATTATTATCAATGGCTAGTTTACGAACAGAAATGAGATGCTTGCAAATATTGGGAACATGCAAAATATTTTTGAGTTTCAATGGACTAGATGAACCAGGAAGAGATGTATGACCAATGCATGAGATAGGCAAACCTACTCCATTGGCAACGTGGACTTGTTCGGTGCCATTGTAGCGATCCCTGGTTGTCATCCTGTCGAGGTCCGACGTGATATGATCTGTCGCCCCTGAGTCCATGTACCAGTTGGTGTCAACTTGATATGCATGCGCGTTATTGGCTTCCGGTGGATAGTCGTCAGAATAGCGATTCCAACAATTGAGGGCATCATGCCCTCGTTTCAAGCAGATCGGCATGTTGGAAGTGGTGGTCGTCCTTGTCCTGAATTATTATTGGTGCGGTACCGTTGTTGCCCATTGCTGCTGTTGCGTTCTTGGTTCAATCCGCGACCACCACCTCCACGTCCATGGCCACCACCGTTGCCACGTCCGCGCCCACCACCACCTTGATAGCTGCCTCCACTACGTGATGCTTGATTCGCGGATGACGAGAATTGTTGCTGCATGCTTGTTGCGGCGTTTTGCTCGAGTATCGCCTCATGGCTCACGAGATAGCCATATAGATCTCCGAGTGAGATTGAGTCTTGACGAACTGTCATGGATGCCACGAGTGCTTCGTAACGTGACCCTAAACCAGCAAGGATATAAGAGATGACATCCTCCTCACCGAGTGGATTCCCTATAGCCGAGAGAGTATCAGCCAGGTTCTTGATCTTGTGAAAGTAATCTCCAACCGGCATGTCGTTACGCTTGCAATTGGCAAGCTGCACGCGTACTTGAACAGTCTTGGCACGCGAGCGAGACGCAAACATGCGCTCAAGTTCACTCCAAATTTCCGCTGCCGTGCGGTGGAACAGGACATGCCCAAGGATATCCTCGGAGAGCGATGATAACAGGCCGCTCACAACAATCTGATCTTGTTGCTGCCAGATTGTGAATGCAGGATTCGGAAGAACTTGTGCTTCGGCTCCTTCAGTTGTGGCGGCGATGGTGACAACTCGCGGTGGAGGTGCCTTTGAACCGTCAACATACCCCATGAGATTGTAGCTCATGAGGCAAGGCAGCATCTGTGCCTTCCATAGAAGGTAATTCTCACGCTTGAGTTTGATCGTGATGAGTTGGGCGAAGGGTGGAGTGGATAGTTGCTGCAGAATTCCGACGGAGGCGGACATAGCACTGGTAGCTGTAGTTTCCAGCGAGAGGGATGAGAATAGCCACGTTGAGAAGTGGCATGAGAATAGCTGCATGGAGTTAGTGGTTAGTGGAGAAAGTCTATTGTTAGCTAAGTCTATTGTTAGCTAGTGGAGTCCTTGTGTGGCATGAGACCCGGACCACTAGGTGAGGCTATTTAAGCCGGGTAATATGTTGAGTAAATTGAGAGCGATGGAACATAAAGTTAAGAGAAAATCCAGCGCAAGTTAAGTTCGTGTCGGGAAATTCTCTCTGTGTGTCTATGTTCCTCGTCTCCCCCGTGTAGTGTGTGTCCACGGGTAAATGTGTGTGTGTAGAATCCTGGTATTGTGTTCTAACAAGGACAAGATCGGTCTCGACGTCAGGTTACGCCAACGTCACCAGCGGTGGTCCGCCGAGGGTACCGGGAAGAGAAAGCAGCGTCTCTCTTCAATACCCTATGCTGAACAAGAGCAACTACACGACGTGGGCAATCAAAATGAAGGTGTTCATGAAGGCCCAAGGCGTTTGGGAAGCTGTGGTGGCCAACGACATTGATGAGTGCAAAGATCAGATGGCCTTTGCGGCCATCTTCCAAGGAGTCCCGGAGGAGACCCTCCTCCTACTCACCGAAAAGGAGACGGCGAAAGCTGCGTGGGACACGCTCAAGATGATGTACGTCGGCGCCGACCGCGTCAAGGAGGCGCGCGTGCAAACCCTTAAGAGTGAATTCGAGGGTTTGCGCATGAAGGAAACGGAGTCGGTGGTCGACTTCGCTGTGAGATTGACGACTCTCGTCAACCAGATCCGCAGTCTTGGCGACAAGATGGAGGAAAGTTACGTCGTGAAGAAACTTCTCCGCGCTGTCCCGAACAAGTACCTGCAGATTGTCTCAACTATTGAGCAATTTGGGGACTTGAAGACAATGACGGTGGAAGAAGCGATCGGCCGCCTCAAGGCGTATGAGGAGCGTCTACGCATTCCGGGCAACGACAACAACGACGAACATCTTCTCCTCACGCGAGCCGAGTGGGAGGCACGATCGTCGAAGCGCGAAGGCGACGATTCCGATGGCAACCGTGGTCGAAACCGTAGGTATCGCAAATTTGACAAGGCTAAAGTAAGATGCTACAATTGCAATGATTATGGGCATTTTACTTACGAATGCCACAAGAACAAGGACGAGGCGCATCTCGTTATGGCTGACGCCGATGACGAACCGACGCTACTTTGAGGCTTGGCGAGAAGGTACTCAAATAAACAGAAGTCAAGATTAGGGGGGAATTTGTTAACACTAATCTTGACTAGTATTTGTTTAGTCAAGAAGCTTGTATGTAAATGCATGCATGCAAGAAACCAGTGGATGCATGCGTGTTAGTGAACAAGTCATGGAATGCATGCAAGAAACAAGTGGATGCATGCGTGTTAGTGACCAAGTCATGGAATGCATGCAAGAAACCAGTGGATGCATGCGTGTTAGTGACCAAGTCATGGAATGCATGGAGTTGCAAGCAGGTAGTAGTGCGCATGTGCTTACTCCATAAAAAGGCTCTACATTCAGTTTGTGAGATAGATGAAAAAATAGGAAAGAAACCAATATTTGGGGGCTAGACAGTAGCAGCTCCATCAAATAGCTTTGTGTATCTTCCTTCCGTGTTCATCTCTTCCTAGTGAATCGTGTTTTTCCGTATTGTTTTTGCTTGTTCATTTTTCTGGGTTAACAATTGGTATCAGAGCTTGGTGCGTGTGTGATCACCGGGGTAGCGAAGGCAGCAAAGTGAACGTCGACATGACGACGTCAGGAGCACCGGCAAAGGAGAGTTCCGTGGTGTGGCTGCATTACCCATGCTCACCCATGCGCGAGTTTATACCTCATGTGTCGAGGCACGAGTCTTCGTCCCCGTCGAGCTATGTCACGGCGGAGAAGAAGCGGCGAGTCACCGGCAAGTTGCGTCACCAGTGACGAAGATGTGGCTGTGAGAGGATGCTATGATGGCACACTCGTGGTGACGACCATGAACCATGGTGTGAGGCCGTGTTCGTGGAGGTGTGATGCCGCTGTGAGAAAGCGTCGGTGTGATGCCGACAACGACGGCCGGTGGTGCGAGGCCGCTACGACAACGGCGGCGCGTGAGGCTACTACAAGGCGATGGTGGTGCGATGCCGTGCCATCAACAACCAACGGGACAAGATGGCATTGGCGGCTATCTCCGTGTCTCGCTGAGGAGAAGATCGACAAGATAAAGATGGCTTAGTCCATCCCGTGGCAAAAGGAATAAGCGATCAATATTAGGGGGGAATGTTGGATATTAATCTTGATTGTTATTGCCTTTTGCATGCATGTGTGTGCATGCAGGGGGCTAGTCACAGCCACGTTGAGAAGTGGCGTGAGAATAGGTGCATGGAGTTAGTGGTTAGTGGAGAAAGTCTATTGTTAGCTAAATCTATTATTACCTAAGTCTATTGTTAGCTAGTGGAGTCCGTGTGTGGCATGAGACCCGGGCCACTAGGTGAGGCTATTTAAGCCAGGTAATATGTTGAGTAAATTGAGAGCGATGGAACAAAAAGTTAAGAGAAAATCCGGCGCAAGTTAAGTTCGTGTCAGGAAATTCTCTCTGTGTGTCTATGTTCCTCGTCTCCCCCGTGTAGTGTGTGTCTACGGGTAAATATGTGTGTGTAGAATTCTGGTATTGTGTTCTAACATGGATCACAAAGTTCGATCGATGGTTCGTGAAGAACGTGAGAGGGGGCTTTATGGGGGAGGAGAGGGATGCAAGGTGGGGAGGGTTTAATTTGTTGGCTGTTAATTTGTTCCTGAAAGGAAGCAACTGACTCACTTGCCCATCGAGTTTAGCGGATAAAGATCAGGAAGCAGGTGGAGCATGCAACGTGTTTAATCTTACTTTGGCAATTGATTACTTACACCCCAGCCGTAATTATCTCCTGCTTGTTCTTCTCTTCTTCAGCCTATTGCTAGGAGTAATTACTGCCTTGCTTTGCATTTGCATACTTATCAAGGAGGATGACAAAACAAGCAGCCGTATGAACAAGGTGCTACTAGATGAAATCTCTCTGTTTTTTTAGATGGGGAGTATAGCTACTATATGAAGTCGCCGTCGTCTATTTCAGATCTGGCGATGAACTGGCGCATCATCTTGTTGGAAGGCGGCGCCTGCGTGGTACGCTCGCTTTCATCGTCCTATCCACAGTCAATCGTCGGATGCACGGCAATCATCACCTCTCTTCCAATGTTCAGTCTCTTCATTTCTGGTAGAGATCGATGTGGGTTTTCCCATTTATTTATGCATGCAGTCTAGGCTGAAATTTGTCAATCACTTACTAATTTCACATACTCTAGGCTTGTGAATGCTGATGGAAGACCACAAATTGGTGAAAGGAGTGCATTGTGTTTGACGATAAGCGCACAATGTATCCTGAATTTTTTAAAATTATGCAGCAAAAATCTACAGTACCGTCGGTTTTTGAAAACATGCAGACAAAACCATGTTCAGGTTTATCCAAAGCTCTCTCAGAAACGTACGTCGAGATTATATATTTTATACAAATCTCTCTCGAAAACATACTTCAAGGTACATTTCATCCAAATCCCTCTCAAAAATAGCATCACCTGACCATCTATATGATCTAATCATTTGTTTTTTTAAACAAGGATGCATGATCTATCACCTACCAACAAAAGCTTCATGTGGATAACAGTATCGCCAAAAGTGGCGTGCTTACGAAGATCCACACAAGACTGCACGTAGGTAGCAGATTATGACAATGCAGCATTGTCATCTCATCGAACAAAAAAACTTGTGTTGCTATGTTTCTGATTCTGATAATGTATCTATTGTATCTAAAGAAAAAAAAAGGGACCATGTTTCTATTGAGCAATCAAACTGGTTGATACCAAGGTTATTTATCTGCTGTTAACTATTATTAAGCAAACAAAGCATATTGCTACAGCATGCACATCGTTGATTATACATTTGAAGCATATGCAAGCTTGAAATTAAGAGCTGTAAACAAAGCACACGGCTAACAAGAGATTGAAACAAAGAGAGTAAACTTAAATCTCAAATCGATTTCTTGCTCCTGATCATCTTCCATCATGCCCTAATTAACGCGTGCCTTCATTGATCACTTCATGGCGGCGAGGCGATTGACGAATATGTTGAAGGCTTCGTTGGTGTCGAGCATACTGACCCTGACGACCTTCCCATCTGCTCCAAATTTCGCTCCGCCGCGAGTCATTATCTTGTGTTCGCGCAGGAAGCCTTCAAAGTCTTCCACTCCTTCCTTCTCGCAGCGCAGCCACGCAAATGCTGCGGTCAAGAAAGAAAATGAGAAGAAAGATTAATTCAGAGGAAGAAGAATCAGGTTGCAAAGCAGCATGTCTGCAGGTAAGGTGCAACAATGGCGATCAATTGGAGGTGGTGTAATGTAGTGTGCGCACGGGGATTGGCCGTGACGGTCTCCTTGGCGAAGGTGCAGTAGCCGAGGAGCTCGTCGGGCAGGGTGAAGATGCCCGAGGCAGCCACGGCGGCGCGGAGCGCGCACCAGCGCTCCGCCATCTGCCGGCGCGCGAAGTGGAAGAGGCGGTTCGTGTCGCCGGCGGAGGGTGGGTGCTCGTAGCCGTCGGCAACCGCCCTGAGGATCTTGGCGGCGCGGAGCTGCGAGTCCTTGGACACGCCAATGGTGTTGAGCTCCATGAACTTGCTCATCTTCTGCGCCACCTCCCTGTCCTTCACCAGCGCCCACCTGCACCATCCACGCATCCATGCATGCAAGAAACCATCAAACCGAAATAATTAACCATCGCTTTAGGTTCCAATTAGCAACGGTGAAGAGAGCATTACCCAAGCCTCGTGCCGGCGTGGCCGGTGCACTTGGAGACGGTGAAGAGCATGACGTCGTGGGCGGCCGTCTCGGTGATGGGCGTGTACGGAGGCCAGTAGTAGGCCAGGTCATGGATGGCCTTGCCGGACTTGGACTTGAGGACGGCCTGGCGGACGCCGCCGTCGGGGTTGTTCGGCGAGCAGACGAGCTCGATGTAGGTGTCGCCGTCGAACGTGTTGGCGTCGCCAGCCCACCGGTAGAGCCCAGACTTCAGGAAGTCCGTCACGGCGGGGTACGACTGCGCGCGCAACGCCAAGATCACATCAGAATTCAAATCAATCAATCATTAGCAACGTCAAGCCGTTTGCAACGTGGTAATTTGGTCTATTCCTTTTAGCCTTCTTAAACTACCCGCCATAACAAAAAATTGAACCATTTTCTATACAATTCTACGTTTCCCATGGGCCTCTTTTTGTTCTCGCAGCTTAAATCTTGATCTCACAGCAGATTTGTTTAATCCACATTTCTAATTAGAAATGGCAGCATGTTGAATAAAGAAATCTTTTTTATTACCGAGTAGTACGGGCGGGGAGACGACGCCATCGGCGCGCCGGGCGCGGGGCGAGCGCGCGAGAGCGCGGCCTGGAAGAGCTGCGTGGAGCCGGTGCCGACGAGCAGGTGGTAGCCGTCGACGGCGGCGTTGCCGACGAGGCGGTGGAGGCGGCGCACCTCGCCAAGCCGGGCTCGAGGAACCAACAGAGGCCGCCGACGCCGGAGAAGTAGCTCATCGCCCGCCACCCCGGATCACGAGCGTCGCGCGTCGCCCGCCCCGCGCCGTAAAGCCTCGTACATCGTCGGATCACCACCGCAGAAGACAAGAAACATCGCACGTGTATAGTAGCATGCACGGATCCATGATCATCGAATCGCGGAGGATGGGCATGCAAGAAGAAGAGATTCGCAAAATGATCACCGATTCTTGCGGCCGGAATGCATGGCGAGGAGATGGATCGAGATCACGATCGATCGTGTTGATGACGAGTCCGGCGTCACCGGCAGCTTGCGGTGGACGGCGCCACCACAGCCATCTTGTCGATCACCTTCTTGCCGTCATCGTCGAAGTAGCGGCGGCGGAGGTAGAGCGTGAGCGCGGCGAGGTTGAGCGCGACGGACGCGACCACGCCGAGCCGCCCGGCGTTCGCCGCCAGCCCGCTACCCTCCCTAGCCATCGCCGTCCACCACAACCAAACTATACCCTCTCTATTCCTCTCTCTGTATATATATATATAGGGTTTAGACCGATCAGACTAATCTGTCAAGGAGGCGATCGAGTTGTATCCGGTTGTTAGAGGAAAGAGGACGGCACGGCGCCCCGGCGTATGTCTGCTTCCTCTCGACCAAAAACGGCAGCCGAGAAAGCCGGGGGGGTTTCGAGGTGATCGCCGGCAAAGCACGATAGAGTGTTTCAAGACCTCCTTACCACGTTTGGTTCACAAAGATCGATCGATGGTTCGTGCAGAACGTGAGAGGGGGCTTTATGGGGGAGGAGAGGGATGCAAGGTGGGGAGGGTTTAATTTGTTGGCTATTAATTTGTTCCTGAAAGGAAGCAACTGACTCACTTGCCCATCGAGTTTAGCGGATAAAGATCAGGAAGCAGGTGGAGCATGCAACGTGTTTAATCTTACTTTGGCATGTGATTACTTACACCCCAGCCGTAATTATCTCCTGCTTGTTCTTCTCTTCTTCACCTATTGCTAGAGTAATTATCGCCTTGCTTTGCATTTGCATACTTATCAAGGAGGATGACAAAACAAGCAGCCGTATGAACAAGGTGCTACTAGATGAAATCTCTCTGTTTTTTTAGATGGGGAGTATAGCTACTATATGAAGTCGCCGTCGTCTATTTCAGATCTGGCGATGAACTGGCGCATCATCTTGTTGGAAGGCGGCGCCTGCGTGGTACGCTCGCTTTCATCGTCCTATCCACAGTCAATCGTCGGATGCACGGCAATCATCACCTCTCTTCCTCTCGGCCTCTCTCTCGATCTCCTTCCCCCGTAGCCACCCGCTTCTCTTCCTCTCCTTCCATCTCTTTCCCATATAAGCGTCCCATCCTGAGAAAATGTTCTCCTCTTTCGCTTCAAGATTTACTCTAACTTCAATTGCTAAACTAACTCAAAAAAAAACCATGGACCACCAAAACAACCAATGCAACATCTTAGAATAGCTGGCCTCGTTTAGAAAATGATGACGGGATGCTCCAACACTTTAAAAATTTATACGCAACAAATAAAAAACATGATTGCAACAAAACTAAAAAGAGGTACATCTATTTCCTCAATGCAATAATTAGACATCGCTAATGCAACAAAAAATAACTTCAATGCAACAAATCAAAAACATATATGCAATAAAAAAACTAAAAGAAGTCATCAATTTCCTTGATGCAACAATTAGACATCGCTAATGCAACAAAAAACTTTAGTGTAACAAATCAAAATGTCAACTACAAAAAAACTTCTTGTGATAAAATATTAGAAGAGATATTGCAACAAAATCAAAAACTTCTTACAACAACTAGGAGAAAGTGTTACGATAATATGGGAAGCATTTGTAGCAACAAAAGCCTACGTGTGGAGGAAAACATAGGGCGATGACGGCAACATATCTGATGCTTCATCTCCGCACTCTACTAGTCCACTCCATACCCACCACTTCATCACCAACCTGCCTCCACTCATCATCCACCTCCTTCGTCCTCTGACCTACCAGATCCATCGAGCTCCAGCCACTCCTCAGAAGAGAAGACATACTCACGATCTCCAGCCTAGCGGACAGACTTGTTGAGCGTGAGCAGCGGCAAGCTCTGACATGCGATCCATGGCATCCCCACCTCTCCGCTATTATCCGACGTGCAGCCACGACGCCTCCTCTCCTCATTGGTTCCCACGAGAGAGGGAGAGTATCTGGGTGGAGGCTTGAATAAGCATATAAAGATAGGAGATGATGCAGTGGTGGGGAAGTGGACAGAGAAGAGTGGTTATGCTAGTTGGAGACAGTAAAAAGTGAATATGTGGAGTGGTGGAGCATATGGACAGAACAGTCTATCATACATATGCGTGTCAGTGATTTAACATTAATCGACGACGCTATAACCTATTCCACATTTTGAAAACATATATGTTACAATTTAGGGGCACATATACAACAAAATAAACTAGAGAAGACGCATCACATCTAACGATTGCAACAAACCAAACCATCTATTTACAGGATAAAAATCTCAACGTTGCAAGTGCTTTTCTAATTGTTGCACATGTGAAATCAAAATGTTGCAAAAATGCAAAGCTTGGAAACAAAACCATGTATTTGTAAGGATAAAAATCTCAATGTTGTAATTGCTTTGCTAGTAGGTGCACACGTGAAGTCAAAATATTGCAAAAAATACAACAACTGGTAAACAAATCTACAACAAAACCGAAACTGATCCTGCAACAAACGAAGAAAGGGGTTGCAACATGATTGAGAAATACATGCAATGATCTCACCATAGGAAAGATGCACATATCCTGTAACAAATGAAGAAAAGGGTTGCAACATGATTAAGAAATACATGTAACGACCTCACCGTTGGAAGCATGCACGCGGACGATGACATGTAGCTGAGTTGTCCTCTGCTCGTTGTCCACAACACTTTCTCCTTCGGCCACTCCATGGAAGAGGAGACTTCTGCTCTGATTGCATCAGACGGCCATCCTAGAGTGCGAGCAGGGGTGTTAGTGATATGCCCTAAAGGCAATCATGGAGATGATTGTATAACTTCTATGTTAATAAATGTTTGAATAAAATGTTATTTTGTCCCTTGAATAAATATCTTTTATATTGATCAACAAGTATGTGACTTGTTCGTGAAACTCTTTATTCATGTTTTGATGTTATTCTAAATTATCACTGATCTTATATCATTATGTGGGCTGATTATGATTTATAGATCAACACATGTATTGATTGATGATCATGTTTCATGGATCATAGATATAAGATGTCAAATCAATAATGTGGACTCATATTAGAGAACATGATGTTGGATTGACCCATCATGAGACACTACGAGAATTGTTATATTCTTAAGTGTCATCAGTTGCTCTCATACATTGTATATGTAGGATCCTTAGACCTGATGTCGTCATTTTTCCTACATGTGTAATAGTTTGCTTAGGGGTTACCAAACACTACTTCGTAACTAGGGTTAATAAAGGTAGCTTTCGCGTTTGATCTGAAACATGCGAAGGAATATGAGCGATCAAGATGGAATTTGCCCCCTCCTATATAACAGGAGAGATATCTCTGGGCCCCTCGATGTGGTTGGATTAAGAAAGTGCATGGTCATGTCAAATGTGGTTGAGGAGTTAATCACAACTGAGTAACACATTACAGGTTCGAGTGAAGGATAAAGCTATCATATGATGGCATGTTTCTCGCCTTAAGTTCGATCTGGTATCATGAGGCAAAGGGATCGGTACATAAGCACTATATAGGTTCGTCCGATATGATCTTTATGTGTGTTTGGGAGTCATTATGTCCTACTAGGGACCGCTACTGACTTATGGGCCGGAAAGGACTTTTTCGGCCCATGTCCAAATACACATGAACCTACATGGTCACACACTTAATAGGCTGGAACAATACGGGGTCGGATGATAGTTTCCGAGTAGGATTCGATCTCTACTCGTATCGGATATGGATCCGATTGGAGGCTATATAAGGAGAGGCGCGGGGGCTGAGGAAGGCATCCCAAAAATACACCCATCGAAACCCTAGTCGCCACCTCTCGTATCCCCTGTCGTGCGCACTGGTGCTAGCACATCGATGCACGGTGCTCCATCCCTGGACGTGTGGACTTCGATAGAGGTTCTGCTACGACTGCAGTGCTGATCCGGACGATCACGAGGAGGAGACCGCTGGACGGAGGACGTTCAACTACTACCGCAATACCGATGCACTCTTCGTTGAATCGGCTGCTTCAACCCTACTTCCGCTGCACTACGCGTCTAGTGGTAATGATCTATGATCTCTTATTCACGTGGCTTCCTGGTTTACGTTGTAAAAAAGTTTTAATCTGCGCTAGTGTAGCCTACCTGTATCCCATGGGTGGTATCAGAGCCATCCTATGTAGTTTTTGATCTAGATTTGTCGCATATAATTGATATGTGGTGGTAGTAGATTGGATCTATTACTGGTCTTATATGGTAGCTTAGATCAGTTCATGTTTTTGGATTGGTTTAGGCACTAGTTGATAAGATCAATTGGTTTTGGCAGTAGTAGATGGGTTCGGAGGAGGTATAGATTGATGGCACCGAGTTGCTATTCTCTTTGGAAACCGCCGTGCTAGGTAATCGTACTGTGCATTATAGGTGTTATGTGTTCATATCGCCCGATAGTATTGGATTCTGCACATAACTCATTTTTGCAGATTTGTGTGAATAGTATGGCACGTTGTGTATGTGATGCATGTATGAATTTTTCATGACCTACGTGTCATGTTAATTTATAGCCATGGGCTACATATTATTGTATAACGGCCTGCGTGTCGACTTGTGATGCTTGATTTTTCATATGTAATTCATTGTTAGTTGTTAGGAGTAATAGCTAATTAGATAGATATGGTGAACTCAAGCATTGATGGCTCGGTGGATAGGAAGCATGGTGATGAAAGATTGCCGTGCTAAGGGTCATACTATATCACAATTTAATATGATTTAATTGTGAATATCTTTATGTTCCTTTTATGCTATTATTCATGTTATTATTATCTTGGGTGATTTTAACATGATAGGATAGTATCCCTCTTGAAAAGTTAGGTAGAACTTGATGCCCCTTCCAATAGTTGCACCTATCAAGATTTTGATCATTAACTGGTAGGTCTACCAAAGTAGGGTGCCATTAATTATCTCAATAAGATAGGAAAAAGTGTTGGACACTTCATGCATAATATTGGTTTACTTAACTAGGCTATCAAAATGGTTTTGGGTCTAGGGGCATAGTGTTGAGGCCGGGACATATGGATGTCACTCAACAAATAAGAGTTACATGTGATGTAATTAGCAATGGTTGCTTACCTACGTCGCTAGGTTTCTAGCAATGATGTCAAAGCTCAATAGGACTTAGTGAAATATGGATCTTGACTTACTATATGTTACTAGATGGTATTTGATTTTTAAACATATAGTGGGAGTATCTTTTGTTAAATTGTTTAATGGGAGATTTCACATAAACATAGTGCTGAATTTTTGCATATACTTTTTATGTTGTAGACAATGCCACCATCTACTTCCTTCACACCCAGTTTTACCTGCACTCTATTCTTGAGAAAGAAAAATTAAATGGAACAAACTTCATTGATCGGTATCGCAACTTGAGAATTATTCTCAAGCAAGAAAAGAAGGAATATATTCTAGAGGTTCCATATCCAGATGAACCAGCAGAAGATGCTACTCGTGCTCAAAAGAATAAGTATGAGAAACATTGCAATGACTCACTGGATATTAGCTGTCTCATGCTTGCCACCATGACCTCTGAGCTTCAGAAGCAATATGAGAACACGGATGCCTACAATATGATTGTGGGTCTTAAAGGCATGTTTGAAAACCAGGCAAGGGTTGAAAGGTACAACACCTCTAAGTCATTGTTTGCCTGCAAGTTAGCTGAAGAAAGTTCGGTCAGCTCTCATGTGATCAAGATGATTGGATACATTGAGAGTTTGGAAAAACTTTGTTTTCCCCTTAGCCAAGAGTTGGCTACTGATGTGATTCTCCAGTCTCTTCCTCCGAGCTTTGAGCCAGTCATTTTGAACTTTCATATGAATGGCATGGAGAAGTCAATGATCGAGTTGCATGGGATGCTTAAGTCAGCAAATTAGAGCATTAAGAAAAGCTCTAATCATGTGATGATGGTTCAGAAGACTACCAACTTTAAAAAGAAGAATCATAAGGCTTTGAGCAAAACAAAGGGCACGGACAAAACTCAAGATGAGATCTCGAGTATCAGATCTAAGCTTCAGAAGATCAAGATTGGTGCTGCACCTGACGCCATTTTCTACCATTGCCAAGAGACTGGACATTGGAAGAGGAACTGCAAGAAGTACTTGGCAAAGCTGGAAAAGAAGAAGGGAAGTAAGACTTCTACTTTAGGTATAAATGTTATAGAAATGAATCTTGCTACTCCTCATATTAGTTCTTGGGTATTTGATACCGGATCGGTTGCTCATATTTGCAATTCGATGCAGGGGCTAATAAGGAGTAGGAGTTTGGCAAGAGGTGAGGTCGACCTTCGTGTAGGCAATGGAGCAAGAGTTGCTGCGTTAGCTGTTGGCACTTTACCATTATCTTTACCCTCAGAATTAGTTTTGGAATTAAATAATTGTTATTATGTTCCTGCCTTAAGCTAAAACATTATTTCTGCTTCATGCTTGGGAGCAGAAGGTTATGAGTTTAGAATAAAGAATAATTGTTGTTCAATTTATTTGAATGATATGCTTTATGGTCATGCTCCATTGATAAATGGATTATATGTTTTAAATTTTGAGGATGTGCCTGTCTATAACATTAATACTAAGAGGCTTCGGCCTAATGATTTGAATCCCACTTATATTTGGCATTGTCGTTTGGGTCACATAAGGTGAGGTGAATATTTGAACTATGAGTTTGGTAATCATCTAAAGCAATGTGGAATTGTTCCACAGCTAACTCAGCCGGGAACATCTCAATGGAATAGGGTGTCTGAACGACGGAATCTGACCTTGTTAGACATGGTTCGATCGATGATGAGCCAATCTGATCTGCCATTATCTTTTTGGGGGTATGCTCTAGAAACAGCTGTGTTCACATTAAATAGGGTTTCATCAAAAGCTGTAGAGAAGACACCATATGAGATATGGACTGGGAAGCGTCCCGGGTTGTTTTTTCTCAAAATATGGGAATGTGAAGCATATGTAAAACGTTTGACGTCGGACAAGCTCACACCTAAATCAGATAAATGCTTCTTCGTGGGGTATCCTAAGGAAACTAAATGATATTATTTTTATAAAAGGGATGAGAACAAAGTGTTTGTTGCCCAAAATGATGTCCTTTTAGAGAAAGAGTTTCTCTCAAAAGGAGTTAGTGGGAGCCCGGTGAGACTCGAAGAAATTTGAGACGCATCAGAAAATGTTTCAGCTCCTACTGAAGCTCTACAGAGTGTATAAGATGTTGTAGAACTATGGAAGAGGCACTAGCCCCACGCAGGTTTGAAAGGCCACGTCAATTGCCAATAAGGTATCGACATGATATTTTATTGTTGGACAACGATGAGCCTAAGACTTATGAAGAAGCGATGATGGGCCTAGACTCTAAGAAATAGCGTGATGTCATGAGATCTGAAATTCAATCCATGTATGATAATCAAGTTTAGAACTTGGTTGATCCACCCGATGGTGTAAAAATCATTGAGTGCAAGTGGGTTTTTAAGAAAAAGATAGACATGGATGGAAATATTCATATCCATAAGGCACGATTGGTGGCAAAGGGTTTCAAACAAATTCAAGGTATTGACTACGATGAAATCTTCTCGCCCGTCGCTATGCTTAAGTCTGTCCGAATCATTCTAGCTATTGCTGCATATTTCAATTATGAGATATGACAGATGGATGTCAAAACAGCTTTCCTAAATGGAAACCTAAGTGAGGATGTGTACATAACAAAACCTGAGGGTTTTGTCAATCCGCAAAATGCTAGAAAGATATGCAAGCTTCAGAGATCTATCTATGGACTGAAGTAAGCCTCTCGGAGTTGGAATATTCGTTTTGATGAGGTAGTCAAAGGGTTTGGCTTCATAAAGAACGAAGAAGAGCCTTGTGTTTACAAAAAGGCTAGTGGAAGCGCACTTGTCTTTCTGATCCTATATGTTGATGATATATTATTGATCGGAAATGATATTCATCTGCTTGAATTTGTTAAATCTTCATTAAGAAATAGTTTCTCTATGAAAGATTTAGGAGAGGCAGCATATATTTTGGGCATAAAGATCTATAGAGATAGAACTAAAAGGCTAATTGGATTAAGCCAAGATACGTATATTGACAAAGTGTTGAAGCGGTTCAACATGCAAGATTCCAAGAAGGGTTTCTTGCCCATGTCACATGGTATTAGTTTTAGCAAGACTCAATGTCCTTCGACATCAGATGAGCGAGACCGGATGAGTAAGATTATGTATGCTTCCGCCATTGGGTCTATCATGTACGATATGCTTTGTACACGCCCAGATGTTTCATTTGCTCTAAGTGTTACGAGCAGATATCAGTCAGATCCAAGTGAAAGTCATTGGATAGCTGTGTAGGACCGAAATGGCAACAGGGGGGTGAATGGTGCCTTCAAAACCGCCCCAAGCATTCACACATACTTCTTCTCCGATAGCTATAATAGCTATGAAGCAAGAAGATCAATGCTCATCAGAAACTACTAATCAGAAAGGACAAACGAGGTAATAAAATAAAGTAGCTGTCGAAAGCAAGAAATGAAGCCCGTCTGATCACCAAAGAAGAGCGGTAGTATCGCCGGGAGAATTCGGTCTAACCGAAGAGCGGTAGTACCGCCGTTGATTTCAGTCTGACCGGGGCAGAGAAAATCGAAAGCTACAGAGCAGAGCCTGAAAGCAGAAACACAGAAAATACTGAAGACAACCGAAAACAGGAAATTCATCGAATGTTTGCTACTCTTCCCAGGTCAATTGAACAGGACTTCATACGAAACAACAAATCAACCTCAATCGAGAAGAAAGTGCAGACAAGGAGCAGTTGAAAATAGTAAAACTGAAATTGCCGAGAACAACACAGCAGGAGAGACAAACTCCAAATAGCTTTTGATTCTTGGATCCTTTGCTCATGAGTCCTTGAATTATAGCAGGGAAGGATCTCACAACCAGAAAACACAAGCCTGATTTAACTTTTCACCGAGATAATCAAGAGAGTAAGAGTGCTCTGCCTCCAAACCCTAGAAATGAGAGAAACAGAGGAAGTCTGCAGATGGTCATTTGAGAAGAAACTAGCAACTGAAATCTTTTCTCGCGGGACAAAGCTGGCCAACATAGCCTGGTGAATGACTCCCAGTTCAGAGAAAAAGAAACTGTGGTTATTCGATCAAGCACTCCATTCAAAATGAGAAAGACAGAGAAGAACAGAGGATAGTAAGGAAGGAGCAAACACAAAACACAAAAAAGAGATGCAGATATAGATGAATGACCAGAACATCTCAGACACAAGATTACTCAAATGAATTCATACAGATGAATGATTACAAAAGGGTTCTTCTACAGCCATCTTAACCCAATCGCCAGACTCTCTCCATGAGGAGCTGTCTCTACCAACTCACACAGACATGGGAGACAAAAGCAAAACAAACTCTGCTCTCCCAACAACTCCTCAACAGAGAATGAAAAAGAGACAAAGCAAAATCCCCACATACTCTCTCAACCAGACACTAGAGACCACCTTCTCTATTTATAGCTCCAAGATACCGGGTCTACAAATTGCTTTACCCAATAGCTCCACCAACTCTGCACTTTATCCATTAACTCGAACCGAAACCGCTTCCGCAAGCCTGAGTCAATTTTTACCGAATTGCCCTTCACGCTCCTTCTTGGAAGCTTCCTCTTTTCTTGCTGTCCACGCCTCACAACCACTTCGAGTCCTTACCGTCTTCGGCATCTCCCGACCGCTTTGACCTCAGCACCGCTTGTGCCTAGTCCTGGCCATCTCATGCCTCGCCACGGCTCCACCTCAAACTCCTACAACCATCACAGACAAGAGAACATCACATAGCACTGCTCGAAACAGTATAATCATATATTAGCATCAATAGAAGGAACTTAAGCACAAAACACCCAAATCAAACTCAAGCTTTCCAAAACACGAGTCAATTACTCATCACACACATGGGGTCACCTCCACATGGTCTCTCAAGATGTAAAGAATATCCTAAATACTTGAGAAGGACTAGGGATGCATTCCTTGTTTATGGAGGAGAGAAAGAGCTAGTCGTAAATGGTTACACTGATGCTAGCTTCCAAACCGATAAAGATGATTTTCGATCGCAGTCTAGATTTGTGTTTTGTCTTAATGAAGGAGTAGTGAGCTAGAAAAGTTCCAAGCAAGAGACGGTTGCCAATTCTACAATGGAGGCTGAGTACATTGCGGCTTCTGAAGCTGCAAAGGAGGCTGTTTGGATAAAGAAGTTCATCTTTGAGCTAGGTGTCGTCTCTAGTGCTTCTAGTCCAATGAATCTCTATTGTGATAATAGTGGAGCCATTGCACAAGCCAAGGAGCCTAGATCACATAAAAAATCTAAGTGCATACTTCAGTGTTTTCACCTCATTCATGAGATTATTGACAGAGGTGATGTTAAAATATACAAAGTGCACACGAATTTAAATATTCCTGATCCGTTGACAAAGTCTCTTCCACAATCAAAGCATGAGGCGCACATAAGAGCTATAGGTATTAGATACTTACATAATTGACTCTAGTGCAAGTGGGAGATTGTTAGTGATATACCCTAGAGGCAATCATGGAGATAATTGTATCACTTCTATATTTATGAATGTTTGAATAAAATGTTATTTTATCCCTTGAATAAATATCTTTTATATTGATCAACAAGTATGTGACTTGTTCGTGAAACTTTTTATTCATGTTTTGATGTTATTCTAAATTATCCCTGATCTTATATCATTATGTGGGACGATTATGATTTATATATCAACATATGTATTGATTGATGATCATGTTTCACGGATCATGGATATGAGATATCAAATCAATAATGTAGACTCATGTTAGAGAATATGTTGTTGGATTGACCCATCATGAGACACTACGAGAATTGTTATATTCTTAAGTGTCATCAGTTGCTCTCATACATAGTGTATGCAGGATCCTTAGACTTGAGGTCGTCATTGTTTCCTACATGTGTAATAGTTTGCTTAGGGGTTACCAAACACTACTCGGTAACTGGGTGGTAATAAAGGTAGCTTTTGGGTTTGCTTTGAAACATGCGGAGTAATATGAGCGATCAAGATGGAATTTGCCCCTCCTATATAACAAGAGAGATATCTTGGGGCCCTCGATGTGTTTGGATTAAGAAAGTGCATGGTCATGCCAAATGTGGTTGAGGAATCAATCACCACTGAGTAATCCACTACAGGTTCGAGTGAAGGATCGAGCTATCATATGATAGCACGTTTCTTGCCTTGAGTTCGATCTGGTATCATAAGGCAAAGGAATTGGTAAATAAGCACTATGTAGGTTCGTCCGATATGATCTTTATGTGTGTTTAGGAGTCATTATGTCCTGCTAGGGACCGTTACTGACTTATAAGCCGGAAAGGAGTTTTCGGCCCATGGCCAAACACACATGAATCAATAGAGTCACACACTTAATGGGCTGGAACGATAAGGGGTCGGATGATAGTTTTCGAGTAGGATTCGATCTCTACTCGTATCGGATATAGATTCGATTGGAGGCTATATAAAGAGAGGTGTGGGGCTGAGGTAGGCATCCCAAAAATACACCCGTCGAAACCCTAGCCGCCACCTCTCGTATCCCTTGCCGTGCGCACTGGTGCTAGCACATCGACGCACGGTGCTCCATCTCTGGATGTGTGGATTTCGGTAGAGGTGCTGCTACGATTGCGGCGCTGATCGGGACGATCACAAGGAGGAGACGGTTGAACGGAGGACGTTCAACTACTACCACAACACCGACACGCTCTTCATTGAATCGGCTGCCTCAACCCTATTTCCGCTGCACTGCACGTCTAGTGGTAATGATCTATGATCTCTTACTCGCGTGGCTTCCTGGTTTACGTGGTAGAAAAATTTCAATCTGAGCTAGTGTAGTCTACCCGTATTCCAACAGGAGGAGCTCAGCTTAATGCTGGAGCTCGCTCTCGTTGGTTACTGGCGAGAAGAAGAGAGAGCTTTAAGTTGGTGTCATGGATATTGGAGTCTTAAATAGTAACGAGAAAATAAGGAAGAAGAAACAAGTGAAAATGGTTGACGGGCCTGTTCTTTTCGGCTACGGCTTATGGCTTTTGGCTGAAATTTTTGAATTTTAACTGTTTACAGTACAAATTACGGAGAGTCAGATACTCACTTGTGAGAAGAAGAGAGAGCTTTAAGTTGGTGTCATGGATACTGGAGTCTTAAATAGTAACGAGAAAATAAGGAAGAAGAAACAAGTGAAAATGGTTGATGGACCTGTTCTTTTTGTCATGCTTTGGCTTTTGGTGAAATTTTGAATTTTAGTCATTTACTGTCTGATTACGGAGAGACAGATACTCACTTGCGATTTTGGTTGGTACAGATGTTCAGTTTTTAACATGTAGATCATTTAACTTGTAGACTCCATCTTAAAAAAATACTCTATTTGAAAGTTAAGTACTATAACAAAAATTAAAAATCGTCAGCTTTTGACTTAAAAGAACAGACCCGTTGGACTTATTCTAGGCCATGGGCTATGGATACTGCTGCTAGTGTCCGATGCCATTGGGCGACGTATGGATGCTATTATTACCCTTTCTGTTTAGAGTGAACGTACAATACAAATTATTAAACGATGTTAGGACGAACAGCCGCTCATCCATTGACAAAGCGATAGAAATGTGTCGCATGCATTGACTTCTCCTTTACTAGGGGACTATCGTTACAAACCAGCACAATATTTCGCACGAGACACTTTGTTAACGTTTAAATCACCCACATACACCTACGTTGGAATGCGGTGAGGCTGCCACATCGTATCCTTTAGCTACGCTAAGGATTGTCCACCTTACATAGAGTGACAAAAGCAAGTTGCATCAATAATTTTAAATAAAAATTTTATTATTAAAATAGGAATCAGCCATAATTTACCAAATGATTTGGCTGGTAAATTTGTAAAGTGGTCATATTTGAGTGGTCGCCAAAATAACCAAAATCAGTGCACATAAATAGAAATAGTTTTGTGTGTGTGTGAATGAACAATAATAGTACAATAATGTATTTTCGGTGTCTAAATTTGTGACACTCTGTGTCATTATTCGCAGAACATGACACCGGTAATGGATTATTATTCCCTAAGATCCACACCTTAGTGAATAATAAGCTATACCAGAGTTACACAGCAAAACAATAACTAGATACTTTACATTATTATAACAATTAGCTACACAAGGCTAAGGTATTAAATACATATAATAGATACAAAAGGAATATATAGATTATTTATATATCCTATCTCTCGAGGACGAGACCCTACGGGCCGTCTACTCATCCCAACTGCTAAATAGGGTCTTCACCCACTAGTGCACAACAGGTCATCACAGACGGTTCAAAAATGTCATCACATGCGGTTTTGTGAGCCGTTTCAGTTTATGAGTCAGTAATAATACGAGGTCATCATAAACGGCTTTCAAACTGTCTGTGATGCAACCTATCATAGATGATTTTTAGTAAAAATCGTCTATGATAATCGATTACCACAAACAGTTTGTAGTAGAAACCGTCTGTGATATATGATTTATTATAGATGGTTTTAACTACAAACTGTCTGTGATATATTAATATCACAAATGGTTTCTACTATAAACTGTCTATGATAAACCATATATCACAGATGGTTTCTACTATAAACCATTTGTGATAGTTAACTATTACAGACGGCTATGAGTTAATAACCATCTATGATATTCTTTTCTGTTCCTAAATATATTTCTGTTTGTTGGTTAGCATCAAGAAATGCTAGTCATACCCTCTGAAACAAGAAGATCAACATTGTATATATACATCCAATTTACATTCATTCATTTCAGAAAGCACACAGGTGGGACCCTCAGGACATGCCTACAGGCAGCCAACTGGGGGTACACGACCTAGTTCTTGACACATTCATCTTCTTTACCATCATGTTCAGGCGTATTGTTGAAGCGTAGCGATCTTACTCCTGATTCTGGATTAATTGTGAAAGCGAGGGTGAGCACAAACCACCATGCTCCGCGAGCTAATACACATGATGCAAATAAATAATATGCATGGCTTGTCAAAGGAGGGGCCCGGGTTATTTTATTTGCTATAAATTGCTTATTATTATTATTTAATCACGGTATTATTATTGCTGCCTAAGATTCTGAAGAGCGAGTGTCATCACTTATTTATTCCACCGATCATCCACTTTCTATATTGCCACCCACCACTTCATTAATCCAGCCATGGGTGTCTGATTCTCACATAAATCCTAACTTCCACCATAAATTTGTAAATCAATCTTAGATGGTTGTATACTCCTAATCTTAGATCCACTATATGCCAATCTGTTAACTCTATAATCTAATGGAAATCCAATGTCTTTGCTTTGGATCCACCAATCCAATCCATTGCATTGTATACGAAGGTACCTGAAGGTATCATTGTCCCGAACCAAGACAGTGCAAATAGAAATCTGTAAATTGTGAAACTCAGAAAATCACTGTACGGACTCAAGCAATCAGGTGGGATGTGGTATAATCGCTTAACCGACTTTCTATACAAGAAAGGCTACACGAACAATGAAGATTATCCCTATGTATCTATACGACGATCCCAGAATGGATTTTGTATAATATCATTATACGTAGATGATCTGAATATCATTGGAACCTTGAAAGACATAAAAGAAGCAAGTTCTTACCTGGAGTCAGAATTTGAAATAAAAGATTTGGGTAAAACCAAATACTACTTAGGCCTGTAGCTCGAGCATGTCTCTGGAGGAATATTAGTACATCAGTCAGCCTACACCCAGAAGGTGTTAGAAATGTTCGGCTTTGAGAAGGCATACCCATCGAAAGTACTGATGATCGGGAGATCTTTGCAGCAAGAAAAAGATCCATACCGGCCTAGCGAAGAAGGAGAGGAAGTCCTGGGACCGGAATTCCTATATTTGAGTGCAATAGGAGTACTTATGTATTTAGCGAACTGCACTAGACCGGACATTGCATTTGTCGTAAACCTATTAGCAAGGCATTGTGCAGAACCTACCAAAAGGCATTGGCAGGGAATAAAGGACATCTTCTGATACCTTTAAGGAAGCAAGGACCTTAGGTTATTCTACAGAAAGAACCAAGATTTGAATATGACTAAGCTATGCAGATGCTGAGTACCTGTCGGACCCACATACCGCAAGGTCACAAACAGGCTATGTATTTTTGTGTGGAGGAACTGCAATTTCATGAAAATCGTCTAAGCAAAGTTTTGTAACGACCTCGATGAACCACTTAGAAATCATAGCGCTGTACGAAGCCGCACGAGAATGTTCTTGGCTCCGACGAATGATTCACTACATCCAACAGTCATGTGGGATGAATATTATGCAAGCTCTTACAATTATCTATGAAGATAATACAGCTTGTGTTGCATAAGTGCAGACGGATTATGTGAAGAGTCATCTCACAAATCATATCAACCTCAAGTTCTTCTATGATCATGAATTGCAAAAGATGGACGAAATTAAGATACTGCATACTAAGTCATGTGAAAATCTTGCAGATTTATTCACTAAGTCACTTCCAGTCTCTAGTTTTGAAAGATGCGTATGAGGAATCGGATTGATGAGATTTAAAGAAGTGCAGAATTTAGGGGGAGATTTTTCTCAAGCACGTTATTAAAACTTAATCATGGAGATCGAGTACCCAAAAAATAAACCCTGAAGATTAAATGAAATTGGATGGATTGTACTCTTTTTCGCTTGATGAGTTTTTCTGAAGTTTCTCGGCCAAGGTTTTTAATGAGGCAATTCGTATAACGCAGCATAACATGTATCATATACTTTTTCTCTAAATTTTTCCTATTGGGTTTTTATGGAGTTTTGATGAGGTATGGACGTGTCGAATGAATGTCCAAAGGGGAGTGTTAGGAAACCTGGACAGAAAAGAAAGCAATAAAAAAGACCAGAAGTTCTCTCTATCTCTGAATTTCAATCTACTATTTGTCTTCAGTGATTGATCTGGTTTTTACATAACAAAAGAATCGATCGGATTGGTTCCAGCGACGGTTCCTCAACAAAATAGATAGTTTCTTTTGTTCAAAGTTCCGACTGGAACGGTTAGGTTCCGATTCAAAACGTTAAGTTGGAAAACAAACCAAGGCTAAAGTTCAAGGTTAAAAAGAAACTTTTTCTAAATGAATATGGTGATGGCATTTCATAAGACCATTATGAGCCCTGTCCAAGAGATGACATCATTTGGAACGAGAGAATTGCAAACGGATTTCCTATGAAATTCTTATAGGAACTCTATGTTCGAAACGGGCGGAAACAATTCCCAAGATAATCCAATAGGCTACGATAAGGATTTTTAAAAAAAGACTGAACAACCAACATATAGCTTCACAACCATACATTTTAACCACAGCATACGGAAATGATTAACATGTTAAGCAATCCGCAAAATTCATCATAGACTCAGAACGAAATAGCAACAGAACCACCACGATTAGGAAGACAGAAAATGAATGAATTCGACAACAACCCATTCCATGTAGTACCGACACAAAACAGATCTAATTTCTTGGATAAAGATGTTCAACACAGGACAGGTTCAGACAAGGCAGTATAGCACCACAGACACTTGGAAACTCAAGCTCCACAAAGCAAAATAAGGTTGGGATAAAACAAGGTGCCGTTCCCACAGATAGAAGTCTAAGCAGCAATGTCCTCTGCCAGGAAAGCTTTCCCAGGGGCACGGGCAGAAAGTCGGCCATGGCTACCAAGCAGCTGCACAGTGGAAGACATAATACAAGTTAGATTATGCATACTAATTCTTACTAAAAGCATTGCAATCTTCTTTTCAAAAGAGAGAGATGCAGACAAATGTCACAAAACAGAACATTTCAGAAATAAGCCATGTATTGTCATGTATTTGGTCATCTTGGGATGACCAAATAGTAACTGAACATGCAAACCGTAAGGTTCAACTAACAACAAAAGATGCTGCAGCCTGACACATATCAAGAGATAAACATTGGCTAAGGAAAAAGTATATTTACCTTGGCATTGACACCATCAGGCATAATTCTACCCTCACTCTTGTACTTGATGTAATCATCACGGTTGAACTTGGTGAAGCCCCTGAAAAAGATGGAGTAAATTAAAGAACTGGCACATAGAACTTATCACAAACAGGGCATCTCCGCATGAGGTGTTGTTCAATTGGATGATTGGCCCTCTTTGGTACATACCACTTTCTACTTTCGATGATCTTTTGGCGGCCAGGAAACTTGAACTTGGCACGGCGGAGGGCTTCGCTGGCATGGACAGCGTTGTTGGGCTTGCACCGGACAGAAAGTAGGACCTGGCCAATATCCACCCTAGCGCAGGTTCCCTGTGGCTTCCCAAAAGCACCCCTCATTCCAGTCTGGAGCCTATCAGCCCCGGCACATGAAAGCATCTTGTTGATACGGAGCACATGGAATGGGTGAACCCTGACCCTGAGGTGGAAGGCATCCTTTCCTGCGGACTTGGTCATGTACTTGTTGCACGCGATACGGGCAGCCTCAAGAGCCTCGCTGGAGACATTCTCCTTCTCCCAAGAGACAAGGTGCACACAGTGGGAGAACTCATCCACGCCCTTCTTCTTCATTCCAACATCGTAGATCCTGATCTTGGGATCAGGAACACCACGGCAGTACCTTGACTTGGGGTATGGCTTGTTCTTGATTTGGCGATAGCACCTCGCGGGTCCTAACCAAAGTGAAGACATAAAAGCTTGTCATTGACAACTCAAGACAAGGGGGAAAATGCAGTGTAACATGGCCCCTAGTGTGGGAACTCAGTTCAAACGATTGATATATATATCAAATATTACTGAAAAAACACACCATTTCAGTTTACACAGGGCATACAATACTAGTTAGAAACAAACCTGCAGAATCAGCCTGCCTTTAGGCAGATTATGCTATACCATTGACACAGCAAAGAAGAGATCACTAGAAAACCATGCTCATGAAAGTAAATGAGATCCACCACCATGACTCGCATATCCAACTCACGAGGAAGCGCCAAATTTAACCAGGAAAACATAGCACTCTGTAAGGCCTACAAGCACTACCCTAACCATCACAATACAGTTCAATGAGATGTAAGGAACCACTCAGCGTCTTATCCTACCAATAGACGCAACCACCGAAGTGGTATAACTTTTAAGCAATACCATACGGATCTTCATTCCCTAACAGATTACTAATATACATGATGAAAGAACACATCAATCTTCACGTACAAGAAACCAAAGATTGCATTTTCGTTAGCTCTAAGATGTAAGCAGCCAACTAAATTAAGAAAATAAATGAGATAGGCGCAACTTTAGTAATCACAGAATAGCTATCCTCCCAAATTCTCACGAATCAGCCGCAAATGAACCAACTATGCACATGAGCTTGGCTCCGCAAATCACCCAAACACAAACCGGAGCAATTTTGGCAGCGGTATTTATCAGATTTCGCACGACTACGACGGATCTAAGCCAGAAACACCCCCACTCAAACGATTGCATCGAACATCGCAACGACCAAATCAACACTAGAAATCTAGAATATCGTGTATGGGCGATGTAGAGGGAAATCGAGAGCTTACTTCTCCCCATGGCGGCGGCGGCGGCGGGAAGAGACGAGGCAGCTGCGACTAGGGTTTGGAGGAGCACGACGAGGCGGCTTATATATAGGGTCGAGGGGTTTGCGTCACGCGTGACTGACAGATGGGGTGTTGGGCCTCAGGAGAATTGGGCAAAGGCCACTATATGTAGCCCAGGAGGTTTGGCCCACCTTGTTTTTTATGGAGAGAGGAGGAGATTTGGCATATGGGCCAGATGCATACTTCTGTGTTAAGGGTATTGTTTTTCTCTTCATTTTTTTAGATTAAGGAATTTTTTTAAAAAAAAGTAATAAAATAAGGGTTTTTTTTGGCAATCCTGGCTTATAGCTATTAAAATCTTTAATCATAGTTTTTTAATCCCATTATTATGTTCTTTTTCATTCTTCTATGTTGTGACATTGTTTGTTGCCTCGCACCTAGAGCTCTCTATGACCATATACCACCGAAAGACATGAAAAAAAGAAGTAAACTGCATCACAGGTACACAAACTTGTGAAGTGGATAAACTATGAAACCATGTATTTAGGTTAATTAACTTGTTAAACCATGCAAAAGGTCCAAAAGAGGTTTTGCAAGTTTGACAAAATATCAATGTCACGCTAATGCTTTGTGGCATTTATGTGGAAACTCTTTTTCTTTCTCAAATTTTCACCCACCTTTTCTCTATCCTTCACATACTCTCTTCTCACTCTCTACGTCAAACACAAATTGGTTGCTGATGAGCTTTGTTGACTAGTACAATATATTAGGTCAAAAGGAGTTGAAATAAAACTCCTAATCTAGGCCCACATAGCTAGGGTCTACTAAATACCTTGTAAAGCCTACAGACACATAAAAGACAAAGCCCCCCTTTCATAAATATAGCTGGTCGAAGACCAGTAACTATTTGCTTCCTTAAGTAGAGTATTAATTGGTCAGGACTGATACAGTTTTTCATGTGAGTGTTTAGTTCGACACGTGAGAGCAGTTAATGGCACTTTCGATAAGTTGCAATGTTTGACAAAGGGCGTAACGTTTCAAGACATAGGAAAGACTCGCACGTGAAGACAAGAGGCACCTATTCAACCATTAACTGCTACCCTTTAGATTTGTATAAATAGGGAGGCCTACATGTCTGCAACAATTATCAGACCCAAAAACAACATCTTCAGGATCCTCTGTGTCAATTGCACTAGTTCAGGATCAGTTAGTGCACACAGTGAATAACAAAGATAAATATCAACCATAATGATATTTATTAATTAACTGAATATGGGCATTGAGGCCAAAGTTTACATCAATAACCCATGGGCCAAATTTAGATATAAGCAGCAGAAGAAAAAATTAAAGCGGAAGAAATCCATCTAGTCTGCCTACAGGCAAACGACATTTCATAGATTTTCACACTTTGACGAACAACATTTCTTGCTTTACGTTGACTGATGATGGTTTGAGGCTTTGAGCTGCTATGGAGCTCCGACTCCCGGCGGCGGCAGGGGGAGAAGCGGCGGGCAGCCATGGCCGGGAAGAAGACTTGGGTCGCTGTTCAGGTGTGAGGATCCGACCACTGATTTGGAACGGACGGTGTAGATTTGAGTAAAGGCAAAGTTCGCCTTTATATAAGACAAAAAGGCAGACGATACGCTTCCGGACATCGCTTGGCAGGCGGCGACATTCCCGAAACACACGGCACGACCTCACGGAGCGATCGAGACGTTCTCCGCCTCTTCTCTTCGTCTCCACCGTTCGCGTCGCCCTTCTCCGGCGGCCGGCGCGGTGAGCTCCAGCCGGAGACCCCCCACCCCCGCCGCCAACATCCTCGTGGTCGTGGGGATCATTTCTTTGCTCTGAGCTATCTCATCCAAAGGGGATCATTTCTTTGCTCCGAGCTATCTCATCCAACTCTTTCTTTCTAGGATGGATTCTCCGATCCATAGTTTGCTGCGCGGTGGAGTGCTAATTAGCAGTTTTTATCGAAAATTTTGGGGTTCAACTGAACCCCATGCGCCCGTCTGCTTGTAAGTGATCATAGGCAAAATAGGCCTTCCTGTTGATTGGAACCATGCTATGCTAGGAGTTTTGCACTACGCTTTCTTGCCCGAATTATGACCTGTTGTTGTGTCAAACATAGAGTCATACCTTATTGAAATTTATTGTTCTTGCAATGTCTCCCACGTTTTTTTAGTTTTAGTAACACAACTTCTTTTGGATAAGACCATGACAGGTTTTGCCATTTTGCAGGAGGGCCTTTTGTTCAGCGGTGTGTGCTAGCTTTGTTGATTGAAGTTCACAATGGGAGGCTGTGTGGGCAAGGTGAGCCTTCTGAAAGCATATTCGATCCTTACTAGTTCATGTCTGTTACTAAATATATGCTATCTTCTTTGACGTGCAAGTAATTTGTAATGTTTCTTTTATCATTCTCTTTTTGGTCAGGAACGTACCGATGAGGAAGAGAAGCTTGATTTCAAAGGTGGAAATGTGCATGTCATAACAAGCAAAGAGAACTGGGACCAGAAGATTGCAGAAGCAAACAAGGATGGGAAAATTGTAAGCAAACTTGCCATTTTCTCAAGGGATTACAGATATCCTTTGCTTCTTCTGTTGTTTGTTATGCAGTACTTGGTGTTTAGGTTTGTCAGTTTACACCATACATGCAAACTGGTTTAAGAAGGCTATATCCATACCCTGCTTACCACCATGCCCCTTTCTAGTCCCAAAAAAAAATGCCCCTTTCTTTTTTAAAAAAAGATACTTATTTGATGAGACTGCGAAAATCAGACTGAAGTCTTAATGAGACACTGAAGCAGACGGTATAACCACTTGTCAAGGAGAAAATGTGCATGAGAAGTGATTTTCTGTTAGAAGCACGTAAGATAGTGAGTCTATTTACATGAATGCTCAGTGACTCCATGATTTAAAGTAGATGGCAGGACGTAGCTTTCTATAGCCTGTTTGTTTTCTTATTTGCACACTTGAAATCATGGGTAGGACTACTAAAGTAAAAAAAATTTCACCAAAGCAGCTTTGCTTAGGGAATCTGTAGTTGGAGTCGGTGGCGGAAGGAGGGGGTGCTGCCCCCTCATGGGAATTTTTCTGGTTCTGTCCCTGACTCTGGCTGAAAGCCAAGAATATACCGGAGTGTTTGCATTTTTTCATGATAGGACTTCACATGCATACGCTTTAACCCCAATCTCTATGCATACCATTTTGTTTTGGGCAAGATATGTGAACCAACAACTTAACGATTCTCAGTGCAATTTCTAGAATCACATCTCCCGTACTCATTGATTTCTTTTGTAGGTTGTGGCAAATTTCAGTGCTACCTGGTGTGGGCCATGTCGTGTCATTGCACCTGTTTATGCTGAGATGTCAAAGACTTATCCTCAATTCATGTTCTTGACAATAGATGTTGATGACTTAATGGTAATTCTATCTTAGTTTTTAATTCGAGCCAGCTCCTGGAAATATACATCATTTCAACTTTTTTTTTTCTGAAACAAGAACACCACTATGGCCTCGTTCAATTCGGCATTTTCTTCTGGCTTTTAGCTAAAGTAGCTTTGTAGCTGTTGTTAGCTTTTCCTAAGGCATTCAACTAAAGGAAAATGAAGAAAAATGAGGAAAAAAAATGAAAAACCCCATTATATTTCCACGGACAATGCCAAGGAAAAAGGAAAAAAAGTTACGTTAAGAAGCCACTGCGTTTCAAACAACTTTTGGCTTCTGAAAGCTAGAAGCTTTGAAACGGGGCCATGTCTCTGATGCTGGTAATTTTATCGAAAGTGTTTTTTGCCAGTTGATCCTATAAGCATTTATCAATAAATTTCATTGGTTAAGGGTTAATAAACAGGACAAGATTGTATACCTAAAGGCAGCATTGACAAATTGTCAAAGGTTTCAGCTGTATTGAATTATTCACTGGAGGATCGCACACCCTAAATATTCCCGTTGACATCCTACTCAATTGACATAGGCATTACCATGAAAACCCTGAATGCTGACCAGAAGTCTATCGAAGTCACAATTGTAAATTGTTTGGCCAAACTTCTAAGCTATTTAACATTGTAATCTTAGCATGTTACCATTTCTTGTTTTGAAGAAATAAATAAACAGATAGGCATGCATGACATGCCAATTGTGCTTGAGTTAGCTGAAGTGTATCGTCATCCTGGTAGCTCCGCACTTTTAACATGTTTTGTAGATAACCCTGTGAGGGGCTGCATGTTGCCCTGATGCTTCCAATATTGACCTACCTTAGTAATTCCCTTTCTGAATTCTGATGCTCTGCAGGATTTCAGCTCATCATGGGATATCCGTGCAACACCGACGTTCTTCTTCCTCAAAAACGGGCAGCAAATTGACAAGCTTGTCGGTGCTAACAAACCTGAGCTTGAGAAGAAAGTTCAAGCACTTGCTGAAGGCAGTTGAGCCAAGTGACAAAACTAGAACTGAACGAGCCTGAGATGGCTTATCTGTCTGTACAGTCATGCTGGTGTGCCTGTGTGCTGTGTGACAGCTTTTCAATTTAGTTTCCGTGTTCTTTTCTAGACGATGTTTTACAATTTTGCCCCCCATGTCTGGTCTCACACATATGCTTGTTTCGAACTATAATATGAACCTGTGCTGGATTTAGAGCTGTAACATAGTTTTGGAAAGACGGTTATGTGCTGGAGTATTTTGAGTTCTGTCTTGTGCAATTAAATGAGTGGGTTTTGTGTTGAGAAGCCTAGATTCACCTGACTTGCCTGTCTCCGGGGTTCTCCTACCTCACTCGGTCCAATGTCTATGCCACGTCCGGAGTGCAGGAGTTTGGTAGGAATCTTGTGGGATTTGTGCTTATTTCCAACCATTTCATTCTAGGCTCATGAACAATTTGTGCAAAGCCTAACTTTTGCTTGACCCTAATTGCACCGGATTTTAGTTTGGCATCTACTGGAACTGTACTGAAATGCACTTTTGGTAAACTTGGAATTGGCTCTGCACTACCGAAATTGAATTAGCAAAAAAAAAAAGAATCGATTCAGCCTGCTTGAAAAGCAACCGGTCGAGCTCAGACGGTACAGCTCATTTTTTGTAGGCGCCAGTGATACCGGGGGCCACGAATCAAAAGTTTCACTTGGATGAAACACATGAGAATTGCCCACCAGACGTTACGAAACTTATCATGTCTTGTGTTGAGGACGTATCAGGCGAAAACGGGCACATTTCTGAAAATCTAAAAATTTCGATCGTAGCCGTCGGACAGTGTATCGACGCCCATGATCGCGATGGAACACCCAATGCTTTGCTCACCTCAGCTACGTCTTGGTCTAGCTAGCACAATGCTTTGTAAATCTTTTGTGTTCCTGTCTCTTTGCCCTCCGGTTCATACGCGCGCTTCACAATTCGTTCTCGACTTACGTAAGATGAGTACTGTAATGCCCCCGTTTCCAGGCGCCGCGGACCCGACATTCCACAACTAACTAAGCTTGATCAGTTACGGAGCATTAAGCAAGAGAATATCATCATAAAATATGTTTATAACAAAAAAGTCATCTTATATTACAACATATGATTTAACAACGGAGTTTTACTGCAGCGGGCGTGCAAGCCTGAAATATATTACATTACACAAAAGCCACCAGGAAACTTGAGCGCAATCGAGACCTAAAACCACGGATCCTCATCGCAGAATGGTTCTTCGGGCGCGTCCTCAACAGGTTGAGGTTCTGCGGCATCTTGGTACTCTGAGGGGTTTAGCAAGCCGTGAGCTAACCAGCTCAGCAAGTTATAAGGGAAACCCTATATTAGCTATTTGCACGGATCACCAAAAGATGACAGTATACTTGTTTTATTAATTTGGGTGGATGTAGTTTTATTTGTAAATGTTTTCGGAACCCAAAATCCAAAGACTACTCCTTAAGACACCCTCGGGTATCCGTAGGCCTGCACAGAACGCCGGACCCGAGTTGTGGGGACCCATCGTTGTTGTGTATGGGTTTTCGTCCCACATACCAACTCTCAAATGTAGGGTTCCACTCGAGCTTAAGCAGCTACTAAACCAGGGTTGACAAGTCAACGCCGGTGGTTGAGCGATCACTATGTCGTCTAGTCCTTATATTTTCATGAGGCCTCAGCCTCCACCCTAGGGTAAGCGGTGGGCGAAGGCCGTCTCGCGGTGTCCCACAACACCCCTACCCTAAAACCTAACGTTTTAAATCTACCAGCCCGTAGCCACAACCTTAGTAGTGTAAATTTTGCATGAAGTGTAAATATCCTAAATTAATTCTATCAATATGTAATTATTTCTAGGGCTATCAAAGGCATGGCAGCTAATTGACATGGCATTTATCGGAGGTAGAAAATATCTAAATATCATGTCATTCTAAACATTTTCATTTTAAACAACTAGCATTTCACAACTAACAGTAATGCAAATACCATAATAACATAATTTAGAGGGCATGAGATTCAACATGATCAAGGTATTGCAACTTGCCTTGGAACTCGACGACTTCGGCAACCTCGTACGCGGTAGTCCCTTGTTCTTGGCCTTGCTCTGAAGCCTCCGAAAATTCCAACACTAGCGCAAACACACAAAAATAACATAAATCCAGCTTGAGCCTAATCAAGCGAGAAAAGTAAATCTATGAAAAGGGAGTAAAATGCATAAATACTCAAATGAGAGGGGTTTTTGAATTTTTCAGATTTTCCTGGAGGGGAATTTGGTGGATTGGAGGTCAAAAATGGGTTCAGGGGATTAAAATGAGAAATGTGGTGAAATTTAGGAATTTTTAGGATTTTCTTTGATTTTCTTTGATCCTTGGTTGCCGACCACTAGAGTCGATTTTTGATCATGTTGTCAGATTTCGATCAATTGTTAGTTTTTCAATCACGTTGTTTTTCCTGCTGACTGGTTGTCTTTAGCTCTGTTCTCTATCTTTTCAAGTCGTACTCGGCTCTGTTTCTTTAGCTTTCAAGTGAGAATTTCTATCCTAATCTTTATAGTTTTGTAGCTATCAGAGAAAAGGATAAGTGAATACTTAAGAAAAATTTTTAAAGACAATATTTACCCCCTTCTATTGCATATCCGGTCCTACGTATTACAACTCGTTATGAAAAGATGAAGCAGATGGATGACCACCTGAGTCAGCTTTAGCTCGAGCATGCCAAGACAATGGCAGAGACCGATGTTGCGCGCAAGTCCTTGTCAGAGCTGCGTGCCCGTGTTTCTGAGCTCGAGGAAGAGGTGGAGAAGCAGAAGCTTGTGATCTCTGAGAGCGCCGAGGGGAAGCGAGAGGCGAGTAGGCAGCTGTGCTTCTCCCTCGAACACTACCGTAGTGGGCACCAGCAGCTGCGCCAGATGCTGCAGAACCACAAGAGGCCATTGCTGATGGCAACCTGACCAAGACATCGACCGAGCTGATTCATCCTCCTTGGATGCCAGAGATCATCGAGGCTGTCGATGAAGTGAAGTTCATACTTTCTTCTGCACGCAGCTTCCATCTTCTATAACTGGTGCTCTGTAGCTTCTCCAGATACTAAAGAACTCTGTGTCAATGTGCGATGGAGGAGAATCATGTCTGTTCGCTGTTTGCTCTTGTTACTTTTGTTACACTATTGTCAGCTATTCAAGTTGATGAATTCTATTGTTCGATCTTTCAACGATGATGCTAGTGGTCAACCTGTGACGTGTGTGAATTAGTCTTCTTTTTTTTCTTTTTTTTTGAACGGGCATGTGTGAATTAGTCTTCTGTCTTCCAAAGACTAGTTTGTTTCAGCCATGTCATTGTTCAGGACCTGCCATTGTTCAGGACCATTTAAGCAGTTCATAACCTCAAGACTAAAATTAGTCTAGAGAAGAGAGAAGTTTAGGCATGAGGTGCACATTTCTGGCATCAAATCTGAAGCAGAGAGAGCATTCGATCTGCATGGCTTGAAGGCTTGGCAATTAGAGGTGGGAATTGAACTGGACTATCCATGGGCTAATTGGATACAATCTGTGTTGGGATCTCAATTTGCTCTAGTCTAATTCATGCGATGAACAAAGCAAAGGAGTACCAACCATTGTTGGGGGAAAAAAGAAGAAAGAATAAACACAAGGTTGATGTGTGAACATGCATCTTTGCTTAAAAAAACACATTTGTATAGTGCCTCTGGAATATATCAAAGTTGCTTTCTTTACTATTGCTGCCAATGGAGATCTGCTTATTGGTCACATGAAACTTGTTTTCAGGCTAGAAGTTATACTCAACAATGCAGGACTATGTTGGTAATTGAACAGTTAGGTGCTTGTATCCTCTTCTAGTAGTAAAGAGCTAAGAACACCGGTTGCAACGAGGATTAAATAAATCTCTACAAACGGTTTTAATATATAATTAAGATTAAGAAATGCCTGTAGTTGTAAACTTTCAGAGGTTGCTCTCCGAGTATCTTGATCGAAAAAACGCTATGCGTCTTACCTGACCAAATAGTTGCTCGGAGAGTCTATAAACTAGTCTTTAGACCCGATTCCAAGATATTTCTTCCATACAATGGATGAAACACGTGTCTTATCAACTCCAACAATACGATGCTTCGTCCCTGAGTCTCTGACAACAAATGACATACGGTTGTTGCCCACGTTCATCTTCCGCTGACAACAACCAACTATCAGACGTTCTCACTCTGACAATAACTACCTCTCCGACGAGACATGCTGGTTCCATAAAGCATCTTCACTGGTAAGCAAACAGGCATCTCTTCATTGGTATTTAAGGCTGGATGAGAGAGGCCGAAGAGGATCAGGCAATTCACATGCAATCAATCAGTCTTAATCCCAAGCAAATTGATATATTATTCAATTCTGTGTAGTTAGTGATGGGAACGGGGTCCCGATCTTCCAACAGGTTCTGGATAAATTCGATTTGGTGGAGTCGCGACACAAATCGATCCGGCTTCCGAACAACACGTCCCGAACCCCGCAATCGCAGCACCACGTCTCCTCAGGTTATCAACCGTGCGCTGCCCGGTTGACCTTGCCAAGAAGGCTAATCCTCGCCTGCGAATCGAAGAACACAAGCAAGAACAAGGAAGAACACAACCAAATTGCAGATATATTGATGAAGCACTCGAAAATTGGGGTCTCACAAACCGATGACGTGAAACTGTTCAAAGACAGAATTAATCTAAGCAAAACCCAACCCTAATGGTGGGGTGGCGGCTGTATATAAAGGAGTAAGGCGTGCAAAACCCTGGACGCGTCCTTAATGGACTCCAACACGATACAAAGCCGAACGGCCCAAAAGACGGTGTCACAGCACCCTGACAGATTCTGGACGTCCACTTGTTTCGACGATTCCGTTGACTCAGAAGGAATTTTGATATGAGACCAGAGCCATTGGAAAGCTTATCTTCTCAGCTTTCCATACATATGTGGAACGTCCAAAACGGAGTCCGGATGCGATCTGGGCGTCCGTTTTAGTGCGGACCTGGTCCTGGACTCCGAATTGGATTCGAAGTGGGCTTGAGTTGGACATCCAACATGATTCGACCACCCTTGCTGGACTCGTGCGCCTCGTAGCCCTTCTCCAAGTACTTCTTGATCCTCTCCATGGTTCCTAATCATAATTAAATCATTAGGTAGTAATCGATTCTCAAATGAACAAAAGAAGTACTTAGGAACGAGCTCACATGTAAATTCAATTGTCAAGCAAGCTCTAGTAATTGGTCCTTGAATATCAAGTGGAGGAGTGTTGTGTATATCCGAAGAAGTGATGTCCTCATCATCCTCCCCTCTTGAAGCGGAGTTGTCCTCAACTCGGTCTCATCTTCTTCTCCCAAGCATGGCTTCAAATCTGAAATGTTAAAGGTGGGACTAACCCCAAACTCGGGAGGCAACTCAAGTTTATATGCATTATCATTTATCTTCTCAACTATCTTAAAAGGACCAGCAGCTCTAGGCATCAATTTTGACTTTCTTAACTCAGGAAATCTATCCTTTCGCAAGTGCAACCAAACAAAATCACCGGTTCAAGTTTAACTTCCTTTCTACCTTTACTACCGGTAATCCTATATTTTCATTCATCTTTTCAATGTTTGCCTTAGTAGTCTCATGCATTTTGAGAATAAAATCAGCACGCTCCTTAGCATCATTATGAACTCTCTCACTAGTAGGCAAAGGTAAAATATCAATAGGGCACGGGATTGAATCCATACACTACCGAAAAGGACTTACCTTGGTGGTGGAGTGTTCCGCTCGATTATATGCGAACTCAACATGCGGCAAACACTCTTCCCATAGCTTTAAATTGTTCTTCAAAATAGCTCTCAACATGGTAGATAATGTGCGGTTCACCACCTCGGTTTGGCCATCGGTTTGTGGGTGACATGTCGTGAGAACAACAACTTTGTACCCAACTTGTTCCATAGAGTACGCCAAAAGTGACTCAAGAACTTGGCATCACGATGCGAAACAATAGTAGAAGGCATACCATGCAAACGAACTATCTCTTTGAAAAGAGGTCACAATATGAACGGCATCATCGGTTTTATGACATGGGATAAAGTGAGCCATCTTAGAAAAACGATCCACAACAACAAAATGCTATCTCTCCCTCTTAGTCTGGGCAACCCTAAAACAAAGTCCATAGAAATATCGCCTTACGGAATAGAAGGAACAGAAGTGGCATATATAAACCATGTGGATTCAAACGAGACTTAGCTTTTTGACATGTAGTGCAATGAGCCACAAACCGCTCAACATCTCGCCTCATCTTTGGCCAAAAGAAGTGTGTGGTCAGAACGTCCTCCGTCTTCTTAGCACCAAAATGTCCCATCAATCCGCCTCCATGCGCCTCCTGCAACAACAAAAGACGAACGGATCCAACTGGAATGCATAGGCGGTTAGCTCTAAACAAAAAACCATCATTGATCACGAATTTATTCCATGTTTGACCCTCTTTACAATGCAACAACACATCCTTAAAATCATCATCAAAAGCATATTGTTCTTTAATAGTTTCAAGACCAAAAATGCGACAATCAAGTTGAGACAACATGGTATAGCGTCGAGACAAAGCATCAAGAATCACATTATCCTTCCCTTTCTTGTGTTTAATGACATAAGGAAAAGATTCAATAAATTCAACCCACTTAGCATGTCTACGATTCAAATTGGTTTGACTACGAATATGCTTAAGTGATTCATGATCGAATGAATGACAAATTCTTTAGGCCATAAATAGTGTTGCCACGTCTCTAAAGAACGAACAAGAGCATACAATTCTTTATCATACGTGGAATAATTAAGAACAGGACCATTCAATTTTTCGCTAAAGTAGGCAACAGGTTTGCCTTCTTGCATCAAAACACCACCAATACCAATTCCGCTAGCATCACATTCGAGTTCAAAAGTCTTACCAAAATTCGGAAGTTGGAGCAATGGTGCGTGCGTAAGCTTGTCCTTCAAAAGAATAAAGGACTCCTCTTGTGATGGCCCCAATGGAACACAACTCCTTCTTTGTCAACTCAATCAGCGGTGTCGCAATGGTGCTGAATTCTTTGACAAAGCGGCGATAAAATCCTGCAAGGCCAAGAAAACTCCGCACTTGGGAGGCGTGGTGGGCGTGGGCCAACTCCATATCGCCTCCACCTTGGCTCTATCAACCTCAATTCCTGTGGAGTCACAACATAGCCAAGAAAGAGACTCGATCCGTGCAAAGGTGCACTTCTCAAGGTTACCAAACAAGCGTGCATCTCTCAAAGCATTAAAACAAGACGTAAGTGAGTCGAATGTTCATCCATGGACTTGCTATAAATCAAGATATCATCAAAGTAAGCGACCACAAATTTGCCAATGAAAGGACGTAAAACCTCGTTCATTAATCTCATGAAAGTGCTAGGTGCATTAGTTAAACCAAAAGGCATGACTAACCACTCATACAAGCCGAACTTAGTTTTAAAAGCGTTTTCCATTCATCGCCAAGTTTCATTCTTATTTGGTGGTATCCACTACGCAAGTCAATCTTTGTGAAAATTATAGCACCACACAACTCATCAAGCATGTCGTCTAGCCTAGGAATAGGATGACGATACCGTATAGTAATGTTGTTAATGGCTCTACAATCTACACACATACGCCAAGAACCATCTTTTTGGGAACCAAAAGAACAGAACAACACAAGGACTAAGGCTCTCACGACGTACCCACGGTCCAAAAGGTCTTGGACTTGGCTGAATCTCCTTAGTCTCTTGGGATTGGTCCATGACGCCGACGGTTTGGCAAGCTCGCCCAGAATCAAATCAATCGGTGCTCAATCCCTCGAATGGGTGGAAGTCACGGAGGTATCTCATCGGAAAACATCTCTAAACTCCCGCAAAGGTTAGTGACGGGAGGCGAGGCAAAGTGCAAGGCATATTATCAAGAGAAAATAAAGCATCTTTGCACACAAAAGCATAGCATGTATCATTAACATCATCAATTGCAGCAAGGTTCGATTTTGTGGCAAGCATAACAGAATTTTTCAAATTGGTTACTTGCTGTTTTCAGATTTATCATGTTCCTTTGGATCATAAGCAGCTCTCGCCCTATCGGCCTCTATAATTTCAGTGGGGTCAAAAGCGATAAAGTAACTTTCTTTTCTTATGCATAAAAGTGTATGTGTTACTACTACCATGGTGTAAAGCATCATTATCAAATTCCCAAGGTCGACCCAATAAAAGAGAGCATGCTTGCATGGGAACCACATCACAATCAACATGATCAACATAAGCACCAATGGAAAAATGGACTCGGCATGTTTGTGTTACCTTAGCTTTTCGAGTCATTTAACCATTGAATATGGTATGGATGTGGATGCGGTCGCGTGGTCAAGCCAAGCTTCTTGACCAAATCAGAACTCACCAAGTTGTTGCAACTTCCTCCATCAATGATGACACGTGCACGCCGGTTCTTGATTGCAAAGAAGGTGCGAAACAAATTATGGCGTTGAAGTTTATCGGGTTGTTGTACCTGCGTCGAGGACTCGTTGCACAATGATGCTCCTTAGCGTCATTGTGGACGCCCACCAAGGACGCAGTCGTCATCACCACCGCCATTGTCGTCGGGCGCGACAACATCATCATCCTCCTCGATATCCGGCGTCGATGTAGCCTCCATCTTCGTGGCGATGTATGCCCGTTGGCTAGGGCAATTCTTACGCACATGACCAAGTCCATGACGGTGGCCCGAATGCGGAGGAGCGGCCCGTTGAAGCCACGGAAGAAGAACTCTTGTCTGGACCCTGCAAAGAATTTTTTGAAGAATCTACAAGGCGTGTCGTGGAAAGTGGCTTCGGTGGCGCTGCCATCTTGTTCACAGTGGTGGAGGAGAACGAAAACTCAAGAAGACTTGGGCGATCCGTCGATGTAGTCGTTCGCGGGGTGTAGAAGGGTCGTCCGGTGCGTGCCTTAGTTGATTCTGTGCGTCCCTGCAATTCTTTCTCTGCAAGCATAGCAAGGTGGAACAAGCGGTTGTGATGAGTAAATTCTTTATAATCAACAATGTCACGAATTTCACGCCGTAACCCCGTAGAAACGACAAATCTTATCCTCCGTGTCCTCAACAACCCCACAACGCACCATACCCTTTTGAAGCTCGGCATAATAGTCTTGAAGAACTATCACCTTGTTCTAAGCGCTGCAATTTTTTCTCAATTCAAGGTTATATGAGGGAGGAACAAAACGATTACGCATAGCTTCTTTTAAGCGCTCCCATGTATCGGGTTGTAGCGCATGGTACTTAGTTCATTCCACCGAGATAATAGCAAAGTCCTTAAACTCACTAGTAGCTTGTCTAACTCTATGTTGCTCAGGAACTAAGTGAGAGTTAAACTTCGCTCTCACCGTCATCTCCCAATCAAGATATATTTCAGCATCATAAAGACCGAAAAAGATGGAATGGTAAACTTCACTTTAGCAAAGGGTCGTCGTTACCATGGCGGTTCGGTTATTACCTCCCATACCATGTCGGTTTTGTGAAGACGACGGCGTAGTCGTGCATCTTGTGTCGCCCGCCGATCAATGTTGCCATCGACATCATACTACGTGGCGTCATCATGATGATGGCCATCATTGACGGTGGTAGACGTGCCTCCAATGTGTCCATCCGACCGGTGAGGTCGACCATCCGCCGCTCCACCCGCTCAATGCCTTCCGTGGTGTTCAAGCGGGTAATGGCGGCGACGATGGTGTCCAATCTCGCCGAGATCGGTGAGTGAAGCGTTTTGTTTGTCGGCGCACTTGTAGGCGGCGCGACTAACACACTCGTTGAAATCGACCGGTGTCCCGTCCTCTTCGTTTCTCGCCATGGTTAGGGAAATACGGGGAAAACAAAAGGATGATCCTATCAACTACAAAGGAAGGAAGTGGAAACCCGCAAGGAAGTGGCTTACCAAGCTCTTACAAGTGTGCTTCTGAAAGCGGATGGTACAACCGGTGGTCGGTTCGTGATACCTTGTCGAGCGTGGGTACGATTGCAAGGTCAAAGCGTGCTATCCGAGTAGATATATGGAGTTTGGAAGGCCAAATATGTCGATGGAACACAAATCAATAACGAGATAGTAATGCTGAATAAATGTCCAAAGTATGGTCCTAGTTCTTTGGCCTAAATGTGTCCTATATCAAGTATGAGATGATGAACAAGGAGTCACGAACAGAATATGAAAGCAACGACAGCAACAAAGATGTCCAGGCACTGAGAAGCTCAATTCAGCATAAGCACAAAACAAATAAATTGTTGGCACCTAAAACTGTGCTCTGTTTTCTCTTTTTTTTTCTTCTTTTTTTTGTTTGCGGCTATGGATCTCTACTATAGCCGAAATTTTTCTTTTTTTTGTATTTTTTTTTATATTTTTTTCACAGAGCAGATCACAGAAATAGGAACCACACAAAGTTGCAACTCAATCGGATGTAAGGAGTGGCCTACAGAAATTAATGAATGTCTTGCAAAATCGGTGATTCGGTTTGGAGCGAGTACTACACTTTCCGGCCGAATTTCGGGAAAATAAATTCGTCGAACCCGACGAAGTTGGGGAGATTCGGATGTAAAATTTAATTTCACCCAATTTCAAAAAAAAAAGCAACTGATTTCGAGTCCGTATGCAAAAGTTATGGCCGTTTGAAGATGGACCTCCAAGTTATGGTTCTTGTGGGGTGAAAACGAAGATCGGGTGGAGGAATTTGTGGAATCGGTGGCGGAAGCTCGGGAAAGGTGGGGATGATTCGATGTGATCACGAGGCGTGATGGATGACGAAACAGAGGGTTAACAAAGGGTGGGATATGGGTGGGAAAAACAAAAACAGAGGGTGGAAAACGCGATGGGTGACGGCTAGGGTTTGAAGGGTGGTGGCGGAAGGAATACAACTCGAACAAAACACGATCTAAACCAGCAACACAACTCGACTAAGGACACAAACTCAACACTACGGACTCTGGAATCAACTTGTGCAAAGGCTAAACGAGATCTAGGACAGGAAACAACCTATGACTACAATTTTTTGTAGGGCTTTTCATGGACTCTAGGACGAAACCGAAAATAACAAAGGAGGGTAACTCAACACGGAGGAACACCAAGCTCGATACCACTTGATGGGAACGGGTCCCGATCTTCCAACAGTTGGATAAATTCGATTTGGTGGAGTCGCGACACAAATCGATCCGGCCCGAACAACACGTCCGAACCCCGCAATCGCAGCACCACGTCTCCTCGGGTTATCAACCGTGCGCTGCCGGTTGACCTTGCCAAGAAGGCTAATCCTCGCTGCGAATCGAAGAACACAAGCAAGAACAAGGAAGAACACAACCAAATTGCGATATATTGATGAAGCACTCGAAAATTGGGGTCTCACAAACCGATGACGGCGAAACTGTTCAAAGACAGAATTAATCTAAGCAAAACCCAACCCTAATGGTGGGGTGGCGGCTGTATATAAAGGAGTAAGGGCGTGCAAAACCCTGGACGCGTCCTTAATGGACTCCAACACGATACAAAGCGAACGGCCCAAAAGACGGTGTCACAGCACCCGACAGATTCTGGACGTCCACTTGTTTCGACGATTCCCGTTGACTCAGAAGGAATTTTGATATGAGACCAGAGCCATTGGAAAGCTTATCTTCTCAGCTTTCCATACATATGTGGAACGTCCAAAACGGAGTCCGGATGCGATCTGGGCGTCCGTTTTAGTGCGGCCTGGTCCTGGACTCGAATTGGATTCGAAGTGGGCTTGAGTTGGACATCCAACATGATTCGACCACCCTTGCTGGACTCGTGCGCCTCGTAGCCCTTCTCCAAGTACTTCTTGATCCTCTCCATGGTTCCTAATCATAATTAAATCATTAGGTAGTAATCGATTCTCAAATGAACAAAAAGAAGTACTTAGGAACGAGCTCACATGTAAATTCAATTGTCGGGCGCAAGCTCTAGTAATTGGTCCTTGAATATCAAGTGGAGGAGTGTTGTGTATATCCGAAGAAGTGATGTCCTCATCAGTTAGGCTAGTCTTATGCCTTGTTAAAGATATTTTATAACTATTTCATAGCAATAAAGAGTATCTCTGTATCTTTTAAAGATTTTTGCTATTTTTTATATTATTTTATAAAATTAACGACTTGATTCGTCGTCAAGTTGTATCTTCTAAATGTAGTACTTCTGTTTGGCATCAACTTATGCCAAGACACACAAGAAACTAGTCCTTGATGTGGACCATTGCCTAGCTAGGTGCTAGCCAGGACAACTAATTGATTTAGGTCTAGTTCCTTTTTACTTTTTAGCCGGTTTTTTATTTCAGTTTTTTCAGCAAACACTATTTACTAGGCTAATATGTAGTAGCCCAAAAAAATACCCTCAATATTTTAGATCTAAGTTCACAGCTATATGTCTGGATGGATCATCTGATACCTAATGGACCATTTCACAACGCTCAACGGTTGAAACGGCTTGTTACGAATGATAGCAAAATTTTGACTCACAGCGGAGCATATCGGAATTAGAAAACTCCTAAAGGTTGACAACAGCTGTGTAACTAAAAGATTCTCAAAGAAATAAAGTTTCCTGATGTGTGAAAAAAGAAAAGGAAAGGACAGGGAAAAGAGAATTAGCTTCCAAGTCTTGTTTTTTCGAGGTTCTGCTTGCAGCACATGGAAAGTGGTCTTTTCCTAGTTGGACAGAGTATCAAGTCCGAACACAAGAGAGTTAGGGCTCATGCGAAAACAGCCATTCACACAATCAAACATATGTCTTTCTTGATATGGATCATACCGATCTAACGGCTGAAAAGTAGGTCCTCACGTGAGGTCAGTTCCGTGAAAGTTTTTCCCTCTCTTAACTTTTACTGCACTCACAGTTTGGCAGGGTCAACTGATGCGCATGATCTTTTGATTTCTTCTAGGGTAATGCTAGCGCCCGGACTTCCGATATTCGGCTATAATATTTTTTATCTATATATATAATATTTTTTATCTGTATTTATAACAAAAAATAAAGAACGATGTAAGTATTTCTATTCGCAACATTTTTCATTCATGTCTGTAACATTTGTCGGTCATATATGCAACAAAAAATAAATAAAGAATGATATGAGTATGCGCGTTGTACGCTCTGATACAACATTTTTAGATAATATGTACAACAATTTTAATCACCGTATGCAACAAAAATGTGTGACACAAAAGTAGATATTGCATACACGAAATAAAAAATATTACAAAAAAATATAGACAAAAAATACTATAAATATGTAAAAAAATATTACAAATATGACTGAAAAATACTGTAGACGTCAACGCTAGCATTTCCCTTTCTTCTAATTGGCTGTTCCCTGCCTCCCTGTCATGGAAATGGGTCCAAGAAGAAAACTAGGGGGGAGGGAACTAACCAGCGGGCTACCCTGGCTGCCTTTTGTCGGCTTGTGTTGCTCTATAATTAGACCCAACTTTCAAACAACAACTTTGGTTAAACTCCCATAATAATCTATAGTTGCATCTGCTGCCGAAACAATTCTGAATATTATTTGCACATTTGAATAATCAACGCTTAATGGTTATTATAGTCCTCCGATTTTGAATTGGATTTATTTTTTTGAAAGAAAAACACTAGTAGTATCCTGAGTTGAGTTCATGTATTGGTGGAGATTGAGACAGCGCCCATATTTTGGCGTCGGCCATTCAAGGTTCCAGCTCAACAGCATAAACAGTAGGCAGGACCATAGAGTCCGAGGGTCTTTGCATATATTCATAGTGTCGGAACCCTGGTTTAGACTCAAGATCTTCTATGACTTTATCGTACTATTTCCTAAATCAATAGATAATACTCACAGATACATTATTATATATCAAAAATATATCATACGGAAACGTAGATAATACGGTAATAACCTACTTATGGACCGATCAGGACGAAATCAATAAAATGCAGCAGCGAAAACTTCACACAGGTGGAACCCTCAGAAGCTGCCCACATGCAGCCAACTAGGGTTCTCAACCTAGTCATTGGCCTCATCGACTTTCAACTCTGTCGACTCCTTCAACGCATAGCAGTACTCGACCTTCTTTTCCTTCCTGACTGACTGATGGTAATTAAGCAAGAGTAGGTATAATAGTACTCAGCAAGCCACCACACAGGATACAATAATATTATATTCAAAGCTATCAAGGAAGGCTTGAAATTCTTTTAGTTGCTAAAAAACATTGTTTTGAAAGTAAAATAAGTAGGAAAATTCCTAAAACTTAGCAATTTTAACTAAAATAGATTTTATAAAGTTGATAGTGAGAATGCAATAATAGTAGTAGTGCAGGTTACATTCACCTTTTATGGTGCATGGCTACCTCCACCAAATGCTAATTTTCACCATTGGAGTACATTCTCCTCCAAGAAAAAGACAAAGTCGGGGTTACCTCTACTCGACGAGTTTTTATCCCATCTATAAAGGTTTTTCAAATAGAACTAACTCAAAAAAGTTCCCATATCCGTCCTTGACCGTGGGCACGGCTGTTCGAACAGTTTATACTCTGCAGAAACTGTATATCTTTACCCACAAGAGACAATCAACTCGATGGGCCCACATGATTCCTTGGACGTGTAGATCGAGAGATCGTCACGAGGCCTTACCTCGCCCTAGTATCTCATCCATATGGGCTTATCCCTCATGAAGAAGGTTCTATAAGTTGTGCGGGATGTTCCACCATAGATTAGTGCAGTCGGACTCTACTCTCCACATACGCTAGCCCTGGCAACATCATCTTTACTTGGTGTCCCATTCAAGTCAAATTTTTGTTATCCTCCTGCCCCGATCTTCCGTAAGATGACTAAATGGTCTAGTAAATTATTCAGTCAAGCCTACAGTTTGCCAGTTTATGGTTGTACTATTTTACACGAAGATATCATCACAAGATTATGTTCTTAATTTATCTGGGCAGTTCATACACAAACCACAATTTCTTGTACAACATCGACATCAACCTCTCTTACCATCCGTCCAGACAGGTATAGCAGGTTTTTAGGGTTTTGGGGAAGCATAAATCCAGTTGTCATAAATTATCAGTCACTTACATCCCGTGATTGTCCCAAAATAGGTTTTCATATTTAAAGATTGATGATTAGGGCAAACTAGTGCCCTGTACTTGACAAGACTAGCATGGTATTTAATATGACTTATAGCTAGTAAAGTTATCATTAACATCTAGGGTGACAAGGATCATGTATTTCAAGTGTTAAGGAATGACATATTAAAATTAATACAACATCAAGTGGGCATATAGCTACCTTAAGCTTTGATATACATTTGTATAGTAAATTAGGCATGCAATTTGATAATTTAAAGGAACATAATTTTTGCATAAATTGTAGGATTAATATAATCAAAGTGATGACTTGCCTTGCTTGATTTACCACGGCCTTGATTTAATTCAAAGCCTTCTCAATCAGTGACATTGAATCCTGGGTCTTTACTTTTACTCAAGCCTTGATCCGCTTGAACTTGTCGCTTCTTTGAGTCTTCAGATTCTAATACACGGCAAACGAACGAAAGGTCAAATAAATCCAAATAACTGCAAAAGTTCAAATAGATTTAATTAAGTTTGCTTATATTATGATTGAGAATAGAGAGAATATTTAGCGGGATGCGGGATAGATACAGAGCCATACGGATTTTCGGGTGAGAGCGAAGTGACGGAGTATCTTCACCAGGAAGGATAAAATGAGGAATTCATGTGGAAGGAATATTTGCAAGAATATTTCGCTTAAGGTTGGCGTATGACTTGGACACAATTGATTACAAGATACCAAATTTTGATCTTTTAATTAATAGCTTCTTTATTCAATTTATATTTATTAAGGAACTTCCATAGGTCAGGTAGGACCTACGGACAGACAAAAGAAATTAAACGGGATACCGAGTGATAAAAACTTAGGGATTTTAGGACGCGGGTTCCACATGTGATGTGTATATTCTTAATTGGTTGAGTCAGCTTAAGATGCGATAATTATCTGAGAGGCGCACTACCAGATATTTGAACCATTAAGTTAATAACTTAGATTAAAGTATGGGGTTGGTCATTTAACCAATTACTATTAGGAGCAAAGTTGATTATTTGCTGATTAACAGATTTGTTAATAATGATCAATGGTTACGATACATTGGGAGGATAAGTTATGAATTACTGTTGTGTTCTTTGATAAAATCTGCCCTTGCATTAATAATTATTCTTAACCATTATCGACGAATTTAAATCCTGAGATAAGGATTGGATGCTTAATAATTATGCAAGATTGTATTTTTGGCAAGACTCTTCAATTAAGGATGTTATTTTCATAAGAAATGTTATTTTACGCATCTTTTTGCAAGATGTGGGCTTAAGATAAATATTATTAGTTTACAAATATTCTAGAGTCATCTGATTAGAGATGGGAATTAAGATAAGGATTTAATGGCTTGTTATTCATGGTTAAGAATTCTTAATTATAAACAAGGAAACCGTTAATTTAAATATCAGCATTTTACAGATAAATATTGGAGACTTTACCAATACTTATTTTAAGCACTATTCAAAAGAGAGTTCTCATGATTGTAGAGATGAGCAAACCACACTTGATATTATCTGCGGCATGCAAATCGTTTTTGAGAGATAATCTTATTAAGCAAGGTAGATTAAATTATCACTATTTGAAGTGTGAAATTAATGTACATTTATTCAAATTATTACGTCAATTATCTTTATTGCCATTTTTTGGTTGTCATGAACTTAGGAAAGATTAAATAGGTATAAATCTTTTATTAAGCTTCATAATTAATCTTTTAGATGTGATATTCTTTTTGTTGAAGTTATGGCAATTACTAGTATTTTACAAGAATTGCTTTTAAATAGGGAAATAATTCATGGCATGATCTTCCTTTCGTAATCTTACAAGATGACTATTAATCTTGATTGGCATATAATTAACCAAAGTTTAGTTTTTAAATTGCATGAACCCTTGTTATAATTTTATAATTAAATTCTTATTCTCGTTATTATCCAAAAATCACATTTTATTACATTGCCTTTTGAATAATTCTTAAACATTGAAATTACCAATTAGCCATTATTGGAAGAACACAGGGCATACATGAAACACTTAGCCGGGCCTACTTGTCATTGGAGAGAGGGACAGAGCCAGGGCAATAAATAGAGAGGAAGGGGGTGTTCGACTGGAGTAGAGCCAAAATAGGGGGGTGTATGGCTCATGGTGTGCGACGGCATCGCCGGTGGGCAGTGGCCAGAGGAGGTGCGGCGACGGCTGAAATGAAAAGCCCTTGAGGCGAGGACGCCCCTGGAGGTGGTGGCTCCGGCCGGGAGGCGCTGTGGTGGGTCAGCGGCAGCCCACGACGGCTAGGGCGCAGGGGCTACGGGCCAATGGTGGTCGGAAAGGAGAGGGAACATAATAGAGTGGGCATGGGCATTAAAGAGTTGCGAGCAAGATTACCGAGGGGTCTGAGGAAGTAGGGAGGCACCCGAGTGGGCTGGCGACGAGCACCCGGGGCGATAGCGAGTGGCTCACATGGAGGGGTCACACCGGCGGGGGAGACCGAGGGCTAGCCGTTGGGGAAGCTTCGGGGTGCCGAGGTGCTGCTCCCACAACAAGGAATCGAGGGGAGGTTGGTCGAGAAGGAGTTGGCGGTAGAAATGGTGGCGTCGACTTGTCTCAAGGAGAACGACGGCTGCGGCGGGTTCCGGCGATGGTACTGCAACTAAATGGATGGGTGGTGGAAGATGTCTGGAGACACAGCATGACGTGGATGGCTCGTGAAATTCTTGCCGAAGGCGGCTAGGATAGGGCGGTGGCTGGCGTGGGCGCACAGGGGCGGCTCGTGCTGAGCTCAGCCAGGGGAAGAAGAAGAGGGCAAGGCGAGAGGGGCAGGGCGAGCTCGAGCTTTCTTATACGTGGGGAGGATGGTTGGTCGTTGGGCGCAATGAAGGCACGTGCGTGGAGGTGTATGCCGACGACGGAGTAGCGCACGCGGGAGTGGAGAAGTAATGCCGGGCAGTGGCATTGATCGTGCACAGCAGGGCTAGAGGAGGGTAGAGCTAGGGGAGGATCTATGCGACGATACCGCGTGCTTGCCTAGATGTGACGAGGGAAAAATCCGGGGGCGGAGCTGGGTTGTCGTGGCACGACGTGCATGGGCTGGGCTGGCTGTGAACGGCGCCAGGAACAAAGGGAGAAGAAAGAAAGAAGGGGAGGGAGGAAGAGGGAGCCGGCTGGGCCGAGTGCGCCGTGAGGAAGCAAATGGCCAGAAGGAGAAATGGGTTGAGGGCCCAAGAGTTTTGAATTTTGAATTCCAGACTTATATTGGGATTAGGTTGGGAGTTTGAAACCTTGGTTCAAATTTTGGATTCAAAAATTGAATTTCAAGATTTGCCGAGTTCCGAGAGATAATTCTTGAACTTCAGAATTTAAATTTTTGGATATAAAAACTAGATGGGAAGGATTTTAATATTAACTTTGATTTAAGTTTTTATTCTCGGTTTTGAATTTTCATAGTCTCGATTTCTTGATCAAGATTTTGATTATTATTATTATTCGAGTTTTTAGTAAGGAACCAAATTAAGAAATTCGAATAACACCGAAAATTTTGAGATACACTGAAAAAGTAATAAAATGATTTTATAATTTTTGTAATTACACTAGTTCCCTTTTTAGGATGTTACACATAGGCACATAGCCCACTAAGGCTCCATTTTTGCTTAGCAAGGTGAAGACGATGACAGTATCAAATGATTTAAGAGATGAAGAGAACATGGTTTGCTAGACAAGAGATAGGACAATAAGTATCCGTTGGGCGATATAAAGAAAAGAAAAAAAGTTAGAAAACCGTTCTGTTCCAAGTATACCAAGTGGAACCAATTATACCGAGTGGAACTTTGTGGAACCAATTAAGTTGCATACAAACTTTGTGGAACCAATTATACGAAGTGGGTTAACTTTTTTAAACAAAGTAGCATTTATGTATTGTACTGGTTCGAGCTGGATATACTGGGGTAATGTACTAACGTAAGAAAACCTCCTTGCTAAAACTATTCATCAGTCTCCGGGACCCTTGAAAGACCTACTAAAAATATTTTTCAGTTTCAGAGACTCCTAAAAAGCCTGCTAAAATTATTATTTTCAATTTCAAAAACCCCTCACGATTCTCCATTTCTCTTGACAATTTAAAGAAATCATCACTACGCACACAAAATCTGCAATGTTGGAAAACAAAAGGAGGTAGGCTAGGCCCACATTTTCACCTTGAAAAATTAGCAAATTTTTTTAAACAAAGGCAATAGCTACGTGGGATAAGTCTCGTGTGATTGGCTGTAGCTGCGTAGAAAGTACATACTTTTGTAAATCAACGTACCTCTAATATTGTAAAACCCCGCTCGTTTCGATTTCAGTTTCAGTTTCTGACTTCTGATTTATTTTTTTACTATTTATATATTTTATTTTTTTCTAAATTTTTAGCTTTTTTGAGTTTTTTTACCGGTTCTTTTTTTCGTATTCGTTTATGTTGTCCGTGATGAGCTAGCATATTTTTCTATTTTTAATTTTTTTAAGTTTAATTACGCTAGCCGCTACAGTGTAATTTCAGCCATAAGTCATATCTTTTCAGCCTAATCGAGCGGGGCTAGTAGTATTATAAAATAACCTCCTCGCTAAAATTGTCTTTTCCGTTTTGCGAGACCCTTGAAGTCCTGCTAAAATTATTTTTCAGTTTTAAAAATCCCTCACAATTTGCCCTTTCTTTTGTCCAATTTGAATGAAAAAACTTGCAAAATTAGCAACAAAAAATGCAGGTATTTAGTGCGAAGTCAATAGCTACCTCCTCAGTCCTGACGAGCACCGACGCGACGAGACGACCAGGCGTATAAAAAACCTCGTCTCCCTCTCCCCGCCGCCCCTGATTCGCAAGACCGGAGGGACGAGCGCCACAGCGAATCCCCACCGATCCCGCCCGCCCTCCACAGATCTCCCGCCATTGCCGACTCCCCGCCCAGATTCGCGCCCTCCTCGCCCAGATCCGCCTCCTTGCGCGGATTTCTCGAACCGGGACAAGAGCGGTAGGTTTGACCCGGGAAGCGCCCGTTTCTTGGCGCTCGCTCGTTGTCGCGATTCACTGATCGAAATGGGTCTTTCTTGCCTGCAGGTGCTGCGGGCGGCGTGATTCGGGCGGTTTGATCGGGAAGTTTTGATCTTTGGGGTCCGGCGTTTGTTTGTTGGTGTTGTCGGAGGGTGGCGGGGATGGGCGTCGGAGGGGAGAAGTTCCAGCTGGGGACGGTGGGGGCGCTGAGCCTCTCGGTGGTGTCCTCCGTCTCCATTGTTATCTGCAACAAGGCCCTCATGAGCTCCCTCGGGTTCAACTTTGGTGTGAGATCTAGCTGTTTCTTGCCTCTTAGTTTCTTGATTTGTTACGTTACGTATATGCTTTATTGGATGCTTCCTGATCTGTGTAGATCTATGCGACTCCATTCCGGTTGTAGGTTTGGTGCAAGAGGTGTATGTGCAGGGTTCAGATGGGAGTAGTATCTTTGTTTGTTCTAGTGCTGCAATTTTGAATTGTGTTTGGAGTGCATGTGCTCATTTACCGTATGGAAAACTTTTTTGGACTTGCGCTTTTATTCAGAACATGAGTTGACTTTTGTTGATGTTTTTGACTGTTGCCTTTTTTTCTTATTAATTCTGGGAATTCATGTATGAAATGCAATGAGAAATTCTATTAGATTAACATATCGAGAAGTATGTAGCTTCAAATCACCTCTAACGTTCGTAAAAAATGGAACTGTGTTTTGCAGCCACTACCTTGACGAGCTGGCATCTCCTGGTTACATTCTTCTCCCTTCATGTAGCATTATGGATGAAGCTCTTCGAGCATAAGCCTTTTGATGCAAGAACTGTCATGGGATTTGGAGTACTTAACGGCATCTCCATTGGGCTCCTCAACTTGAGTCTTGGTTTCAACTCTGTTGGTTTTTACCAGGTACATTGTATGCCATCTCTTTACTTTGATTCTTGTACCAGTCAGAACTTCCTAGTTAATTCACTGCATTCCTTCACTTATTACTTGTCTAGTACAACAGTAATACTTATTTTGTGATGCGGTACAACAATGGTTACTTGGAGGTACAGGTCAAAAAAAAAATCTTGTCATTGATGTCCTGTACTATGTACGCTGTTTATGCAAGAAACATTTTGGAGAAGGCTTTGATTAGAGTTGCAACATTTTGTGCAAGCATTTATTGCAATTAATGTCACCCTTCCTTCCACACTAATCAATCCACTAACTGATGCTGAAATGTCCTTTACGCTTCTAGATGACAAAGCTGGCCATCATCCCTTGCACTGTTATTTTGGAGACTCTTTTCTTCAGGAAGAAGTTCAGGTTTGTGTTTTATACATTTTGTGCCTCCTTTCAATAATATCTTCAGCTGACATTTTTCTGGCTTGACACCACAGCCGGAGTATCAAGCTGTCCCTTTCTGTGCTCCTTTTTGGTGTTGGAGTTGCAACTGTCACTGATCTGCAGCTCAATGCTGTGGGATCCATATTGTCCTTGCTCGCAATTATCACGACCTGCATCGCTCAAATTGTATCCTTCAACAGCAGCCTTTGTTTTTATTAAAAAAATTGAAATTCTGTCAAATTTTTTAATATCATCCATATGGTCACACTTGATGCTGATTGAGTATTCCACTAGGCAACAAATCTTGTTTATATTTACATCATTACGGGACATGATATCTGCCAGTGTTGTCTCTTACAGAATCTACTATTGTAACTAATTTTTTATTTTGCCATTTGAACACAAGAACGGGTCACTGAAGATTTTATCCTATTAATTGGTGTCTTTTTCGCTAGTGGTAGACATATATTGCACTTGAGTATCACTATGTTTTGTGGTGTGATTCCATGTACCATAGTCCTTAACCAGCTATCAGATGACAAACACTATTCAGAAGAAGTTCAAGGTTTCTTCAACCCAACTGCTATACCAGTCCTGCCCTTACCAATCACTGACCCTATTTCTTATCGGTCCGTTCCTTGATGGATTTTTGACCAACCAAAACGTCTTCGCTTTTGATTACACATCTCAAGTTGTGGTAAGTAGTGAAGCAGCTTCTGCATACTTTTGTCGACATTGTTTCATTTAATTCTGATTTTGCTCTTATTTCATATGCAGTTTTTCATTGTGTTGTCATGCTTGATATCCGTTTCAGTAAACTTCAGCACTTTTCTTGTGATCGGAAAGACATCTCCAGTTACTTACCAAGTCCTGGGCCATCTTAAAACATGCCTAGTTCTGACCTTTGGCTATGTTCTGCTTCATGACCCATTTAGCTGGAGAAACATACTTGGCATCCTAATCGCAGTAGTTGGAATGGTCTTATATTCGTACTTCTGCACAGTTGAGGCCCAGCAAAAAAATGCCGAAGTCTCCTCACAACAGGTACCTTTCTGTTTGACTTCATTGCATGCAAATAGTTCAACGTTTGATTTTGCAATAATTTTGATTATATCATATTTCCTATTGTAATTTAAAACTTGTGTGTCTGATGCCATTATTAAGAAATATGCAAAACTGAAGCATCAAGACCTAACTAGTTTTGGTTATGCTTCCATCTTTTCTTGGCCACTTTACTTGCGTGATGGAACAGGCTAAGCTAAGTAGGAAAAGTGAGGTGTTTAACCTTTAAGCCATCTTTTCTTCAAATAATGCCAGCTGCTTCAGTGGTCTTCTAGCTTCATTAGTTTTAATTTCTTGTTTATAATTTCCCGTCTGTTTTCCACATTGCAGGTGAAAGAAAGCGAGTCGGCTCCTTTGATCTCAGACTCTTTGAGCAAAGTTGAAAATGGAGGTAGTGTGGTTGACGATGAGCCTATGAAGGTACCGATGTGGAGCTCAAAGTATTCAAGGGCATGAAAATTTCTTCCTCTAGACGGTGGCATTATACAGGATTCAATTTGGTAGGCACATAGTTGGGTTGGAAAGCCAATCCAGAATGTAATGAACATTCGAGTTACATTTTTGGGTTTCTTTAGCGGTACTACCTACTAGCAGTAAAAGGATCTGATTCTTTGGAGGATTTTTCCTTCAAGATTGCAGATCTAACATGATACTATACATCAGATATTGTATGATCGTATCTCGATATGCTCCACATCTTCTCACTTTAACTTCCTATTGGGACATAGATCCACAGATAGTGTAACTTCCCATTTTTGGCCTTTGCCAAATTTCTTGGAATGAAAGTTGAATTGTGCATTTTTCAAAAAACTTGGTCAAGTGATTCAAATTTGAATTGAAATTCAAATTCAAATCTTGAAAACAGAAATTCAAATATAAAAAAAACCCTAAATCCAAATTGGGCCAGCTCATTCCCTCCTTTCTTTTTCTTTGCAGCCCACCGACTAGCCTGACCCACCTTCTTCCCTTTCTCTCTGTCCCTCTTTTGGCTGAGCGTCGCGATCAACCACGCTGAGCGTCGCATGCCCATACCTTGCGCTATGGTGCGGTGCCATGCCATGCGTTTGTCGCTACGCCATGCCTTGTGCTTGCATAGCGTTCGTCGCCTCCTCTTTGGCTATTTAAGCCGCCTGCCCTCCTCTCCCCTCACCCCTCCTCACTTCCTCCTACACCTCATTGTTGCTCATGTTGAAGCTCGAGCCGAGTTGCTCACCTCTGTCGTGGAGCTCTGGTGTGATCACCTTGCCGTCCCAATCTCTCCGGTGAACTCCTTGCCGTTTTGTTTGCGTCAAACTGAGCACCTTAGCATCCTCTTCAATCCCCCTCACCTAATTTGGGTTTCATCCACAGGAGCTCGCCGACACCGCTGTCTTCCTCACCTCCAGCCACATCTGCCTCCACCATCGCCATTCCTTCCTCAATGAGTGCCGACCCAATTCTTCCCAATCCGAACACCCCCTCACCTCTCTCTTTCTATCCTCTCAGCTATTGAGTCACTGTCATCTCCAGCTCACTGTCGCCGTTGAAAATCGCCACGCCGCATCGGGTCGTCGGCATGCCTCAAACCTTCCCCCGACCTCGCAGTCCTCTCCGGTGAGCTCCCTGTGACTTGTAGATACCTATCATGCCTTTCTTTTCCTCATCGCACCACCGTGTGCTTGATTGCCATGGTGGCCATGCCCCGCTCCCGTTGTGCGTCGTCGCGTCACCGCTATAGTTCACCATTGGCCTTGTTGTCACCATGCATAGGTTCGCCGAGGTCCCAACAACCCATTTTGGGTGTTGCTATTGCTCGCCACACCTGCGACGGGCTCGGCCAGCTCGCCTCCTCACCTCTGTGCGCAGGGGAGGAGGTTGTAGCATTAATTTTAATGATGTCATTAGGCCATAATTAATTAGGGTTAATGACATTTATTAGTTTAGTTAATAAGTCACTGACATGTATACCTAGGTCATTAGAAAAATCTAATTAAAACCTAGGTTAAGTTATGAATCTATGACATGTGGGCCACCCCTACTGTAGCCGCCACCTGGTCTCTGGCCCACCTGTGAGTCACTCACAAGTCACAATATTTTCTTAAGGCAAATAATTCAAAAAGAAATTAAAATCCTTGTGGCCCCACCTGTCAGTCTCTAACACCTTTTCTAATAAGAAAATAAATAAGAAATAAATTATTTTCACAGGCCCAGCTGTCAGTGAGACTCTCCTCTATTTATTTTGAGGATTTTCCCTGATTTAAACTTTGGAAGGCATGTTCTCACTTGTTTTAAGTCCAAATTGAATGAGACCTGTTTCTAAATTCATTTAAATTTAAAGAGTGAAATCATGAATTTTGGAGTTCATTTAAATTTTATTTAGATTTATTCGCATTCTTGTGTATTTATTCGAATTTCGATGCGATCACTCAAATAGATCCCGAAGACCTGGAAAAGCAATAATTAGAGACCGACCAAGACTCACAAGACTGTGAGTAACGCGAGTCAATACTTTTATCATTTTGTACCGACTTTTCAAATGCAAATTATATTGTTTTAAATTATTAAATTGTATAGTTACTTTAGTATGAAATTGTATTTGTTCTAGCTCGTAGTTAATTCTCTACTAATAATTGTGTATTACATCTCATTCCTTAACTCTGGACATAATCCCTTTCGCCCCAGACCTAATGATAAGCATACTAGTTATAATTGTCATGCTTAGCCTTACTTAGATACTGATGGGCATTTAACTAGCCCGACATCATTGAAAATCTCAAAATATGTTTTGGGCAGCCATTAGAGAGAAATGGCTGATATGTTGAACTAGAAAGGATATTTTGTAATACAGAACTCTAAGCTTGCTTTATATCTGTGTGGATGGTAAGTTGGGCGGGTGCAAATAGAGCATAAGAGCTTGGTATGTGGCAGAACCGTCTATGTAATTTAATGAATGAATCCTATGTTGACCTTCCCACACTAATAGTGCAGCTATAAGTCTATAATGAGTATGACCTGGTTAATTACTCTGGCAAACCTTAGCATGTATGTCGCGGGCTGCAACAATTGGTGTTGGATCCTTTCGTTGGGGGTACAAGTGGTGTGTGATCCACTTAAGAAAGTATGGAGGGTGAGACTCTGATGGCTGGGGGCACCGTTATTCGCTCAGGGTGAGGAATAATTTCTGACACAACTTAGGATTCCTCACTTCGCGTGAAAGTAGTGTGTGATCCACTTGAGGAAATGTGGAGGGACTCCGTATGGCTGGGGGCCATTATTCGCCCACTACGATGGGGAATAATTTTTTGAAACAACAAGGATGTCTCATCGAAGTAGGAGGGCAACAACCCTAGAGTGGGTAGATGTTAGGGGAGTCATTGAAAAGATCTTGTGATGATCTTTTTGATCTGCATATCTAAGACAACATGTTGAATAACAAGTTGAACATCTCTTGTGGGTAAAGTTGTGTAACTTCTGTATAGTATAAAACTATCTGGATAGCCATGCCCATGGTCATGGGTGATGCGTGGGAACTCACTTGAGTTAGTGTCTATTTTTCAAAATAATATTTGTGGTTGGGATGAAAAACATGATAGGTGGATGGAACACTGACTTTGATTTTTCCTGGGTAGATAGAGTCCAGTGAATGTAACGGGTAGATAGAGCCTAGTGAATATAATAGGTAAACGAAACCCTAGTAATAAAAATAGCATATGGTGGATGGAACCATACTCTATAATATGTGGATGGAACCTGCACTACGATTGTATACTCTTACGCTATTTAAAAACATGATTTAATTAAAATGCTAAGTTTTAGTATTCTTACCTACCGTAATTCAACTATGGCATTTCATAAATACAAGAACCCATGCCTCACCTTTGTTAAGCCTTGCATCTATAATATTGTATTTTGTGTATTAGCTCGCGGAGCACGGTTGTTTGTGCTCATCCCTGTTCACTAAAATAACTCAGGGCCTTCGAATCAAGACCCCTACGCCTACTACGTTGCGTCTGGACTAGACGGAGAAAAACATGGTGGAATCTAGGTTGTTATCGCAGTCTCTCATGCCTACCTTTGCTCGGGCAGAGTTTGATGGTGATTTTGTGCACATCTATTATCCAGTCCTTACGTGGTAGTTGTTGTACATTTTTTATCCCCAGTCGCTTGCTAGTGGGTATTGTGTTGGCCTCATTTTGCTTTCTGCTTCCACTTTTGCTTGTCTATAATATAATATTTGGTTTGGTCAGCCCGTTATGTAAAACCATACCTGGTATAGGTTATTTAAACTCTATTGTATAATATTAATATCTGGTATGGTTTGATGTGATGTATGTGCGTGATTCAGCATTGTAATTGTGTGCACTAGCCACTAATCTAAAGAATAGTAAGGTAAAAACGCAGAGGGTTCCGGATTGCAAATCCAGGATCCGACAGATAGACTCTATTCTTTTTGTATCAAAGCTCCAAAGAACCAGAGTTGTGCAAGATTTGAAACATTTTTACGTTCAAGTTTGTGACTGTAAGTTCAAATTAACTTTGGACCCACCACTACAAGTGTTGTGCATTTAGGTCCAAGGGGGAAAAATAAAACCAGATGTTCTTTTCCTTGTATTTTCTATGCAATGACATAAGTATTCCATTCTCCTTTATTGTGTAATTTTCCTATGTAATAACGCTAAATATTATTTTTAGATTTATTGTAAGTTTAACAAGCTACATAAACATGACCCTACACCACGTTAGTTACTATTGAGGAACCGTCACTGGCGACCAGTCCGATTGATTCCTCTGCTAATGCAAAACCAGATCAATCACAGCAGACGGAAATAGTAGATTGAAAACACAGAGAAATAGAGAGAACTCCTGGTCTTTCTTTATTGCTTTCTTTCTAATTCCGTATATAAAATAGCCAATAGTACTCTCTATTTATAGCCTAGTAGTGAGATGTCCACCATGGGCCAAGGCTTCAAGCCTAAGCCCAAGTTCCTTAACACTCCCCCTTGGGCACTCATCCGACACGTTCATGCCTCATCAAAACTCCATAAAAACACAGTAGAAAAAATTTGGAGAAAGAGTACATGATACATGTTATGCTGCGTTACACGAATTGCCTCATTAAAAACCTTGGCCGAGAAACTTCAGGAAAACTCGTCAACGAAAAAAGAGTACAATCCACCCAATTTCATTTAATCTTCAGGATTTATTCTTTGGGTACTCGATCTTCATGATCAAGTTTTAATAACGAGCTTGAGGAAAATCTCCCCTTAAACTCTACACTTCTCTAAGTCTCATCATTCCAATTCCTCGTATGTATCTTTCAAAGCTAGATGCTGGGAGTGACTTAGTGAATAAATCTATAAGATTTTCACATGACTTATTATGCAGTACCTTAATTTTGTCCATCTTTTACAATTCATGAGCATAGAAGAATTTAGGGTTGATATGCTTTGTGAGATGACTCTTTACGTAGCCTATCTGCACATGTGCAATACAAGCTGCATTATCTTCATAGATAATTGTGGGAGCTTGCACAATATTCATCCCACATAACTGCTGGATGTGGTGAATCATTCGTCAGAGCCAAGCACAATCTCGTGCGGCTTCGTACAGTGATATAATTTCTGAGTGGTTCGTCGAAATCGTTACAAGACTTTGCTTAGACGATTTCCATGAAATTACAGTTCCACAACACAGGAATACATAGCCTGTTTGTGACCTTGCGTTATGCGGGTCTGACAGGTACCCAGCTTCTGCATAGCCAGGCAAGTTCAAATCTTGATTCTTTCTATAAAATAATCCAAGGTCCTTGTTTCCTTGGAGGTATCGGAAGATGTCCTTTATTCCCTACCAATACCTTTTGGTAGGTTTTGCACTATGCCTTGCTAATAGGTTTACAGCAAATGCAATGTTCGGCCTAGTGCAGTTTGCTAAATACATAAGTGCTCCTACTGCACTTAAGTATGAGAATTCCGGTCCCAGGACTTCCTCCCCCTCTTCCCTAGGTCGGTATGGGTCTTTTTCTTGCTGTAAAGACCTCTCGATCATCAGTACTTTCGATAGGTATGCCTTCTCAAAGCCGAACCTTTCTAACACCTTCTGATCATAGGCTAACCGATGTACTAATATTCCTTCAGGGACATGCTCGAGCTGCAGGCCTAAACAATATTTGGTTTTACCCAAATCTTTCATTTCAAATTCTCACTCCAGGTAAGAACTTGCTTCTTTTATGTCTTCCATTGTCCCGATGATATTCAGATCATCTACATATACTGAGATTATACAAAATCCATTCTGGGATCGTCGTATAAATACACAGGGACAATCTTCATTGTTCGTGTAGCCTTTCTTGCATAGAAAGTCGCTTAAGCAATTATACCATATCCTGCCTGATTGCTTAAGTCCGTACAGTGATTTCTTGAGCTTCACACTGTACAGATTTTTATTTGCTCTGTCTTGTTTCGGGACAGAGATACTTTCAGGTACCTTCATATAAATTTCTGAATCCAACTTTCCATAAAGGTATGCAGTTACCACATCCATCAATTTCGTTTCTAGATTCAAGTTTACTGTCATTGAGATTAAGTATCTAAAGGTAATTCCATTCATGACTGAGAGTAGTTTTCTTCATAATCAACTCTTGAACGTTGAGTGAAACCTTGTATAACCAGTCTTGCTTTATATCTTATAACTTCATTTCTTTTATTTCTCTTTCGAACAAATACTCACTTATGCCCTACAGGGTGCACATGGGGAGGTGTGCGGCTTACGGGCCCAAACACCTCTCTTTTGTTCAGAGATAATAATTCAGTTTCTATTGCCTGCTTCCAATCTTCCCAATCTAATCTTTTCTTACATTTAGTGAGCGATGCAGGCTCTGGATCAAAATCGATAATTGTGGTAATTTTCTTTGCAAAGTATATACAACATTGGTTGTTGTCCTATTCATGGACTCTCCTGTGTGCACATAATTTATAGTTATTTCATCATGAGTTGCTTCTTCTGGTGCTTCTCCGTGCTCATCGCTTCTTCCAGTTGTGGTGGCAAGTCCCTTTAGTTTTTCGGCTCCGATGTGTGCGCACACATCCGTATCGATTTCGCCTTCCATGGGGATGTTCAGATCTGGTATGCCATTTTCTGAAGGTATCATACTGATGCCAAGTCTCAACTGGCACCCCTTCTGGTTCTGGGGAACTTCAATGATCGGCTGTGTCAAGTCCTTCTTATCCTTTTTCACCAGATGTCCCCTGTTACTTAGGATTTGAGGGACCGGAGTTCTCGTCCTTTTATTCTGAGGCCTCTAGATGGAATTAGGGATACCTTCTACTTTTTTTGGTATTTCAACCCTCTCCGATGCATTGCATGCAGGCACATGTGACTTGGTCACGCTCTTCAAATCACTAAAGTGGTCAGGCAGTTGATTTGCTAATGTTTGCAAATCAATGATCTTCTGGACTTCTCTATTTGCTTCACTAGTGCGCGGGTCATGTGCATGGATTCCCGTTGCTTGCCATGTAATGTTTCGACATTTTTCATCAAACGGTTGATTTCCTCCCCCTGATGTTGGGAAATTATCCTCATCAAATATGCAATCAGCGAAGCGGGCAGTATGCAAATCTCCTGTCATGGGTTCTAAATACCTGTTTACGAATGCTGTCTCATAACCAACGTATATCCTAGTCTTAGGAGAGGACGCATTGCAGTACGTTGTAGAGGGGTATAGGTACATACACCTTGCATCCAAACCTCTGGAGATGGGAAATTTTCGGTGTTGACCCTTGCGCTAGTTGCATAGGTGAATGGATGTTGTAGACCAATGGTCTAAAGTTGATGAGAGTTACTGCATGCAGGATTGCATGTCCCCAACATGTAGCTGGTAAATTACAATTCTGTAAAAGTGGCCGGGCAATAAATTTGATTCTCTTAATTAATGCCTCTGCTATTCCATTATGAGTGTGATATGTGGTACAGAATGGTCAACTGTAATTCTCATTGCCATGCAATAATCATCAAATTCCTTTGAAGTAAATTCTCTAGCATTGTTCATTCTGATGGACTTTATGTGATGATCAGTGAAAATATTTCTGATGCGAATTATCTACGAGATCAGCTTTGCGAAAGCTTGGTTTCTCGTAGACAATAAACATATGTACGACCATTTCAAGGAAGCATCGATGAGCACCATAAAATATTTAAATGACCCTGAAAGTGGTTGAATGAGACCGCAAATATCTCCTTGGATGCGTTCTAGGAATGCAGGGATTTCATCATTCACTTTCAGAGTAGAAGGTCTAATAATTAGTTTTCCAGTGGCACATGCAGGGCACACAAAATCTTCGTTATTCGGAAAATTTTTTACATTAATATTATGCCCTTGGGAATTGTTGATTATATTTCTCATCATCCTAAGACCTAGGTGGCCTAATCTGTCATGCCAGAGACAGAAAAGTTCAGAGCTTCTAAATACTGTTTTCAGGGCAGTGTAGGCTGTAGGTGCCTTGATGTTGGTGTAGTATAGCCTAGTTTCTAATGAAAGAAGTTTTTCTAATACCTTTTTTCCATTTGTTTCGCGCTTCGTAATGAGCAAGTATTCCTTACTGTACTCTTCTTCAGTTTCAACATGGAAACCATTAGCACGAATATCCTTGAAACTTAGGAGAGTTCTAGTCGATTCTGGGTACAATAAAGTTTTTTGAATGACCAAAGTTGTACCATTGGAAGTATAATTGTGGCTCTTCCTGAACCTATTATACAAGCATCGCTACCGGCGATTGTTGTAAGGCTGCTAGCGCTTTTACTAATCGACTGGAAGTACTTTGTCTTTCTTAAGACGATATTCGTTATGCCGCTGCCAGCTAAGCATACTTTCTTCATAGGGCGCCACACGTGTTCTAATATACGGTATTTTATTAATATGCATTAGAAGGTAATAACACATAAATAAAATACTTCAATATCAGAACATATCATGCCATTATAAACTGAATAAATGAATGAATTATTCAATATCATCCAACCATAACGAGAAAATTGTAGGGGAGGATGGCCGACGGCCAGTGGCCGTACGGAGGCGGCCGTGCGCGGATTTTTTCTTGTCTTTTTTTTAATGTACAATGCAATCAACATATACCCTTTCCTGTAATATATCGATCGACATTGTGCCGGCGACTTCAAGTCTGCTCGCGGTAGATTAGAGCAGATTTGTACTGTGCAAAAATAATTTAGAAAGTGAAATATGCGACATTTAGAGCGATCTAGATATAGACAATTCAATCTATTAATGCTTTGATAATTAACTTCGATTCACCGAAGCGATTCGTGCTGATAACGTGTTGAGGAACCGTCGCTGGCTACCAGTCCGATCGATTTATTGCTTTCTTTCTGATTCCGTATACAAAATAGCCAATAGTACTTTCTATTTATAGCCTAGTGGTGAGATGCCTACCACGAGCCAAGGCTTCAACTCAGGCCGAAGTTTCTGAACAGTTACCACGTGACCAAAGCAAAAAGAGCTAAGTGGGCGCGTGTCGCTTGGAAGCTGAGATCGCGGGTCGTTAATAGGTCTGTTCTTTTTTGTTGTAGTTTATGGGTTTGGGCTGCAATTTGTGGCTTTTAGGCTGTTTATGTGAGAGATTACAGAGTAATAGAAACTTACGTGTGGTTTTTGCTAATATAAATGAAATCGATACAGTATATTATAATTAACTAATAGACTCTGCCTTAAAAAGATATTTCGTTTAAAAATTAGCTACTGCAGAAAAGACAAAAGCAGCTTTTAGAAGCTGAAAAGAAAGAGAGGCGTTAACTGGTGGTTAAAAGCGCTGGTAATGCGTGCACACGCGTTAGCCCAGGGGAAAACAAAATCCACGTGGATGTAAGGACAAGCCAGAGAATCCCCGTCTTTAATATACGGAGCATACCGCATTAAGTGATTATCCTTTCTTGGCGAGGGAAGTACCGGTACACATTCGATAATCCAACATCTCAGCACATGCAGCCATCATTCACGGAGCGCAAAGCAACGTACTACTAATTTATGAAGTAATGTACATTAGCACTAATTTATTTAGTACGCATGTATATGTACTAAAACATAAACGTTTTACAAGCAGAATGAAATATTGCACCATGGCTGTCTTTACTACGCATTCTACAAAACGCAGGAAAACACGAACAGATCAGATCAAATTCTTGCACTCAAGTCTCGGATGATATATCAACTGTAATGAGCTAGTAACAGTCAATTTCCTAGTTTTTGCGAAAAGCGCCATATAAGAGGGGGGGATCCAGTCCATCTCTCTCTCCGCTAGTCATGTCATAAACTCATACTAGCTAAATTGTTTTCAATGCATGTATAAGCAATAATCAGCTAGTTGTTGATATGCATGTCCTTGTGTAGCATTAGAAGCCGCACACCAAGAAATTTGGCTACCCATGAGATGATAATCTTCTGCCAGTCTCGATCAATGGACAAATTAGTGGATAATCGACAGCTCCTTGTGGAAAGATCACTCAACCTTTCCAACCCCTCCTTGTGGTAGACTGCTATCAGCAACTGCTTCTCGCACAAACCTGCAAAGCAGAATTTTGTGGTGTCAAATAACAAATTTCCATCCCCGTTTGAGTTACTGCATCCAAAGCATTTTTTCCTTGTATAGCTGTATGTAGTGACCAAAGTGGGACAAAGCAATGGCTGTGATGGTAAATACGCTAGCTAACTACGAGCGATGCAGGATGCCAAAGAAGATAGAATGCCTTTGTTTCAATCTCTTATGTTGTTTACTTTTACCATAAGAACATATTATTGGCCAGAAAGAATGACATATTATCGGCCTATCCTGAAAACTAAATGAAAGATGAAGAGACATACCTTGTCAACTTTTCTTGAGATGATTGCAGGACGTAGATTGCAAGGATGAAGGACAGAACAAGACCTGCACATCAAAGTGATTGTTTTTTAGAACCATATGTGAAACCAATTAGAATCTTATCACACTTTGCTCTATGAGCATAAATTGTATCACAGAGTATTCGTTCAGTTGTTTATGGCACAAGGGAAATTCCAATGGTAATAGAGCAGGTCATAATATGCTAGATAGTATGGCAAAACAAAAAACTATTTGATTTAGCCAATGAACTCACCAGATCCAAACAACACATAGAATCCTCCAGCAACATCTATATCTGATTGCTGCTCCCTGTACAAAAGAATTATTTCAAGTGTTAAGGTCTTGCTTCAAAGATCTCCCACACTAGTTCTTTATAAACAGGTCTCTGGGAAAGGTCATAAAATTTTATCATTGCACATTAGGACAGACAAGTTTTTACCATGTATATCTAACAAGAACATATTTTGGCCAGTTCTGTGGATCCCAGAAATTCTTCTTTATGTCAGGATGAACTTCCAGATCTGCCCAATGTAACAAGACTTCGTTACTGGTTAGCATCTAGGGTAACCAATTCAGAAAATTAAGGCAAAAAAAAGATAGTGAACATACAATTTACTACACGATAAAAGAAAAAAAATGCACTTTTAAGATGCCTTCATACAAGGCCCAAATATTGTTGTGGCAGACCAATCACTATTTGTAAATAGATATGAGGGAAATCATGTACATCTGCTGATGCTCACATAGGCTGCTTGATTAGCACACCACTGCTTGACTACCAAGTAAAAGAAGTTGACTACTTGACTAAACTAAGTAAAATAAATCTGTGCATTTTCCCTTTAGCTCTTAACAACATTTAGGATAAGTCATTACATTCTCACTGGAACAAGATGCTGATAATGAGTTATAAGAAAGAACTAGGGATCAGCAAGACAGACAAGGAAAAGAATATAATCTTATCAAAGTATTGTTGCTTAGCATTATCAAAGTATTGTTGCTTAGCAAAAGAAATACTTGGTTTTTTGTGGAAAATGGAAACACAAGAAAACACATGAAAGCTTCAGAAACAGGCAAAATGAATGCTTTATCTTTCAACATTAAAGTCTTGGTTGAACACTTCATCACATCAACATGCATGTACATGGTACTGTTTTACATGAGAATAACAGCATCACTACAGATGCTGGGAATATAAGTGTCTAAAATGACATGTGCAAAAGATATATTATGAGGACAGGTGATAACATTACTTACAATGGTGAGGCATGTCCACTACTTTGGCCGTTACACCAAGTAAATCATTTCCGGAGTACTTCTGCATAATCAAAGGCAGATGCTTATAAGCACAAAGACAGTGTTCCACTGGAATTGTATACACTAACAGTTTGACAAGGGACTCACCAAATGGAAATCAATCAGTGGAACTTCAGAGCTTTTGCGATTTATAACATAAAGCCAAGGAACATGGAACTTTTCGTGTCCAATTTGAAATGTTCTGCATCGTTAGGATCAGGTAAGACAGACAGATTTCTGCGAACATACTCTCATTTAAAAAACTCAAAAATAATATAAAGGGCATATTGTTTTTTAACACGTACTACATGCCAGCAACCTTACCATTTTCCTTTACTTCATTATTTCCGTGACTAATTTCAATATGTTTTAATCTAACAAGTACCACTATCTAGCATAAATTCTGTATAACACAGAACCCTCAGTGTTGCAGAATGTGTAAACATGAATTAGGGATATGTTGCCCATGGCATTTTACACCTCATCAGCTCTTCAGAATTTTCAGAGCCGTAGTAATAATATCACCAATTAACATTTGTGAACTCACTTTCAGGAAATGATTGTATGAATTTTCCACAACAACTTGCATTATGACACAAGCAGACCTACTCACGTTAGTCATCATGTGCATCTACAAACACCATATCACAACCAGCAAAACCTCCATTCAAACGAACGACATGAGACCTCGATCCACATTTCTCACCGACCGAACCAATTCTTCTGCAAAATCTACAAATTCTAACATCTTACAGTTTTGAAGCCAATCTGACTAATTCACACAATTTTACTCAACAGTAACCCTAAATTTGACTAATTCACACAAATTAACTTCAATGCTGTAGGATAGCAGTGTAAAATAGTGTTCAAAGGCATGTTTAAGCTGGAAGATTTCAAGTAAGTTGATAAAAAATCTTACATCTTGTACGGATCCGCACCAGTGAACCCCGTCGGCTTGGGGATCGGCATCAGCACCTGCACGAAAGAGCGCACCAAATCACCCAAACTCCCCATAAGAAAAGCACCAAAGATCGAACCTTCGAGCTGTTCCAAGAAACCCTCACCTCATGGTTGACCGCGAAGGCCGGGCAGTGGCGGCCGACGACGTCGAACCACACCGACCTCGACTGTAAAATCACGCAAAGAAACGACACGGATCAGGCCGAGACGAAACGAACTAGATTCAGAACCTCTAGACTAGAGGAGGGAGGGGGATGGTTTGATCTGATTACCCCGTGGTACTGGCCGGAGCGGAGCATGGGGACGATGTCGCCGGGGCGATAGGAGGCCGCGAAAGGGAGGAGGGACGAGAAGAGCAGTAGGAGGGAGAGGAGGTGGCGAAGTTGGGCGGCGGCGATGCTCCGAAGAGCGGCCATGGTGGTGGTGCGCGTGGTGGTCGCCGGAGTTGGGAGTTGGAACTTGGAAGCAGAGATGGCCGTCAGTGGAACGTCCGATTTGGTGGCGGTTCTTGGGCATTGGCAAATCTTGGCCCATTTGTTAGCCCATAAGATATTTTATTAGGCTTTTGAGTCCAATTATGGAATTGTTTTGGCAGACTCCGGTTTGTACTTTAAGGCTAGGATTGAAAGTGCTCGTGCTTTCAGTGTATTTTTTAAAACAGAAATTATTAGTTAATTATAGTAAATACTATATCAACTTTAGATATACATCAAAATAATACGTAATTATATCTTTTCGTACTCTCTTAAAACCCATCCTTAACACCTCGCATTTTATTTACTACTCATATCACTATATTTTTGGCACACGATGCATATTTTTACCTCTGGAGAGATGAGACCAGCTGGTGAATTTCAATCTTATGTGCACCAAATTGAAGGCATGAATTGTAAGGCGGAACTTCCTCATCTAAAATTTTTCTTCCCTGCGTTTCTAATTTCTTCCTATCGCCAAAATTGACCTCTGTCATGTGTACTACTAGCTGTTTTACGATGTGGATTTTGTGACTTTTACAATGTGGTTTCAATGGGGGACGCTGAAATAGGTTTGTACTGTGTAGCATATCTATGTTCTACCTTTGTAGTGGATTTGTTGTGGTACTAAAGATACAGGTAAGAGCATATTTGATGTTGACGTGTTTTAGACGGATTTGTCCGTGGTGCTTATTTGAACTTAAAGGTTCAGGTTTATAGTTTTTTTGTACTATAGTAAAAATTAACTGTAACAGCTGATAACTTTTTCAGAGTAATTAAATTTTAAAAAATAGAACACAAAAGGTTATATTATTTCGGACAATGTGAAGAAATAAAGAAAAAGGTAAAAAGAAAAAACCCAAAAATCCTAAAAAATTAATAAAGATGAAATTAAGAAGTTAGAAGTCAGAAGCTAAAAGTAGATCCATTGGATTCAACGCAACACAACACTTGATATGGATGGAAAAGGCTTCCTGTTGTAAGTTGGTTTGACTCGTTTCTCAGCGAATAAACAAAAAACACCGTGTTCTATTATGGAGTGTAACGCAGGTACTTTTTTTTGTCTCATTGTTGAAGAAAGAAAGACCTTACATAGGCAATCCCCCTTTTTTTTTCTCTCTCTGCGACAGGTAGACACACGTCCTATAAAACTTAGCACGTCTATTTTAGTAAAGCAAACCGCAAAAGAGGGTATCTATATAGTACCTTTTGCGTGCACATCGAGTACAACAAAACTATACTCCAATTTAATATACAACAAAACAATACTCCAATTTAATAAGCACAAAAATAAATTTTAATCTAAAATAGGACTATGTACTGAGTTGTTGACAACAACTCCTTTTAAACCGTCGAAATGAAAAGAACAACCACTTTTAAAAGGATTATCGGTTCATCCATATTGTTGGGAAACCAGGTATAGACCTACAAGTTTGGTCTATGGTGAGTACTTCACCACTTAGTATATAAATAGAGATTCTAATCACTATACTTGTATCTTAAAAGGAGAAATTAATAAAAAAGTAAAAGTTCTCCCATCTATCAGTGTTTAATCATGTATTTTTTTACATTATTTTGTGATTGATCCATCTTCTGTCTAGAAGAAATCACTTGGACTAGACTCTCCAGCGATAGTTCCTCAACACGTTATCAGCATGAGTCGCCCAAGTGGATCAAAAGGTAATCATCAAATCACTCGTAGACTGAATTGTCTATCTAGATCTCTTTAAATTCCGCAAAATTTCACTTTCTAGATTATTTTCTACGGTGCAAATCCACTCTAAATCTACCGCAAGCAGACTTGAAGTCGTCGGCCAAGTCGATCGGTAGATTTATGCAAAAGAGTAGATGTCAATTACACTGTAAATTGGAAAAAAAATGCACACGCGCTGCCCGTATACATCGCACGAACCACCTGTTGGTTGCCCGCATGCACCGGCCCACACCTTGCCGGCCACCCGCACGTGGCTAAACGAGCCGCCGGTCATCGCACTGCCCATCCATGCTGCCTGGATGCGGCCTTATGAGCGCCGCCTGCACACGCTGCCGCCTGCACACGCTGCCGCCTAAACGCGCCGGCTTGCAGCCGTGCCAGACCGCCACCGCTAGGGCCCCGCATGGCCGCTATCGCCTGACCTCGCGTTGAGCACCGCCACCGGCCCGCATGGCTGCCATCGCACCCCGCACAGGCCACCGCCGGTTCCCAGTCGTAGTCGTGTCGTACACCGGTCGTTAGCTCGAACGGCTGCCCCACGTTGCGCGTCGACACTGCTCAGCTCCACACGAGCCGCCGTTGCCCGCCCCGCATGGCGTTCCGCCACCGCTTGCCCTGCAAGCACCACAGGCCCCAGCCGCCTGCATAGCCGTCGGTCTCCCGGTCGTTCACTATGTCGCAACTCGACCACTGGCCCTCTACCCAAGAGTGCATGCACGCACCCCCGACCCCGCCCGAATACGCCTCCACCTCAGTGAATAGGGATAGGGGAACCCTTCCCTTACTCTTTTGACTCGGGCGGAGTGGGTCGTGGGCCAAAGACTGGGCTAGGAGAGGCCCGGCAGAGGGGATCCGAATTTTTGCAAAAAGACCCTCGGGAAATCGATAAATCATGGAAAATTTTCTCAGAATTGAAAATTAGCAGATGGGCTCTCGAAAATTACAGAATTCACTGAAAATTCATATCCTAGCATAAAAGGACCTTGGGAATTCAAATTTTGAATTGTGTGCATTTGAAGCATGTTTAGCACTGTTATTATTACTTTATATGTTTTCTGTATTCCTTTACTGTTTTGATTAATCGTAATATTTAAATTACCTTTAATCACTGAAATTAATAGTAAAAATATATAAAAATGCATAGAAAATTCTGAAACATTACGAGAGCTGTTTTGTACCATTATCCAATTTATTTCATGCATGTTTACCTGTAGTAAATTTATATATTCCTTGCATGCATATGTAGATGACAGGCATCACGAATTGGGAGTTCGAGGAGTTGGCTCATCATGGCCAAAACTACTTGACTTAGGCTTCCGACATCAAGATTGTACTTAGAGCCAAGAAGCTCTGCGCTGCCATTGGGAATGGTGTATCGAAAGATGCCAAACTCACCCCTGCAGAAAATGATCACGCACTTCACTTTCTCAGGCACCACCTCTGTACCACTCTCAAGAATGAGTACATGGTAGAGAAGAGCATGCTAGCCTTATAGACTGCACTAAAAAAGTGGTTCGAGAAGCTAAAGAATATCATTCTTCATCAGGTAGAGTAGGAATGGGTCCGGCTTAAATTTGCTGATTTCAAGACGGTTGGGAAGTACAACTTTGCTCTGCATAGAATTTGTACTAATCTTCAACTTTGTGGCAGGTAGATCACTGATGAGCAGAAGATTGAGTAGACCATTTCCACCTTACACCCTAGTGCAGTGCAGTCTACGCGCAACTATCGTCAAGATAGCTACGAGAAGTATGCTGAATTGATTGATATTGTGGAGGTTGCAGAGGCTTAGGATGAAGTTCTTCGTGAGAACTTTGTTACACAGCCACCTGGGAACTTCGCTGATCGTGAGGCCAATGTTGGGAGCTACAAGGTGCGAAAACCTATAATGAAGAAAAGGGGAAAAAAGGGTAAGGCCGCAGCCCAGAAAGGCAAGCCACATGGTCCATAGGAAAATAAGGCTAACAAACCAAAGCAGGATGACAAGCCCTACGGTCCACAAGACCAAACCTGCTACAAGTATAGTAAGTAGGGGTACTGGTCGTGAATCTGTAAAGAGCCACAACACATTGTTGATGACTTCTAGGCCAAAAAGAAGAAGAGTGGCAAAGGGCAGTATGAAACCCACTTTGTTTTCATTGAGGGAGAGAATTCTGAGCAGCTTCTTGCGCCAATAGAGGTTGACTCCACTCCTACAGCAGCACCCCCACTTGACATTGCAGCTGCCGCTGCCATGATTTCCTAGGAAGAGTATCTCACCCCTAAGAAGATAGCAACCGAAGTCTCTGGTTTCTTAGTAGATTCATTCTAATGCATAGAATGCATTTAGACTTTAATTGTCATTTATTTTCATGTGTGGAAGGAATAAGTTAGACTTTGCATTGATGATACTCAAACAATTTATTTTCTCATGATAGTTGGATGATATTAATTCATTCATTCATTCATTTATTCGGTTAATATTGGCATGTTATGTTCTGATATTTGAAGATTTTATTTATATGTTGATTGTCTCCTACTACATATTAATAAAGTACTTTATATTAGAACGTGTGTGATGCCCTATTGAGGAATTGTGCTTAGCTGACAGTGGCACAACGAATACCATCTTGAGAAAGACAAAAAAATTTTAGTCGATTAGTAAGAATGCTGGCAGCCTTACAACAATCATCGGTAGCGATACTTGTATAATAAGCTCAAGAAAAGCCACAATTATACTTCCAATGGGCATAGCTTTGGTCATAAGAAGCCTTACTGTACCCAGAATCGACTAGAACTCTCCTATGTTTCAAGGATATTTACGCTAACGATTTCTATGTTGAAATTGAAAAAGGGTATGGTAAAGAATAACTGCTCATTACAAAGCGTGAAGCAAATAGAAAAAGGGTATTACAAAGACTTTTTTTATTTGAGACTGGGCTATACTACACTAATATTAAGACAACTGCAACCTATACTGCTGTGATAATAATATTTAAAAGCTTTGAACTCTTCTGTCTCTAGCATGATAGATTAGGCCACCCTAATATTAAGACACCCGCAACCTATGCAACTAGCGCAAGGGTCACCACCGAAAATTTCTCATCTCCGTAGGTTTGGTTGCAAAGTTTATGTATCTATACCTTCACCACAGCGTACTACAATGATCCCTCTCTGAAAGTCTGATATATATTGGTTATGAGACAACATCCATAATCAGGTATTTAGACCCCATGACAGGAGATTTGCATATCGTCTGTTTCGCTGATAGTATATTGATGAGGATAGTTTCCCGACATTAGGGGAGAAAATCAATCCCTTAATGAAAAATGTCAGGAAATTACATGGCAAGCCATGGGAATCCATGCATAGGACTCACGCACTAGCGAAGTAAATAGAGAAGTCTAGAAGATCATTGATTTACAAGCTTTAACAAACCAACTACCTGACCACTTTAGTGTTTTGAAGAGTGTGACCATATCGCATGTGCCTGCATGCAATGCACAGAAGATGGTTGAAATACCTAAGAAAATTAAAGGTATCCCTAATCTCACCTAGAGGCCTCAGAATAAAAGGACGAAAATTCCAGCCCCTCGAATCCTATGTAACCAGGGACGCTTAGTGAAAAAGAATAAGAAGAACTTGACATAGCCAATCACCAAAGTTTCCCCGTACTGACAAGAGAGCTAGTTGAGACCTGGCACTGGTATGGTACCTTCAAGGAAAGGTATACCAGATTTGAACATTCGCATAGAGGGACAAACCAACATGGATATGTGCGCACATATCGAAGCTGAAAACTAAAGGGACTTGTTCCTGCAATCAGAAGGAGTGGTGAGCAAGTAGAAACATTAGAAGAATCAACCCATGATGAAATAGTTATAAACTATATGCATATGGGAGAATCCATAAATAGGACAACAACCAATGTTGATATTTATTTTGCAAAGGAAATTGCCGCAATCATTGATCTTGATCTAGAGTCTACATCGCTCGCTGAATGTAAGAAAAGATCAAATTGGGAAGATTGTAAAAAGGAAATAGAAACTGAATTATTATCTCTAAACAAAAGAAAGGTGTTTAGGCCTGTAAGCCGCATTCCTCCCCATGTGCACCCTGTAGGGTATAAGTGGGTATTTATTCGGAAGTGAAATGAGAAAAATAAAATTGTAAAATATAAAGCAAGGTTTGTTGCATAAGGTTTCACTGAACGACCAGGAGTTGATTATGAAGAATCCTATTCCCCGATCATGGTGGTATTACCTTTAGATTTTAATCTTGATGGCAGTAAACCTGAATTTAGAAATGAAATTGATAGATGTGGTAACGGTATACCTTTATGAAAACTGGATTCAGATATTTATATGAAGGTACCTGAAGGTATCCCTGTCCCGAACCAAGACAGAGCAAATAGAAATCTGTACAGTGTGAAACTCAGAAAATCAGTATATAGACTAAAGCAATCAGGTAGGATGTGGTATAATTGCTTAAATGACTTTCTATGCAAGAAAGACTACACGAACAATGAGGATTTTTCCTGTGTATTTATACGACGATCCCCAAGCAAATTTTGTATAATCTCAGTGTACGCAGATGATCTGAATATCATCGGACCCTTGGATGATATAAAGGAAGTGAGCTCTTACCCAAGTATTGCTTAGACTTGTAGCTTGGACATGTTCTGGAAGTGATATTAGTGCATCAGTCAGTTTACACCCAGAAGGTGTTAGAAAGGTTTCGTTTTGAAAAATCATACCCTCGAAAGTGCCAATGGTCGAAAGATCTTTGCAACAAGACAAGGATCCGTACAAACCTAGAGAACAGGGGTAGGAAGTTCTAGGATTGGAATTCTCATACTTAAGTACAGTAAGAGCACTTATGTATTTAGCGAACTACAATAGATTGAACATTGCATTTGTCATAAACTTATCAACAAGGTATAGTGCAGAACCTACCAAAAAGCATTGGTAGGAAATAAAGAACATCTTTCGATACCTCCAAGGAAGCAAAGATGTTGGACTATTCTACAGAAAGAACCAAGACCTAAATATGATTGGCTATGTAGATGTCGGGTACCTGTCAGACCCGCATACAACCAGGTCACAAACAAGTTATGTATTTCTGTGTGGTGGAACTATAATTTCATGGAAATCGTCTAAGCAAAGTCTTGTATCAACTTCGACGAATCACTCGGAAATCATAGCACTGTACAAAGCCGCACGAGAATGTGCTTGGCTTCGATGGATGATTCACCACATCTAGCAATCATGTGGATTGAACATCATGCAAGCTCCAACAATTATCTATGAAGATAACACAGCTTGTGTTACACAAGTACAGACGAGTTACGTGAAGAGTCATCTCATGAAGCATATCAACCCCAAGTTCTTCTATACTCACGATTTGCAAAAGATGGACAAAATTAAGATATTGCATACTAAGTCATATAAAAATCTTACAGATTTATTCACTAAATTACTTCTAGCATCTAATTTTGAAAGATGTGTACGTGGAATTAGAATAATAAGACTTAGAGAAGTGCAGAATTTAGGGAGAGATTCTTCTCGAGTTCACTTTTGAAACTTGATCATAAAGATCAAGTACCCAAAAAATAAATCATGTAGATTAAATGAAACGAGATGAATTGTACTCTTTTCTCTTAACGAGTTTTCCTAAAGTTTATCGGTCAATATTTTTAATGAGGCAATTCATGCAACACAACATAACAAGTATCATGTACTCTTTCTCTAAATTTTTTCCACTAGGTTTTTATGGAGTTTTGATGAGGCATGAACTGTCGATGAGCGTCCAAGGGCGAGTGTTAGGAAACCTGAGCCTGGGCCTGGGCCTAGGCCTACAAGTCTGGCCCATGGTGGGCACCTCACCACTTAGTCTATAAATAGAAGTCCCAATCATTGTACTTGTACCTTGGAAGGAGAAATTAATAAAGAAAGAAGAAGGAGTTCCCCCATCCCTCTCTGTGTTCAATCTTGTATTTTTTCATTACTCTGTGATTGATCAATCTTCTTTCTAGGAGGAATCGCTCGGATTGGACTTGCTAGTGATGGTTCCTCAACACACATAAGGTTATCAACATCTCTGATTTGAATGGACGTGGCTTCCCTGTTCCTGTTGCGTGTTCCTATTCTTATGTCTAGCATACGTGGATTGCATCAGTTTGTTTTGGCCATCACAGTGGATCCCACATGCATCGTCTCCTTCCTTGAGTTCTCTATCACGTGACAACTTTCCTTCCACATCTCCATCCATGTGAGAGACCTTAATTAGTAAAGGGATCTCACTCATCCAAATTGACCTCGTGCCACTGATGGTGGTAGTCAGAGTATTGTTCTCACCGTTTGCCTCTGCCCCGAACTAGCTTGTTGGACTAATGAAGCAAGAGGAAGGGGACCAAGGGTCGCTGCGGATGGTGGTGGCACGGTGGCTATAGGAGAAGGCAGCAAAGAAGTGCGAGGCAACACAAGGGGTTTTCGTAGTGTGGCAATAGAAAACTCCCAGCACAAGCAGAAGCTTTTGTGAGGCCCTACAGGAGCAGCTTCGGCAACCCCACGGGCATGTGGGATTCAAATGTACCATGAGAGATCGAAGTTACTTGATGAGTTCGCCATTATGGATGCACCCATCGCTTAGTGTTCCCTCATCCTTCCTAGCTTGCCAGCTCACTTTGGTCGCAATGGTGGTACGTGCACCTTGGTTTTCCTTGCAGATACAGTCATGACTCATGAGTCTTAGTCCTAGGAGTTAGGTTGTACCATGTGGGCACGATGCGTCTTGGGCCGGTGGGCCACGATGAGCTTGCCAGGCCATGCCGTCCCGTGTCGGCACGAACAACAGCCAGCGAGGCCCAGCACGGCATGTCGGGCCATTGTTGAGCTGTGCTGGCATGGGCACGACACACGTCGCTTGTGTTAGAGATAGATGCATATCTTGGTCACCGTCGGTGCCGCGCTTGTCTACCACCACTGCCATGGTTGCTCGCCTCATATCATCAGACGTCATCACCGCCGTGCTCTTGCTCGCCTCGACCGCCACCGTCGCACTTGCCCACCTTAGCCGTAACTGCTATGCGCTTGCCCACCTCTACCCATTGCCGCCTCGGTTCCCTACCTCCACCGGCCTCAGCTATCGCGTGCTTGCCCATCTCTGTCTGGATCGGCCGCCGCCATGTGCACGTCCATTGTCGATGAGGCATGGAGCTGGAGAGAGAAGCCGAGGCATGGATAGACATGGGACATCAACATGGAGAAGGCGAGCTCGACAAGGCAGGGCGATTTCCCCTACAGTAAGGGCCAGGTTGGCGGGGGAGACGACAACATTGATGGCCATAAGCACATAGTAGAGCTCGAGGATGTGGAGGCTAGGGAGGCATGAGGACAAAGACGATGTCACTGCAGGAGACACGGATATGCGCGCGGTCGGCAATGACCTCCCTGGTGTGTGCCTCATCGATTAACCAAAACCCTACAACCCTCTTGTTTAGGTTGTACTCATCATCTAAGTAATGGGCAACAACACTAAGATGGCAAGTTCTCTAGTGAGAAGAAGTCTAAATATCATAACTTAAAGTAAAAAATAGCTAACAATTAGGAATTTTTCTTTCAGTGCAGCACTGCAGCTAGCTCCTTACTCTATTGTAGATCGCTATAATATCAGACTTGGTGGTTCTTCTACTCACATGTAGGTACTTTGGCTACTACGGTCAGAAGCCACATTGGATCATTTTTTCAAAAATATGGCTCTCGCCCATCCTAGTATGTAGATCTTCCGAAACTATAAAGTGTGATATTTTATCGTGAGCTACTTTGGGGTTGTACATCCACATACTTCTAGTGCCGTCGGCCAAAAAGTTTAGCTACATTTGTACACTTCCTCCTTGGGTCCGCCTCATCTTTTGTAGGCATACTTTGTAGTGCCGGTTCAGATGTCCTGTTCTTCCACCCGAACCTGCAGTCAACTCATTTTTGCAATAATTATATACTGCAATTACCTACCTTTGGCTATCTGCAATGTCGATCCTCTTGGTCATGTGCTTGCAGCACTCCGCCCTTCTGCCAGTGGGGGGGGGGGCGAGAGGGTTGGTGATGATCCTCCTTGGCTCCTTGCTTGCTCTTTGCCTCCTCCATGACCATTTTCTCATGAGCTTTCAAACTCTTTTTCCTATTCCTCGTAGCACTCGCCGTCCATTGCCATGGGCGAAGCTGATGCAGAGCCGTTCCTTATTGCCCTTGCTGTCTGTTGGCAAAGCCATCCACCTGGTTCTCTCCCTCTCACTCACTCAGTCACGCTCTCCCTCTCACTCTCTTGGCCTCCCTCTTACTCTCTCTCTCTTCGATTCTCCCCGATGCAGCGACGCCTAGGCCGGCTTAGATTCGTGCCTCCCTCATCCCTTCCGATAGCGGCCTAGGCCCATATTTGAACCGATGATGACGGGGCAAGCACGATTTCCCTCCCCTCTCCTCGACGGTGACGTCAGGGGTGGCACAACACAGACGTTGCTTCCACGACCTCTATCTACCTCCTGTCTAATTGATAGCAATGAAGATGGCAGCACGATGACGACGACTACGGCGAGGTGCCTCTGTCTCCCTCCCCTGCTCCCCTCCCCTCTCCTCATCCCTCGCCCTTCGCGGCCTAGGCTCCGATCTTAGCCATGTGACGACCTTGACAACAGGGGCGACACAGTTTCCCTTCCCTCTCCTCGATGGCAACGAAGGTGGTGGCACGACGACAACAACCACAGCGAGGTGCCTTTGTCTCCCTCCCCTGCTCCCCTTCCCCTGATGTAGTCATCGACACCGAGTTGCCGACACTATCGCGTGCCGCCATCGTGCTGTGCTAGGCTTTTTTGGATTGTGTTGGTCTGATCACAACCCAATACAATGTGTCATACTGTGCTACCCGATGTGCCTAATTCTTGGACTTAGCCTTGCTTGACTCGGGCATTCGTGCCATATCGGCTAACCCCATACTATTTTATGTCATGTTATGGATGAATCGTGCTAGCCAAACCTTGTGCGCCCCAAAATGGCCCGGCCCAACTCCCAGGGCTACGTGACTCCCCCCAACGTCCACGGAACGAAGGAAAGGTAGCATGGAGCAGAAGTCCTTCCATTGCGAGCAAAAGCCTATGGGTCCACCGCGATGGGTGATACCAACCGATGCAATCCACGTGTGTGGGAACAGGAATGGGAACACACAACAGGAACAGGAAAGTTGTGTCCGTTTCGAAGGACCTGAGCATTATTCAAAGGTAAAAAAGTACTTTTACAATAGCTAGAAATTTAACTTAAGTTTTACTTGTGGCTAGTAAGATTTCACATAAATTTGGTCTAAAAAAATTAAGAATTCATATAAATTCAGGTCTTATATGTGGTACCTACCAGGAAAGACAAAGAAGCAGGAACAAAAGTTTTCTTTTCCTTCCTCCATTTTCCAGCCAGAAAAAATAAACCGAAACAGGTAATAGTAAAAAAAACCCCACGAATAAAAAAGAAAAAAAATCTAAAAATAAAGCCCCTCCACTACCATCCCGTGTGTTCCTCTCTTCTGTTCTTCCCCCTTCCCATGGAGTCGTGCAGCTTCCGCATCGCCACCTCTCCTTCTCCGTTCCCCTCGGCTCCCTCGTCCTCCTCCCCTCGCCCCAATCTCCGATCCCCCGTAAGCAGTGCGGCTCTGCTCCAATTTCTGTAAAATTTCGCAATTTTTTTTTCTGATTTTTTGGTTTTTTTTTTCGTGCAGATACCAAGAAATGGGAGGCGGCTGGGGATGCGGAGGAGGGCGTCCGGGTTTGATGCCTTCCCGCCCCTCCCTGGTAAGGTCTTCGTCGAGGAGGTGAGGGTTTCTTGGTTTATTTTTTATAAAGATAGCAACTTTCTCGGTTAGGCTTTTTTGTTTGTTTGGTTTCGAGAACTCTTGACTTCCTCGAGGTGCAGTGCACATGTACCATTAGCTGCGCTTGGTGTTGAATTAGCTTCGTGAGAGCTCTCTGGATTAGGCAGGAGTAATTTTTGTCAGTTGTAGTTGAGTTGTTGATGGTTCTTTGGAATACAAATTGCCCTTTTTTTGGTGGGGGTGGGGGGTGGATTAGTGCCATTTATATGGTTGGGCTAATTTTTTAATCTCCTTTATCCCGGTTATAATCGGGTAGAAATGGAGCTACCTAGCTCTGATCAGCTGCAGGCCGTTCGGAATAGCTCATTTATTTCATTTCGGTGCATTAGTTACTCAGTTTCATGTAAAAAAGGGCGAGACAACACGGTGAGATATGAAACAACAAAGAATAACCAGGAACAACATCCTGCTTGGAGACAAAACATTCTCCGAAGATGACGGTGAAGAGTTGTAGTTGGAAGCACCTCGAGTAGCCACGTCCCACTCTAGTTAGCGCAAACACCTTTGGACACTACGTGTGGCGCGAGTCGGTGCAGAGTCCATCATGAACTCGAAGATGATCCCAATAATAACCTCTGATCAGTTCGCATTACCGACCAGTCATACTGATCGGAATATATCTTTTGAGCGAAACCTGATCAGATTCTTCAAGTGGTTGGATCTGATCAGATTCCGATAACAAAATACAATAATTTTCACCTTGAGCCTAATTCCTCCTATAACGAAAAAGAACCAAAGAACTTCTCGAATAGCTTGTAAAACACTTCTTGTACGTCAAACATCTGAAAGGACTAATGAGTAATACCGATCAAATCTGAGCATAGCTCAAATTTAGCTATAGGAACTGGCTTTGTCATCATATCAGCTAGATTATCATGAGCACTGATTTTTGCAAACTTTAACATCACATTGAGAAATAACTCAGATGAAGTGATATCTGATATCAATGTACTTTGTTCTTTCATGGAACATTTGGTCTTTTGTAAGACAAATATCACTCTATCATAGTGGATATTGGTGCAAGATGTACTTCCGCAAAGCTCCGTATATAGACCTCTTAGCCAAACAACTTCTTTACAAGCTTTTGAAATAGCCATGTACTCGGCTTCAGTGGTCTAAAGAGTAGAAGTAGTTTGCAGATAAGCTTTTCAGCTTACAACACAGCCTCCAATAGGGAATATATAACCAGTAAGAGATCTCTCATTTAAATCTCCAGCAAAATCAGAATTCACGTGTCCGACCAGTCCATCATTGGTCTTTCGAAACTGCAAATAAGCAGTAGAAGTGCCTCTTAAATATCTGAAGATCCATTAAACTGCTCTCCAGTGGTCTTTCCCTGGATTGGCCATATATCTGCCGACAACACTCAAAGCATGTGATTGGTTGGGGCGAGAGTAGACCATAACGTACATAAGTGATCCGACTGCATTGTCTGTTGTAGATTAAATAGACTTGTATTTGTTCTGGTTTGGTTTTTTAGGCAATTGGAGCTGAATATGGGGAAGGCTTTGAGACATTTAGAATGGATGGGCCACTCAAGGTCGATGTGGTAAGTATATATCATCATCAGTTGTACTGCCATATCTGATTAAGTGGATCGATCATTTAATAAGATTTTCATAATGTTACTTTTGCTATAAATTTTCTTCTCAATGTTTCAGGATTATCTGAACGAAAGATTGCAAGAATGCTTCCTTCAAAGGATAAGGCATGCTATGAAGCCAGATGAGGCATTTGGGCTAATTTTCTCGTGGGACAATGTTATTGTGAGTTTTGTTTTTGTTTTTTGGTATTAGTTTTATCATACTGCGACAGTTAGTGTGATGTGATAGCATTTTAGAACTTTCTTGTCTACAATTATGGACTGCAATGACAATGTAAATGAATTCTAACTTATACATAATTGAACATTTGTCTGGCTGAATGCATCACCATATGATTTGGTTTACAGTTTTATTTGCACATGCATGCTTGCATGTATAACTTATGGATATGTCATTATTATAGGCATTGTTGCATCATTGATTGACCAAAATCTGATGTCCTCTATTCTCTTAGGCTGATACAGACTCGCTAAAGTTGGATGCTTGGAGACAGCTTGCTTTGGAGGAAGGTATTTATAGACGAAGCCATGTATTCACTATGACAGTTTTATGTAGGATATTACTATATGTTACTAGTCCATTTCTTCTTATGGCAATGGAAACTAGCAGGAATCATTTCTCTATTGCATAGATTTATATTTGTCTCTGTCTTTTTAGATTGCCAGTAATAATATTCACTGTGTTTAGTTCGTGATACTATTTAGTAGATATCTGAAGCACATAAAAAGTTAGCTTCCTCTTAGACTGAAAGAGGGAGGGAAGGGGGTATCTATTGTGTGAAGTGAAAATTTTGGTTGTTCATATTTTATAGTTTATATGCGTCCAGTCGTGACAGATCAAGGATTGCCGCTAATCGTTATGTTATGGACTGGTTTATGGGCAAAGATAGACTGTTTGATATGCAACCAGCTTCTTCGCACAGTAAAATTGTGGCAATATAATTTCCATGGGATTTTGGTTCAAGCAGATGTGGTGGTTCATCCATGGGATTTTGATTATTCCCTGCAGTTCTATTTTAATGTATATGCCACATGTCGGAATTACTGTTCTCGCGCATGAACAGTACCCACACTTCTGTAGCAGACGTGCAAGGCCATATTAGACTAGTTAGGATTGGGATAAGATTAGTTTCCTTTAAACAAGATTAGTTCCTTTAAATTAGAGATAGCTTTCTTAAGGACCAAGTGAGTTATCTCTATAAAAAGGCTAACATGTATCCATTATCAATTAAGCAATGAAGATGAATTAATCTAGTCTCTTCCTCAAGTTCTATCATTTCAGTCTATAGTCAAATCTTTCATCTCACCAAACTGACGCTGCCCAGCCTTCCTCCCGGCGGTGTTTACCCGATGAACTATGGTTCATCATATTTGGTATTAGAGTAATCGATCTCTGCCTACCACTTCTGCTTACTATGCTTACAAGATTTATTGCTAAGTCATTGGCCACGATAAAGGCTAATGCCAACAAGATGGCCACTAGTACCAACGATATCGACAAGAAGATGGTGGCCATCTTCCTCAACATACATGCCACCTTAGAGAAGATGATTGTGGATATAGAAGAAGGCACAACAAGAGGTGGCCGCGGCGTTACCATCTGCGAAATTGGAGCTGGCCATGACAATGATGCTAGCACCTTCCGTGGTGCTATCGAAACCTATCGTGGTCCTATCAAGGGCTGCTATGGCGCTGATGTGTCCTGCCATGATGCTACCAGGGGCTGCCGCAATGCTACCGTGATCTGTTGTGGTAAGAGTGGCGCTGCTGCAACCTACCAAAGCGTTGCTGTGGTCCGTCGAGGCCTTGCCGAGTCCAGCCACCGTAGCCATGGTGCTGCCGAAGTCTGTAATGGCAGCAGATATGTTACCAAAGTTTTTTGGGGCGCTACCAAAGCCTGCCACGGCAATCGCATTGTCGTGGAAGCCTACCATAATATTGCCATGGTTGCCACCGCACCTGCTATGGCAATCGCAACTGCCGTTGATATTATTGCACCCTTGCGCGAAGGCCATAGTCGTCAAGGTTACCGGTCGACGTCACAGTCTCTCGCCAAGTCAGAGTCTCCTGAGGCTGCAGCCATGGCCGCCATCACAGCTCGAAGACGAGATGTCGCCAAAGAGGGGAGAAGTTGTCAGATGCTGGAATGACTGTTGTTGCGCGTGAACTATACCCGTGGTACTATAAGGTAGGATTAGATTAGTTAGGATTGAGATAAGATTAGTTTCCTTTAGACAAGATTAGTTCCTTTAAATTAGAGATTGCTTTCTTAAGGGCCAAGTAAGTCACCCCTATAAAAGGGCTAGCATGTATCCATTATCAATTAAGCAACAAAGGAATTAATCTTATCTCTTCCTCAAATTTTATCATCCCAGTCTATAGCCCTGATGAAGTAAGGTTTATCACGGTATAAGGGGCTTATTGTGCCCCTGTTTTTTTTCACCTTTTGTTCAATGTTGACCCAAGAAAGATCACTTAAGTTAAATTGGTTGGGTTCATAGAGCTATATTTTTGGTCTAGTAGCATTACCTTCCATCGTGGGTATTAACATGAACTTAGCTTTATGCTTATGTTGGCTTACTACACCAAAAACTTTTGTATGAACTTTTCATCGAAATTTGTGTTTGTCTCCATGTTCATGGATGCTACCTTGATGTACACTTACTAATGTAATTTATCGTCTGGAACATGGATGCTACCTTGATGTACACTTACTAATGTAATTTATCATCTGCAGGGAAGGATATCCCAAGTGCTGCTCATGTCCAAAAGAGTATTCTTCATGGTGCTGCCGACCATGTGCTTAGAAAGGTGTGTGCTGCTATGTTTAGATGATTTATCTTTTGAATTTGTCACCATGCCTACATCATCTTTTGTCTTCAGTATCATTTCGAATTGGCCACTAAATTGTCTTAGCAGCAGAAAAAAACAGTGGCATGTCCTCTCCCTGGGTGCCTCTTTTATTTCCCAATGTCTTTGCTTTGCACTCAGTGGCACTTATAGCAACCCTACTTGTGCTTATTCAGGTTTTGTATTGGGCAAAAGAGGAACATCAAATGGAAAAATTGAAGGCACGCCTGATAGAGTTGTACTATGAAAACCTCTTCAAAGTAACCTTTTCTTCTGTTTTACATAAAGATATCGTTTAATTTACTACATGATCACCTCTGACTAACTGTTGTTCGCTTCATTCAGCTTGATACACCAGTAGAAGGATTGAGAGAATGGTTGGATGCTGTTCAGACAGCAGGCATCCCTTGTGCTGTCGCATCATCTCTGGATAGGAGATGCATGGTTGAAGCTTTGGATCGCATGGCGCTAAGCAAATACTTCAAGGTTCTTCTTCGATTTTATCCTTTATAGTTTCCTAAGGTTTACTGACATTATTGCCCAAAAAATGTGTTGCTTTGGCATACGATGAAGATCGCAAGTTCATTTTAGTCACTTCCTTTGTCCACTGCAGGCTATTGTGACTGATGAGGATGATATGGAGTCAATAGCACACAGGTTTCTCTCTGCTGCTGTGAAGGCATGCTTCTGCTCAACCACTAATCGATTGCTGCTGCTGAACTTTCTTAAGAATATACTGCTAACATATTTGTCAAATCTTTTTTCTTTTGGCAGTTGGATCGGAAGCCCTCGAAGTGTGTAGTGTTTGAGGACGACCCAAGAGGCGTTACAGCTTCTCACAACTGTACTATGATGGCAGTGGCGCTGATTGGTGCCCATCCAGCGTATGTGGTTGCCTTTGGAACTGTTATGCTTGGAGCAGTCTTGTATTGAACTGTACATCCAAACTATGCTTCCTACGTGGTAACTCTCTCTGATCACATGCAGGTATGAGTTGGTACAGGCTGACCTTGCTGTCGCAAAATACAGCGAACTCTCGGTGATCAACCTCAGAAGGTTGTTTGCACACAAGGGGATAAGCTTCATGGACTTGCAGAAGCAGGTAATCGAGAGGTCACCTCCCAAGAGGAAGCTGACAGTAGACACCATCTTCTAGTGAATTTTTTCCTCCTATTAATTCCTCCCTGTTCTTGGTTAGATAAGATAGTCCTGATCTTATCTGATCTGTTGTGTACCCTGTTTCTAAATGCAGTAGTTGTATCGAGGTTACACTGTTACAGAGAGAACCGCTACAACAATACCGATGTTGTTGTAAGCTGGCATTATCCAATTTTATTCTTGATCTATATGAAGCTGACTAATTAGACACTGACGCGCTGAAAAGATTTGCACTCTGTATGCGTGGTACACTGCTATACTGCACGTAATGCTAGCTTGTAGAAAATAAACGACAGGGCTGGGCAGTTGAGCGCAATAGCCGTCACAAACCTACACACGATACATGTGCAACGACAGCGAGTGGGTGAAATCTCAGAAAGTGATCTGAGGTCACCACGCAAGAGGAAGCTGACAGTACAATACAACTTGTTCCAGTGGCATCTCTTCTTGGAGACTTGGTATCAATGGTATGCTACTCTCTCTCTCTCTCTGTGTATATATATATTTTTTTTGACATACTCTTTTTTATGCGTGTATATGAAAGTATTTATAAAATACGCTAAAAAATATGGATTTCCTTACATTTTTTTTGTGTGGTTCAAATTGAAGTACCTTATAATTAGTGTACGAGTATACCTAAAGTGATAAAGAAGTATTTCAAATTTATTTAGGTAGTATATTAGAAGTGGGTGTAATTACACCCAAGTGTACAAGGTATTTTTCTATATATACACACACCGCCCCCAAAAGAACGAGAGTTTCACCAACCAGACGTAGTTTGAAGTCTCAGATATTACAAGTGGTTAAAACGCAAGAAAAGAAAAGAAAAGAAAAAGCTAAAGCCAGTACACAAAAGAAAAGGAAAAAAAAAAGAGGGATGAAAAAGAACGTGAACAGCAGGGTTTGAACCTGAGCGGGCATATTTCAAGCCTGTCTCCTTAACCACTCGAACATATCGACGCTTTCTCCTGGTTTCAGATCAAAACCCTTGTAACAGAAAATCATGAAGCCAACAAACCATTTACCATGCACAACTTAAGTCCAGTATAGGTATATGGATCTCCATGTGAATTGGACCGGTTGGTTTTCCATTAGAAGATGTTTTTCACTTGTGATATGTCACTCAGTTGCCTGCCAGGATGCAACAAATCCTGTACACAGTGGCCGTGTTCTTAATGGCTTTTGAAATCACTATTTATTACACTAGTAAATCATAGCAAAAAATCGTAAGCTGTAGTCCAAAAGAACAGACCCAGTAGTATCTTTGCATCCTTAGGTAAGAATTGTGCTAATAATTTTTGCGCGTGGGAATACTAGCTGGTTGTAAATTGTAAATCAGCAACTCTAGCAATATGCTAGAAAGCCCAAAAAAGATCTTTTAAGTTAGCCCAAATTACATTAAAAGACGACAGAGGGACGTAAAGCCTAATTACCATTAGAGTTGGGCCTAATCAAAATGGTGACGATGTTCGGAACCGAGGAATTTTACAAGAATTTAAATGAATTGTACCGATTTATATGAAAGTTTTGTATTTCAAATACAGACTAACACTTCAACTTTCGTCCCTATTCTAAAGTGTTGTGGCTTTTGACTGAAATAGTAATGTAGCGGCTGTTAGCTTTTTCAGATGTATTCAATTAAAAATGAAGAAAAAAATTAGAAAAACGAAAACACCGTTATATCTCCACGGATAATACAAAGTAAAAAGGTAAAAATAAAGAGAGAGAGAGACACGTTAAGAAACCAACATGTTCCAAATAATTTTTGGCTTCTAGAAGCCAGAAGCCATCACTATTTGGAACGAGACCTTAGTTAATCGGTGTGATTCCACAATCACCACGAAGTTACAGAATGTCAAAAATCATTAGCTCTGTTCTTTTCAATTTATAGTTTATAGCTTCCATCAAACAAACAAATATGGCATCTTTTTCATCGCCTTTTTGAAATGGATTATCGGAACAATCTTTTCGAATCGGTTTATCGGTATTCGGTTCATTCGCACAAACGCTCATGCTAGGACAAAAATCATCCATGATCAAAAAAACACACCAATTATTTTTCGCCATATATCATCTAAACAACCAAATCGGCATACACATGGCTAGTGTTTCTTGCTGTTGCAGCGTTGCTCAACGCACCACGGCTCCCTACCTTTTTTTTCCCTTTTTGTCGTCAACTCAGCTTTCTCAATTGGGCCTTCATAACTCATTGTATCTTTCTGTTTTTCCCTTGCAAAAGTAGAGTACGAAAGCAACCACACCACACGATGATTACACAGAGACATATATTGACACATCACAAATGGTGTGGACTTTGGAACAGACGAACGACGTCGCGTTATATGCGCAAGGACAAACGTATTATTGGCCTCGTTCTCGAGGGACACCAGTTCAGTAGCATCACAGAGAAGTAGAATTAGCTAAGGACATGTTCTTTTTTACCGAAACTAATTTTTGATTTTTACTACAGTATTTAACTTTTAAACGAAGTATTTTTTTTAAGACAGGGTCTACAAGTTAAACGATGTACACGTTAAAAAACTAACATCTGTACCATCTAAAATCGCAAGTGAGTATCTCTCTCCATAATCTGTACTGTAAATAGCCAAAATTCAAAAATTTTAGTCAAAAGCCATAAGCCGTAACTGTCGTCAAACATGCCCTAAATAACATCAGATTTATCGTACATGAAATGACATTTTTTTTTGGCCGGATCGACTAATCTTTTAATTGGAGCTCACCATAGACCCGGCCTGCCAGATAACATCTGCTATGATAACATCTCAAATCCAGAGTAAATTGGAAATGGGTAAAATCCTGCGCCTCAAATAATTGTGCCGTACGTGTATCTTGAGACTGGTCATGCATGTGCACGCACCCACGTGACGATCACCTGGCATGCATGATGCATATCTGCATCAATAACTCGATCTTGCCTGCCTGACTCTTCCCTAGCTGCCACTTACTGTTCCCGAGCTAACCCATGTCTCTGCTCCAACAAACTTATACTTCTAATTTCTAACTTCTACATCTTAATTTTATCTTATTTTGGCCTTTTAGGTTATATTTTTGCTTTTTTTCTCTTATTTCTTCGTATTGCCCATGATAATATAACTTTTTAATTTTTTAAATTTAATCACGCTGAAAAACTAACATCAGTTACAATGCACTTTCAACCACTGCGGTACAAAAAAAGATAAAGCTAGACTTATAAGCATAAATGAGTTGCACAATCATGGCGCGCGCACATCTATCCATCCTTAAACACGTACACCTACGCATCTTGTTGCAATATGGCACACTCTGAATTTCGTTTTTTGTCATTGATTTCTCTCGCTAACATATGGATCTAGGCCCCACTAGCTAGCTAGTGGTAAAAACAAAAGGAAGGCATTGCTTATATCACTAACAACGTTTTTGTGAAAAAAGAAGAGTAGTTGGATTTTGGAGCAGTGGATTAAAAACCCCTACAGGCTTACCTGTAATGCCTACCACATTCACTCCCTCCTCCCTTGATCCCTCGCATGCCCTGAACTAGACTATAACATTGCCACCGCACCTATTCTGTCCGACAAACATGTCGTTACGTACCACCAAAAACAGCCTTGTTCTTTTTACGCTACGGCTGATGACTTTTGACTATGCTTTTTGATACGGTGATAGATGGCAGAGACGCTAACACGAACGACACATGCGCCGGTGGACTCGATAAGCCGTTTGGAGAAGCGGCTTCGAGAAGCCACTTAGAGAAGTGGCCCCATTTGTTTTGTCTTAGAGAAGCTGAAGTTAAAAGCCAAAAAGAACAATGCCAACATTACCTCCCCTGCCGCTTGCAAGTCTACCACCTTCTTCCTCATCTCCGTGTTATGCAGCGTCAATGCCATCGGACCACTAAACCAGCGTTCGCCCCTGGGCTCGCTAAACTAGCAAGTCCAACCAACAGAGCAACGACCTTATAAGTGGTCTTAGGCCATTTTCCCTAAATGACTAGACCGATATGTCGGTACACCTTTACCCTTATAAAATCGTGCCCTGCTTTCTCTCACAACTGATATCGGACTATCCCAACAAATCTCCTCACACATCGGGTGTGCTCCCTGGCAATCATGAGGCCTGAGATGTATCAGGGATATCTGGGCTCTGATGCCATTTGTTGAAACTGACAGCAGCCCTAACACGAGAGAACAATCACAGCAAGTGCAAAAGCACATAAGAGACATGAAGATTTGTTAACGAGGTTCGACAATATCTACGTCCTAGGCGCATAATCGCGGCGGCTCTTTCCGAATGAGGACTTTTTTTTACGATTAGGATGATATATATTTATACCTCGATTACATGTTGACTCAGACACTTAGTCCATACCGTGGGGCTTTTCCCCCACACATAGTCTGGTATCTTCCCATCACTGCCAACTGCAGTGCCAAAGTTCGATGCCCCAACAGACCTAACCCTAACTCAACACTGAAGACAAAGCTCATCGGCAGGAGTAGAAGAAAAAGGGCATGTTCTTTGCAGCTTTTGCCTCTTGCTATAGTACCTAACTTTCAAACGGGGTATTTTTTAAGACGGAGTCTACAAGTTAATTGTAATATATGTTAAAAGTCTAACATCTGTACCAGCCAAAATCGCATGCGAGTATCTCTCTCTCTGTAATCTTTGTCGCGAACAACCCAAAATTCAAAAATTTCAACCAAAAACCATAAGCTACAGCCATATGCCAAAAAAAGAACATGCCGAAAGACACCGACAACGGATGAGAAACAAATAGATCAAACGGCTGGAAATCATGTGAAGTATGGTAAGAAGTTGATTGGTTCCTATAAAACAAAAAAAGGAGTTCCTAGTTTAACACTAATGAGAAAATCTTCCATTCATGCACAGTTTTAGCTCAACTGCAATTGATCCTCTCGCGTCCTTTCACCCATTGTGTACCCACCATCAGCCACTGCTCGCCGCTCCACCACCAGCCGTCTCCTACTGACAACCACTATGACACCCAAAATATATGGTCGGGGCCTTATAAATCCCAAAAGCTCTAGCCTTTTCCCTAGCCTGACGTGGGAGCGATGATATCTTCATAAATTGTTCACCAAATTTTAGTTCTCACTACTACACAAAAGGTCATCATAGACAATTCAAAAATACCATCACAGATGGTTTCGTGAGCCATCTGAGTTTATAGGTCAGTAATAATACGAGGTCATCACATACGGCTTTCGAACCGTATGTGATGAATACTACACAGACGGTTTTTAATAGAAATCATCTATGATATATTGATTATCACAGACGGTTTCAACTACAAACCGTATGTGATATATTAAATTGTAACATACATTCTTCTCTACATGCATGACATCGATGTAGTGGCAAACTTCTAGGCGCTCCCAATAACGTAAGTCCAAAAATATTGATCTCTTCTTCCAGATGTTCTTCTCAAGGGTCGTCGATTTACACCCCTTTCCGAGTACAACATCTAAATCCTTAACCATATCATAGATCTCTTTTCCGCTTAACTACCTTGGAGCCATCGAATTGTTTCTTCATCCTGCGGTATGGGTGAACCCTCCGAAGGAACCTATGGTGATGCATATACACAGTTTTGTGTGAGTGCTTCAGCCACACACTCTCGGTATCATCTAAGTAGTGAGTATAGGTTTTGGCCCCTTTTGTACTCTGGCCCGACAGGTTAGCAAGGGCAGGATAATCATTTATGGTGCAAAAATAACAACGAGCGTAAAGTAAAGTTCTCTCGTTTGTATGCATCCCATACTTGTACCCCTTCGATCCATAGTATTTTTAGATCTTCCACCAACGGTACTAGGTACACATTAATATCATTCCCAGGTTGCTTCGGCCCTTGGATAAATATTGACAACAAAACATACTTTCGCTTTATACACAACTAAGAAGGAAAGTTGTACATGCAGAAAGTCACGGGCCAAGTGCTACGCCGGCTGCTCATGTTACTGAAAGGATTCAATCCATCTGTACTCAATCCGAACCTTATATTCCTCAGTTCTGCACCAAAGTCTGCAAACCTCCTATTAATGTTTCTCCACTGGGTGGAATCAACAAGGTGTCTTAGCATTTCATCATTCTTACGCTCCTCCAAGTGCCAATGCAACAATTTTGCCTCCTTTGGGTTCGCAAAAAATCGCTTCAATCGGGGAATTACAGGAAGATACTATACCACTTTAGCAGGAGGTCCTCTCTCCACCTCTATTCCCTCGCCATCATCTGATTGATTCTTACACTTGTATCAGGAGGTGTTGCACACTGGACATGCATGCATGTTTGCATAGTCTTAAGGTAGAGGATACAGTCATTCGGACATATATATATTCTTTCTACTTCCATTCCCAATGGACAAAGAACCTTCTTGGCTTTGTACGTGATTTTGGGCAACTCATTTTCTTCCGGAATCATGTCCGCTAAATGACTTAATAGTGCCATAAAACTCTTGTTGGACCAACCATTACTTGCCTTCAATTTCAGCAGTTCAAGCACGGCTGGCAACCTCGTGTATTTTGACTTGCAGCATGTGAACAAATGTTTCTCCGAGTCCTCCATCAAGCCCCGGAATTTAACATACTCTTTCTCATCATAGCTCCCTTTCGCATCGCGAAGCATCTGATCTAGATTGTTATCATGCAGCCTATCGAATCAGAACCATAATCGACATCATCTAGCGGCATATCATTGACTTCATCGGCGATATCATTATTACTACCTTCCTGTGTAGTCTGCTCTTCACCATAACTGGTCCAATGTGCATATCCTTTTTGAAACCCATTCGAATCAAGTGTACTTCAATCTGCGCTCGGTTCTTAAATATCTTTAGATTATCGCAGTCAATGTGTGGACAATACATATATTCCACCCCCTTATTCAACATATCTTCCTCGACAGCTCTTGTAAAAGCAGACACGCTATTAATGTACTCTTCACTCACACAGTTCTCAGCGTACATTCAGCTTCGATCCTACGTTACGCATATAATTAACAGTTTAGCAAGAATAACTAATTAAATTAAATTAAGTAGAAATAAACTATGAATCGACTAGACCCTAAACCATGCTAGATGTATAAACTTCTCTCTAGATCTAAATCTATGGTTAATAAACTTCTCTTTAGATGGAAATAAATTTCTCTCTAGATCAAGCTAGCTCGACTTAAACAATATTCAATTCTTCTTTCACCAAAAGTTATAGATCTAAATTATAATGCAATTAGAACAAATTACTAACTATAGGTAGTCAAGAAATGAATAGATCTACAATTACTCTTGCCAAATAGTCTCATTTCACCAAATTGCCGCCTCAAAGCCCCTGCCTCCAGCTCAAAGCAACAGCTAGATCTGAAATTTAAGACAAATGGTCGAATGGGTCTGCACACAGTTAATATAGTGGAATTATCCCACACGGTTTGAATTAAAAACCGTCTGTGATGTATCACAGACTGTTTGTATTACAAATCGTCTGTGATATTTGGCAATATCACTGACGGTTCATAGTGAGAACCGTCTGCGATATTATCTCTTCACAGACGGTTTTTGATATTGGCAGCAACACAGATAGTCTCTAAGCTAAAATTGTTTGTGCTTGTATTTAACATTAATGATTTTGAGAAATCGTTTATGATGTATATCGTCTAATATTAGTTTTTTTTTTATAGTAGTGTCTGCTAATAACTGCGATTGATCCTCTGCTCGAAATGCATATGGACCCCCTGCGTTTGGAGATTTTAACTGTTGCTGTGCCGTTTTACTTGCCGGTAGATCGTAGATCCGGATTCTGGCGACCAAGGACTGGAGACAATATCGCTGCAGGTCAGTCATCGGCTGTGCATGGATGCACTTGGCGTCGTCTTGCATCCGCAACCCGTACCGCAGACGAGTATAACCCGCAACAAGGTAAGGCAAATGTTTGGAGTTTAGCAGCAGTCGATCTCTCTCGCTTTCTTGCTGCTTGTCATGTTGCCCTGCGTGTCCGGCGTATAGTAGGCTGGGCTTGTCATATACATATTGATCAGATCGTTTCTTCTTCTTCCCAAAATTTTTTGAGCTATCTGCTAGACTCTAGGAGAATGAACCTCCATAGGAGAATGGTCTCTCCACGTGATAGCAAACAGTCTTATGGCTGAAAGCTGAAAGCTTATATTTGAAAACATCAGAATTTGGTGAAAAAATCAGAATGACGGAGGCTTATTTAACATAATTAAATTTTAAAAAATTGAAAAATATAAAAAATATGTTAGCCCATCACAGACAATGCAAACGAATACGAGAAAAAAAGAACAGACAAAAAATCTCAAAAAAAATCAAAAATTCAGAAAAAGACGAAATTATAAATAGTGCAAAAATAAGCTTAAGCCATATTGAACACAGCCTTAATAGCTGAGTTACCACGTAGCTTTTCAATCGTACGCACCTAATTTAAACACGACCTTTTACTGCACAAAATACACATGCCATGCTAGTTGGCCTGGCTTTCAGTCAGTAGTCCTATAGAATTACTTTGTCGTAAATATATTACTCCCTCCGTCCCATAATATAAATCTATTTTATTTTTTTATAGTCTCCAACGTAACACTTTGACTTTGATTTATATCCTGATATGCTAACAACAAAATAAAAAATATATATATTATGAAAATACTCTGCAAGATAAATTCAATAACATTATTTTTATTTAGTCAATTTATATACTTTAATATATATTAATGATAAATGTTTTAAAACCTTAACCACATGGATCCTAAACGGACTTATATTGTGGGACGGAAGGTGTGTACCAAACAAATAGTCACCGGTAGTCTTCACAAGAAAAAATTAATTGAAAATGTGACATCTCTTTTAAATGGTACCCCCAAATAAATGGTAGTACGCATGAGTTTAAGACTTGATAAGAAATAAAGAAAAGTTGTTGTGCAATGTCACGCTATAACGATAAATTAATGAGGGAAGAGGCAAGAGAACACTGATGGATCAGGTCGTTTTCAAGCGGTGGCGCCGGCGACAACAATCACCATAATCATCCATCATTATAAAACCATATCTACGTGATGAACAGGGTGCTTGCATGGCATGGCGATCGATGGCGAGGCGCCATTAATTTACCAAACTATATGTATGCACTCAGGGCGGGTCTGGGCCTTGAAAAATTACTAGTACAAAAAAATTATATGGGTTAGAGAAATTCACTGTTTAGCAGCCTAACCCGAGACGCGCAGCCCAGCCTAAAGTGACATGCAATGGTCCAGCCCACAATGGAAATCATTGAAGTATTGAACAATCCAGCCCAAAGCAAAGGTAATGTAGCCGCCAGCCCGCCACCCCACCCCACCTCCATTCTGTCATTCACCATTTCACCCAAACGACCAAACCCCATGAGTCAATGACCCCTTTACCAATCACCGGCGCACCTTCACTTCACCCACGCCGCCACACGAAGTCACGAACCCTAGTGTCGCGCCACCGCCTCCCCAAAGCACTAGCTCCCGCCGCCTCTTGGCCCATCTCCCTCCAGCCGTCCTGCATCGGCATTGCCTCCCTCCAACGCCACCCTTAACCCTACCCGGTACTTGCTTGGGTCGCCCTCCCGCCTGCGCTACCCTCCCAGCCGCTTCCTCCTTGCAGCCCCTCCCGTCCCTCCTTCCCACGCACCCCTCCCGGCCCCCCCTCGTGTCGCACCCCTCCCGGCCCTCCCTGTGCCGCTGCCCTTAAGGTACTATTAGACATTTTTCTTGAATCTTGAGTGAATGTTTATTTTCTTTGTTTAGCTCTAGAGATGTTGCTCAATTTGCGAACACTTGTTTATTTAGCAGTTCATTAGGTTCTTTTGATGTTAGAAGGCTAAAACTTTTGATTACCTTACCTGATCCATATACTCATCTACTAATTCCTAGGGATAAAGGAGTCTGATACTGGACTAGCCCCACCTTGCCAGTGGGATCTTGTGTCTGACAAACAAATGATGCAAGAAGAACAACCATTATAAGTATATTACTTAACCTAATGTTTTCTTCTTCCTAGCTTTTATAGTTTTGGGCCTAGCATGCATAACAGTTAGGTGCTATATTTTTTTGTTGGTTTTATAAGTGCTAATAAGTACTCTTCCTCCCTCTGAAGGTTGCAAGGTGTACTAAGATTATAAGCCATAATACTGATGATGTTAAATATGTGATCAATGTAAAACAAATTGCGAAGGTATGCTATGCTTATGCTATTTTATTTCAATCATATATCTCCTAAATGTTTCACACCAACCCCTTTCTTATGCTTTATGTTGGATCATCCAGTTTGTGGTTTAGTGGTTGGCTTGGGCGATGAAGTATCTCTAACCACTACTACAAAAAGGGTCATCACAGACGGTTCAAAACTGTTATCACAGACGATTTTTTGAACCGTATAAATTTATGTGTCAGTGATAATCAGAGGTTATCACAAACGGTTTGTGAGCCGTCTGTTATAAATACATCACAGACGGTTTATAACTAGAACTGTCTGTGAAGAACACTATCATAGACGGTTTTAGTTACCAACTGTCTGTGATACTCACACATCACAGACGGTTGGTAGCTAGAACCGTCTCTGATGTGTGAGTATCACAGACGGTTGGTATATAGAACCGTCTGTGATACTTACCCATCACAGACAGTTTCTGGTTCGACCCGTCTGTGATAATTCTTCACAGATGGTTTATACCACAAAACTGTCTGTGATAATTCATTCTATACCTAAATTTTTTCTATTTTTTTGCTAGCCTCAGGAAATGTTAACTATATCATTTGGAAACAAGCAAATACAACAACACATTCTATTTTCATTAAGATTAGAATCCACCATTACAACATTACAAGATATCGAGTAGATTACCCATAGCACTGCATACACAAGATGACATTTACAATTTTACAAGGATAAGCTTTACGTCTACAAATTTAGAAAACTACTTACATTACAAGAAACTTTAGGCTAATGCAAGCTAGACTTACACATCATTCATTAAACTACAATCTAAAACAAATGGTGCGGGAAAATTTTCAAGTAGCAGAAACAAAAAGGCAACGAACACCATTTTTAGCTTCTATGACAAAATCGACAACTTCTATGCCGACGACATAGAATAATGCAAATTTGCCATTGCCTTCTTCTTTTCCATCTTACTTCAAGCGAAATTTCAGTCGCTCTTACCGAACCCCTTCCCACCCTTGCCGCGCACAAACGAGTTGGATTAGTACTGGTGGTACTAGTTCTTCGAGTAGGAAGAGGGGATTAATAAAGGGCGAGAGGTGGGGAGAAGAACGGTGCCAGCCGTTCGATGAGGAGAGAATAGATGGGTGAGATCGGGATCTTGAGGGATATGCCGCGGATCGGTGACGTGGCGGGACATCATAGACGGTTCGAATAACAAAACCGTATATGATAACAGCTAGTCTCAAAGACAATATATCGGTACAATATAAATAGCTAATCTCAAAAGATAAAATAGCAAAATTTTATATGGCTTATATATACTCGTTTGAAAGGTTTCGACGAGATCTACAACTTTGCAGTTGAGGCGAAACTCAAATTCCGAAGGGAAGATCAAAAATTTTGGCAAAAACAAAAACTTAAAACACAAATTTGGGGCTAAATATGGCCAATTTTGAGGGTCTTAGATGGCGACTGGTGCAAGCGGGTCATTGTTTTTAATCGGGCTCGTCGTTAGCTTTCCAACGAGTACAAAAACATCGAAAACGAACACCGTATGCAAAAGTTATGCCCGTTTTACTAAATGTATCTCAAAAGTGAATCCTACTCAGACTCAGGCAGGAGATTATAAAATTTTGGGGGATTACGAGGCGGGAAACATATCATAGACGGTTTTTAATACAGACCGTCTATGAAGTGTCACAGACGGTTTAAATAAAAAACCTTTTGTGATGTCTGCCATTATCACAGACGGTTCTTAATTCACGAACGATTCTTAATAAGAACTGTCTGTGATGTCTTGTATTATCACAGACGGTTCGTATAAATAATTATCTGTAAAAATACCACAGACAGTTATTCGTATAAACCGTCTGTGATACTTACAACACAGACGGTTCCTAGGAACCGCTTATGATGTAAACGTCTAGTTTAGTCTCTTTTGTAATAGTGAATTGATATTGCGGAAGGGATGAGAGTCGGGTAGGTTGCTATTCCGTCTTTTGTTCTTTAATGTATCACTGTAATACCCAAGGAAGCATGACATGAACTTTATATGCTTAACATAGATAGGTCATAATTATTTTCTTGAATCCAGTGTACATGAAATCATTAGATCCTTGCAAATGGATATATATTTTTTATTGACATCCTACAAAATTACATTCTAATTATTTGTAGATATATAGGATCCATTTTTTGAAAATATCAATGATGTATCTTATGAAAATATCAATGATGTATTTGCGATATATTTTTGTTACACCGTTGTGTGGGTATAAATTGGTGTTACTTTTAGGCTGTTAACCTTTTAGAGTTCAGGCTAGGACACGATGAAACACTGGAACCGCCACTGTATGCACTAGTTTAAATTGATGTGCAAAAACAATTAACTAATACACTTTTCAACCACTTCAAGCTAAACAATGGCATATTGGCATGCATGCGCGGTAAATTAAACGGCGTGACATGTACCATTACGTACGTACCAGTGTATGACAAGAACATATATATATATACCTTCTTGTATTAATTTCTTTGGACGCAGTTGAAAAGGCAGGGAGATCTCAGTTCTCCTTTCAAAGAGAGAGATAATATCTCAGTTTTTTTTTTACCACCATGCTGCACATGCATGCTTACAGCAGCAAGCCGCAATCTATGTCTCATTTTTTATGCACACAATAACCTTAATTATTTCTACCAACAATGCCGTGTCAGATGCTCGTTGGTGGGCGGCAAAAGTCAGCTCGGCTCATGCCATTTTCTCTCTCTATCCAGTCATCCTGAGAGAAAGTAGCAGCAGCAGGAAGTCACAGCTACTACACAACCTTCTACTGTTCTCAATTGCAAATAGCTTTTTTAAGATGTAATTGCAAACTGTATTGCTAATGCACAGGCACCTAAAAGTTGCTTAAGTTTCGGTCAATTTTGTAATATTCGGATCTGGTGTTGAGATTCAAACTCTAATGAGCTTGTCTTCTTCCTCTCCAGTGCCATTATCACCCGATGCTGCCGGGTTAGGATTCAGGTTCGCCAGTTACGGTTTGGGTTCACTGGCTCCCCAAGCTTAAAGGGAGGGAGGGGTGGCGGCAGTAGTAGCACCGTCTTGACCGTGGGACAGAGGAGGATGGTAGGTGGCAGCGGGGCTGCTCAAGGATGAGCTCTGAAGAGGGAGGAGAGTTGACGGGAGGTGGTGATGGATCCGACAGCACCGTCTCTGAAGAAGGAGGCAACGAGACAGAGGAGGAGGAGGTGGGTAGTGCCTGCACCACTCTCACCATTAGCAGCTACATAAGGCCGGCAACAGTGAGGGTAGGAGTGGGATTAGGGTTAAGATGGTGATGGTGGGTTTATATATGAGATGGAGGAGATAGAAATGGCTAGATCTAGATCCAATAGCTAGAAAAATTGACTTACTTATTGAAGAAAATTTCAGTCCCTGTGCCATAGACGGCCCATGAATAGCCGATCTACCCACGCAGTGAGATATAAAAACCACTTGCTATAGTTGCCACTGTACTGCACCCTCTCATTCTTAAGTGCCAGCTCATCTCCTTCGCTTCTCCCTCGCAAACACCTGACTCGCATCTCCCTCTCTCTCTCTCTCTCTACCAAGCTAGCCAAGAAGAGAGGTAATCTAGTGTTGGCCATGGCGTGCACGGATTTCAAGGATGAGCCGGACCTGTACGTGAAGGAGGGGAGCAAGCTCTATTCCAAGATGCTCTCCAAGGAGGCCGCCGCCACCCTCACCGTGCCGTCCTTCCGGGTCTACTACAGCGTCGCCTCGGCCGGCTCCGTGCCCTTTCTGTGGGAGTCGCAGCCGGGCACGCCCAAGAGCTCGTCCTCCGCGGCCGCGCTCCCGCCGCTCACCCCGCCGCCCTCCTACTACACTGCAGGCGGCAAGGGCGCTAGGAAAGCGACCTCCAGGAAGCGCTGGCCCGGCGCCGGCGCCGGCGCCATCCTCCCCAGGATCACCTTCCTCCGGCGGCTGGGGCGCTGGATGTCGCCGTTCTCCTCCTCCTCCTCCTCTTCCTTGTCGTCGTCGTCAACGTCGTCCATGTCGCCGGTGTTCACCGTGCAGTCGTCGCCCGCGGTGTTGGGCTCATCAGGCGCCCACAGGCGCGCGTTCTCGGCCGGCGACGAGGAGGCGGCGAGGTGCTTTGGGATGGAGCGCGAGTGCGATAGGGGGATGATGAAGGGGTGCGGAGTCGCGATGGCCGTCAGGAACGCGCTCACCACGGTCGTCGGCCACAAGCCCGGCCGCCGAGCCACCAGTGCGGCGGCATAGAGGATACATGGCAGTATGTGATGTTTAATTTGCTTAATACTCGGGGTGTGATTTGCACTTTGTCCTAGTAGTATATTATGTACTAATTACCTACGTGCCATGTCATGCATGATAATTAAGGAAGAGAAGTGTAAACATAACATTTAATATTATGCGGTGTGTACGTATCTCCGTATTGTAACCGTATATACGTATATATATACGGTCGTGTGGTCGTGCTAGTCCTGTCCTGCAAATATGTGTGCTCGTCCAAAAAAATAAAAATGATGAGTACATCACCATGGAAACTAATGGAGATGGTCAGCAAGGTAGATTTAATTAAAGATCAGCGGTACTTGGTCATTTTTCTCTTCCTTTTTTCACAGCATGGATGTGCTCTACATGTGTGATTTACTGTGTCTTTCCTCTTCTTATGTAAGCATATCTATGTCAAATCTTGAATTTCACTGGATGCGTCGTTAGTAAATTTCCTGTCTGTTCATGTCAGTAAACTTTTTTTATTAGCTATCCTTGCATAATTTACAGGACCCAATGAAGCCATTAATGAGTCTTCGGAGAAAATTAAGCATCAATCTAGGGGTTGATCGATACCATATCTCTGTCATAAATCTGCATACACTAGTTTAATTGCTCTCTCCAACTTGCAACATTGAAGAATGCAGTATAGTAACAGGAGTCCTGCACTTGGTTGGGATATTTAAAGGCTGGCACAAAGCTAATTTTAATTTGAGATCTATTTAATTTGCAGCTCGGGACCAACGGGCAGCATGTACACAATGACTTGTCCTGTAATGTGTAAATTCATAACGTTTACATCATCATGAGCCTCAGCTCTGACTCTGTCAAATGAATTAGGTATGTTGCATGTGTAATCCTGAGTGTAAATTATTCTGCTTCTGAACGTAATCCCTAATTGTCTAGTTGAAAGAGTCCTTGCAGATCATAACAAACAAATTTGTGCAGCAACTTGGTAAAATTTCTTTTGTCTTTGCATCAAAGAGAGGAACTTTCTGAATGTGATAACGGACGCAAAATACATTACTGCGCCATGGGGTTTAGCTAGATGTGTATCTGATTGCAATCATATATAGCTAGATGTACACAGGGCAAACTAATAGATGCAAGAAGTCAAAGTCGTAACAAAAACACTGTGCCCTTTGCATTTATGTTACAGGGGAATCCAATAATTAAGCTCACAGCCGAGAAATTAAAGCTTAATCTTGCTGGAAAGTTGCACAGGACGACGTTGATCAGCAACTGATATGTGTACGCTAACTACAGTGTAATGCCAAACCTCCAATATTCTGATGGGCACCTTGTAATTAACTGCAAGGTTGTTTCAGTCCATAGAGTTGTTGTTTTCAGGTTTGCATGCCATGCAATTGCTAAGTACAATTCTGAAAGAGATCATTGAGCTGTATGAATCTTAATTCCTATGAAAAGCCACTTTTTGCAGTAAATCTTTGTGCTTTACAGTGTACTACTGCATTCTACAACTTCATGTACATTACTGTTTACTGTCTCGGTTACAAAATTTTGTAAATATTGCGGTATAAGCATATTTTCTATTTTAATTCTAATAATAATTATGATAATAGTAATCACCCAAACATGGCATACGAATGACTTAAACAACATATTAACAAATGCATCATTCAAAACATTGCACAATGAGTGAAAACTTAACATGAACATCATATATGAATTCAACATTAGCATGGCATTCATAGCATTAACGTATTTGCATGCTAATCTCATGAAAAACTTAATATATATGATCAATACATATAACAATTCAGATTTGCAACATGCTGTCATTATTAATAGTCTAGCACAAAAGACTAAAAACAGCATATAACCAAATGATTTATTTGTTTTTAGAGCTCTCAGAACAGAGTCGCACAAAATCAAAGATTTTGGCCTTCTTATGTCAATGTTGAATATCCTTAACAAAGATCTAAAACTGATAATTAAGACTTGAGCTCTAAATTATGTTTTCACCGTCTAAACTCACATAATCGTGAGAATAACAAATCATATAACTTTCGAATTAACACTACTGTTAAAAGAAAAGCAAGCAGAGCTATTGATACAATGGATCAAAGCTGCTGTCTCAAATAGACAAGCCGAAAGAGTAGTTCCTTTTCAATCAAACTACTCAATATCATTTAGTGTCCAGAAATTAGACTTACTGCTATTGACAAAGCTTAATTAGAAGAAGGTAAATTCTATAGTTCAGGCAGTAAAACAATCATATAGAGCTCAATCCTAATTCAAGCGACTAGATCAATCTCAATATTCAACTATTTCCTCACGAGCATTTAGAAACAATTGAAACTTTTGCAATCTTCAACTAGTGATGCTCACAGACAGATCACAAATTGCAAAGTATTCATTAACTGATATACTCACAGTAGAGGTGATATTCTAAATCACCTGAAGACACCGAATGGAGGCAAGGCACGATCAATTCGCTGTCCCAGAAAACCTATCAACCCACTATTGCAAGCAGGGAGATGGTTCACGGAGATACAATGCCACTTTTCTCTTCTCAGCCGAAGTCAAGAAGAAAAACCGAAGTACAGGGATGCCGCACAAGATCACAAAATTGCTCTGGCCGTGAGCAATCAAACACAGCAGGGAGCCGACGCCACTCATCGCCTCTCCTCGGATCGCCTTTGTGCTTGATTTCCCCACACCCAAAATAGGGTTCACTCAGGAAAACCGAAACCAAAGCCCAATCGGAGATAGCGCCGAAGCTTCAAGTCTCCGCCAACCGAAGAACAGGGAGGAGGTGCAACTCAAAGGAACAAGATCGGATCAAGAAGAGATGTCCCACCGTGGAGCCGTGCGGCCTTAAATAGAGAAGTCAAGAGTTGGTGCGGGGTGGTGCGAGCGGCGGCTCAAGAACTGGGCCAACCACGCCTCGCCGCCGCCCTCCGCTCGTCCTCTCTCCGATGCCGAAATCGCCAGATCGCGAGGAGACGAACGGCCGCCGAGACCCGCTCGAACGCAAGACGGGACACGCTGGGAGGAGACTTCGTCTCCTCCCTTATCTCTTCAAGACAGTCACCGCCCGATGGGCCCCACTGTAAGTCCTCCTTTCTTGTTTTCCATTTTCTCAATTTGGGAAATTCCAAATATGCCCTCGACTTACAACAATCCCCACCAATTTACCAATTGATAAAGGATTCTTAATATCTTGTTTAATATACATTTGTTCGTGATGGGTACCTTATGGGTTTGAACCCAAAGTCTAGCGTCAAAGACTACGACTCAAGACAGACAAAGGAGGATCGCGCCTTGATCCAATGCCTTGGTGTGAGAGCTTTCGCCCAAGTCACATTCTGTACTGGGCGGCTTGCCCTTTCCCTCTCGGGTTGGGACGTTCCGGTCATGTCCCCGTATCTAGCTCATGAGTACTTAAAGAAGTATACTCTTATCTTCCTTTGATTGCGACCTCACAATCATACTCACGTAGGTGAACTCTTCTAGGAGTCCTGTAGGACGACTCCGTAAGTCATATATAGACCTCGAGTTCATTAAGAGCCACCGCTCAACCTTCCATACGTAAAGAGCCTTTGCGGCTAATGGGACCCGTTAGTTGTGCTCTCTAATTTCACACGTTTGTTGTCCTAGAGCCTAGTTCACGGATCTCCGATCTCCTAGGATAGGTTACTACCGATGTGAACCTTCATACGGTATAAGCCCCATTCCCTGAGATGCTGCAAGGATGACCTTTTGAGCCAATCCTTTAGTGAAAGGATCTGCCAAGTTCCTTTCAGACTGGATGTATTCGACAGAAATAACACCCGTCTCTCTGGCATGCCGTACTGACTTAAGTCGTCTCTTTATGTGTTTTGAGGACTTCATATTGTCCTTTCTACTCTTCGCTTAACGAACGGTTTGGTTATCGCAGAGATCAATATAGTGGAATCGGTTTTTCCAAAGACAGGCGGTCGAAAGGAGTTCTCGAATCCATTTCGCCTCACACCGTGAATCTAGTGCAACTAGCTCACCTCCATTGTGGACCGTGTAATGATAGTCTTTTGAAGACTTCCATGAAACGGCCCCACCTGCTAGAGTGAATACATAACCACTCGTAGCCTTCATGTCGTCCGAGTCACTGATCCAGTTGGAATCACTGAATCCTTCCAAGACTGCCGGATGACCAGAATAATGTATTCCCAATTTAGAGGTTCCCTTTAAATATCTGAGTACTCTCTCTAGTGCTATCCAATGATCATCTCCGGATTGGACGATAACGACTCAATCGCAAGCAAAGATATGAGATGTCCGGCCTCGTTGCACTAGTTAAGTACATCGTGATCCTATAATTTGAGAATATCTAAGTTGATCTTTTCCATGCCCAGTGTTCTTATGCAGCTTTGCATTTGGATCATAGGTTGTGGATACTAGCTTACAGTCCATAAACTCAAATCTGGTTAGGACTTTATCCACATAATGGGATTGTGAAAGAGTAATCCCATTCTCACCCTTTATAAGCTTGATGTTTAGAATAACATCAGCTTCACCCAGGTCTTTCATATCAAAGTTCTGGGAAAGGAAAGACTTTGTATTATTAATCACATCCATGTTGGTCCCAAAAAGCAATATGTCATCTACATAAAGACATAGAATGACCCCTTCTCCTCTACTGAACCGATAGTAGACACATTTATCGGCTTCGTTTACACAAAAGCCGACCGACGTCATCGTACTATCAAATTTCTCATGTCATTGCTTAGGAGCTTGCTTTAGACCATACAGGGATTTGATCAATCGACATACTTTCTTTTCTTGCCCTTCAACCACAAATCCTTCAGGCTGTTGCATATAAATCTCCTCATCCAACTCTCCATTTAGGAAAGCGGTCTTTACATCCATTTGATGTACTAGGAGCTTGTATGCAGCAGCTATTGCTAAAAGCACTCGGATTGTGGGTAAACGAGCCACAGGAGAGTATGTGTCGAAATAGTCTTCTCCTTCTTTTTGCGTGAAACCTTTAGCCACTAAACGGGCCTTGTACTTTTCAATAGTACCATCAGGTCTACGCTTTCTTTTGAAGATCCATTTGCAGCCTACTGGCTTACAACCAGGCGGGAGATCTGAAATTTCCCAAGTTCCGTTAGCTATGATGGAATTCATCTCGCTACGGACTGCTTCCTTCCAGTAATCCACATCCGGAGATGCGTATGCCTCTGAAAGTGTTCGTGGTTCATCATCCACGACATAGGTGACAAAGTCTTCACCAAGTGACTTTTCGGTTCTCTGTCTCTTACTCCTCCTCAACTCCAAATCTGAAGTAGTGTTATCCACATTAGGAAGAATAGAGAGATCATCTAAACCAGAATGGTCACTAACTTCCTTTGGTCTCATAGGAAACACTTGCTCAAAGAATGTCGCATCACGAGATTCCATCACTATATTAGTAGTGATGTCAACCACCTCGGATTTGACCACTAAGAATCTATAAGCGGTGCTATGAAAAGCATATCCTAGAAAGACACAATCAACGGTCTTAGGACCAATCTTCCTTTTCTTCGGTAATGGTACATGAACCTTTGCAAGGCATCCCCAAGTCCGAAGAAATGATAGGTTAGGTTTTCTCCCTTCCATCCTTCATAGGGTGTTTCCTCCCGATTGCAGGTGGAACCCTATTCAGGATATAGTTAGCTGTGAGAATTGCCTCACCCCACCAATAGTCCGGCATACCTGAACTCTGAAGCATGGCGTTAACCAAGTCACATAGAGTTCGGTTCTTCCTTTCGGCTATTCCATTTGATTGGGGTGAGTATGGTGGAGTAACTTCATAAATTATTCCACTTTCTTCACAGAATTGGGAGAACTCATGTGAAACATATTCACCTCCTCGGTCCGACCTTAACCGTTTGATTTTCTTTTCTAGTTGATTTTCAACTTCAGCTTTATAGATTTTAAAGTGTTCAAGTGCTTCATCTTTCGTTTTAAGTAGATAGATATAACAATACTTAGTTGCATCATCTATGAGAGTTAAGAAGTATCGTTTGCCACCTTTAGTTAATATTCCATTCATCTCACAAATATCAGAATGGATTAGTTCAAGTGGAGAAGTGCTTAGCCTTCGACGCTATGAAAAGGTTTTCGGGTGCTTAGCTTGCACACACTTCACATTTTGAACCTTTCTCATAATTATAGCTAGGAATTAAACTCATTTTACTTAACCGCATAATGGCTTCAAAATTTACATGACACAACCTTGAATGCCAAATATCATGAACTTTATTGCAATGGGAAATATTAAAGATGTTTACATTATTCAAATCAAGAGTTGATAAGCGGAACATGCCTCCGCTATCATAGCCTTTGCCCACAAAGTTACCAAACTTGGTCAATATGACCTTATTTGACTCGAATACAAGCTTTATTCCTTGCCTACATAGCATTGACCCGCTCAAAAGATTGCGAGTCATCGCAGGCACATACAGTACGTCTTTGAGGATGAGTGTTTTGCCCGAGGTAAGCGTCAGGCAAACCTGTCCAATCCCACGTACTGTTGCGGCGGCTCCGTTGCCCATTAGGACGGATCCACCACCTTCACCCCGAAATGAAGAGAAACAAGATCGATCGGCACATATATGTCTAGTAGCACTGTATCAATCCACCAATCAATAGATGGACTTGCCATAAAGGCACGAGTACGTACTCTTCCAAGTCGGAGCTTGCCAGCACGACATTTGCTTCGGCCCTATGGCCTTTGTGCTGACCAGGAGCTGGACCCTTGCCCTTTCGATTGCGGCAATGATTGGCCTTATGGCCACCTCTCCATAAACAAAATGCATAATGTCTTCCTTTTCTTCTTCATTTTCTTTGGTTGGAGCTTGTATTGGGGTGACTCTTGAATTTGGGTTTCCTGTGGCCTTGATTCTTTTGACTTCCACTTGATGAGCTTGGACTTGAGCCTTTCCCATACCGTCACCTGATCTGGCACGCTCTTCGACATTGATAGCAGCTGACAGCTCATTGAGCGTCAAGCACTCCTTTATATGTCTACGAGCGGTCACAAAGTCATGCCACGAGGGCGGTAACTTCGCCAGGATGACGTTTACTTGGAACTTCTCTGGTAGGACACAGTCGTACTGACTTAAGTCACGTACATGGAGTTGAAGCTCGTGGAGCTGCTCCATCACCGACCGTCCTTCCATCATCTTATAGTTCAAGTAATTTGCCGTTACAAAGGACTCGTTCCCATTATCTCCTTCGGAGTACTTCTCATCAAGCTCGTCCCACAATTGCTTGGCATTCGTGAAGTTGACGAGCGTCAAACAAGCGGTTAGACAGGATGGCTAGCAAGCGGGCTAAGAGCGCATTATTGGCCTCTTCCCAACGCATCGTTTCAGGTATCACTAGCGGGAACGCCGGAGGACTTGAAATGACCCGAAGAGCCTAAGGTCGATCGACCAAAGCTTAGCCTCGCCGCCAACGTTTGAAGTTGACACCGTCAAAGACTTTGAGCTTTGACGACGCCGATGAGGAAGCCATTCTTTCAAGAATAGGTTTTCGGATTTTTGTAAATATTGCGGTATAAGCATATTTTCTATTTTAATTCCAATAATAATTATGATAATAGTAATCACCCAAACATGGCATACGAATGACTTAAACAACATATTAACAAATGCATCATTCAAAACATTGCACAATGAGTGAAAACTTAACATGAACATCATATATGAATTCAACATTAGCATGGCATTCATAGCATTAACGTATTTGCATGCTAATCTCATGAAAAACTTAATATATATGATCAATACATATAACAATTCAGATTTGCAACATCTTGTCATTATTAATAGTCTAGCACAAAAGACTAAAAACAGCATATAACCAAATGATTTATTTGTTTTTAGAGCTCTCAGAACAGAGTCGCACAAAATCAAAGATTTTGGCCTTCTTATGTCAATGTTGAATATCCTTAACAAAGATCTAAAACTGATAATTAAGACTTGAGCTCTAAATTATGTTTTCACTGTCTAAACTCACATAATCAGAGAATAACAGTCATATAACTTCTGAATTAACACTACCTGTTAAAAGAAAACAGCAGAGCTATTGATACAATGGATCAAAGCTGCTGTCTCAAATAGACAAGCCGAAAGAGTAGTTCCTTTTCAATCAAACTACTCAATATCATTTAGTGTCCAGAAATTAGACTTACTGCTATTGACAAAGCTTAATTAGAAGAAGGTAAATTCTATAGTTCAGGCAGTAAAACAATCATATAGAGCTCAATCCTAATTCAAGCAGCTAGATCAATCTCAATATTCAACTATTTCCTCACAGAGCATTTAGAAACAGTGAAACTTTTGCAATCTTCAACTAGTGATGCTCACAGACAGATCACAAATTGCAAAGTATTCATTAACTGATATACTCACGAGAGAGGTGATATTCTAAATCACCTGAAGACACCGAATGGAGGCAAGGCACGATCAATTCGCTGTCCCAGAAAACCTATCAACCCACTATTGCAAGCAGGGAGATGGTTCACGGAGATACAATGCCACTTTTCTCTTCTCAGCCGAAGTCAAGAAGAAAAACCGAAGTACAGGGATGCCGCACAAGATCACAAAATTGCTCTGGCCGTGAGCAATCAAACACAGCAGGGAGCCGACGCCACTCATCGCCTCCCTCGGATCGCCTTTGTGCTTCGGATTTCCCCACACCCAAAATAGGGTTCACTCAGAAAAACCGAAACCAAAGCCCAATCGGAGATAGCGCCGAAGCTTCAAGTCTCCGCCAACCGAAGAACAGGGAGGAGGTGCAACTCAAAGGAACAAGATCGGATCGAAGAAGAGATGTCCCTACCGTGGAGCCGTGCGGCCTTAAATAGAGAAGTCAAGAGTTGGCTGCGGGGTGGCGCGAGCGGCCGGCTCCGAAGAACCCGGGCCAACCCACGCCTCCGCCGCCGCCCCTCCGCTCGTCCTCTCTCCGCATGCCGCCGAAATCGCCAGATCTGGCGAGGAGACGAAACGGCCTCTCGAGACCCGCTCGAGAACGCGCACGGGACACGCCTGGGGAGGAGACTTCGTCTCCTCCCCTTATCTCTTCGCACAGGTCACCGCCCAGTGGTCATGCTTTGATAATTCTTGCAAGAATGCATCCGTGCTGCCGAGTTTCCATGGCCATAATGTGACTGCGGCAATCCAGCACATATCATTCAATCCACACACCTGTCAACCACCGCCGCTGGGCACACTACACGTGATGCAAAGTTCTTTTTTTAGCTCATGAGTATAACAAGGACGCACTTATGCACACACACTCTCAACACCACACACCTACACATACCCATGTGGGTGCATCCAATGCACCCGCTTGAGACTAGAGACGAAGACTCAAGGTCTCCGGGAGCGCGGGCACGCGATTTGACCGCTAAATGCACTCACGTGCATGTGTGTACTCCGATGGCATTATTCACATAAACAGTGCCAGAGGGACACTATTCATGTGAACAGTGCCCCTCGAAATGGTGCGCGCCATAGGCTTCGAAGCCGAGCGGGTTGGCTGCCCACTAGCAAGCTGAGCCACTCGAGCAAACGCCCAGTCACGTGATGCAAAGTTCTTGTAAGCACATATTTGCTATTTCGTATTGCATGTTCTATTTCGCATATCTCTAACCCACTCTGCCTATATCGATAGTCCATAAAGCGCTACTACTTCTTCCAATGGATAAATGGCCCGGATATATACGATAGAGCATTTATCGAGAAAAATATATGCTCAACTATCTGGTGGCACCTGAGAGACTCACACGCTAGAAATCTTTCACCCCGGATGACAGCGGAAAAGATAAGGGTAAAGCCGATGGTCCCCGAAGCCCTTGCTGAACGCCATGTTATCTCTGATAGGGACAAACTTACACAAGTTGTCGAAGCTGAGTACTAGGCACAGGTCATGATTGCTAAAGCCCTCAAAGGAGAGAATGGAAGGGCACCGATGGACCTAAATGTGTACGATGACTGACTGGAATCATGGCTTTCAAAAGGCTTATATGTATCTTAGCTGTAGTTGGGGTTGAAGTTTCACGCATGTTGCCACTTGTATCATTTGGTAATGAGGCAAATATACGCATCTAACCAAACCCCCATGCACAATGTAATTCACGCATACATTACGAATTGCTTTGTTAGTCTACATATGGTCTATTACAACAAATATTTACAACAATGTATCTTTACTACTTAACACAGGGAGTTTATGGCGGTGGTTCATTTGCCCCTCCGAACCCCCTTACACCTTTCTAAAAAAATTCTACACACACGTGAGCAAAACATAATAGGATTTATAAATATGTGCCAAAGCACGTGTTTTTAACTAGTTTGCACATGTATTTATGTAGTTACATAAAAAAACTACATTTACCGCGCTTCCGAGCCAATGTTGCAGCTGAGCACCCTGCACCCCGAGCTCTCCCTGGCTAGGGGTGGATTCAAGCCAAGTCCTCGTCTTATTGAGCTTTTCCCTAAATTGGCATATTTTTATTTAATATTATTTTACATATAATTTGAAAGCATTTTTAGAAGTGAGCTAATGAGTCGAGCTAGAGAAAAATTTGAATTACCCAGTATAATTGAAGTAATTTTGAATCGAGCCAACGAGTTTTTTTGTCATCCCTACCCCTTCCGCCTACATGGCCAGATGCTGAGTCGGAGCTGCTCTGTAGCACCTATTGAGCAGGGGCGGCTCGGCAATGCCTTAGGCCACTCACCTGCTGCGCCTACCAGTCGCCTCTTGCATTGGCCCAGTCTGTTGCACGGCTCGCCTCCTGCCAAGCTACCTCAGTGCGGCAGGAGACACATATTGTCTGTCACATTTTTTTAGCTTAAGGAGTGAGTCATGTTTATAAAAATAGATGCTAGGGCGTAAAACTTGAAAGAAGTGTTACAATGATGCTAGATAAGTGAACAGTTCATACACTATATCGTGTGGGTAGTCTTTGGATTTTTCCCGGTACTCCTCGTGCGCACATGGCAAAAGTAGGCTATTTTGAGTTTTGTTGCAGCGGCTGCTGCCTCGAATTTCCAGTACACAGATGGTGTAATCGTAGTGATTGAGAATCCCTGGTACACAACATGTGCACCTAGTAAAACTGCTTAATTTAATAGGATGCCATGGGCTCATATAGCAGATAGTCGCTTCTGTTCAGGACTCGGACGTCCGCTTCGACTTTGATGGTTGCAGGCTGCAAGCTCGCGAAGGAAAGAATCCCTGTGCCAGTGAAAAATAGATATAAATTATCTATATTATTTAGTTATCATATTTAATAAAGATATAAATATAACATAGATTTTTTATTTAATTAACAGTTTCTATTCTATTCGTATTCAAATTCATATAAAAATATAGATACAAATATGATATGAACATTATCATCCGAAATGTTATTTTATCTAAACTATTTGTATCTATATTCGTATTCAACGAAGCAAAATATATATTTTATTACAATACGACTAATTAGTTGGATAAGTTTTTTTAATTGAACGTGAATTTATGATTTTTTAAGTGAAATAAATGAATTAGAATGATTATGCATGATTGTACGGGAATAAAATATCATTAATGTCTTTATACTATATACGTTATAAAGATATCCAGATCCAACCGAACTAAGTAGATATTCGATTCGAATTCGTATTTGTTACAATACCTGATTCATATTCAAAAATATTTGAATTCATACTTATATTTATTTACAAATATAATTTAGACACCATCCGATCGAGCGCGCACCATGGACGCCGCCCTGGGGCATGCAGGTGCTGCTACCTTGTATGTGGTACAGATGGTGAGCGGGTGCCGCCCTTGGTGCGTGATGGCCGTCGCCCCCCAAGTGGCTTGGATGTTGAACTCGAAATTTCGATATCACTTATTATAAAATACACAATAAAAATAGATGATCAAAAGAACGGAAGACACTAATTTAATATTAAAAAATTTTGTGAAAAAATTCACGGATACATGAAGACGAAAATCACTATATGAGGAGTGATTACAAGAATGAAAAACTTCGGCGTATCTAAACCGTAAGTACATATATAGACTAAAAAATAAAATTGTCTAACAAAAAAAAAACTGTGCCACATTTAACATGATAACAAATGTCCGGCTTGTACACGTATCCGAATTCAGATCACTCTAACAGCCTCTACTAAAACACTGGCTGCCAATTTTGTGAAAACACAGAGTTCGGTCCATGCTTCTATGTGATTTGATGCCCAAAATATAAGCATTGATCTCCAGCTACGACCAAATCAAGCAAGTACTAACTGAAGCTGATGCAATCCGTGTACCATATTTATCAAACTAATCAAATAATTATTTAGAAAAAAAAAGCGAAAGAAGAGAATCTTGCTTATGTTTCCTTGTGAACACTGAATAGATGATTTGTGGCACCTGAACTGATGGTCCAGTTCACTTGCAGAGCTTCCATTTGATGCCAAATCATGCCAAAGGAAATGAAAGAGGAAGACTCGAGGTAGATGATGTGATTCAGAGGAGTTGAAATTAGACACCTTTTTTCTTCTTCTTTTTGAAACAAGGGCAAGAGCTCTGCCTCATTTCATTGATCGAAGAAGATAATACAAACACCAGTTCAAGACACCTCCAAGAATTAGACACCTTTTTGTTTGGCAAAACCAGGGAATGGATATGTGGAAGAATGAAAGTGCCATCTGAAAAGGAGTGCCTTTTATCTACATCCTTCCATGTAGTAGTTAGGTGAAAGCTCACCTGGAGAAACCATTTCTGAATGTGCACGTTTTTAACAAACTAAGCGCACATTTTGTTCCACTCTTAATGTGGCTATGACACATTCGGTTCTTTACTTAAATTGGAGTGTCTGTTCTTTTTCTCTGAAACTAACGGCTTTTAGTTTTTGCTATAGTGCTTAACTTTTAAACGGAGTATTTTCTCAAGACGAGGTCTACAAGTTAAACGATCTACACGTTAAAAGCTCAACTTCTGTACCAGCCAAAATCGCAAGTGAGTATCTGTCTCTCCGTAATCTGTACCGTAAACAGCCAAAATTCAAAACTTTCAGTTAAAAACTATAAGCCGCAGCCAAACAGGCCCTGAATTCTTCAGAGAAATGTATCTCTTTGCCTCTTAATTTAACTGTACAACCCAACACTTAGAATGCATAATTTTATTTTAGTAGATGTACATCCCAAGACATTGTGGACATGATGCAGCATGGTGGCCTTAGATCTGGAAAGCAACACAAGGGAAGGGGAGCAGGAGCCAAGAACCGTGCATGTGAGAAGAAAGGTGATTAAATTGACCAAAAACCCTCCTTGACTAGGAAAATTTAATAATTTGTCATCCTTATGAGTAGAGTGGTAAAGAATTTGCCACCCTGGTCCACTTTCAGTGACTCAGGTGGTCCTATATATAAGTGACAGCGATAATTAGCTAATGTTAAAAGTGGCAAAAAATTGAATCTCCCCCTTGACTAGGAGCAACACCGGAGACGCGTGCTATGATGACATCGAGCTTGTGGTCTTTGTTGTACACATGCTGCTCTCACTGCCCTCAAGCTTAGCCGGCCCCACAGTACAGTGCCCCAAAACCATGTGTCGGATATCTGGTGTCGGTGACCAGCTAAATTATTTAAATCATGACAGTTATTTTTTTGCGAGGGAATCATGACATATTTCTGCTTAATTATATCTCCTTACGCCCATTCGAACGAGGGATATCTATAAGGAATTTTTTTATATGTTTAGGAGTTCTAGAGCATATAAATCGAAGGATATACTTTAGTCCATATAAAGTCTGTTTTTTCAAAGATCCCAAAACATTTCTTCCACCAAATCAATCAAAAATATCCTAATATATTAAATCGGCCCAATTGGTTTACTAATGTGATGTCCCGATCCAGTACATAATCGAGCTTTTGATAAGGATTCAATGAGGGCAGTAGCAAGGAATATGGTATATATATACTGTCTTCTACAAAATTCATGCGTTATCTTCTACGTAACGACGTATGTTCTACTAAAACCAGAGGTTCTAGCTTCTACTTATACTCCTTCGAAAAGGGATATCTACAAGAAATTTGTAGGCATTATATATACAGTTCTCTACGAAATTTCTGCGTGTGTGCTCGATCATTTGTCCCGAATCTCATTTCTCTTTGGAACCAACCGCGACATTAATTACGCATATTGTCGAAAGATATGTCTCTCAACTAAGTAAAGTTGTTTTCTCCAAAAAAAACAATTAAGGAAAGCTGTTTAATTAAGAGGGATCAAGGTCTTAACACACACAGTGGATGCTGGCAAGCAGTGGCTACTGGCTGGCTGCAGTTGCCTGTGAACTACTGTAGGAGACAATGGGCATGCATGACGCGTATGTACGGCGGCCACCACCTAACACTCTAACAGGTGGGTCCAGACATGCGCATTGCAACTGGGTGATGCATGTATGGTTAGTTTTCGGGCTTAAAGTTTATAGTTTATCACTTATATTTTTTCAAATAAATAAATAAAATAATTTTTTTAAAATAATTTATCAGTATTCGATTCCTTCGCACAAGTGTTTATGTTAAAGTCAAAAATTATCCATCATAGTCATAAGCTCTTAGTCGCAGCTAAAAAGAACGCACCCTATGATGGTGATGAAATCGGCTTTGGTTTGCTTGGAGAAGCCTAAATATGATTTGAACACCTTATTTTCTAAAAACGGCATTTTCAGGTTATTTTCAAAAGCGGCTTCTTCGAGCCACTTTCAAAAGCCGTCAGCTTGGCTCTGTCATCTCTTTCGTGTCTGCGTTTATCGAAAGCTACTTTTTTTATTTTATTTCAATAGCTATGTTTTTTTAACTATTTCTATTTTAACTAAAAGACAAAAGCTCTGGCTAAAACTAGGAGCTCCAATCAATTAAAACTCCGCCAAATATCACTTAGCATGGTCATGCTCGGTTGGGTTAAAAAGCTATAGTTTATGGCTGAAATTGTACTGTAGCGGCTGAAATTTCACTGTAGCTGAAGGTGGTTTATTTGGCATAATTAAATTTAAAAAAATAGAAAAATATGCTAGCTCATCACGGACAATACAAACAAATACGAAAAAAACCAGCAAAAAATCTAAAGAAAGTTAAAAATTGAAAAAAAAAATTATAAATAGTAAAAAATAAACTAAAAGTTAGAAGCAAACCGAAACGAGCGGGGCTAATGCATGCAGATGAGAGCTCCACCCGTTTCCAATCTGCTCTGGATCTGCAGATCTGCACCACTGCAAGTCCGCAATCAATAAAACATTTGAAACCGGTTGCATGATAGGACCGATTTTCACCAATTCTCGATGATTTTCGGCCGTTTTTCATAGGGAGATTGGATCATATACCCTCCCTTTAGTTGGGAAATTGAGAATTTACCCTCCACATCTCAATGACATGTAGGGTCATCATAAGTCACTGACTCGTGGGCCAGGAGGGTAAATCCTCAATTTCCATCTAAATGGAGGGTATATGATCAATTTTTTCTTTTGCATAACCCTAGCAACAACTGACCCAATAATTTTTTGTTCACATTTTCTATTTTAGCTTCCATTGCGCTCTGATAAGCGGCGCGCGCACACAACCTAGAAGCCACCTTTTCCAAAGCACCTCACTTCCATCCCTGTCCCCCTTCTCTCCCTATTGCCTTCGTGTCCACAGCAAGGTATGATCAAATCCAATAGACAACGCTACGGAGCAAAAAAATCAAACTAGTCATCAAAAATACTCATGTAGATTAGTTACTAGCTAATTAATTAGCTTCTCCACAAATTCATGCATGACACAGTAGATCAGTACACAACCTTAGTTAGCTGTGTTCATGGATGAATGTCAGTGACACAATCAAGTTAGGACCCTAACCCTAACTATGATCTCTCCAGTGACTGGCAAGACCATGAGCTAGGGAAGAAGACCAAGAGGGAGTCGCCAGCGGATGCGTTGGCGGACGGGATGATGGCGCGGAGAAGCAGCCTACCGGCGGCAGGTGCCGGGCCGGGGTCGGCGATCAACACGATCACGCCGTGCGCGGCGTGCAAGCTGCTCCGGCGGCGGTGCGCGCAGGAGTGCCCCTTCTCGCCGTACTTCTCGCCGATGGAACCGCACAAGTTCGCCTCCGTGCACAAGGTCTTCGGAGCCAGCAACATCTCCAAGATGCTCATAGCAATTAAGTTACTTACGAACTAGCTAGTAGCAAGCTTGGTTGAAAACTTATGAACTGAATTTGAGCCCAACTTATGAACTTATGTTGGTGCTATTTATTTTTGTTAAGAGATTGGATATCTCAGTCTCTCAGGGCATTTTATTTCTTCTCTTTTGAGAGCCTTAACACAAGGATTTTGGCAGTGTGTCACGACTCATGAGTCAGCTTAATTTCTTGGGAATTACAATGTTGAACTCCTAAGTCTTGACTCTTTAACCAGACTTCTATATATTCAGAACCCTAAATTCCCTTGATCTATATCATTCGAGCTTCCATCACTAAAGCTTATTCTTGTTGTATCCTTGTTTTTTAGGCTCCCAAGATAAGAACTCTTATCTACTTGTCCAACATCACACCCTGAAATAAATCCTGAACATGTCTTGTAATTGTGGATCCCTTCATTTCGGTCTTAAGAATGCTCTAAAATGTGATGTGTGATGCGTGGCTAAATCAACTCATTTAACTCCTCCTTGAATCAAAACTCCAAACCTAGCTTGGTGCAATTTATCATACATCAGATTAGCACTTTTTCTCATGAGTAAGATCACTGAGCGCATATTCTCTTGCAAAATTGCAACCATATATAATCTTCATGTATCTCTCTCTGTATGTATGCCTAGCTAGTTCATTCGTTCATGGCGTAATTAACTGCATGCATGCTGAATTGCTGACTACGACGAGACCTGCGCGCAGGAGGTGCACGAGAGCCAGCGAGCCGACGCGGCGAACAGCCTGGTCTATGAGGCGAACCTGCGGCTCCGGGACCCCGTCTACGGCTGTATGGGCGCCATCCTGGCCTTGCAGCAACAGGTTCAGGTCCTCGAGGACGAGCTCGCCGCCGTCAGGGACGAGATCGTCAAGCACAAGTACCGGCCGGCCGCGGCGGTGGCCGACGCGCTCATCGCCGCCTCGGCGGCCGGCCGGGCTGTCGTCGTCTGCGGCCGGGTCGGTAGGGATGGGGATGCGGCGACGCTGGCAGTGGCGGCGGTGGGGCCTGCTGCTTCGTCGTCGTCGTCGAAGGTGTACGCCGCCACGTCGAGCTCCACTGATTATAGCTCTGAGACGAATGAGAATGTTCCCTGTTTTGGTTGAGGTGGCAGTAGCAGCTTCAATCGAGAGTTTCTTGAATGCATTTTTTGCCTCTTTTTTGTACGCAGACCTTGTAAAAATATTGGAATAAAAGGCTTTCATGAGAGAGTAAGCTAGGCCCTATTTAGAACATGAGAATTTTTTTTCCGAATACCCTATGAGAATTAAACCATTTCTGTGAAAATCCTACAAAATTCTTTGACCCTAAATACTTTAGCGGGTTAGTATGGTACTTTCTTCGGGCTAGGTTTCAATACATATACTTAAATATTTAGTTGAATTCAATACATATGTCTTTTCCTATTCCTACCATTTTTTTTGGCAAAATTCATGTGTTTGATTCATTCAGGGGCTGAACTTGTAATCAAAGGTCTAAAATTTGAAACTCAAGCCCGCCCGACCTCCAAACAAGGTTGGGGAATTGGAGTGAGTGCAAGTGCAAATGATACTCCATATGTGATGTGTTTGTTTGACTGCATTTGGATCTCTGCATGGGACTCCTCACATGCTTGTCTGTGGACAGCTCTCATTTCATGGCACTCTTAAGCTGTTCTCATTTATGTAGCCCAGCAGACAGAAGATTGTTTAACCAAACTTTGCATCTTCCCATACATTTAAGAATAAAACCGACGGCAAACATGCTTGAGTGAGTAACAGGACTCATTTGAACTTCTTTATCTTTGACGGCAGCACAGTCACAGTGTTTTCCTACGTTCAAATGGCAAGTATAATTTACAGCGTGAATGGTCACTGTTAAGTGGCGTACACTTCCAGGTGAAAATCTCCAGGTATTCCTACCAATAATCAGGTTCCCTTTGCATCAGTGCGTCCTACAACACAACCAGATAGTTCCAATAATTTGTACCTAGCTAGTCTTAGCTCAACTGTAGCTGCTTTTCTGAATATTACAATCACACTATAGCACCAAACGAGTCATGTTTCAGAACAGTTCGGTTTAGAGACTGCGGAAGGCCTTGGGCATCCAGAGCTTGTGATTGCGCACAGCGCTTTCCAGATAGGAACCAACATTTTCACAGGAGGGCGAAATTTCTGCAGGTTAAGCTCTATGGATTACTGAATTTTTTTCGAATCAATTCATTAAATAATGAAGGAAAACAGGTAAGTTTTACCTGGAAAACTAGTATTAGCTCCTCTTCATCGCGCAGAAGCAACACCAAGCTCCAGTAACAGGTCACCGGTGTCACACACTCATTCAGCAGTGGCTTTAGAATCTTGCCAATGGGCACAAAACGACGATGAATTCTTCCGCTAAGAATCATAAATTTTTAATGTAAACAAACCAACAGCTGGAACCAAATTAGCTTCCAGTAATCTAGTAGCCTACTACTCCCTCCATTTCGCTATATTTGTCTACAGCCTCGGGAATATCCATTTCAGTATGTTTGTTCATCGAGGAAATCTAGAGTATATTTATTGTGATTTTTTCATTCTCACCCCTACTTAAATGCTTTGGAAGAGATTAAGTGGTTGTATAATATCATTTAATAGGGGTATTTATGGTCATTTCTCATTAACTATTTCTTAGATTTAGTGTTTCCTTAATCTGTGTGTATGATGAGCTATGGACAAATAGTGAAACAGAGGGAGTATTTCTAAGCAAGAAGAAAGAGTTGTGGCAAAAATATCCCTCTGAAGCAAAACAGTTGACTACTTGAGCAATGTTGTCTATGATTTTGAAACACACTGAAGCACGTGCACAAATGAAGTGATTAGTTCACTTGTAATATATTTCAATCTTGTCCTTTTCTGAGAGTAGAGCTACAAAGTACTTCAAGGAAAGCAAGGAGCTCATACTTCATAACCAAAATATGGGAAGTATTTAACTCAATAACTTGATTTAATGCCAACACATGCACAGTTTTATCCATCAGGGACTGAGTTTTGCTCGCAAGCATAAGCTTTAATATTCCCCAATGCTAGAACATTCTCCTAAAGGGAACTGTTGAGCCTACAGAATATGTATATCTGCATATCATTTATCGCCGTGGTCCAGAGCAACCACTGAATGCTAAACGTTTTGTTTCCCTTTTTCTTGTTTCGGTCAAAAGAAAAGGAAAATGACATCTATAACATAAAGACTGTTTATTCAGAAGGGAATAGCTAACCAACGACACCATCTATGGCTCTAATTGCTACTCTGCTAGGTAAGAAGGTATGTCCCCAGATATTTGGGTCAGTTGACGCTTAAATAATTGGTGGTGAATGCATTCAAGAGCTAAAGTGGTCAACCTATTTTGACTACCTAAAGATGTGAGAAGAGAGCATCCTACACCAAGCAGTTAGATTACGTACTAGTGTCCACCAATTATACAGGTGGTCAGTGGAAATATACAATAAGGTGGAGACAAGAAAGACCAACAGTAAGAGAGAAATCTGAAGAATGATTGATGATTTCAGATCATGATGCTGGTATACCTCCAAAAATGCATTTCTAGCTGAACCCCAAAGGTTGGCATTATCACTACCGACTCTGTACACAATGAAACAGGGAAACCAAATAAGAAACACAATGTTCATACTGATGTGTAAGTTTTCAGTATGGAGGTCAGTAAAAAATGGATATCCTACTTTTATGCAATTTTATGGTGCAAATTAACCATGTCCATAACATGCAGAAGGGCCATACAAAGACATATTTGAGGAAGGATTCACCTTTCTTCACAGGTTTGTATTGCAAGCATTTAGCAACCAAAATTCCAAAGGTTATATTCCACAGTGATCCAAGGCATAGCTTCTCCTGCAATATTGACGCAGGTCAATACCAATATACATACCAGTCATGACAACGTTATTAACAAAAAGGTAATGCCTTTCATCACATATGAATCTAGGGTGTTAAGAACCTCATAAAAAAAGGATGGGAAACTAAGCCATGAAAAATTAAAGTTGTATTTTAAGAATCTGAATTTTTTCTTCATTTTTGAACCTAGAATAATACAAACATGAAATGTGCAACTGTTCTGAACAAGCAAAACATGTGAACCTGATAAGAATCCAGGGAATGTTAGCGAGACCACTCTTAGGCCGGGTTCGGTTGAGCTTACGGCCCGCAGCTTATAGTTATGCTACAGTAACTAGCTTTTAAACGATGTGTTTTTAAGGTAGGGTCAATAGAAAAACTATAGTAAAAAGTTTACTGAGTTTAATTGTACCGGTCAAAATCGTATGTGACTATTTTTCTCTGTGTACTGCCTCTCACGAACAGCCAGAATTCAAAAATTTAAGCTATAAGCCACAACCTACTCACCCTTAAAATATCAGATAAATTTCCTCATTAACACAATCTCCTACTAACATCTGGTAGTGATTTACAAGAGAAGCGTACCTTTGCCAGCAATGATTGGCAGATACTTGCAAGAAGGAAAACAACACCGATGTACGACAACAGAACCCGGGTTCTGCACTTCTTAACAAAGATCTCATGGATATCAAGTCCCTTGTCATAATGATGTTTGTAAGTATACACGCCACTGGATGCTTCTCCTTTCTGTTCTTGTTCCATGGTCTCACTCACTAGATGAACAATAACTGCTGCATTAGGCACAAAGCTAACTACGGTGGAGCTAGAAATCGACCACGACCAGGACTGAATTATGAACCAGAAATCAGCCACAACAAGAACTACGATCCAGATTGACAAAGATTTGATCCATCCTAAAGCATGTCTCCACAAACTACATTTGGAAACAAGAACCTGTATTGACAAAATTGCATATGAACCCAATAGCAAAAGCTCCCTTACGCATGCGGTCTCTAATCTATGTCTTTCCGCATCAAACTATCAATTGGTTTCGGAGGCCTAGGAACAGCAGTAATGTCATCGGAATTAAGTTCAACACGACGTTTCTTCGTGCAGTGTTACCATCTCCAGTTGATTATACTATCTCGAGATTCATTAGATGTAAGCTTAGCATCATAATAATACTACGAATACCCCTCATTTCACAAACAGAAACGTCTACACATGAACACAGTAATCTTAGGTCAGGAAGCGATCCATCATCTGTGCTTCCATACCCCCACACATACAAGCGTAGTAGGTCTGCGTAACTGATATATACCTGTGACCAAGCCGGGAGACACCGACAGACGGCGGATTCGGAAGAGGGCAGCCGAGGACGCGTCGGCGCCCGCCGAAGGGATCCGAGGTCCCGACTCCCGAGGACGCTTTGGCGGCACCGGGGAGGGAAGAGGGTGCCGCTGCGCGCCCCGCAGGCGGAGGGAGGCGACGGCGCCGGCGAGGAGCAGGGAGGCGGTGCGAGGCGGCTGGCAGAGTTGGGACTGGTTGTTGGGTTGGGCTTCTTCGCGAGGAAATGGATTGCGGGTGGGCAGTGGGCTCGTTGGCCCCAATAGAGTCCTAGCAGGATAGGCCCGTACTTCGGCTGAACTTTTCGTAGCATCATCCTTTAATTTTTTTTAGATAACGGAACTAAGTTCCAGCCTCTACCATCCGGGATGGTAGCCAATATAAACATTTTTCTATTGGCTAAGTTTTGAGTGTGCGCTGGTCCGGTGTACTAGTTCTATATTTGCTGAGGTTTTGCAAAATCTAGTAACAAGAGTAGTTATTGACCTCTCAGCCAAAAAGAAAGATATCATGTAAGAGAACAGGAGTATGAATGGTAATTTCTCCCATGAGGATAATCCCCATGAAGGGCAGGGGTGTGGGTGGGGAATAGGACGGGCCTCACTAGGCTAGCAGGGCAGGGCGGAGCAGCGCCGACCTCCCCTCATAGCGGCCCACCGGGGCTCGGTAAGAATTAAAAACATATTGTTTTGCTTATATATTATTATGAGATGCGTATTTTTATATATTTAAACTAAAACTTGAATATATATGTAAGGATATAATTTTTATGGTATATATTATGAAAAATATGCATAAGTAATTATAAATTAACAGCTTACGTCGTATTACCAAGTAAAAAAGTACAATTAAACAATAATTTTAACCCCCATGGGTATCCCTGTGGCCTGTGGGTAGGACGAGAGGCAAATTTCCCCACGATGCTTGCGGGGGCTGGCCGGGGATGCCCGCCCCTAGACAGGAGGTTGTTATCATAATGATGCAATGATATATGTTATAAAAAAGAATTATACAATAAGATAATTACCCTAAGTAACTTACAATGGCCACTTAAACAAACTCATATGCCTAATGTAATTGTTTCTCTCTACATAAGTTCAAGCATAATTGATTTTTACTACCTCAAATATACATTTCTACCACTTAAAAAGAGAGTTGGTGGTGGTGGTAGCTCATCTACCTCCCTTCCCTCCTCACATATACTTTGTCACCAATTGGTGGGCCTCTCTCTCACAACGCACAAATTGCACCTACCCACTCCATTGCTCTGTTGAAACTGCCCCAACAGACCAACAAACATGCCGATTTGGCTTCCCTCTCGATTGGATTTCTTCCCTCCTTCCCTTTCTCTCTCACCCGTGGCACCACCCCTCGTGCCCACCCTCCCATGGCTGCCCTCCTCTCCGCCCATACAAAGTCATCACCCTCACACCACCCGGCATTAGGGGTGCAAACGGATCGGATTCGGACGGATATTGTTGTTACCATATCCTAACCCATATTTTTTCTCCGGATTCGGTACCAATCGGATTCGGTGTCGGATCGGTCGAGATTAACCCGAGCCGTTTGCACCCCTACTTGTTTGTAACGAATGCATACAGTACAACAAATAGAGTAGGAGGACGTACTATCAAGAACTTGATGTTACTACTTAATAGCTGATGTGGAAGATTTTATTTTACCATTGCAAAAGAAAATGAAACGTCAAATAGTAGCACTAACCTGAAATCAAACTTGAAGACGTATTGGATTCGGACGGATATTGTTGTTACCATATCCTAACCCATATTTTTTCTCCGAATTCGGTACCAATCGGATTCGGTGCCGGATCGGTCGGAATTAACCCGACCCGTTTGCACCCCTACCCGGCATCATGGTCGCGCTCTTGCACCTGCCCTGTCTTCTCTGCTCACTCGCACACGCATCAGCATTGCTGCCCGTATCGCCCACCAAGCTCTCCATCGCGGTCACCTCGGTGCCCCCACAACGCTGGATGTGGCCCCCAACCTCCTATGCCTTCGCGTTTGTCACCGCCACTGCTGATAAGGTTGGCAAGATCTCTAGATCCCATCGACATGGTGGTGGCGACAGCGGCATGCTCGTGGTCCAGATCCATCTAGCTTAGTGAGCCGTCGTGCCAACTCCGTGCGGAGGGGCCACCCGCGCTGAGCGGCGGATGGGACAGTGATGCCCCCTCGGTAGAGCTCATCCCTCACCGGCATCGTGGGAGATGACGGCTGTGCTTCGTCGATGACAAGGAGGCGACGGCAAGGGCACTCGACGCCAGGGAGGCAACGATGGTGATCAACAATGTCGTGGCGATGATGGTGTGTCACTTGTCTGATGGAAACGATACGACAACATAGTGGAGACGACGAAGGATCAAATGGCCAAAAATGTGCTCGGTGCCATCGGGGTAGATCAAAACTCTCTGTCTACTCCATGGTTCGCCGCTTTAAATTAAAAACAATTATCAAAATTCATATTTTAGAAAAACCAAATGACAACCAAGCAACGAAAATAAAGAAAATGTTCAGAACTTTTGGCTAATTAATCAAAAATATATTGCACGCATGGTTTGTGTGAAGTGTGAACCGAAGAGCCTGTTCTCTAACCATGAATGAATGAGTAACACATGTTCCTCTCAAAACTGCGAGGCACATGTGGACTACATTTCAGAACAGAGCAACAATTTCTATATAGTATTTCTTTTCCAGAAATTTAAAACAAGTACTACTACAAAGCCATAGTACCCTAACCACGAGTTTTTTGTACGGATAATCCAATTTTTATTCGAAATTACATAAATATACTCGCGGTCAAATTATTTACAAAAATAAGCTCCAGTCGCCCCCCCATTGGGCGACTGAAGCCTTTCGCCCAACCGGGAGGCGATTATATTGTAGTCGCCCTACGTCGAGACTAGTACATGCAGTCGCCGTTCTATTGGGCGACTAGCATGCAGTCGCCCAATGGATGGGCGACATGTAGTGCAGTCGCTCACTACGATGGCGACTGCACTCCTCCCCGTGATTTTTTTGAGTTTTGTCAATTTTGTAGTTTTAAACTGGAAAAAAATTTGATGTAGTTGTAATAAAAGTTTATGTTCACTGGATGTTGTAGGTGCATAAAAAATTTTTAGAAATTTTTTTAAAGAACGATTGACTGTAGAACGTTCGATACATATAGTGGTAAATGATAATTTAATGTTACTGAGAACTCGAGTAGGGAGAGAACTGGTGTGTTAATATTGTTAAATGACTTACTATCTGAATCATTAGATGTGAACAGACAAGATAATAACCTTATGTGAAATAGAAATAAACTTCATAATACAGTTGGGAGTAACATGCCGCGTATATTTTTATTACATGCATAACATATAGCATGATATGCGACTAACCCATCCAACCTGCTCCTTCCATTCTTTGTCTTGCGTGTCTTCTCCCATTCTGCCTTCTTGCGGCACTTCTCCCTACCCCTTCCGAGTAGGTTCATTTATCTTGTCCGCGTATTTTCCACGAACAGTAAATACATGAAATGTAGCATACAACTACTGATCAGAACGATGCGTTGCATCGTCTAGCTGTGTGCCCCTCCTGACCGCATCGCCCACAATGTGTACCAGATGTTCTAGCTTGTGATTCGTCCATGTCATTTCTAATACGTCGGCTCTGTCGCCGACTCTTCCCACCCTTCAGCATGTTAATATTCGGAACCCAGGACCTCGCTGAAATGTCCGAAGTGGCGAAGTTTCCAACCACCCTGAACCCCCGGAGCTCCCCACACCAAGCTTGCAGTATTCTCTCCTTAAAGAAGTACTCAGACATGAAGTTGGAAGGATCCATGCCCACGGTCCCGCATGCAGCGATGACATGAGAGTATGGCTTGTGTAACAACTTAGGTTTGTTGCATGTGCAGCTATGTTCATTTGCATGATCTCTAAGACATACGTCGTGAGTAATAAGTGAACGAGCCGTCCTAAATCCGGCTCTATCACGGAGTATCACCCCGAAACGAAGCTCCCTGTTGCCCATGACATGCACTGTGTGCAACTGACCCTTCCGTGCCTTCGTCTCCATGTACGCCGTAATTTGTGAACAATACAGGGTTCCGGGATTGGCCGCATGAAGTGCGGCACTCGCGCCTCTCCACAAGTAGCGGTTTGTCTTGTGAAGAACACCTTCCACGATGGCGACAAGGGGCAGAGATCGGAGACCTCTGAGAACCCAATTGTAGACCTCCGAAAGGTTAGTTGTCATTATTCCATACCTTGCGCCATCCGTGTCATACTAAAATAGTACTTCATTTTATACATGTAAAATTTATACTAACACCAATATTTCATATAAATAATAGTGCGAATACAACATACTGAAGGCATACCTGGATCCTAATGGGCAGAATAGCTTTCACTTCTCCTTCTTCCCTCACCTCCTCCTCCAACTCTGTCCTCATCTTCTTCTCTTCTCACATCCCTTTCTTCCGCTCCTTCCTCTCCTCTCCCCTTCCTTTCCTTCCCCTCCTTCTCTTCTCTCCTCCTTTTCTTCCTCCTTCCTCGTCTCACTCCCTTTTCTTCCCTTTCCTCCTCTCCTCTTCTCTTATTTCTTTGCCGTGCGCAGAATGAGCAGAAAAGGTGAGAAAAGAATGTGGTAGTGTAGGGGCGGCCCGTACAGAAAGATAATTGTCGCCGTAGCGTTGGGCATCGAAATTGCGATCATCAGACGGTTGGGCGATTGCAATTCGTCGCCCAACGCTGCAATGACGAAATAATCGCCCAACGGTCTCCAGATTCCCCATCTATCGCCTTCCGGTTGGGCGAAAGGCTCCAGTCGCCCAATGGGGGGCGACTGGAGCCTATTTTTGTAAATAATTTGGCCGCAGGTATATTTATGTAATTTCTAATAAAAAATAGATTATCCGTACAAAAAATTCCCCTAACCACCACCCTAACCCCCAATTATGAGCCATAAATGAACAAAAACATCCTAGTCTGCAAAACACCAATGTTTTACTCCTACTCAATCTCTTGCAGCAGGGCCAATTACTGACTAATACTAAAACCCCTAATATCATTAGCTCTTTAGCTGTCTTTTGTAAGTAAACAAACACAAACAATTCAAGGCAGCAATAAGATGGACACATGGAAATGATGCGGCCCATATGTCAGCCGCCAATTCTTTCTGTGCTTTTGTCAAGTTTTTGTGGGGCACATATATCATTTACTGATTTTACGTTGCCTGCACGTGTACCGTGTCAAACGGCACATATATCATTTATATGATCAAAATTTTTATTATTATTTATAATTTTGCATTATATTACTAATTTTTATATGTTTCATATATATGTGATTTATTTCTACTCCGTATTTATAGCAGGATAATTATATATTCTTAGGTATACGCTTTCTATTGTCGAGGATTCGAGGTACCTACTTTGTATTTCTCTGTTTTTCGTTGTTTGTTTTCAAGACTCCAATTATATAATTTCTATATGAATTTGAAATTCTATAAGAGTATAAGACTATATTTGTGTCAACTTAGTTTAGTTCGATAAATAATTTAGTACACCCTTAATTTTATTTCTGGCTTCACCACTGGCTAGTAGGGAAGGGGTCTAACACTTCTGCAAATTGGTTTCAACTCAGAAAGATTGTTTTCTGCATTAACAAAAAGGAAATTGAGCCAAGAGTTATAGACAGACTCTATTTCCTATCAAAAGAAGTTGAAGGCAAGAACACGTACAAGTTGGACAGGAAGGAAAGGGAATGGCCTAGAGATCACGTGGAGTTACTGATAGAAAGATTTGTTTCTGTGCGTAACAATTTTTTGGCCGGTGCATGCTTGGTGCTTAAGCTTGCTTTCTTTTCTATCTCTCTGTGATTTAGGCGGCCCACCAGCAGATTTGTTCCATCGAGTCAATCAAGTTATTTTCCGGGATCAGGGTCCGAGATGTAAACGGACGCCTTGATATTTTATTTTAATTAGCTAAACTCTGGTTAGTGGCATCGTTTTCTAGTCAAAGTCCTAGATTATTTAAATCATTGGTTGCCACCGAACTAGTATTGAGGGGCTTGAGTCAAGCTTGAGTTAGGATCCGAGGTAAGATCTGAGCTTGAGTTCGGCTCTATCTAAGCTCGAGTAGGCTCGAACTCGGCTCGTTGAAGCTCAATAATAATTAAAATAATTTATTGTGCACTATTTTCAATAATAAAAAAATTTTAAGTTTGAACTTAGCTCTAGTAAACTCGATAACAGTCAAAATAATTCAAATATACACTGATTTTCAATAATAAGAAAAATTTGAGCTCGAGTTCGACTCGAGTAGGTTTGGTAAGAGTTAATATGTATCACTATTTAAGCTCGAATCAAGGCTCGCGAACTATTCAAGCTCGTTTAAGTGAAGCTCGCGAGTTTGAGATCAAGCTCGAGTTCGGCTCGTTTAAAGTTCGAGCCGAACTCGAATCGAGTCTAAAACGAGCCGAAAAGTATCTCGCATGCTTCGAATTTTTTTTACAGCCTTAGACATATGGCCATATATAGCCAGGTCTATGTATACTTGTACGAAGGTTATTTTTTAATGAACTAAGAGTTTCACCAAAATAGTTTCAGAGGATAATCTCTTTATCATGTTCTTGTCTTCCTAAATTTCAATATAGGATTTCATCTTAGCGTAAGGATTTCTATTATGATATAGATATTTGTTCGTTGGATCATTGATCCATTTATCCTAGGTTGTACGTTGTGATGTGCGCGATTGAGGGCGTTATCTATCCTTATATAAATTACATCTAGTAATTTATACTTCACTTATATCTATACTACCGTAGAAACGCATCGGATTGATATCTCCTCGCGGTTCGATCCGCATCAGGAAATATGTGCATGATTTGGTATGCAGCTTAATTCGTGCAGCTTCATGTGTGTCTGCTTCTTCTGGGTACCTGATCCAAGAGCTCACGCAAATCAATTCTATTCGAATCAAAGTTTGCATGAGCTATAAGCAAACAAAATATGTATTCTCTTCTATGTACTAATGATGCATGCACCAAAGATAAAATCGTGCCGAATTACTCTAAAATTGATAGTTTTGATATGTCAGATTCAGCAAAATAGTTCTACAGGCATACAGAGTGAGGAAAATAATACTTGTCCACATGCATATGCATATGTATAACCTTCCTACTGAAAATTTAACAGGTACTCTGAAAACTGCGTATGAATATCTGCTGAAAATTTAACTGCTTTTGTGCCTCCGAATTCAGAAACATCAGCTACAACATTGACATGTACAGAATTGGAAAACTTTTACATGCATTAGCTCATTCTGTTGAGTAGTCAGTAGATCGGAGCAAATACTGAAGCTTTCGTATCTTTTCGACAGACTATTGTATATGTGTATTTTGTATCATGTCAGGGTAAGGGAGACTTGTAGTTTTCTGCACATGATTCCCTCTCCAATCAGAACACCAATTATTGGTGATTGATATGAGAAGACCACTCTACTGTGACCATTGAACAACTGTGGCTGTCTTTTTCGAGGTGATTTTTGTTGCATTGGCAAATGGGTGGATATTACTGTTTTCCGAATCGTCCTCAGAATTTATATTATCAAATGAGCACAATACTTTTCGTTTTCAATGATATAGAATGTATGTTTGTGCCAATAATCGATTATGCGACAAAATTGGGAATATTTGGATGACACTGACACCCAAAGTGCAAAAGATCTCTAGCAGAGAATTAGGGGTGCAAACGGGTCGGGTTAATCCCGACCGATCCGGCATCGAATCCGATTGATACCGAATCCGATTGGTACCGAATCCGGAGAAAAAATATGGGTTAGGATATGGTAACAGCAATATCCGTCCGAATCCGATACGTCTTCAAGTTTGATTTCAGGTTAGTGCTATTATTTGACGTTTCATTTTCTTTTGCAATGATAAAATAAAATCTTTCACATCAGCTATTAAGTAGTAACATCAAGTTCTTGACAATACGTCCTCCTACTCTATTTGTTGTACTGCATGCATTCCTTACAAATAAATAGGGGTGCAAACGGCTCGGGTTAATCCCGACCGATCCGGCACCGAATCCGATTGGTACCGAATCCAAAGAAAAAATATGGGTTAGGATATGGTAACAACAATATCCATTCGAATCCGATCCGTTTGCACCCCTACAGAGAATAAGCAAAGCCTTCCTCTAAAACAGGAAAGCAGAACGCTTTTAGTAGACACACTGAAGTTGCTACCATAAGGTATAATATTCACAACTGGTAGATGATATTTCTATTAAGGAAAACTAATAGTCATCTCTAGTGTTTAAAAATTATCTTTTTTAACAGGGTGTGATCATTGAATTTTTTTTGTCATTTTTGTTTTGCATACTTGGTTTATAATTGTCCTCTGGTTGGATGCTTGGAGGGTATCAATCAAATGCATTGGGTAGCACTGGTACAAAAGGCAAAGCTTGAAGGGGGAGGGCATCAAGTACAAAGTTAGAATAAACACTAAACTATGCTCCAGCAGTAGCTGGCTTTTACTTAAGAATGTTGCTTGCTAGGGTGTCTTCTTGTCAAGCTCCTTATTAAAATTTAAGAAAGAAACCATTAATCATTCATGATCTAATGATGTATGTCTCCCACTGTTAGTTAGCAAATGATGATTAGAAACTAAGGCATGATGGGAAATATAAGACTAGTTAATTAAAACTTCATTTCTAATCTAGCTAACCTCCTATATATCTTAGTATGTGAGAACAAGCTTGCTTCCATGGAAAATTTAATTATTTGCCACTCTTATGAGTAGGGTGGCAACAGATTTGCCACCCTAGTCCGTTGTCAGTGACTCAGGCGGCCCCACGTGTAAGTAATAGAGTTAATTGGCCAATCTTAAGAGTGGCAAAAAAATTGAATCTCCATGCTTCCATGGATTAATTGGAGTAACCACTGGTATTGATGAACACATTGCCAGTAGCTTGACTTGACCATTAAATGATGACCAAATTAAAGAAGAACTACTATATACAAAACTTCATAGACCATACACAAGTTGGCACTAGGCTTTCATTCTTCTGAAAAAAGTGCATGTGCATCTTCATTTGTTCTCTTCCTCCTCTCCTTGAGCCAATCGAACACTCCTCCTGTCCTCCACAAATAAAAAATAGATGAAAAAACAACATAATAGAGCAAGGAGAACAAGAGCGATTAATAGTTAGAACAAGAAAGCATTCGCAACCCTCCCTATCCATGTCCATCTTATATATATGTAGGAAGGGGGAAACATTACATGGATGTACACTTACAAAAAAAAATTGAGAAAAAAGCATACACATTGACCATGCACACAAGAGAGAAAATGACACCTATGCAAAACACCATGCTGGTGGCACATCAACCCGCTTAATTTCCATAAAATCAAAAAGAAAAAAGGAAAAAAGAAGAACAAAAATTAGCTCACTGCTCAAGTGTCCTCAACAATGCACTCAAGGTGTGGCCTCCACACGGCCGTGCGGCTGCCGGTGCTCATCCGCCGCCGGCGCAACGACCTCTTCTCCGACAGCACATCGCCCAAGTGACGGCGGCCATTGCCATGATCTGATGGCACCTTGCTCTTGATATGGCTCTTGCCGTGGCAGCTCGGCGTCTTCTGGCCGGCACCGTGCGAGGCCGCCGAGCTCTTCTTCTTCTTCTTCTCCGGCACCGACGACGCGGGTATGAGGAAGTATATCTCGCCACGCTCCAGCTCGGAGTCCGGGGAGACGATGAGTATCCTTCGCACGACGCCCTGCGAGCACGGTTTGCTCAGCACGTGGTTCGGGTTGGCGGCGAGGATCTCGCCGGCGGCGACCGGCCGGCCGTACTCCTCGACGCGGCCGTTGAGGTGGACGATCCTGATCAGGTCCAGCGCGCCGCAGGGAAGGACGCAAGCTAGGCAGCATCTGAGGCTATTGCCCATTGTATTCTGTTGTAAGTCAGGGACCTGATTGTAATTTTCCAATTGAAGAGGGAAAAGAAAAAGGAAAAGCAGGCGGGGCCCACCTGGCGGTGAGCCGCGCAAAGAGATAAGGGGAGAAGACTTCGTCTCCTCCCCGTGCGTGCCCGTGTCCGCATCGTGTGCGAGGGGAGGCCGTGCGGCCGTTCCATCTTCGGCGGAAATCTGGCGATTTCTTCGGCGGTAGGAGGCGGCGGTTGGAGAGGCGGCGGCGAGGCGCTGGGTGGCGGGTTCCTCGGGCCGGCCGCTCGCGTCACCTCCTCGCAGACCCGCCCCTTCTACATAGGGCCGAGTTCTTCACGGGTGATGGTCTCGGTTCGATCTGGTTTTCCTCTCTTTGGGTTTCTTCTTCTTCTCGGTTCCTTGGGTTGTGCTGTGGTTGGTGGCTTCGGCCATCGCCGATTGAGGCTTGGTCTTTTGATTTCCTGCGTGAACCCTAATTTGGGTGTGGGGAATTGAAACTTTGGGGTGCCAACCCGAGGGAGAAGAAGGCTTCGTCGACTCCCTGCTGTGTCTTGAATGCTCTCGGCCAGAGCGTTCTTGTGATCTTGTGCGGCATCTCTAGACCTCGGCTTCTTCTCTGTTTTGACTGAGAGGAGAAGTGTGGCATTGTATCTCCGTGAATCATCTACCTGACTGCTTGCGACATTGGGCTGATAGATTTTCTGGGACAGTGATTTGATCGTGCCTTGCCTATTGTTTGAGTTCATCTTTGGTTTATTTTGCTACGGACGGTTTGGAGTCTTATCGCTCGGTGAGTATATCTGTTTCTTTCTTGTTATGCAGATTATTCTTGATCTGTAATTTTGTTCAAGTATCTGAGGACTGCTGTGAATGTTTGTGGATGCAAGTGTATGCTCTGTGATGAAATTAGTCATATACTGAATTGATCTAGACAATCATTTGGCAGACTTGAGCTCTAGATTAGATTTTCTGCACATTGGATTGTAGTTACTTATATCTACATCTGTCAGACTTGATTACACGCAATTAAAATTCAGATTAGTACAGTGACTTGTTAGATTGTATTTTTGGTGCAGTTAATTTCTTATTTCATCTAAAGTATTGTCGCTTCATACAATTCTCTTATCGCTATATGTATGAGATGTCAAGTTCATCGTCACTTATCATATTCTTGTGATCATTTAATCAATCGGTCTTGAACATAGCTCTATTGTACATTGTTCATTGGCGTTAATTACCTAGAGCTCAAGTAGTTAAACTTGCTAGATCAATTATGAAGAGTTATGACATGTGCATGAGAGGGCCAAAATCTTTGATTTTGTGCGACTGATCGAGAGCAATAATAAAACAATTAATTTGTTCTATCTTGGAATTAGTTGTTTTATTGTTTTAGGACTGATTTACATGTTACTTTCATTTGCATGTAAGTTATGTTCTTTGAATATGTTTGTAGAGATGAATGACAAGGTAGAATTTCATGTTTATATGCAATTAGTGTCATTCTTCTTATGCTGGAATCATATTGGTTCTTTGGTATATATGGTTGGAATTAAATATGCAAATATGCTTATACCGCAATATTTACAACAATCCAGAAAATCTATACTTGAAAGAATGGCTTCCTCATCTGACGTCGTAAAGCCCGAAGTCTTTGACGGTGTCAACTTCAAACGTTGGCAGGCGAGGGCTAAGCTTTGGTCGACCGACCTTAGGCTCTTCGGGTCATTTCAAGTCCTCCGGCGTCCCGCTAGAGATACACAAGCGATGCGTTGGGAAGAGGCCAATAATGCGATCTTAGCCCGTTTGCTAGCCATCTGTCTAACCGTTTGTTTGGCGTCTCGTCAACTTCACGAATGCCAAGCAAGCGTGGGACGAGCTTGATGAGAAGTACTCAGAAGGAGATAATGGGAACGAGTCCTTTGTAACGGCAAATTACTTGAACTATAAGATGGTGGAAGGACGGTCGGTGATGGAGCGACTCACGAGCTTCAACTCCACGTCACGTGACTTAAGTCGATCTGTTGTACCCTACCGAGAAGTTCCAAGTAAACGTCATCCTGGCGAAGTTACCGCCCTCGTGGCGTGACTTTGTGACCGCTCGTAGACATATAAAGGGCGCTTGGCGCCAATGAGTTGTCATTGCTATCAATGTCGAAGAGCGTGCGGATCGGTGACGGTATGGGAAAGGCTCAAGTCCAAGCTCATCAAGTGGAAGTCAAAAGAGCTGGAGGCCCCAGGAAACCCAAATTCAAGAGTCACCCCAATACAAGCTCCAACCAAAGAAAATGAAGAAGAAAAGGAAGACATTATCATTTTGTTTTTGGAGAGGTGGCCATAAGGCCAATCATTGTCGCAATCGAAGGGCAAGGGTCCGACTCTGGTCGACACAAAGGCCATAGGGCCGAAGCAAATGTCGTGCTGGCAAGCTCCAGCTTGGAAGAGTACGTACCTCAGGCCTTTATGGCAAGTCCATCTATTGATTGGTGGATTGATACAGGTGCTACTAGACATATATGTGCTGATCGATCTTGTTTCTCTTCATTTCAGGGTGAAGGTGGTGGATCCGTCCTAATGGGTAACGGAGCCGCCGCAACAGTACGTGGGATTGGACAGGTTTGCCTGACGCTTACCTCGGGCAAAACACTCATCCTCAAAGACGTACTGTATGTGCCTGCGATGACTCGCAACCTCCTTAGCGGGTCAATGTTATGTAGGCAAGGAATAAAGCTTGTATTTGAGTCCAATAAGGTCATTTTGACCAAGTTTGGTAATTTTGTGGGCAAAGGCTATGATAGTGGAGGCATGTTCCGCTTATCAACTCTTGATTCGAATAATGTAAACATCTTTAATGTTTCCCATTGCAATAAAGTTCATGATATTTGGCATTCAAGGTTGTGTCATGTAAATTTTGAAGCCATTATGCGGTTAAGTAAAATGAGTTTAATTCCTAGCTATAATTATGAGAAGGGTTCAAAATGTGAAGTGTGTGTGCAAGCTAAGCGACCGAAAACCTTTTCATAGCGTAGAAGGCGAAGCACTTCTCCACTTGAACTAATCCATTCGATATACGTGAGATGAGTGGAATATTAACTAAAGGTGGCAAACGATACTTCTTAACTCTCATAGATGATGCAACTAAGTATTGTTACATCTATCTACTTAAAACGAAGATGAAGCACTTGAACACTTTAAAATCTATAAAGTGAAGTTGAAAATCAACTAGAAAAGAAAATCAAGCGGTTAAGATCGGACCGAGGAGGTGAATCGTTTCACATGAGTTCTCCCAATTACGTGAAGAAAGTGGAATAATTCATGAAGTTACTCCACCATACTCACCCCAATCAAATGGAATAGCCGAAAGGAAGAACCGAACTCTATGTGACTTGGTTAACGCCATGCTTGAGTTCGGTATGCTTGGGACTATTGGTGGGGTGAGCGGTTCTCCTGACTAACTATATCACGAATAGGGTTCCACCGCAATCGGGAGGAAACACCCTATGAAGGATGGAAGGGGAGAAAACCCAACTTATCATTTCTTCGGACTTGGGGATGCCTTGCAAAGGTTCATGTACCATTAGAAGAAAAGGAAGATTGGTCCTAAGACCGTTGATTGTGTCTTTCTAGGATATGCTTTTCATAGCACCGCTTATAGATTCTTAGTGGTCAAACCGAGGTGGTTGACATCACTACTAATATAGTGATGGAATCTCGTGATGCGACATTTTTGAGCAAGTGTTTCCTATGAGACCAAAGGAAGTTAGTGACCATTCGGTTTAGATGATCTCTATTCTTCCTAATGTGGATAACACTAATTCAGATTTGGAGTTGAGGAGGAGTAAGAGACAGAGAACCGAAAAGTCACTTGGTGAAGACTTTGTCACCTATGTCGTGGATGATGAACCACGAACACTTTCAGAGGCATACGCATCTCCGGATGCGGATTACTGGAAGGAAGCAGTCCGTAGCGAGATGAATTCCATCATAGCTAACGGCACTTGGGAAATTTCAGATCTCACTTTGGTTGTAAGCCGATGGGTTGCAAATGGATCTTTAAAAGAAAACGAGACCGATGGTACTATTGAAAAGTACAAGGCCCGTTTAGTGGCTAAAGGTTTCACGCAAAAGAAGGAGAAGACTATTTCGACACATACTCTCCGTGGCTCGTTTACCCACAATCCGAGTGCTTTTAGCAATAGCTGCGCATACAAGCTCCTAGTACATCAAATGGATGTAAAGACCGCTTTCCTAAATGGAGAGTTGGATGAGGAGATTTATATGCAACAGCCTGAAGGATTTGTGGTTGAAGGGCAAGAAAAGAAAGTATGTCGATTGATCAAATCCTGTATGGTCTAAAGCAAGCTCCTAAGCAATGGCATGAGAAATTTGATAGTACGATGGCGTCGGTCGGCTTTTTGTGTAAACGAAGCCAATAAATGTGTCTACTATCGGTTCGAGAGAGGAGAAGGTGTCATTCTATGTCTTTATGTAGATGACATATTGCTTTTGGGACCAACATGGATGTGATTAATAATACAAAGTCTTTCCTTTCCCGAACTTTGATATGAAAGACACAGGTGAAGGCGATGTTATTCTAAACATCAAGCTTATAAAGGGTGAGAATGGGATTACTCTTTCACAATCCCATTATGTGGATAAAGTCCTAACCGATTTGGGTTTATGGATCAGAAGCAATATCCACACCCTATGATCCAAATGCAAAGGCGCATAAGAACACCGGGCATGGAAAGATCAACTTAGATATTCTCAAATTATAGGATCACGATGTACTTAACTAGTGCAACGAGGCCGGACATCTCATATCTTTGTTTGCAGATTGAGTCGTTATCGTCCAATCCAGGAGATGATCATTGGATAGCACTAGAGAGTACTCGGATATTTAAAGGAACCTCTAAATTGGGAATACATTATTCAGTCATCCGGCGGTCTTGGAAGGATTCGATGATTCCAAGCTGGATCGTGACTCGGACGACATGAAGGCTACAGTGGTTATGTATTCACTCTAGCGGTGGGGCCGTTTCATGGAAGTCTTCTAAGCAGACTATCATTACACGGTCCACCATGGAGGTGAGCTAGTTGCACTAGATTCAGCGGCTGTAGAGGCAGAATGGATTCGTGAACTCCTTTCGACCGCACTGTCTTTGGAAAAACCGATTCCAGCTATTTTGATCTACTGCGATAACCAAACCGTTCTGGTTAAGGCGAAGAGTAGAAAGGACAATATGAAGTCCTCAAAACATATAAAAAGACGACTTAAGTCGGTACGGCATGCCAGAGAGACGGGTGTTATTTACGCCGAATACATCCGATCCGAAAGGAACTTGCGATCCTTTCACCAAAGGATTGGCTCAAAAGGTCATCCTGCAACATCTCGGGGAATGGGGCTTATACCGTATGAAGGTTCACATCGGTAGTAACCTATCCTAGGAGATCGGAGATCCCGTGAACTAGGCTCTAGGACAACAAACTGTGTGAAATTAGAGAGCACAACTAACGGGTCCCATTAGCTGCAGTGCTCTGTCTGTATGGAAGGTTGAGCAAAGGCTCCTAATGAACTCGAGGTCTGTATATGACTTATGGAGTCGTCCTACAGGACTCCTAGAAGGGTTCACCTACGTGAGTGTGAATGTGAGGTCGCAATCAAAGGAAGATAAGGGTATACTTTCTTAAAGCACTCATGAGCTAGATACGGGGACATGACCGGAACGTCCCAACCCGAGAGGGAAAGGGCAAGCCGCCCGATCTGAATGTGACTTGAGCGAAAGCTCTCACACCAAGGCATTGGATCAAGGCGAAGTCCTCCTTTGTCATGCAGAGTCGTAGTCCTTGTCGCTAGGCTTTGGGTTCAAACCCGCAAGGTACCCATAGTCGAACAACTGTATATCAAACAAGATATTGAGGATCCTTATCAATTGGCAAATTGGTGGGGATTGTTGTAAGTCGAGGACACGATTGTAATTTTCAATTGAAGAGGAAAAGAAAAGGAAAGCGGTAGGGCCCACTGGCGGTGAGTCGCGCAAAGAGATAAGGGGAGAAGACTTCGTCTCCTCCCCGTGCGTGCCCGTGTCCGCATCGTGTGCGAGGGGAGGCCGTGCGGCCGTTCCATCTTCGGAAATCGGCGATTTCTTGGTGAGGAGGCGGCGGTTGGAGAGGCGGCGGCGGAGGGCTGGTGGCGGGTTCCTCGGAGCCGGCCGCTCGCGTCACCTCCTCGCAGACCCCGCCCCTTCTACATAGGGCCGAGTTCTTCACCGGGTGATGGTCTCTGGTTCCGATCTGGTTTTCCTCTCTTTGGGTTTCTTCTTCTTCTCGGTTCCTTGGGTTGTGCTGTGGTTGGTGGCTTCGGCCATCGCCGATTGAGGCTTGGTCTTTTGATTTCCTGCGTGAACCCTAATTTGGGTGTGGGGAATTGAGACTTTGGGGTGCCAACCCGAGGGAGAAGAAGGCTTCGTCGACTCCCTGCTGTGTCTTGAATGCTCTCGGCCAGAGCGTTCTTGTGATCTTGTGCGGCATCTCTAGACCTCGGCTTCTTCTCTGTTTTGACTGAGAGGAGAAGTGTGGCATTGTATCTCCGTGAATCATCTACCTGCTTGCGACATTGGGCTGATAGATTTTCTGGGACAGCGATTTGATCGTGCCTTGCCTATTGTTTGAGTTCATCTTTGGTTTATTTTGCTTACGGACGGTTTGATCTTGTGCGCTCGGTGAGTATATCTGTTTCTTTACTGTTTACAGCAGTTATTCTTGATCTGTAATTTTGTTCAAGTATCTGAGGACTGCTGTGAATGTTTGTGGATGCAAGTGTATGCTCTGTGATGAAATTAGTCATATACTGAATTGATCTAGACAATCATTTGGCAGACTTGAGCTCTAGATTAGATTTTCTGCACATTGGATTGTAGTTACTTATATCTACATCATCGGACTTGATTACACGCAATTAAAATTCAGATTAGTACAGTGACTTGTTAGATTGTATTTTTGGTGCAGTTAATTTCTTATTTCATCTAAAGTATTGCTGCTTCATACAATTCTCTTCTCGCTATATGTATGAGATGTCAAGTTCATCGTCACTTATCATATTCTTGTGATCATTTAATCAATCGATCTTGAACATAGCTCTATTGTGCATTGTTCATTGGCGATTAATTACCTAGAGCTCAAGTAGTTAAACTTGCTAGATCAATTATGAAGAGTTATGACATGTGCATGAGAGGGCCAAAATCTTTGATTTTGTGCGACTCTGTTCTGAGAGCAATAATAAAACAATTAATTTGTTCTATCTTTGGAATTAGTTGTTTTATTGTTTTAGGACTGATTTACATGTTACTTTCAATGCATGTAAGTTATGTTCTTTGAATATGTTTGTAGAGATGAATGACAAGGTAGAATTTCATGTTTATATGCAATTAGTGTCATTCTTCTTATGCTGGAATCATATTGGTTCTTTGGTATATATGGTTGGAATTAAATATGCAAATATGCTTATACCGCAATATTTACAACATATTCTTTCTCCTCCTCTCCCTAGCTTTGCTACCTCTCTTTCCTTTCCCTCTCTTCACAACGTAGGGTGACCAATGCTTATGTAGTGGCCATGCCTAGAATGATAGCTAGAGCTGCAACATGTTCAAGCTAGCCATGGGTTCATTTGGTCATGGACTTTGCATTGCTTGGAGGGCAAAAGAGGCCAAGGAAAAAAAGAAAGAAAGATAACTATTGTGCATAGTTTGATCTGGAAATATTTTAGGGCTAATGGGTATCAAAAGATGGTCTCATGTGTTTGCTAACCTTATCTAAAGTACTCATCTAAGGACAACTACAACCCCATGTTCACTAGAATTTATGGGTGCAATTTCTTTTCATTTTATTTTCTGGCTATTCTCTCTCTCTCCTCTTCCCTCAGTTACTCCCACAGCACACTCATGCGCATTCATGGTCACGATGCTTTGCCGTACTTTGGTTGTGCACAATAAATGGTTACATTACATCCATGTGGAGGTAGGCCTGATATGTTTTTTTTTTTGCTACGGCTGTTGATTTTTAACTATATTATTTGAGATTATAATAGATGATGGAGACGTCGACATAAACAATATATAGGATTTTAGAGTTAATAAGATGTTTGAAGAAGCGGTTTAAAAAATCATTTGAAGAAGCAAAAGCCAAAGGCCACAAAAAACTAGAGAAAAATGGTGTACCGCCATGCAAGCATTCCAAAAACTAATTAAACCGCGTAAATTCTAGATCGACACAGTTAGCTAGAGATGGAATAGTGCACAGCTGCAAAACCCTCAGTATGAAATTCACTTTTTTTTCTGTTTTTTTTCTTCCCGATTGAAGTTCTTTCGAAGAGCATTGAAGCACTTCTTACTCAAAATTTGATTGTGTGCGGTTCAGTCCGGCCCTAGATTTTGCGAAAAGGAGAGATTTGCATGGATTTCATGCTATCTTGCTTGGATGAAAACGAAAATGCAACCACGCTACCACCCAAAAAGAAGCACTTCGCGCAAACGCCCCGTACATCGCTTATCGGAAAAATGAATTCGTCGTACATCTGGTAGGAATAAAGAGCGCCTCAAAGTTGCAAAATTGCAGGAGAAGACGCTTTTTTCTTTCATCATGACAGGGCAATGTGAAGTGCTTCTATTATCTATGGTTAAGCTAGAATCTACATTGGAAGGAGCGTCAGATCATAGAGTACTACTAGCTAGTCCTTTAAACGTGTCTCTCTTTATAGTTTATTCTCTATTTTTTTTAGAAATTTGTTTTATTGAAGTACCATGTGAAAAGATCTAAAATAATATTATGATAAACCATTGCAAATTTTATGAAGTGGTTACGGGGTTTTTGCAAAGATTGCGTTATGTTTGGGCTGTTTTCAGGAACTGTCAGGAAAATCAGAAGTATCGCATGTGTTTATACGGTAGTACTGTAGGTATATGTGCGATCATACCACAGTGCGGTAGCACCGGTTTCTAGACGGCGGTACATTATTTCTAGAGAGTCTAGGTCGAGTGCGGTAGTACAGCCTTGGGGAGTGGTATAACGCAGTGTGGTAGTACCGACATGTTGCGTGTGGTACTACCGATCTTAGCAGAAAAACAGAGTTTAGGGAAATTGAGTAATGGATTTAGTTGGGGTGACCTAGGTCTTTGCATTAAGGTTGCATAATACATGTTTTGGCTAATGTGGGTTAGTTGTGAAGAACTTGTGCCTGAAAATGATTTCATCTTTGGATGTGCAGGGTAAATTGGAGTCAACCGTGGTCAACAGCGAGAATCGGAGCTAGACTTGTGGAGGAGCTGAGACCCAGAACGATCAAGGTTCTAGGGTGAGATGGCGAACTCAAGCATGGCACGAGAAAGGCGGGAAATGTTGAAGGAAAGTTCGAACATCGCGATAGCACCATATAGCTTGGACAAGTCAAGTGAGCCGTGGTTCAGTGGAACTGGGACGAGAGAGACTTGGTGGTGCTTGGCAAGCTAGTGGTGCACTTACATATAATAATCATGACGATTGCTTGCAAAGGATGGTGAAAACCGGGTCAACAAATGGTATTTTGGTAGTTTGACCAAAAATACCGAAAACTACCTTGGATCAAAACCGCAGCGCATGAATGGCGCTTGGGAGAACAGTTTAGGTCAAGGTGGAGTTGGTTTGATTGATACAGATCAAGACTAAAGATTTAGCGGATACGGGCTTATGCTCTTTGAAAAACATGCATAAGTGAACATATGTGAGTAAAACCTGTGTGTGGGGTTACCGGATTTTTCCCATTATGCTAAGTGGAAGTATTCACTAAGGGTTATAGGTGGCTGGTTGCCCACCTATAAAAGAGGATTGATATGGAGACATGTGATTAACCATTCTGGTTTAGATGATCTCACTATTCTTCCTAATGTAGATAACACTGCTCCAGATTTGGAGTTGAGGAGGAGTAAGAGACAGAGAACCGAAAAGTCACTTGGTGATGACTTTGTCACCTATGTCGTGGATGATGAGCCACGAACCCTTTCAGAGGCATACGCATCTCCGGATGTGGATTACTGGAAGGAGGCAGTCCGTAGCGAGATGAATTCTATCATAGCTAACGGAACTTGGGAAATTTCAGATCTCCTGCCTGGTTGTAAGCTAGTAGGGTGCAAATGGATCTTTAAAAGAAAGCGTAGACCTGATGGTATTATTGAAAAGTACAAGGCCCGTTTAGTGGCTAAAGGTTTCACGCAAAAAGAAAGAGAAGACTACTTTGATACATACTCTCCTGTGGCTCGTTTACCCACAATTCGAGTGCTTTTAGCACTAGCTACTGCATACAAGCTCCAAGTATATCAAATGGATGTAAAGACCGCTTTCCTAAACGGAGAGTTGGATGAGGAGATTTATATGCAACAGCCTGAAGGATTTGTGGTTGAAGGGCAAGAAAAGAAAGTATGTCAATTAATTAAATCCCTGTATGGTCTAAAACAAGCTCCTAAGAAATGGCATAAGAAATTTGATAGTACGATGACGTCGGTCGGCTTTTGTGTGAACGAAGCCGATAAATGTGTCTACTATCGGTTTAGTGGGGGCGAAGGTGTCATTCTATGCCTTTATGTAGATGACATATTGCTTTTTGGGACCAACATGGATGTGATCAATAGTACAAAGTCTTTTCTTTCCCAGAATTTTGATATGAAAGATCTGGGTGAAGCTGATGTTATCCTAAACATCAAACTGATAAAGGGTGAGAATGTGATTACTCTTTCATAATCCCATTATGTGGATAAAGTCCTAACCAGATTTGGATTTATGGACTGTAAGCCAGTATCCACACCCTATGATCCAAATGCAAAGCTGCATAAGAACACTGGGCATGGGAAGGATCAACTTAAATCTTCTCGAATTATAGGATCCATGATGTACTTAACTAGTGCAACGAGGCCGGACATCTCATATGCTGTTTGCAGATTGAGTCGTTATACATCCAATCCAGGAGATGATCATTGGATATCACTAGAAAGAGTACTCAGATATTTGAAGGGAACCTCTAAATTGGGAATACATTATTCTGGTCATCCGGCAGTCTTGGAAGGACTTAGTGATTCTAACTGGATCAGTGACTCGGATGACATGAAGGCTACGAGTGGTTATGTATTCACTCTAGCAGGTGGGGCCGTTTCTTGGAAGTCTTCAAACAGACTATCCTTACACGGCCCACCATAGAGGCTGAGTTAGTTGCACTTGATTCAGCGGCTGTAGAGGCAAAATAGATTTGAGAACTCCTTTTTGACCTGCCTGTGTTGGAAAAACCTATTCCAGCTATATTAATCTACTGCGATAACCAAACCGTTCTGGTTAAGGCGAAGAGTAGAAAGGACAATATGAAGTCCTCAAAACACATAAAGAGACGACTTAAGTCGGTAAGGCATGCCAGAGAGACGGGTGTTATTTCTGTAGAATACATCCAGTCTGAAAGGAACTTGGCAGATCCTTTCACCAAAGGATTGGCGCAAAAGGTCATCCTTGCAGCATCGCAGGGAATGGGGCTTATACCCGTACGAAGGCTCACATTAGTAGTAACCTATCCTAGGAGATCGGAGATCGCGTGAACTAGACTTTAGGACAACAAACTGTGTGAGATTAGAGAGCACATCCAACGGGTCCCATTAGCTGTAGTGCTCTTTCTGTATGGAAGGTTGAGCATTGGCTCTTAATGAACTCGATGTCTATATGACTTATGGAGTCGTCCTATAGGACTCCTAGAAGAGTTCACCTACGTGAGTGTGATTGTGAGGTCGCAATCAAAGGAAGATAAGGGTATTCTTTCTTAAGCACTCATGAGCTAGATACGGGGACATGACCGGAACGTTCCAACCCGAGAGGGAAAGGGCAAGCCGCCCAGTACAGAATGTGACTTGAGCGAAAATTCTCACACCAAGGCATTGGATCAAGGCGAAGTCCTCCTTTGTCTGTGCAGAGTTGTAGTCCTTGTCGCTAGGCTTTGGGTTCAAACCCGCAAGGTACCCATAGTCGAACAGCTGTATATCAAACAAGACATCCGTTTATTTTTGACAAATTGACAAATTGGTGGGGACTGTTGAATTCTGAAGGGCATTTTGGTAATTTCTCAATTTGGAAAAAGGAAAAAGGAAAAGAAAAGAAAATGCAGGTGGGGCCCACCTGTCGATGGGCCGTGTGAGGAGATAAGGGGGGAGACGTTTCGTCTCCTCCCCATGGTGGTTCTTGTGTGAGTCGTCTGGATCTTGTTGGGTAAAATCTGCTGGATAATACTCTCCAACCAATTTGCATATGTCATCAGCTCTCAAAGTTGTAAACCCATTTTTGGTATTAATGTAATACTAACTAGAAGCATGGGCGGCTTCTACGCCCGCCACCACCGCGTAAAAAATAAAAGAGCGGTAGTCGTTATGAGTTTTTAAGAAAAGCGGGGCAAAACGTAATTTCGAGAGAAGGCAAAGGGACATTCGGGAAAAAGAGGACCCGTTAGGAAAAACCGCGGGGCAAAAACGGATTTTCAACAAAGCAAAGGGTTTTTTGGAAAAATCGAGGACACATGACGTAAAAAGCAGGACTGTGCGCAATTCCGAAACCATGGGGCCATCCTACAAAATAGAGGGACCCAAAAAAATTCGAGGTGAAAAAAATTCCAAAGACCTTTTGAGAACCGGGGACCTATCGTAATTCCAAAAGTGGAGGAAATGTCTTGCCTACCGTCTGAAGATTCCCCGCCACGCTGTGTATGTGTGGGGCGATGGGCCGGGCGGAATCCCGGGTATAATCGGCTTTAGTATGGATTAAAGATCCATCACCCTATTCCCAATGCATTGTAGTGACACATATCGCATGCAATTTAGTTTGTTGTCTTCTTTTAGGACTCTTTTAAGCGGTTTCAGTTTCTTACTTTTCTGACTTCCTAATTTCATCCTTTTTTGATTTGTTTTGCTTTTTTAGCTTTTTGTTTTTTGTTTTTCTCCTTATTCCTTTGTATTATCTTTGACGATATAAATTTTTTATTTTATTTTATTTTTTAAAATTTAATTATTTAAAAAAGTTAACAACTAGTTATGACATATTTTTCACCGTTATAGTATAAAAAATCAGAAATCGTGACTTATAAGCCTGTTGAAGCAGAGCATTAAGCCTCTTTTGTACGTTTGCTACGTGCGAGCAACCATTAATTGCACTATATATAATTTACCAATGTTGAGCTTGGACGTTTGTGCGTGATGCACTGCATCGCTGAGAATAATTTCCTGTTTATTAGATGCATATTTGATCCTGTTCTTCTCTTACTTGATAGCTTTTATCTATGGTTGATAATTTTTATCTAAGTTTTTCGAGACAGTAGTATACCATAGAGACATCGACTCAGAAGGTACACAGTTTTGAGATTAGAAAACCATTTGGAGAATCCGCTTCAAGAAACCATCACATTTGTTTTGATTTTCTAAGAAAACAAAAGCCAAAGCTAAAAACCCAAAAAATCGGACCTTTGTTTTCTCTTTTGGTTTTATGGTTTCATCCGACACAACAAATTGAGCTTAATTTAGATCAAATTGAGCTTAATTTAGATGAGACTTAGGACCTATTCATATTGACTTCTGTAAGCCAGAAACCAATATAAATGTCACAGTTTCTATTAGCCGCTTCTATCAACCACTACTATTTATCAGTCACTACTATTCATCTTTTATATATTGTAACATATTTTGTATTTTATTATGTCAAAATTCCGTAAGTCGCATGACGGTCTGAATGTTGTAGTGACTTTCGTTGCACCGTCTTTCTTACATAATATATTACTATTCATCAACCACTGCTATTCATCAGACGCTCTAGTCATCAGCCACTGGTATTCACCAGCCACTCTATTCATCAGGCACAGCCAAAAGTCATCAACAGAAGCTAATATGAATATACCCTTAATCATTATTGCTCTAGGGAGGGAACCCTTTTTTTGTGTATGCAAACAATTCTGGGCACCGCTCATTTCGGCCTGAGCTTCTGGTTTCTGACTTATTTGTCATTATTCATAAATTTCATCTTTTCTGACTTTTTGGTTTTTTTTATTAGCTTTTTTGCCAGTTTTTTTGTATTCGTTTGCATTGTCCGTGATGGGCTAACCTATTTTTTTTATTTTAATGTTTTTTAAATTTAGTTATACCAAATAAGTCACTATCAGCTACAGTGTAATTTCAGCCAGCTACAGTGCAATTCACATGTTTTGTTAGTCTTTTCATTTGATGTTTCTCATTCCTAGGATCATATATGATCAAACTAGTTCTAGTTGGATCAAATCGAGTCGTACATCTTTTTTACATTACGATCCATTTGAGTTGTACATGACATGTGGAACCAATCGCAGCCAGGTAGTGTGCACGGGTTGTTTGCAACCAAACGGCCCATTTAGGCCCAGAAGAATTAACGGAATTCACGCCCAATAAAACGTGGGCTCGTACGAGACTGGCCCATGCATGGGCTCGACGTACATTGAGTCCAGAGAGCCCATTAAATTTGGGCCCATGAGAGCGTTACTAGTCAGAACCACTAGTCCAGCATGCACTGCAGAATGGAACAGGACGTTCAGCATTTAGGGACGTTCAATTCCGTCTTTTTCTGATGTCTTTTGATTTTGTTTTACTAAATAGCATTGTAATAACTATTAAATTTTTATGAGACATTCAATTAAATAAAAATAAAATAAATAAATAATATCGTTATATCTTCACAGATAATACAAAGAAAAAACAAAAATAAAAAAGTCATGTTAACAAAGCCAATATATTTCAAATGGCTTTTGACATCTAAAAGATAGAAGTTAGAACCCAAAACCTATTTAAAATGAGGCCTTAAGCCATTGAATCGAAGTAGTACGCCCAACCATTTAATGAGAGAGCACACGATGAGGCCCAACCAAAATCATGCAGATCGAGATGGTTTTACACGTGACGATGTAATGCATAGGAGAGAGATCAGATTTTTTAGCAAGTGGGTTCTTTTAGGTTGGCTTATGATTTTTTGTTAAATTTTTTAAATTTTGATTGTTCACTATAGAGTATGAAGAGAAATATTTACATGAGATTTTAGTCGATATAGATAAAATCAAGATAATATCTAATACAATTAATTTATAGACTCGTCTTAAAAATTATTTTATTTAAAAATTAGTTTTTATAGAAAATTAAACCATAAGTCAAAACAAAGTAAGAGCCTCGCTTTCACTAATCACCAGGCTCAAAAAATTACAATCCATTCGGAGAGATAGGCTAATGCTTCCGAATTCCGATGTCCGTAAGGACCTTCTTATCATTCGAGGCGTACGATGTCAAAGAAAGTTCTTTTCTTTTTAGCTTATAAAAATTATTTTTAGTTATTTTAATAGTAACTAGTTTTTAAACAGACTGTTTTTTCGAATTAAATTTATAAACTAATTGTAACATATACTATAATGATTTTATTTATATCAATCAAAATCATACGTATATTTCTATTACTTCGTACTCTCTCTCATAAACAAACTAAAAGTTATAAGCCGCAACCATAAGTCATAAACTAAAATAAAATAATCCAAATCGATACTCAAAAATTATAAACTATAGTAGTAAATCATAGTCGTAAGTCATAAATCGAAAAAAAAATTCCGACCTGACGCTGAACACATTTTTGAGAGCCCACTTGTCAATTGAGCCATTGTGAGAAATGGTTGTCTATGCAATGCCATTTCTATAAGACTATCGTGAACACAATGCGTTCCATTCGAGTTAGCTGCTCCCGTTTCAAGGGCACAATGGTCAAACCGGCCACATGTGGCAGAACGAGTGTGTGCACGCTTGGCATAGCCTAGTTGTTATTGATTGTGATGAAATGGTTTTCTATATAATGCCATTAGCACACGACAATAAACATGGGCGCCACAACATCACACTGGCAGCGTTTACACCAGGAATGGCAATCGAGCGTAGCAGACACAGGTAGTGTTTATCCATATCTGTGCTCACAATCCCTATTTAGCCCCTACAGACATGTCGACGAAGGATAACGGGTGAAGAACCTCGTCTATACCCGTTACCCGCGGGTATGCCACGGGTATGCCCATGTACCCCACAACATATTTGACAGAGGGGCATCACAATGACTCAAACTTAGCTATCATTTGCGCAGATTACTGTGCTGATTCAATATGGCATGCCATCTACTACAGAAGTATTAGTTGTACGATTGTTATGGAAGAACCACAGTGGACTATAATGAAATTCTAAAGAACAACTATTACATCAGCCAAGAAAGCATTTAAATGCAAAACTACATCGCACCACAATATCACATAAACCCCGAAGCTAGCCAAGCAACATCCAATAATTTCCATCCATATAAGCTAAAGAACATGACATGCCATTAGCATACTCAAGCCATATACCCAATGGAGGTTGAGTTCTTCAAACATGCACAATCAACCTCACGGTGGACAATTCATACGGAAGAAAATTTGAAAGCATTAGCAAATGAGGGACTATGGACCTTAGAGGTTTAGAGGCAGTCGTAGTTCTCGGCCAGGCGTTGAGGACGGCGTTAAGGACGAGGTCGGGCGCCCAGGCGGGAGAATGTCGTTGAGGACGACGTAGAGGAGGAGGGCGAGTGGGAGGAGCGACGGCGGCCGGGAGGAGGAGTGGCCGGGTGGGGGTGCGAGGAGTAGTAGGCGGCTGTAGGGATCAGGCTAAGGGCGGGCGGGAGGAGGAACAGTAGGGTGGGGTGAGGGTGGCAGGCGATTGGGTGGGGGCGAGGGGCGGCGGCCGGGTGGGGGCGAGGGTGGCGGGTAGTTGGGTGGGGTCGAGGCGGCATGCGGTCGAGTAGGGGGCAAGGGATGCAGCCGCCTAGGAGGAGGATGTACTGGGTGGTTAGGAATCTAGATCGGGAGGAGGATGTGCTTCGCTTGTAATGTGCTGGTGGCTGCTAGGGCTGGGAAGTACGAAACACTTAGGGAGACTAGGGTTTTAGACTGAAGTGGTAGTGTTGGGCTAGGCTACCTGTCAGGTCATGGGTAAACGGGCGAGACGGGTTGAGCCTAATGGCGATGACACCCTTTTCTTATTTTGCCAATTCCCATTGGGGCATCTACTCGCATAGTGTCCCTTATTGCCACAATGAAAATAAATGAACCCCTTATTTCGCTTCTTCTGAGGGCACTTATTAGCGTAGTGTCCGGTATTTTCGCAATAGAAATAAGTGATGTCCTTTAGGGGCGTGCCTGATGCAGTGCTATAATTGTTTATATTGCGATGACTTTTTCTCGACAATCTTTGGGAAGTAGGGTTAGGCGACAACTTGTAGGGATGGTAAAGGCTATGGTGAATAGAAACTATTGATCTCCTTTTCTTACTTCTACCAGTAGTGGTCATCTTGTTCTCTGCCATTATGTCTGATTGGCAAGGATTTGATCCAGGGTTGTTCATGAAGGTGAGAAGAATTTAATGGCAAGACAGTGACTCAAGCCTTGGTCCTGGTGTGGGTTAAGGCTTCCAGCCGTCGTGTCTTGGTGATATCATTTTCTGAATATTGGAAGGTTATCAGGTCTTCACTTATCCTTGATTGCCTTAGTTTGGCGGTCTGCTACTCCACCATTTTAGTCAGGTGAGGTTTTTAACAAAGGTGAGGGGAGAATAGCATGAGACAAGAAAAGATTCATGGGGATAAGTATCTATACAAATTTTAAATTAAAAAAGGAACACCCAAGAAGCTGAGGAAGCTTCAAAAATCACACAAATTTGAAAAACAAGCTCTTTTTCTCGTGACTGCGAAATATGACACCCATGGGCAAATAGGTAGTGCATAGGGTCCAACTGAAAACTGAGATAATACAACATCTATCCGCGGGGACATACATAAGGGGGTGCATGGCTTAGCACAAAAGGGTTGTTTAAAAATGAGGCTATCTTATCTTTGTGGCCAAAAATGGTTTCCCAATAGAGGTTTTGAAATACTGAATTTTGAAATATATGTTTTTGAAATGTAAGTTTTTTCCTATGTTTTGTGGAGAGGATGGAGTTCAAAATTTTGGTTTGAAAACAGACTTTTGGAGATGGAAGAAGATTAATGTCGATGCGAACGACCCACACAAAGATGACATTGAGGAGCTACAATGTGCAGACAAAGCTGCGGATGGATGATGGTGTGGCTCGTCGCCCCCGGGATAAACACGATGCAAGCTAATGAACCCAGTGCATGTTTGGCGTCCTCATACATGTTGTGGATGGACCCCAGTAATTGCTCCAACGTGTTTGAATTTCTGCGGTGCAGTGCGGCACCACCCTTAGAGACTATACGGTGAAGCTGGTCATACTGCAATGATGGGTGAAATAGGTTAGTCATGTATGCATGAACAGTACAATACAAATATGAACTTGAAATCTTTTACCATCACATCATATCATGCTGCACGGTGTTGGTCCAGGCCTAGTGCCAACCTATCAGTGTGCGTGGCCTCTAGCGGGGGCTATGAAGGGGGGCCGTTAATCTGCATTGGGTGCTTGGCATGTACCACCGCAAATACATGAGGTACATGTCTGGGTTGTACGACCGTTGCTCTTGCTTGACCTACATCCTCACTAACCTATGTTACCCTCCAGTCATCGCTCTTCCATCCCTTCTTTGTGTGCCTACAAAAAATGATGTGGTACACAACTATTATTTGCGTGTGGAAATAAAGAAGAAATGAATTGTACACGACTTAGAAGTTAAAGCAACGGACTGTATGAAATGAGCTAACAAACAATTTTACGTACAAGTGAACGTGGCTAGGTAGTGGTTGACCCAGTGCTGGTGGCACCCGCTGGTGAAGTCTGAACTGTCTCATGACTCGTTGGGAGGCGTATGGCTCCACCTTATGGGAAAGGACGAGATCACTACCACACAGAGGGTCATCATAGATGATTCTAAACCCTCATCACAGATGGTTTCTGAACTGTCTGATTTATTACATCTATGATAATAGACGATCATCACAGACGACTTTTGAGCCGTATGTGATAAGTCACAGCACAGAAGGTTCGTACAAAGAACCATCTATGAAGACCAACTATCACAGATGGCTTCAACCACAAAATTGTCCGTGATATGTTGGCCATCATAAACGGTTATGTTTACTAACCATTTGTGACGGGCTATATATCATAGATGGTTGGTGCACAGAATTGTCTGTGATAGTAGTGCACAGATAGTTTATACCACAAAACTGTCTGCGATAGTTTGCTCGATATATAGAATTTTTCTATTTTTCAGCTAGGCTCCGGAAATACTAGCCATGCCCTTTGAAAATAATATGCAGATAACAGATACAAGCAAATACACAAATACATAGATATATTACAGATACACATATATCAATCACAAATACACATATATCATAGATAAACAAATTTACAGATTGATTATAGATGAATTGTCATAATATTTTTACAACATGTTTACATATACAGTAAGAAAACATTGTTTGTCACTAAATATTTTATTCAGCCTCAGCCGCGTGACACTCTCCTTTTGGGTCAATGACCTCCGTCATTAAGAAGGTGGCGAGTCGTCCTTGAATTTCTAAGAGTTCATTCATTTCGATTGTACTTAAACATATGTGGATGCTCTGTCACTGGGAAGAGTAAAGTCATAAGTACTTATATATATATATGTGTGTGTGTGTGTGTGTGTGTGTGTGTGTGTGCGCGCGCGTGTGTGTGTGTGTTGATAAGTAAGAAATAATTATTATGAGATTGAGATACCTCTGGATCTAACTGACAAACCCTTGGATCCTTAGGCCTACCACCCATGATTTCTTGCAAATGGCAGCAAATATAGAATCCACATATGTTGCCTTGTAGGTGCTGGTGGCACTGTAAAAATATAATTACATACATAGGATTATTCAACAAAAGAAAAGGGAATTTTTCTTCATTGAAAATTTTCTTGTCTAAAATTAGGAATGCAATGCACCTCAACATAGAAAGAAATCAACAGATGCCCTCCCCACAATAAGCTTTGTAATATGAAAGAAACATAAATGATGGAGAGATGAACATACTTATTCTTCTAAATATTGATTTCTCCATGAATTAGCTCTACCATGCACGTATAAGTATAACCTACAACCTTGTTTTACATAAAACTGTTCAAACATCGTTCCATGTTCAACATATATCATGCATAGCTATTGACAAGAACAACAACCATTCCTTTCTTGGAGTGAGAACATCGATTCTCTATTCCAATTTGCAATTCAATTCGACAATAAACCTATATCATAAGGTAACAAAAATTTAAATCCACTGAACAAACACTTATATTCCAAATTGAATTAGCTGGATCCTAGATATAGTCATCTAGAGGCCACAATCAAGAGTCAAACAGCTATGCACCCTAACAACAAAACATCAAATAAAGCACCAACCTATGCTAATTAGGGTCAGTGATACTTCATCGTTGCCCCCCACAATATAGGGATTAAAGGGTATCATCACAAGATTCATATCTTTCCACACCCACAATAACACATCGAGATAAGGTCAAGCATCGCATCAAAGGGAGGGAAGATGGAGATCGCTTACGGGCGAAGGGGAGGATGGTGAGCACAAGCACTAGGCCCAGGGAGGGGGAGAACGTGGCATTGAGGGTGAGGTGGAGGACGGTGAGGGCAGAGCCAGGGAGGAGGCGCGACGGGGACAAGACGAGGAGCCGGGGAAGTGTTGATGGCAATGGGGAGCTAAGGAGCCAAGGAGGAGGCGTGACGACGATGGGGAGCCAAGGAGGCGGTGGCACTCAATGGGATGATTGAACCTAAGTGTGCGAATCGTAAACCAATAGTCCCTATCCTGCTCACATTACTCTGATAAGACCAAAGGCGTTGTCTCAGAGATGAACTCTACGGTCTACACAATGCTACCCTCATGCAAGGTCTCGAATGCGTTGTGGAACTCCAGGAACGCTCGTCATGGTCTCTCCCTCGACCATCCTAACTCGCTAGTAGTCCAACATGTACCCATGGTGGGTCCATCCACTGGGTCATCACCATCATCGTGACTGTAGAACCATGCCTCCAATTAATATGGGTATACTTGTACCTAAAAGTACAGCTGGCCAACAGGAAAGTGCTCTCATGACCACAACTGCAACAAGACATAGTAGACAACGAGATTTGGCTCGCCAGTAGCATGCTACAAGCCGTCACACAAACTCTTGTAGGACGTGCACAATACAGCCAAGACCCAGTGGTACAGTGGGACCTCATCAGGCTCGGTGTCAACCAGGGACTCAGTAAGGTAGATGAAGCTAGGGTACACGCAATCTCCCTGAGTCATCGGAAACAGGACCCACCGAACATGAAGAGCAAGTAAACAACTAGGTGGGACCTCACAACTTTTTGAGGCACTTCTGCTGGGCATTGCCTATACAGCGGCAGCCACAAATGTGGTACTCCATGGATCCTGTTCGAAATGGGTTGCCCAAACCTATGTAGCACACACGCTTTCCAATTAGCTGATCTAGGGGTGGAATCATAGAGTGACCTTGTAGTGGCAGGTCAGTAAGGTAAGCAACATCTTACAGGATGATGGCCATCTCCCCCCATTGAAAAAGAAACATGTGGGTCTTCGGCCTGCACCGATCAATGAGTGCCGATAGAAGCGACCAGTCCAACACAAATGAGTGCCCAATGTGCATCATCGTCGCTATAGCCAGCAACCTAGCCCGCCACAAAACTAAAATGTACCGATTGTCGAAAGGCCAGTCCTCCTAACGACCCCATAGAACAAGGGGGCGGTCCATCACTACTCAACCACGCTCGACAACGATGCTAGCCATCCTAAGATGAGTCCATGAATGTGCCACGCTCATGACCGTTAGTAGCAGCCATTTCCTGTAATACTGAAAACAATGTATCGGTGTCCGATGATGCTAAATAAAACCTAGCATAACACTAAATAATCATGCACACATATATAGCTGAGCTACTAATTATGCCTACAACCACGTGCTTATATGCATGTATATAGGTACACACGTATATACAATTATAAATACATATGTACATACAGATACTACAATTAACAATGCACAATTATGCAATCATGGCATCATTTTCTACAATTTTCTGAATCACATAAGAGCAATACTTATATATATGTGCATACTTACATACATATTTTCTAAATCATGAACACACTGGAACACTAAAAATAACAATGCATATTTCTTTAGCTATTTACAAAAAATCATCATTATCACCACTAATATGTCCTAAACATGGGTAATTACAAAACACATCTGTTAACTAAACATGGTTACCAAGCACATTCCACACTACCAAACCACCATTATGATAATAAAACGCTAATGACATATGAAGCGCATTACTCACATGCGAATGAAACATAACTTTTCTTGAAGGTCTTCACCGGCTCTACACTCCTTCCAACTGTGAAATCTCCTAAATCACAACAAAACCACCTTGAAAAACTATTGCAAACTGGCCTTCTACTCTCTCTTTCTTTCTTCTCCTTCACTGCCCTCTCACTCAAAAGGAAAGAAAACAAGGTGTGCAGCTTCACATGAGAGGGCAAAGAGCACTGCGACCCATTTTATGCATACAAGAAGATGTTCACGACCGACATGCCCATGTCGGTGCGGAGGGCTGCGGAATTTGTCAAACTTGGATTTGCCAATCCAGAAATCTCCATGATTTCACTGCACTATTTCCTATATCAATAGATAGCTCTCACAGATACATTATTGAACATCAAATACATATCATACAGAAGCGTAAATATAATAGTGAACTTACTCATGGGTCTATCAGGCCAAAATCAATAAAAAAAGTAGTAGCAAAAATGGAACTTCACACAGGTAGAACCCTCAGGACACGCCCACAAGCAGTCAACTGGAGTTTGCGATCTAGTTCATGGCCTTATCATCTTCCAACTCTGTCGGCTCCTTTAGATGGCCGCATGACTTGACTTTCTCCTTCTTACTGACTGAATATTGGTAATTGAGCAACGATGAGTACAAATGTAATCAGTAAGCCACCACACATAATGCAATAATAATATATGCAAAGCTGTCAAGGGAGGCTTGAGGTTCTTTTATTTGTAAAAACTCCATCATTTTGAGATACAATTATAGGGAATTCCTGAGACCCAACATTTTTAACTAAACCATATTTTTAAATATTCTAAAGTATGCAATAATAATAGTAGTACAGGTTACATCCACCTGTTATAGCGTATGGTTACCTCCACCGTATGCTAGTTTTGTTATTAGGGTTATATCCACCCATTATAATCACTGTGTTACGTCTGCTCAGGGGAAATCAATTTAGTGCTACATCCGTTCAACTAGTTTTCATCACACCAATGAATTTTTAGAAATAAACACTAACTCGAGTAAGTTCTCATGCCCGCCCATGATTGTGGGCATAGGTGTTCGAACAGTTTACACTCTGTAGAGATTATACACTTTATCCACAAGAGACAATCAATTCAGTATATTCCATATGTTTTCTTAGACAAATAGATCGAGAAGATCACCACGAGGCCTTTACAATACATCTCCCCTTCATCATCTCAACCAGTGGGCTTGTCCCTTCCAAAGAAGGACATATAGTTGTGCGGGAAGTTTACCCCCCAACGATTAGCGTAGCAGGAACTCAGAAGCTCCCCAACGTCTAGTGTAGCAGAAAAAATTGCCCTCCCTCGGTGTCCCATTCAAGCTAGATCAGAATCAGTATGCACCATCTCCACACCTCCACCATTCGAGATGTCTGTAAGGTCTGGTAAATTATTTAATCAAGTCGTACCCATTATAGAGTTCTGGTTGCACAATTTTATATGGGAGATCGTCACAAGATTCAGTTCTTAGAGTTGCCTAGACAGTGATACCATAAACCACATATTTTTGTGCTACATCTACACCAGCCTCTCTTTCCATCTGCCCAATCGGCGAGACCGAGTTGCGGTCGATCAGGTTAGAGAAAGAGAGCGGGGAGGGAGAAAAGAAAGAAGAAGTGAGGCCTGGCTACAGTGAGATAGAAAGAGAGAAAGAGAGGAATGGCTAAAAGTTGGAAATCTTGATCTTTGCTTTGAATTTCAAAATTTGAGTTCAAAAACTTGGCTAAGATATTTGGGTGCAGATTTTAACCTTGCTTTGCTCTTGCTTTTATCAATTTGAGATTTTGAAATTCTTTTTCTGACTTGAAATTCAAATTCATATTTTTCTCAATTTGATTTCCAAATATTTTGGCTCTTGATCCAGGACTTTCATTTTCATTATTGAATTGTTTAACAAACTCCAAATCAAGAAATGCAGGAAAAATTGAAAAATCAACAAAAGAAATAGCAAATTTTAAAATTATCATATTTTTGGCAATTCCCAAATTTGAAATGTTATAGTCCCTTGCTGAATGCAACAGGAATCAGACGTCGCGTCAAGTCGATGCGGTCGGCCACACGAATTCTCCCCTACCGAGCCAGCCCACCTACCGAGCTCCCACTGCTCGATGGGCACTGGTGTGCCCTACTGAGCTAGGGACGCTCGGCAGGTCGGTGGGTTCTGTCAGCTCCCGCGCTCGCCTTTCCTTATCGAGCTCGCCTTGCTTGCCGCGCTTCCCATGTCTTGCGGAGCTCTGGTAGCGTATCTGTCAAGTTCGAGGACGGAACTATTTTTATAAAAATAGATGTCCGAAGACCCATTTTTTAAAAAACAAATGCTACAGTGCTATTTGTGTAAACAATTGGTTGAATTGCACTACAGGGAAAGTACACCTGTGCTCTAGATTTTTTATAGGGTTCAGATCATCAAAACACATTTGGTTGATCTTAAATTCTTTATTATACCTTGCGTGAAAGCAGTTAGACACATTCTCAATGGCATTGCCATATTTTCAAAACCTATTTACACGAGTCACTCTACACCAACCGTGCAGTATTCAAGTTGTCTTTGGGCTTATTTATATTAGTTTTTGTTTAGAGAAACCATAAGCTAAAAATACCACCTAGTTTTTTAAAGTGGTTTTTTCACTCTTCTTGCTCCCGTCTCACTTCAGAGATAAGACAAAGATCACCAACGCATTATACAACATACTTCTCTCTATCATGTTTCGTTCACGCATTTCTCTCTTAATTTTTCTACCACTCGTGTTCTTTCTAAATACCATTTCTTTCTGTTATTACTATTTATTTTTAGTTAAAACTATTAGCCGTAGGTAAAATCTATCAGCTACAATCAATACAAACATGGCATCTCAGTGGATTGCTCATATAAACAACAATGTTCGCACCTTGATTCCAGTGTATTGTCCATCATGCGGTAGCCCGGATCCAACATTAGCACCTAAACCATACCGATTTGATGTTTCTGGAATTTCGTAGGAATCCAATAGAGAAGGTTCAATTCATACGAGAATCAGGGGAAATCCTGACATTCCAAACGGTACTTTAGCGTTTTAGAACACGTCGCCTGTTGACTTGGACAAACCTAAAACCTATGTACGACATGCCGAATTTTTTCTATTTTAGCCCTTTTTTTGAAAAATATTCACATTTAGATCTCTCGTAGTTTTAGTTCCGTTTTTGGACCCGGAGGTCGGCCGTGACCCACGGCGCCGGTAAGGCATCTCGGCGCCGTGGTCCACGGCGGCCGAGTTCCGAGCCTGCACTGGCGTGGTGGCTTGCGTGGCGCCGGCGTGGCGGCACCTCGACGCCGTGGGTCGTGGCGCCGAGCTCGGCGCCGTGGATCTTGGCGTCGAGCTCGCACTCTTCCGAGCCGAGCCGGGCTCGGCATTTCTCCGTCTGCCGAGTATGCCCCGCCTCCCGCCTCCCGGCCCCGCCCCGGCCCGCCTCCCGGCCGCGCGCCCGGGCCTTCCGGCCGCCGCCTCCCGTCCCGTCTCCCGGCCGCGCCCCAGGCCTTCCGTGGCCCCGCCTCCGGCCCCGCCCCGGGCCTTCCGCCGCCGCCGCCTCCCGCCGCGCCCCGGCCTTCCGCCGCCGCCTCCCGGCCCCGCCGCCTCCCCCCCCGCCTCGCCCGCCTCCCGGCCCCCACCGCCTCCCTCCTCCCGGCCATGAGGTCATTCTTGCCGCCTCCCACCCTTCCCGCTCCTCTTCTGCGGTGCGAAGACTTGATCGCCCTCCGTCGAGTCCATCGCCTTCACCGTGACCACAAGCCCACAAGGTATGCACCCTGTTTGCCGAAGATGTGAGATTGTGGTTAACCGGTGATGAAGGGCATGGGTATGTTAATGAGTTTATACGTTGTTTGACTGGCCTGGTAAATAAAGTTGCAAATAAGGATTCATATGCTGATGCTTGTTATGAGCTCATACTTATTGATGGTATTACTGTGTGAAGGTATTCATCTGTATGAACTAGATGGACAACCTAGTCACCCTATATCATGGAGGCGGTGTGACAAGTGATGATTACGAAATGTTCGATTTGTTGAAATGCAAAGGTGCCTCGATATTCGATGATCGGCCGTCGTTTAGTGAGTTGGTTGCTAGGGCCCGGAGGAGGTACATTGTCATGCAAACGAGGAGAGCATCACAGTTGAGGGGTTACTTCACTTCGGTTCGAAAGATACAATTCTAAGGCGGTTGATCTTAATTGGTTGTGAGGATCAATGGGACAAATATGTCAAATTGGTTATGAAGAATGAGTTCCAATGTTTGGACATTGTTGTGCGGAAGGTGTCCATTGATCCCACCCCTCATGGTTATTCACCAGAACTAGGTGATCATGCACCCTTTGACCCTCCGTTATCGGACCTTGCGGTGGATGTGGAAGAAGTGCCTGAGGTGCCCGATGCTCTATCTGCCTCGAACAAAGGACAATACTTTGTCAAGATGACTCAGGCTCGCGAGGTGGCACGACAGATGCGGCTTGAGCAAGAGCGCCGCGTGAGGGTGGCGAAATCCGTCACGAAGGGCAAGGAGGATGCGGCTGCAAGCTCGTGAGGCGACTCTCCGGACCAAGAGTGACGGGAAGAATGATGCGGTGAGCCATCCTCGGGGCCCAATAGAAAGGGAAACAATGACGCTACACCCAAGTAGACAAAATGTAATAGACCCACGCTATCTACGGTCTATGCAATCTGTTATTATACCTTTGTATTGTGTTTGCCTAGGTTGACGATTGCACTTGAGACTACCGGTATGACGGTATTGCGTATCTGTGCTTCACTAAACTACAATTTAATAGAGTGCATAATATTTCCTACCCATGCTTGCTCCAAAGAATGTCTGCATAATTGATTAGTTTGCATATAAAAAAGAACAGGGAAATCATGCCTACTCAGTACAAAATTGTAAATCATTACATGCAAAATTCACATTTTCAAGTACACAAATGTCTCGCAAAGAACAACAAGACATTAAACTATATCCTCAACCATGATTATACCATGTGATTTGAGGTGGCAACATAATTACTTATGGGCAATATAATGGAAAAATCTAAGGCACATAGGTTCTTACCTTGCCCCATTTTAGCTCTTTTGAATTCCATGGATAAGCAACACCAATATCCCTTCTCTAACAATTAGTGTTTGACCATCGGAAAAAAGTTACAAACATTATTACCTTACTATCACCCAAAATTTACAGATTGAACACGACATCATCACAAAATGTAAAGGAAACAAAATTGTGTTTCACGGTTCATCAATTTTACGAATCTTTCCAAAAGCTACGGATTATTTTGAAGGCGCCAGAGTGGGCGCCACCGGTGGCGTGGCGGCTACGAATTTTCACACTCGACGCCACGATCCACGGCGAGCTCGGCGCGCCACGACCACGCAGCGCCGGTCTTTGCCACGTCGGCGCCACGCGAGCCGCCTGTTGGCGCGGGCTCGGCAACTTCGGCCGGGGACAACGCGCCGAGATATGCTACCTCGGCGCCGTGGGTCACGGCGCCGACCCCACGGGTCCAAAAACGGAATTAAAACTACCAGGGGTCTAAATATAAATATTTTTCAAAAAAAAGGCTAAAATAGAAAAAATTCGGTACGACATGCCCATGACCAAGAAAGCTGCTCAAGCGCACCTATGTATGTGTGCGTGTGTACAGGGGTGTGTTATTTTTTCACGTTGGTTTTGGTTTTGATTTTTATTACTAAATAAATACCTTTTAAACAATGTGTATTTTTAAGGGAAGACCTACATATAGATTATAGTCTGCATAGTACCGAGTTTAGCTGTACGGACCAAAAATCATATGTATCTTTGTTTCTCTTCATACTGTCTTTGTAGAGTTCAAAAATTATAAGCTAAAAACTAAAATCACAGTTAAAAAAAAACCCTATATCTTCCTTTTTGTAATCTAAAATAAATAAAATCTGAACTGCTCACAGCACATGTTCGATCATGTACGGAACTTCCTTCTCCAAATGCAGCAGCATGTGACACAATAATGACAAAACTCTCCTCAGAAAATTCGACCACAGCACAGTACAGTAGCCCACGGCCGGAAGACTTCAACGCTCCCGGGCCCACCTCGCATTGAAACCTCCCTTGTCTTAACCACTCCTCGGTTCCTCCCCTCCTACCACTCGCCTCGCCGTGGCGCGCCTCCCTGTCGCCGGCGCGCGCGCACGCGTAATTTCGTCGAACACCTGACCTGACGCGGCGCCGCCATGTCTTCCGGCGCCGGCTGCCTCCCCGACGGGGACCTCGCCGCCACGTCCAAGATCTGCCGCGACGGGGCCGCGGCGGCGCGGCTCAAGACGGGCTCCCTGCTCGCCATCCTTGTCGCCAGCGCCGTCGGCATCTGCCTCCCCGTCGCGCTCACCAGGGCCTTCCGCGGCCGCGAGGGCTACGAGCGGGGCCTGCTCCTCGTCAAGTGCTACGCCGCGGGGGTCATCCTGTCCACCTCCCTCGTACACGTCCTCCCCGACGCGCACGCCGCCCTCGCCGACTGCGCCGTCGCCTCGCGCCACCCCTGGCGGGACTTCCCCTTCGCGGGATTCTTCTCCCTGGTCGGCGCCCTGCTCGCGCTCCTCGTCGACCTCTCCGCCTCCTCCCACCTCGAGGCCCACGGTCACCAGCAGCACCCCCAAGAAGACCAGCCCTACGCCCCGATCCCCAAGAGGGGCCCCGTCTTCGAGCTCACCGGCGAAATGAGCCCCAGGAGACGCGCTTTCCTGGACGGTCACGACGACCCGGCGCTGTACTCCGCCGACCCGGACCGGGACGACATGGCGCTCTTCGGGGCCAAGAAAGGCACCACCTTGGTCCGCAGCGATGAGGTCGTCGTCCCTAGTGGCGGGTGCCATGGGGGTGGGCACGAGGTGGTGGAGGTCGGAGAGGGGGAGGGGGAGGAGGAGGAGGCCAAGAGGAAGCAGAAGATGGTCTCCAAGGTGCTTGAGATTGGGATAGTGTTCCACTCGGTCATCATTGGGTTGACAATGGGGATGTCGCAGGATGTCTGCGCCATCCGGTCGCTCGTCGTCGCGCTCTCCTTCCACCAGGTGTTTGAAGGGATGGGCCTCGGCGGCTGCATTGCGCAGGTGAGAGTGAAACATATGCCTCACACTATGTTGCATTGTGTGTCAGTGTGTGCAATTGAAAGAATTCATTATCCAATTGTTCTTAATGGGATGGTTATTGCTCGTGTTGTTGTTTCGAGTTGGTTAAGTATTGTAAGATCATGTGAATTGTAAGGATTGTAGGAATGAGATTTAGTTCTGTAGTTAGTTTTGATTTCTTTGTGTGTTTCAGTGCGAATTTAGTTTTTGCAGTACTGGGAATCGAGAAGTTTGTGGCTTACTTTAGTCCCTGATGGCAGTGTTCTATTTCATATCGCAGTAAGCTGGATTTTATACATTTGACTAATTGACTTGTTTTCTTGAAAAAAGGTTTGATAGACTCATAGTCATATTTTTATGGGGGGATTATATTATGTGATTAGCTACCTATGTTGATGTCTGATATTAAAGCAATGCTTTGCACATAGAAAGACAATGGATTGTTCCCTCTTATTTTGATTTAAATGTTTGATTTCTCTGTCTCAGAGTACGCTTGTCATGCCATTGTATTTAATTTAGAGTTGGAAAGTTTGGCATGTACCACTTTGTCAGGTGGGGAATATTTATAGTTGACTATGATTTGGTGTCCCCCTGAACCCTCTGTATAACTTTAGAATGATTCTAGGTGGAAGGATCCTCGTTGCACACCACAATTAACCAGAGCCTTTTTTACTCACTATTACCCTTAGCAGTGAAAGTATCGAGGCCTGAACTTTTTGTGTCACCTAAACCCTTGAAGGTCTAACTGTCTTTGAAGATAACCTTTTCCCATCCAATTCTGTTCGTCCACGTGCATTTTTTAATCCACATTTGCATTATGTTTACCCATTTGTCCTCATACCACTATAGAAGGAAATGAGGTTGATGTGTTATGCACAAAGGAGAAGTGACAGAAGAATAGCACTAGCGAGGTCTTTAACGTCCTTTTGGTTTGGTGGTATCTTGTTGGAGAGCAGCTCCAAAAGGCTGCCTAACATGCTAACGAAAAGTAAAGGAAAGAGGTTTCAAGATGTACCCGAATGGTAGGATTCGCACAGATCTAGGGAGCATGGAGAGTAGAGCAGCCAATTGATTCAAAAGTGGAATGTCCAGTTTTAGCAAGGGTACTAGTGCAATTTGCCAATTTCTATCCTTTTTTTCTGAGTCGACAAAGCATAATGTATCAAATAAAGCCACCACCAGGAACAGTCATTTTGCATATCTTTGTTAAATAGTCATAACTTTAGATGGCACTACTCCCCTAGAGTAATTTCCAGTTACATACTTTATCACTTTCTGTATCTGTATGTTAGTATATTATCGTTTCATCCAAGTTACTTGAAACATATCAGGATCTGCTTTAGAAGTTTTCCTGTGGAATTTGTAATAGCACATAAACACCAGTTAGAGATTCTTGTGATCTTCATTGATGACTGAATGTATAATTGTCTATTTCTCTCAGGCTGGTTTTGGGATGGCAACAGTGGGTTATATGTGCATAATGTTCTCAGTGACAACACCATTGGGAATACTTCTTGGAATGTTTGTCTTCCATATGACTGGCTATGACGATAGCAGTCCAAATGCCCTAATAATGGAAGGCCTTCTTGGTTCACTTTCTGCTGGAATCCTTGTTTACATGGCGCTTGTCGATCTCATTTCTCTTGATTTCTTCCATAACAAAATGATGTCAGCATCTGTAAAACTGAAGAAGGCCTCTTATATTGCATTGGTGCTTGGATCTGCTTCTATGTCTATATTAGCTCTCTGGGCATAGATCATAATCAAATTTGTAGAGGAACCAAATGTACCATTTTCAGAGTCAAATGTGGTGTATTGCTCCTCTGATATCTTATGTAGGAATCCCTATTTTTGGAGTCAATGCTTCCGCCATGTAAATTTGAAATTTACACATTATGGGAAACTGGAAATTTACGAATGCCTTTTGTTACTTTGCAGCCTATTCCTCATACTTGTCATACATTATTGTGGATAACCAACACCTACATTGATTTATCTTTCAGTTTGTGCATACTGAATACTGTAATAGACATAACTTTTTTTTAGAGACGAAATTGGCTATGCTGCTTATACTGTTGTTGAATTTGGAGTTGATATTAGGAAGGAATGCTCATCCAGGTTGAGTTGGTAAGTTTCTTTGGAAAGCAGCTGTTTGCAAATTGTGCAGCACTTAATTAAGAATGTTTGTCATCTAGTTTCTGCCCAAAAATGTTGTTCTGGCTGTTTGATATTCACCACCAGTAAGTGTAACGCATCATGATTATCTTTTTCTACATTTATTTATCAAGTAAAGCAACAAAAAAAAGATTCTAATGATTCTCCTAGTACCAAATTACCATCTTCAGGCAACTCAAAGTTTTTTCGTTAGATTATAGGCACTCTTGTGATAAAACTTCAAAGATTCACACGGAAATACATAGATCATACTAGGCTCCTAGGGCAAATTTTGTCTTCATTTTGGGTTTTAATACATCATTGATAATTTATTGCATTGTGATTTTACTCCTTCAGAGGTCCTGATGGGTAGAAAGAGCAGAGGTTCTGGGCAAGGTGGTGAATACTTGTGTAATTTGCTTCAGCAACATCTTGGCACTTGTGAGGTATGCTGACCTTGTTGATTTTGACTATGGCTGACAATTACTTCAGTCCAAACAAGCTATGACGGTTCTGTTCATATCTACTTCTACTTAGAAAAGTTAAAAACTAATACGATCAGTCGGTTTCTCGAAACAGCTTCTCTATTCCTCTCGCTACTGTCTCACTCTGAAGATAAGACAGAAGGCTATAGGTGTATCACACACCCCACTCATCTCACTCCTGTCACACATACGTATCTCTATCACTTTTTCCACCATTCATCATATCCTTCTAAAAACCACTTGTTTTAGTAATTATTATTTATTTTTAACTAAAACCATCAACAAAAGCCAATACAAACTCTCCCTACCTATAATAACTTTGTATGCTTCGGTTTGGAATTCACTAAGCCTCCAACAGTAAAATTTTGCATAGCGTTTATACTGCTAATGACTTTAAGTTTTTTTTTTCTGTTTTGTGTTTATACATGTTAACTTATAACTTAAAATTTTAATCTCTTATATGGTTCTGCAAGAGAAGACTAATTTGACAAATAATTAGCTGGTATGCTGCGAGAATGGTATTTGAAGTTAGCCTCGATAACAGAGTTAAGCAACAAGAAAAGTCATGACCTCTACAATTTAATCTATGATGCTGATTTGCCCTCTTATATCTCCTTACACATGTCATCATGTTATTGCTGTTGCTAGTAACACTTGCATACACATACATTAACTGTAAAAAAAATACTTGAATTATAATAACCATTGTGAATCCCACCCCAAACCCTAATCCTACAAAAATGAACAACAAGATGGTCTCAGCTCTGTCTCCTAATCAGCTTTTGGGCTTTGAAGAAGAAATTACGCCTGGAGTCTCGACACCTGAGCTCTTGCAATGTTTGGGTAAGGGGCTTCCACAAAGTCCCAAGCTGCCTTCAAATGAGCTATAGCTGAAAGTTGGGAATCGGTTACCCTGCGGGATCTGTCCACTCAAATTATTGTAGGAGAGATTCAGCCAACCCAGGAAGGTTAGAAAAGTCAACCTCTGTGGGATCTTGCCAGAGAGAATGTTCCATGAGAGGTCTAGTGACTCCAGCTGACTTAAACCACGGAGCTGAGATGGAATTGGTCCTGTGAGGGCATTGTGTTACATGCCGATGGAGTCAGGAATGATTCCATGAAACGCATTATCTGAGAAGTCGATCGCCATGAATGATGTCAAGATCCTAATAGTTTCCAAAATCCCTCCTTTGTAAGTTACCATTACTGTTTCCTGATAGAATAACCTAGTAAGTTCGTTTCTCAGAACATGTCTAGATCTTGCAGCCATTGATTTTAGTTTCTGAAACCAGTCTGAATTCAGATTACCAGAGAATTTGTTTGAAGCTAGGTCTTATTTGCAAACTTGCAAACTCTTCTCCATTTATGTCACCTTGTAGATCCACAACTGGGCAATGGACTTGGTTTGTTGTGCTTTGACTACTCTATGGTCGTTACGATCACGCTAAGTTGATTTACAACCACTTCACAGATGACTACGACCACGTGAAAGTTACAACCACACACAGAGTAGTTACGACCACTTGTGTTCGCTCCAACCATGCTACGTACTCGTAACTTCTGCTGACGAGAGTTACGACCACATTCACGTTGCGTTGCACGTTCTCGTAACCGAGCTACGACCACTCCAGTTTAGGAGAACACGAGACTTCGACTGCAGACCCTGCTCCTTCGACCACGTAGTAGACTTGATCACAATAGTCGTAACTTGATTACGACATCGTTGAAGACTCGATCACCATGGTCGTAAAGCGTTTATGACCACGTCTTTAGCTTCACAAACACCTCCGATTTTTCAGAGCCAAAATCACTCCTCTTCTTTATTTCTCTCCCTCTCGTTCGATCACACCGGTCGCTTCATACCCTCTCATTACATTGTTGTCTTTTATACCCAACTCTACGACTACGACACGGAGATAACTACGACTCCGAGATGGACTCGAAAACTGACTCGTATACGGAAACAAACTCGTACACGACTCGAACACATATAATACAGTAAAACTGACTCGAATACGACTAAACAACATAACTAACTCTAACAATCATCTCCTTAATCTTGTTTCTCCATCTTGATCAGGCTGATTTCCTCTCTTGCTTCCGCTTCTTCCTTTTACCTGCACTCCCATGCGCCTGAGCCGTTACCGGCCTACCGCCTACGTTTGCTCCATCCTGAGCCTCGCACAATCCGACGCTTGCCACGTCTCACACATGGACTAATCCATCCTTCCTTGGACACCTGCCTAAGTTGGAGCACCTGCTCCCACAGCCACCTTGGCTTCACCGTTATCTGAGCCTCCCACTCTTCTTTCTTGGACCAAGTCTGCTCGCTTTCCCGCGTATATCTTAGCTGAGACTACACCGCCCCGAACTTTTGTCTCTAACGCTTCCTGCGTTTCCTATGCAAAACCATAAAAAACTACACCAACTTGTACTCCAAGTCTTCCTCTTAGACCTTGTGCACTTTCTCCATCACCTTGACTTCCTATGTTAGCTGCACCTGCATGCACGCCGCATGTGCCTTGAGGGAGCCGGTGATCTCTTCTATCTTCTTCTTGTCCAGACCCGACGAGTACATAAGTGTGATGACAACAGATATGTACTTCTTCGGAAGCACGCGCAGGTACTTCTTCACTGCCACATATTCCTCCATATTATTGCCAAGAGAGTTAATCTGATTGTACAACGAAGTCAGGTTGCCAGCAAACTCGTCCATCGACTAGGTCTCTCTCATCTTGAGATTCTCAAACTCGCTCCGCAAATTATGGAGCTGCACCTCCTTCACACGATCAATGCCCTCGTGCATCGTTTGCATCGTCTCCCACGCCTCACATGCCGTCTCCTTGCCGATGAGCTGATACATCGTCGCATCTGGCACCGCCTGATAGATGATGGCCAAATCCGCCTAATCCACCTTGTCGTCCACCTCCTTATCCTTTCCCTTTGGATCGACTGCACCCCAGACTCCCTGGGCGTGTATGTTCACCTTCATCTTCATTGCCCACACCAGGTAATTATCGGTCGTCAGGAGAGGATACTGGAAGGAGATTAGCCCACCCTGGGCCTTCGCCTTATCGCCCATGATCTTCAAAACTCACCAAGATCAACAACTCTGATATCACTTGTTGCGCTTCGACTACTCTGCAGTTGTTACGACCACGCTAAATCGATTTACGATCACTTAACAGATGGCTACGACCACACACAGAGTAGTTACGACCACTTGTGTTTGCTCCGACCACGCTAAGTACTCGTAACTTCTGCTGACGAGAGTTACGACCACATTCACGCTGCGATGCATGTTCTCGTAACCGAGCTACGACCACTCCGGTTTACGAGAACTCGAGATTTCGACTGCAGACTCTGCTCCTTCGACCACGTAGTAGACTTGATCACAGTAGTCGTAACTCGATTATGACCATGTTGAAGACTCGATCGCCATGGTCATAAAGCGTTTACGACTACGTCCTCAGCTTCACGAACACCTCCGATTTCCCTGAGCCAAAACCGCTCCTTCTTCTCTTCTTTATTTCTCTCCCTCTCATTCGAGCATACCGATCGCTTCATACCCCTCTCGTTACATTGATCTGCCTTTTATACTCAACTCTACGACTACGACGAGACAACTACGACTCCGAGATGGACTCGAAAACTAACTCGTACGCGGAAACAAACTCGTACATGACTCGAACACATATAGTACAGCAAAACTGACTTGAATACGACTAAACAAGATTACTAAACATTGTTAGATCATAACACAAGAAATCGAAGCTTTGGAAGTTTCCCATGCCATGATGGGAAATGGTCGGTTATGTGGTTGCTTCCTAGGTAAAGGACCTCTAGATCATTGCAATTGTGAATGGATCTAGGCAACTGACCTCCATAATGTTACCATTGAAGTCTACTATTTGAAGACTGCAATTCCCTTTTGTAACTTTATGGAATGACATCCCTTGTAATAGGTTTCCTCTCAGGTTTAATATCATTAATGCATGCAGTACCACCTTCAATCAAACAAGAAAGAATAAAAACCAGTCAAGTTTTTATAAGGCAGATCAAGGAGCTGAAGTTAGCTCTGCAGATTGACGGGTTTATTTCTCAATTCAAATTGTTTCTGGATGCCTTGAGAGATACGGTGTTATTGATACATGTTTCGAAGTTTGGTGGAATGCCGAGAAAACTAGCCTTGTAGGCGCGGCGCCACGCCGCGCTAGGCACCGTAATCGCGAGGAATTATTTAAAAAATCCAAAGGCATATGTGTAATTTCGAGGAAGGTAAAGGGTTTTTTTTTGGAAAAAGCGAGGACCTGTACGTAAATAAAAAAACCGCAGGAGGGACCTGTATGTAAATAAACGAGGACCCGTGCGTAATTTCAAAAACCGCGGGGGGCCATAACGCAAAAGGGAGGGGCAAAAAAAAATTTCAGGGACCTTTTTGTGAGAACCAAGGACCTGTACGTAATTTCAGAAAAAAATAGGGGTTTTTTCGCAATTTCGGTCGCCCGACCGTACCAAAATTTCGCCCGACACGCGGCGGGCCGAGCGATTGCGCGGCCGACGTGGATGGCCTCCCCGCGCGCGGAAGCCGCGAGGCGTAATAGGGGTTTGATGCTGTTTGAGCAATCCAGGGATTGTGGGCTTTGAGGTATGGGCATGAGCCCTTGAAGCATATTATGGGCCTGTTTGGCAACGGCTGCGGTTTATAGTTTTTGGCTGAAATTTTTAAATTTTGGCTGTTTACGGTACAGATTACGGAGAGAGATACTCACTTGCGATTTTGGATGGTACAGATGTTAGGCTTTTAACATGTACATCGTTTAACTTGTAGACACCGTCTTGAAAAAATACTCCGTTTGAAAGTTAGGTACTGTAGCAAAAGCCAAAAGCCGTCAGCTTCGAAGGAAAAGAACAGGGCTAACTGGTCAACTGCTGACATATCGTTGCGAATAATAGGAGAAGATAGATTGGTACTACTGAAGTAGTTGTAAATGATATTCAAGTAGGAAAGATTAGGCCTCCATATCCACTCAGGTATAACCCCATTAACTTGGTTACTTGAGAGGTCAAGGCTGTTGATATTATTTAGATAAGAACAATGGGATCTGAGTTATGTTGCAAGATGCTAAGTTCAGCATTTGACGTTGGGGAAAGGACGACAGAGAAGAATAGCGGTCTCCGTCCACTATTGTCAGACTATTATGTGAGAGGGTCAGCTGAGTCAGGTTTTGCTGAAACCCAAATGCACTAAGCTCCACTGTGCCAATAAAATTGTTTGCAGAAAGGTCAAGCACTTTGAGACTTCTAAGATGGTGAAAAGAATTTGGGATGCATCCACATAGCTTGCTGCTTAAGTCAATGAATGCCAATGGTGAAGATGGATTGGGAAGAATTCTAAGTGGACCTGACAGCTGGTTTGATCCGAGATCCAAATGCTCCAATAATGGTAGTCCTTTAAAGTCTCTGGAACTGTTCCTGCAGACAAGAGACCTACTTAAAACTTCATATGGACTACTTGATGGCTCGAAATTACTGTGGAAAGTTAATCATACTGGTGAGAATATTTTGTGAGAGAACTGGTATCTTCAGTTGTGTCAAGCTCCCAAGGGAAGAAGGTACAGGCCCTGAAAGCCTGTAATTGGGAAACTGCAGCGATGTCAAAGACGTGAGGTTGCCAAGAATTCCGGGACTGCTCCGGACATGTCAAAATTACTGTAAGTTGATCACAGCTAAGGAGCGAAGGAGAGAAAATATAGGATCATATACCGCAATCAGGGGTAGATAATTGCCTCCTTTTCTTGTTATCTGAAAACAAATATCAACCTAGAAAAAAAGCAATCTAAATTTACCAGTTGTAGATTTCGACCGCAAGATGCTAGACCGCTCGCACGTATTTGATTAAGGTTTCAACTGCTCATTCGACCGCTTGCTCTACCCTTTTCACATAGTCGAAATTTCCCACCGCTCGAAAACTTCAGCCGCTCGAACATTTCGACCGCTCGAACCAGAACATGCCGAAGATAACACCGTGCTCTGCTCGGTTGGATTGAACCGACGACCGAAGACACCGGTGAGCTCGTTAGCACACCGATGAGGACATAGGAAAACGATGTTCAGAAAACATGTCGTTGATGCCGACTAACTTTTCTTGGAATCGATCTGATCTATTACTTTTGGATCATGTTATGTAGATACAAAACGCCCTCACGGCACCTCTAAAACTCTACCACAAAAATCCTCCTAAAGCCCCGGCCAAACCATTAGCCTCTCTCCTGTTTTTATATGCTAGAGCCCTAAACAGTGTTTACCTCAAACACATACATCTCAAATTGTGTCCTTACAATCTGGAAACGTAATCCTATCTCTTCCAAAAACCAAGTGACCCGAAACCTTTCCAAACACGGGTTTTCCAATATCTCTAGTCCTTACTATTATGGACTCCTACCATAACCTTTCCAATTTCACCACATGACGAAGCCTTCAGGACAACACCTCTTATATCTTCATCATGCATCATCATCACATGTTGAAGCCTTTGGGACCGTACCTCCCGTATCTCCTCCACGCATCGTCCTCACATGTCAAAGCCTCCGAGACCGCACCTCCCATATCTTCTCTACGCATCATCACCGCTCATGTTCAAGCCTCCTAGACCGCACGACCCATAGCTTCTCCACGAATCACCATCTTTGATCTCTACGTGCTCCATCGTGAGCCCGACCACCTCGCGTGGTATCCTCGACCGCCTAAACCTCAGACTTCCCTATCCTAGTCCCGGTCCTCCTCGTCACTAACCATGACCGTCTTCACGCCCACCTGCGCATGCAAAGACCAAAAAAACGTTTTCCTATCACAAGTTCTTCACAACTTGACCGTCATCAGTCCACACACACACAACACACCATAGTCTATCCATAGACAAGAACCAAACTATCCATGAAAACGAACCAAGTCGTCCACGACCACAATTCTCATCGCTATCCAGAAATCAACCTTAGACCACTCAATACGACCAATAGCTTAACGAGTACTCAAAAAACAACAAGTACTCGAGAATTACCATCATCCCACTCAAAACACTCGGGAATAACAAGTATCACTACTGACAATAAAACCACCAAGTACCGACCTGGTACTATAGCAACGACCATCGATTACCCAATTGGTACTATATCACGAACACCGACCGATAACTATAGCACAGACTATCGATCACGTATTGTAGCGCAAGAATTAGAGCATTCGAAAGACTCGAAGTCTACGAGTACTGAACATGAATCCTACGACAACTGGTCGCAAACCAAAGCCAAACCTACGACTATGACAACAATCCGCAAAGTCTACGACTATGACAAAGGACTGCGAAGTCTACGACTATCGAGTACCGACTAGTAAAGTCCATGACTATCGAGTACTGACGGGTAAAGCCTACGACTACCGGGTACTAACCAATAAAGTCCATCACTATAAACCTATTACTATAGCTACGACCATAGATAAGGCATTGTAGACCATCGAAAGTACTATATCTATGACCATCAAAAAGTATCGTAGCTATGACCGGTTTACTGTAACTTACCATCTTCGACCAGGTATGGTCGTTCTGCCGTAGTCGATGTTCCGTGGTCGAAATACCGTGGTCGATTTGCCGTGATCGAAGTCGGACGCGGTCAATGTCTGCCGTTATCGAAACCGCACATGGTTAAAATACCATGGTCGGATTATCGTGGTGGAAGCTTAATGTGGTCGAAATACCATAGTCAAAATGCTATGGTCGAAGCATATTGGTCGGGACAAAGCCATACGGACCACCAACTACCGAGCGTGGTCGAAGCTAGTCGTGGTCAAAACCTGCTGATCGGATACAGTTGTTCGGACCACCGACTACTGAGAGTGGTCGAAGCCAGTCGTGGTCAAAAATCCGTGGTCCACGCATTGAGCGACTGTCGTGGTCGATATAAAAACTCAAGCATAGAAGCGCATCGACCAGAACTTTCATGAATGTAAATTCCTATAAAACCAAATGTCAATTATTCATCATCAATAAATGCACAACCAGCACATGGTCTAACAATCTCCCCCTTGATGAATACATTGATAACACCTCAAAAACTCTTGAATAGGAGAATCTGTGAAAGGAAAAATTCAACGTTGCAGATCACAACAAGAAGAGCTAGCGAGACCACGACACGATGAGAGAACAACGAGCCACAAGCGTAAAGTCGAAAGCTCAGAAAACTCCCCCTTAAACTATACAGAAAGTTAACTCCCCTTAGACCACACAGCTCTAAAAACTCCTAAAAACTCCCTCACAACATAAGAGAGCAATTTTAACAAAATCCTCTAATTTCTCCCATTTTTCTCCTATTTCTCCCCCTTTGGCAATGTAATCATCAAGAGAAAAATTCTAAAAAGGAGCAATGAGAGTAAACATCCAGAATCTTTGTAGATTATCCAAGTCACATTGCATTGATTTAATATTTTAACCAAGCCATCTTTTTGAGTAGGGCTCCCTAGATCATATAAAGTCATATATCATATTGCGCTGTCAAAACTAGTGTTTAACATGATTAAACGATTTATTTCAATGACATGCATCTCAACAATGAACAAATCAATTATAAAGAGCACACCGAGATATCATAATGAAAAGAACAAGCCTAAAAGTGAAGCAAACTTTAAGTCTAGATGGGCTAGCAGTCTCGTATAGCAACCTATTGCTCTACACTCAATTCTTAAGCATGTGGCATGCTTGTAGCATACTTCTTTTCATGATGACATGGTTGTAGCAAACTTCTTTCAAATAGTGGCATACTTGAAACATACTTCTTTTTATTTGTGCACTTTTTGTGCCTTTTCTTTTGTTTAATCATGGCAATAGCGAAGCTTCTGGTATTTTCAAAAGTTATTCAAAAAAGGGTCCAAAATGAATTTGATTTCAAAATAAAGAAAATTAGAAGTGACAATGATTCTGAGTTCAAAAACACTAAAATTGAAGATTTTCGCGATGAACTTAGAATAAAACATGAGCTTTCCACTACCTACACTCCGGAGCAAAATAGAGTTGTAGAGAGAAAAAATCGAACATTAATTGAAATAGCTAGCACAATGCTTGATGAATATAATACTTTCGATAATTTTTGGGCGGAAGCTATCAACACCGCTTGTCATGCCATAAATCGTCTTTATTTACATCGCCTTTTGAAAAAGACTTCTTATGTGTTTCTCATTGAAAAAAGACTGAATATTTCCTACTTTAGAGTTTTTGGATGCAAATGTTGTATCTTAAGAAAGGATGTTCAGCTCTCTAAATTTCAAAATCGATGTGATGAAGGATTTTTGCTTGGTTATTCTTCTAATAGCAGAGCTTATAAAGTCTTCAACAAAAACTCTGGTATAGTTGAAGAATCATGCTATGTTCAATTTGATGAAACTAATTGCTCTCAAGAAGAAGGAGAGAATTTAGATGATGTTGGTGATGAAGGACTAAGGTGAGCAATGGAGAACATACAAATTGGTGACATCAAGCCAAAGGATGATCTAAGTATATCTCCTTCATCAAAGCAAGTTGAAGCTCTCACTTCTTCCACAATAAGCAACACTCAAGCAATAGATGTCGAAGAAAAGGAAAAACAACCTCTACCACAGAAGATCCACAATGCAATCGCCAAAGATCATCCAATAGATCAAATATTAGGTGACGTGAGTAAGAGTGTTCAAACTAGATTTAGAGTAGCTTTATTTTGTGAATATTACTCTTTTGTGCATTCTCTTGAGCCTAAATTTGTAGATGAAGCACTAGATGATCCGGATTGGGTGAATACAATGCATGAAAAACTCAACAACTTCACCCAAGATGATGTTTGGACCTTAGTGGAAAGACCCAAGGAGCACAATGTAATTGGCACAAAATGAGTCTTCCGCAACAAGCAAGATGAAAATGGAGTTATGGTAAGAAACAAAGCAAGGTTAGTTACTCAAGATTATACTCAAGTTGAGAGTTTAGATTATGATGAAACATTTGCACCCGTGGCTAGACTTGTATCAATTCGTATATTACTTGCCTTTGCATCTAGCTTCGATATCAATTTATTTCAATTGGATGTTAAAAGTGTATTCTTAAATAGAATAATTTCTGAACTTATTTATGTTGAACAACCTCTTAGTTTTGAAGATCCTAAAAATCCTAACCACGTGTATAAACTCTCCAAGGCGCTATATGGCATAAAACAAGCTTCCAGAGTATGGTATGAGTACATTCGAGATTTTCTACTCTCTAAAGAATTTAAAATTGGGAAAGTTGACACAACTTTGTTTACTAATATTATGGATGATGATTTCTTTGTATGTCAAATTTATGTTGATGATATCATATTTGGTTCTACTAATCAATAGTTTTATAAGGAATTTAGTGAAATGATGTCTAGAGAATTTGAGATATCCATAATCGGAGAATTGAGCTATTTTCTTGGACTTCAAATCAAGCAACACAAGGATGGGACATTTATAAGCCAAACAAAATATGTGAGAGATCTATTCAAGAAGTTTTGCATGGGGGATGCAAAACCCATCAAGACCCCCATGGCAATGAACGGGCATCTTGATCTTAATGAAGGAGGTAAACCGGTAGATTTAAAGTTTTATAGATCCATGATTGGTAGTTTGCTTTATCTTAGACATCTTGATCTTAATGAAGGAGGTAAACCGGTAGATTTAAAGATTTATAGATCCATGATTGGTAGTTTGCTTTATATTACCACATCTAAGCCCAATATCATGTTTAGTGTTTGCATGTGTACACGTTTTCAAGCATCTCTAAAATAGTGATATTTAACGGCCGTAAAGAGAATTCTAAGATATTTAAAGAATTCCTCTAGTATAGGGTTTCGGTATCCTAAATGTGCTAAATTTGATTTAATGGGATACTCAGACTCCTATTATACGGGTTGCAAAGTGCATAGAAAAAGCATCTCGGGCAGTTATTAATTGCTAGGAAGGTCTTTAGTGTCATGGTCTTCCAAGAAACAAAATTCCATAGCTCTTTCCACCACCGAAGCTGAATATGTTTCCGCAGGTAGTTGTTGTACTCAATTGCTATGGATGAGGCAAACTTCGATGGATTATGTAATTAAATTTGACAAAATGCCTCTTTTGTGTAATAATGATAGTGCGATGAAAATATCTAATAACTCGATCCAACACTCAAGAACCAAGCATATAAATATACACCATCATTTCTTGAGAGATCATGTGAGCAAGGGAGACATTACAATTAGCCACATCCGAAGCGAAGACCAATTGGCGGATATTTTCACCAAACCATAAGATGAAAACCATTTTTGTAAGTTGAGGAATGAATTAAATTTCATAGACTACTCAAATATTGCTTGAACTCATGCTTCATGCTTTCATGCTCATTTGGAGTTGTTTTAGGTATTTTTGAAACATATTTTCTCTTATTTTTGATAAAATCTCTATGTTCATAAAACTATATTCCAAGATTTTATTTAGTCTTCCTAATGCATAATGATGTTGAATGATCTTTATTTGAGTGCAAGACTAGGGATCATTTGCATATTTCTCTCATCTAAAATGCAAATGATTTAGAGTTGTTTTTCTTGGGCAAATTGCTATAGTTGGTGTCTAATGATGTTTTTGCATCTATTATATGGATTCAATCCAAGAAAAACACCAAAAGATTCATACACTGCTTGCCCTAGAAACTGTCAGGGAAATCGGAACTACCGCTCGATGAGCATGGTACTACCGCAGCTCGGTGCTACTGCGGCTAGAAGGGCAAGCGGTAACCCTTTTGCCTTCGTTGAGTCGTCTCCCCTCGCGACTTTGATGGCTATCTTGTAGATGAGCAGAAATTCACGGGGGTCCGTATCTCCCTTATATGGCTCTACCGTGGGCATCTTGAAGTTCTCTAACCAAGCGCTCCACTGCAAAGCAACACTGAGCGGGGATTCCGAGTCCACTGGCTGGGGGGTGCTGCGAGCACCCACGTTGGCCTCATGACTTTTCATCCTTCCGCTGCCACCTCCATCACCGCCACAATGGGAGTCTACTAACTCTGGGTCTCTTTCATCTCACGCATGACCCTCTACAGGTCTGCCAGCTCCCACTGTAGCATTCCGCAGAGCGTCTCCAAAGCTCCTCCACCCGTGTCCGACATAGGGACTAAGACGCCCTACGTTCTCTATGCAGTGATAGTGAGGGTATTGGGGCTGATAGAGGCTGCCACTTGGGTGTCGCCGTTGTTGCTAGGAGGGACTGTAGTCGGGTTTTCTGTCTGCGAGACCTCCAGCTCCGTTGTTGGCATAGGCTTGGGAGAGCCGCCGTTACTGTTGCGGCCCGACGCAACCGCTTGGTCTTGTTGCTACCATGGGGCGAGGGGCCGACCACCAACTCCCTTGCTCTCACCGCGGCGGTCTCAGCTACAGTACTTCTCTTCTGCTTGGACGTCACCATCGTCTTCCTTGGTGTCATCGCGTCCGAGCGCCCTTGCTTCGACTTGTAGCTTCTACGTCGTTCCTCATGGACGACACCAACTGTTATGGTTACAAGCCAAACAGTGGATAATGGGGAGCTACGGGGAGGCCACAGAGGGGCTGCCTGGAACCCGAGACTAGTAGTGGAGAGTGGATGTAGAAGATGTTCATTATGCTTGTGCTACTGCTTAACCCTTCTAAAAATGAATTCTCTATCCTCCATAGTGCCCTGATGGACGTATTTATTGCCATGTGAAGGTTGTTTACACAAATACCTCTCTTGGAGTTATACTAGTAAGGGCAAGTATGTATTTTTCCTGGCATAGCCATTTGGAACTTACCATAGTCACATATGTAATGACCTTTTGATGCAGTAGGCTAATTGGGCTAAGGTGGAGGCTACACCTCCAATAGAAGGGTTTAGGAGATATTTTTTTATATGCGCAGGGAACATGTTGGTCAGGGGTCTTCATGGAACACCATGGATGAGCAGTCACCTGCCCCCTCTTTCTGTTAAGTGCAATCTATTTCTGCTAATGTTTTTTGACCTTACGTAAGTAAAGGTAGTCTTGCTGCTAACATCAAGACGGAAAGCGACGACACATCCAATGATCAGCCGTTCAGGGCAGAAAGTAGAAACTACTCAATAAATGAGATATCCTAACGCCTTCGGTTTTGTTTTTCTTTTTTTAGGGGGACAATGGGCAAATACTTGATCAATATGGCTTATGGCTTAAAGCTTAAGCTTATTTTTGCACTATTCATAATTTCGTTTTTTTTTCTGAATTTTTGACTTTTTTTTTTGAGTTTTTTTTGTCGGTTCTTTTTTTTCTCGTATTCGTTTGCGTTGTCTGTGATAGGCTAACATATTTTTTATATTTTTCAATTTTTTTAAATTTAATTATGTTAAATAAGTCTCTCTCATTCTGGTGTTTTTTTTCACCATTACAATGTTTTCGACCATAAGCTTTCGACTTTCGGTAGAACCAATCACCACCTTGATTCGTTGAAACTTGAAACTGAAGAATTGAAGATCTGGAAGCACCAAGATTCAAAAAAGGTGATTTTCAAAGGAAAAGGTTTCAAAAGAGAGTTATGGAAGCATAATTCCATCTAAGAAAACAGCTTTCTTAATATGAACATGCTGGTCGTGTTGCACCAGCCCTTAGCGTACGCTCTTTGCTTGACCTGATTGACTAATGCGGCTTGACAGTTTTTGGGCGTCAAGCACTCAAGCCTCCCAGATAGTTTAATGGCGAAATTTCCCTTCAATTTTTTAGTACCAGTCATGGTTAATCCTTGCCTTGTTAGCTTTCTAATTTACCTAATCTGGATGGATTAGATTATACTATTCTGTTAGAAGCAGAGCTAGTTAAGTCTGTCTCAAGCAATTCAGTTGCTATTAACTGTGTCAATGTAATTTTGGCTTTGGTATGAGCTTACTCTGTTCGTTAACATAAAAGAAAGAAAAAGTATGAAATGTGGCGAATTTATATGATAACTGGAGTTCTGGAATGCAACCATAGACGCAAGTGGATGTAGCAAAGCTATTCGATCCAGGGATGTTTCCGTCTTCAAAAAAAAATCCAGGGATGTTTGGAATGTAAATTTTTTATTGGAAAAATTCTTCTCTAAGTCGCGAATTTTCTGAGCGCATAGATTGCGAGGAAAACATAAAAAAGCTACAAATATCTGCATTAACCAAGAGATGGTGCGGCGCAAACTATTTTACCATGTACAGTAACACTCGGCAGCTCTAGCTCACCGGGGACACGCCGGCCGCCGCATCCTCCGTCCTCACCGTCGTCCTGCAGACCGGGCACGTCGAGCTCACGCGGAGCCACGCGTCGATGCACACAACGTGGAACACGTGGCGGCACGCTGGGAGCAGCCTCCCCAGCTCGCCGTCCTCCATCTCCCCCAGGCACACCGCACATTGCTCGGCGACGACGCCGACCCCCTCAGCAGAAGACTCCCACATGAACACCGGCAGCGCGCCCAGCTCCTTGGCGCCCAGCCCCGCCGCCTGGCCGCACGCGCTGATCACCTCGAGCTCGTAGCCGTCCGGCGGGCGGTGCAGCGCGTGAGGATTGCCCGCGACAGCGACGACGCCGTCCCGCCGATGCAGGAGGCACCGGGCGTACAGGTGAAGCGCGGCGACGAAGGCGATCGCCGCCGAGAGCGCGGCCACCGCGGCCAGGAGGACGTTGGCGTTGCAAGGAGAAAACGACATGACTGGGTGCCGGTGCAGATGATGCAATGTGCAATCATGCGTACATGACATGACGAGCAATCTGGTGACCGAACTACATATTTGAAGGCAGTAGTTCTACATCCTCCATGGATGCCGCATGGAATCATGGGAAGTTTTGGCACAGTGTTGAGCATCACGCCATTATGTGAGCTGAGTTTCTGGAGCAAGAAACCGCATGTCTTGTGTCCTCACATGGGCACGGCACAGGAGGACAGGACAGTTCAAAGTTTGGGAACTAGGCAGTGATGGCGCACTGCTTCTTACTGACATCAGCCACAGGAGCACAAGGAGTAAGTGTTGGACTTGATAATTGTAGCATATGTCCACATTCCTTAATCAGTAGCAGTAAGTATTTTCTTTTTACGGTTCCTTATTAGTAATATGTTTTTTTTACAATGATCAATAGGTAATTTCGGTCGAAAATTTTACACCGGAGGGGTTAGTTTACACCGTCCGGACTCCGGAGAAAGATGAAAAATGGGAATTATACCGAGTTAATGTGTATATCTGTATCAGCTGTATGACTATTCGTAACAGCAAAACTTGCTGTTCTACTGGGCGTGTATGTATCTCAGTCCATGAGCTTATACCTCTTCTCTTCGACACCGGTGACACCCATTTGTATCTCGATTATGGTATGAAGTGGCATCTACACAAGATTAACGGGAATTATTTCAATTCAGATGCACTTTGTAAGTTTTTAATGTTACAAAGGAAGAAGCTTGTATTGCAAAGAGGCACATAGGGCATATATAGTACATGAGACATACAAAAGCCTAAACCCTAGATAATGGGAAAAGACACTAATACCCTTAACATTCCTCTCATGCAAGGTATATACAATAGCATTGCATTTGAAAAGAGTTAACACTAAAATAGGGAAAATCCAAAATCTATGTCTTAAAAATGTCATAACATGCGGCTCTTGGAAAATTGTGTCGAGTACCAACCATCTGAAATCGTGCAATAACCCAGAAAGCATAAAGTGCAAGGGCTGGAAAGTAAAGGTAAGTGGGAGCAAAGTCGACCGTAGTAACATGACGAAGAGGATGTGGAAAGTGACACACGTAAAGAGAGCTGTCAAATCAAGCCGAAAAGAGAGATAGAAGTATAACAGCACAGATCAAAGCCTAAGATGGAAGTGGCGCAGTGCACAAGAAACGCAACAGAAGCGTGGTGCAGAAAAAGTGCGACGGCCTTAGAAACTCGAAGCGCCGGCTCAAAGAAAAGCGGCAGCATCATAAAGACTTCTACAATTTGTAGCGGCTCAAAGAGAAAAGCAGCGGTTGCGACTATGCGAAAGAAATGAGAGGACCACACCAATCCGAGAGGATAAACCGCGGCTAGCAAAGCAGTCGGCTGACTAACAGAAAGTTTGTGGACTCGCACAGTTTTGACGAACTAAAAGAGAGATACTACGAATTTGGATGGACACAATGGAAGACTCAAATGAAAAAGACTCAAAGGGCAGCAGATACTAGCGGCAGAAAAGTCAGCCTCTGCCTTCATATTCCCCTCCTCTGCCTCCCGACCGCTTCTCTCTTCACCCCTTCCTCACTCCCTACCGTCCTCCCTCCTGTCTCTCGCTCTGTCGGAGGAGGAAGAAGCCGGAGACGGAATTAGGCGGCGACTAAAGGGGAACCCGACGGTGGCGCGAAGCAGGGGCGCGCGTGGGAGACGCGGTGAGCAAGGAGGCCAGAGTTGGTGTGGGTGGCCACGTGAGTACCGGCGAGATCCGGCGGCGGCGGCCATAGGAGCGTCAGCGGCAGGATCCGGCGGCGGCAACCGAATGTTGGCAGCAGTAACGGTGGCTGGGAGGAGGTAGGAGGCCTGAGGCGGCATGGAGGGCACCGGATATGGCCGGGCAGCGGTCGGGTGGCTAGATCCGCGCAGGGAGGTCAGATGTGGTTGGATACGGCGCAGAGGAGGCCAGATCCGGGCGGGCGAGACTGGTGGCGGCCGGATCTAAGGCGGAAGACGGCCTGGAGCGTGAGGCCCGGAGACGGCCTCGGGGGGCGGAGACGAGGAGGCGGCCTCGAGCCCAGGAGATGCCGGATCTGGCATGGAGGTGACTAGATCAGGGCGATGCGACGGAGGCGGCGGTCGAATCTGGCGGATCAGGGCCAGCGACGGCGGAGGCGACCGATCCGGGCTTCACGGCGGCGTCGGCGGCAGATCCGCTGTGGCGCGGCAGCAGTGCGCGGCGGCGACTCAGCGGCGCAGAGGCTCGCGCGGCGAACGCGACGCGCGTTGATGGTCGGGCGGCGCCAACGCGCGTGAGGCGACGACGACGAGCGGCCAGGAGGTGGCCGCCCCCGGGAGGGGAGCACACTCCTCCCGGGAGCAGTGGTGACGGCAAGCGACGGTTGGAGCTAGATTCTAAAACCTAGGCTCTAATACCATGTTACAAAGGAAGAAGCTTATATTGCAAAGAGGCCCATAGGGTATATATAGTTTATGAGACACACACAAATCTAAACCCTAGACAATGGAAAAAGACACTAATACCCTTAACATTTAATACAGCATTGAGCAGCAAGAGAGAGATCAAATGCGTCACCTCTATGTCTGGAACTTCCCTCAGAGGCCTGTCGGCAAAATAGGCGTACAGCGCTCGCAATACGGCCTATAAATAGGATAAACAGTTCAAGATCAGCGCCTCTGTACAAGTAAAATTTCATCAACTGTAACCATTTACCTGGTGGGATATTACGACCACCGGTGCACGCTGGCGTTCTAGCTCAATGATGACGGGTTCCAACCTGAGGATTGTTACCAGTACCACACAACAGTTAAAAGGTAACAATAGATTTGAAAATTTCACGGTTTGATGTATTGCGAAGTCTAGCACAAATATACAACGTTCTCCCTGAATAATTCAGCGGGATTGTTTTAACCTCTGAATCACATCAAGGTAAGATTCCCCACGCGGGTAGCGATATCTCAGTTTGTCCTTCTTGCGTGACCTGATTGCAAGTTGCAGTGAGCATTAGAAAAACATCATAATTCATAACAGCGTGTTCAGATGCAAACATTCACCAAATATATGTAAATAGGCCAATCTATATTTTGTACAAGAAATAATACGCTGCACTGTGCCTTGCACAGTAATATCATCCGATCAATTTTGCATCTCAGACGTGTGGAAAATATCTAGTGTAACTTTTTTTCTTTAGCTTGATTTGTATAGTACGTTTTAATTGTAACTTTGCACCATGACAATTAACACAATGGCCTGGTACTGTATATCAGCTACCAATGAGGTATTCCCAAACAATTATTGCAATACATAACAGAGAAACATTACTACATACTCATATTCCTCGGGCATAATTTTCTTTATCTCTTCATACGTCATCCCGTCACACACCCCAGAATTGATCTCATCAAGAGCACGCCATTGTATCTGCAAACAACAAGAGTTAACCTATGTCAGTATAGATAGCTAGCAAGAGGTCTGTATGAGAACTCCTACACTTTCTAGCCAACTACCTTTGGGAATCCAACAATTGGACTTGCTGTCAAAATTGTTCTCTGAAGAGTGCTGGTCCAAATCTAAACAACAGGATAATCACAAATTAAAGCCTTAGTCTGTTAGTTCATTTTCTTAGCATTACATCCATCATTTGTTTCTAAAGCTAATAGCCATAATAAGTTGCCCCTTTAAAATAATGTAATTCAATTAGAGGGAATTACTTACAGTTGCAGTTTTCTCTGATTTGAGCCTCTTTTCTACAAAGTTGGCTAGTTTCTTCGCATAAAGCTCTCCAGCTTCACTGTGCACCATTATCAGGCAGGTTAAAGAGGACTTTGTTAGTTCAATACATTAGGCGTTAATTCCTACAAGGTCAACGAGTATGTATGACACTTTCTTGATGAGTAGAATAACTAAACTTTCTAATCAAAATTTCCCATAAATATTAACATTTTCCTATTACTTCCATAACTCAAAATGGTAACTTAAGCATAGAAAAGTATCATCTGAAGGTATCAGATTAAAACTTAGAGAAGCAAACCTCAGGACCGTGTCACCACCAATTCTTTCTCTAACATTGTGTAAACTCTCACCATGCCTGGTAAGCAAAATAGGCCGAGGCGTAAGATGAGAGTTCACCTGCAGTTGTATATTAAGAAAAGATGCGTCACCAATTACAGTTCACAAGTAAATAAAGCTCTGGCATTAACACAATTATTTGCGAAACGGTTCTTCAAATAAACATTGAAACAACTACAAAATATGCACATTTCCCAGAAGAGGCTGATATTATGCTTACTCAGGAAACTGCAATAAATTGTTTATAGTGTGAGCATTGAAGTACATACCAAGAAAAAGACAATACGCCCAGGGAGATAGCCGCTGATATTGTTCACCTGGGTAAAAGGTCAGAAAAAAGTTAACTTTCAAGTAAAGAAGTACTAAACAAAATTTAGCATGACAAGTTTTCAAAAGTCAAAAGCATATGGTGACAAAACTCAACGAAAATACTCGGTTTTGTGTGAAGAATCAATCCTACTACATTAAGAGTTATGACTGTTTGGATACCTATTTGTAACTAATAAATACAAAACCCAGTAAACAGGGTACCCCTGTCCCCTTCTACAGAACAACACCCAGTAACAGCATCTTTGTTACCTGTAACTGACCACCCTGCCCTTTTACCATATCAATCATTTTGATGTAAGAACCTTCCTCCACTGGCTCGTAGACCTACAAGAGGAATGCTACTTGATTCAAGACTAACAGTTCATAGAACTCAAGAATTTTACTTAGCATACAGCGTACAACAGAATATAACTAGTTGAAACCTTTTCATAATTTGCCAACCGTTCCTTGAAGTCCTGCAGTCCAGCTTCATAATCTGGCCTGCAAAATTTCCACAGGACTAAGGTTATAAAATTTACATCTTCCTAGGAAAGGGCTAATTTTGGGGGATTTTTGGTTTCTAACTGGTCAGAATAGTCAGGACTTTGTTGAATTTTCAGGCGTACATTCCTTTCGATTATGTTCTGATCATTACATATTGTCTCCAGAAATATAATCTGCAGAAAGTGAATTTGATTAGCAAGAAAAGTTCAGATGTCAAAGAAGGATAGAAATGTATCAAATGCACAAGAGCACATTAATTAAACTAACCAACAAACTGTCAGTAGTATGAAGCATGATTATTAAGGCGGTAAGGCAAGATGAGGCGACCCACCCCCGTCACACCTTTTAAGCGATAAGGCGTAAGGCGAGGCGACGTCTTACACATATAATAAGGCGAAGAAAACGGAGTTCTGGAGGACTAAATCAGAAGTAATCTAAGAGGGCGAAGGACTTAGAAGGACCTAATTGTAATTTCGTAAAACTCTGAAGACTAAAATGTAACAATACCAAAATACACCCCATCCATTTAACCTAGCCGGCCGTCCCAGATCGAGTCACAACCGCTCCTCTCTCCCTATCTCACAGCCGCCTCTCTCCCTCTTTGCTCCCCAACTTCGTCGCCGCCTCCGTGCTCTCCTTGAAGAGAGCCCGCTGCTTCTCTCCCCTCCTCCCCTCCCTGCTCCCCCAACTATCGCCGCCGCCTCTCCTGCTCTCCCATGAGACGTCGCCACCGCCACCGCCTCCCCTGCTCCCCAAAAGATGCCGCCGTCACTTCCTCTGCCACCGTCGCCCCTGCTCCTGCCTCCCCTGCTCCCCAAGAGGATGATTCGTCGGCGAGGCCTACAGATCCAATGGCGGTCTCGGTGGATTTGGCCCTAGGGTTCCCGGCGCCGCCGCCTAGACGGGAGCGACGAGATGGAGGCGCCGCCGTCTAGGGTTCCAGGTGAGTCTTCGCCCCTTCTCTCTGGTTTAGCCACCGCCTTAGTCACGTTCGCAAGGCGAGGCGACGTCTTGCCACCTCGGGAGCGCCTTACCGCTTAGGCGACGCCTAAGAGATGCCTTAATAACCATACTATGAAGGTATTATATGTTCACTTTCATCCATGTGAATCAATTTTAGCTCAATATAATTAAGGAAGCAAAGGTCAAAGAACCATGTTTATTGTAAAAACCAAATGTTATCAATTACCTTACAGTTCCCTTCAGCCATCTTCATAAGCATATTCCTTCGTTTTCTTGAGCTGTTTGTTGCATCAAATATACCAACCTACACACAACTGCACCAGGTCAGAATGAATATTACATTACAAGCAGGATATGCAACATAGTGCCAGCTTACCTGACCTCCTCCGTGCATCCAGTCTATCATGTCTTCCATTGCTAAAGCAGCCACCTGGCATCATGTAGGGCAGAAAGATAATATGAAATTTGCTAGTAATATACTGAACCAAAGATATCATGTTAATGTTAATATTCTCTCATAGGGCTGGTTGTCAGCCAATCAAATTTCGCCTCTAAAAATGTATAGTAAATTGAAAATTTTATGGCCTTTATGGAGCTGTCATGAGAAGAATCTAGGACAATCCAAATCTTAAGACAACAGCATGAGTTTAAGGTGGCGGAGTAATTCTTAGTAGCAAATCCTAACTATGTTTAATGGCAAAATGCAACTATAATACAAAAAGTGGCAGGGCACACATCATGCCAAATAAATCTGAACAAAAAATTACAAATTTGAAGTGTTTAAAACATATAAGAAATTTTTCGAGAAACCAATAATAACATTTTACTCCCTTAGTTCATAAATAAATGCACTATAGACTATCATGAATTCATGATGATGAAGTGTGGTTCAAAATTACCATCGTAGCCCCAATAATTTATCTTAAATATGTGTGTAGAGTAAGTTGTTGAAAGGAGATGTATAAAATGAAATATTGTGAGACATTCTTCTTAAAATGGCCTATATTTGTCAACAAGAAGAGTCTAGGATGACATCTATTTTTGAGCGGAGGGAATAAGATTTAGAACTATTGTTAGACCATGTGGCTAGGTCTAGAACTTTTGGTGATGAATAATTGACAATATAGATGATGGATAATTGACAATATTGTTTAGCGTTGTTATGCAAGTTGTATGGAGTGTGTGTAGACTGATATTGGTCAAGTTGGAGAGAACTTGTGCCAAGAAAACGTTCTTTTATCTTTGCATATACAGGTTGGGCATGGAGATGATCATGATCGGTGACGAGGAGGACTAGGACTAGGAGGGGGAAATCTGAGGTCCAGGAGGTTGAGGATGTCACAGCGTGGTCGGGCTCACGCCGGAGCACGTGGAGATAAAAGGTGGATGATGCGTGGAGAAACTACGGGAGGTGCGGTCCTATAGGTTTCGACACGTGATGAGTTGAAAAAGTTGGAATTTGAAAAATTCGTGTTAGAAAGGGTTTCGGGTCCCTTATTTGTTGGAATTGAATTAAAACTCGTGGGCTTAGGATAAACCTAGGTTTTGGGCCCTTGAACGTAAATAGAGATGAGATTGGAGGCTAACCCCGGGGTTTTTGAGATGCTATTTTCATGCTAGGGTTTTGAGGGGTGCCAAGAGGACACTTTGTAGCCAAAATATGATTTAGAAATAGAAAATAATAGATCGGTTCCGAGAAAAATTTTCAGCGGTGTTTTTTTGTATTACATCATCCATCGGCGTCTTTACGTGATGCAAAGCACGACGCCGAGGCAACACGTCGGCCAAAGTGAAGAGCATCGGCAGTTATTTTCTTTGCCTCAGGCCCGTGCGTTTTGGCTGTGCGTCGCCGATCTAAAAACATCGCAAGACGCGTGCGCCAAGCGTCTGATTCCCGTGAGCGACGTGATTCGTGTCGAACTCAGAAGATTTGCCAGTTGAAGTTGACATGCACGATGTGCCTTCTTTTGTTTCCTCGGTTGGCATGTGGGAATCAACGAGATCAAACAGCACTAGCGGTGTTCAAGCTCGGACGAAGGTTTTTCTTCCTGCCTCGGTTCCCATGCAACAACATAAGCACACCTAGCTTTGTCTGGGCACGGACAAGGAAGTAGCAAGAAACAAAATAGAACATTGTCATCAAAGAGAGTGAAGGTGCTGTCCTTTGGTCCTGTGCACCCAGGGGAGCCACCCAACAGTGCCGAACGGTACACATGAAAGTGACAACAAAGAAAAGCAAAACAACAGCAACAAGAGGTAAAGTAAAATAATATTTCCTTTCTTCATTTTGCTGTGTTTTTTTTTGTGTTTTTGCAGAGTTTGCAGGTTGAAAAATTAGAAGACGGGAGATTTTAGGGGAAACCTCCCGCTGGGCACTGCAATCATTCACCCCCATCTGATTGCCATCGATGATCCTACAACTATACTTGCCAAGAAATTGTACAACAAATCATGCTAACCTCATTACGTGCCTCAATCCCTTCTGGGTTATCATCTCGGAAAAAATCTGCAGACTGAACCAATGAAACTACAAATTTGTTAGATTACTCTACGACAGTAAATGTGGTTTGCAGACTTTGGCTCAAATAACTGAATTGCAAAATCTAACGAGATGTGCAATACATGTATGTTAACTAGCAGTACCGGAAATCTACAGTAGGATAAGAATCAGAGCCAGCGATGTATTCATATATACAAAAACAATAGAAAGGAATATAAACAAAATAATAAGTCTATCATTAATTGGCTCAACCAATGTTCGAATAAATTTAATAAATGGCCCATATAGACACAACGCTAAAGAAATATTAAATTTATTTTCTTTAGAAGGCCTGCCCACTTGCCAAGCATGTTGTGAATGATAAAATAATGTGAGCATAAAATAGCATTGATAATGATCATTATTGATACACCAAAAAACTAGTGATGTAAAAAGGCAAATATGAATATAGAGGAATTTGAAATGAAATATTGTGCCATGTTTAGAAAGAAACCATAGATTGTATATGCTTTAATAAAAGCATTATGTGAAAAGAATTGCAGCAAATGGCAGTTCCTAGCACCTGATTTGCTCCATGCTTCAGACGGCGGTACTGCTCATCGAGTTCCAACAAACAGAGAAGTTCAGTTCATTTATCAAGTAATCCAAGAATATGTACTCATTGTGCCAAGACAATTAATGGGAACTAGAATATAATCACCTTTCCAACGTTGAAATGTCTTGTTTCATGACCTAACCAACGAAGGTACCTTGTAAGCTTAACTGCGGTAAAGGTTTTACCACGAGCTGGTAGGCCAACCTAATTTATGTGTAGACACATTCAGAAGGAGAATCTATCTTTTGAAATAACCAGTGAATAAAATATAGGAATATGTTCAAGCAGAAAAGTGAATCTTCACACACAATGACAAATATGTTCAGCAGCAAGGCAAACTATACTCCATCAGGGGGCGTGGGAATTGTTGCATTGATGGAGATTAGCTTTCTAGCTTAAAAAATATTAAACGTTGTATCACGTTCACAGCATAATTCTTAATTCATTTTTGCAACAAGCAAAAGTTTAGCTTGTCCTGGTGTCTAGTGATCGGGAGTATCACAGTAACTTTAAATATTGAATATTGCAAGTCATATAAGAGATGAAAATATTTAAAATTATATTACAATTACAATAATTTACCAAAACAATAGCTAGTTTCCGGTCCTCCTTTGACCCATGCAACCGATCATTCTGATTGCGGTACATGCGACTCCTGCCTTACGGCATGGCCTTCAGATGTGTCAACAATAAGAAAAGAAACAAGTACAAACTTCATTCTGATGGAATGTTTCTTTAATTACATCAAAACCAATAAATGTAGAAATGGATCATAGGTAGGGGTGCAAACGGATCGGATTCGGACGGATATTGTTGTTACCATATCCTAACCCATATTTTTTCTCCGGATTCGGTACCAATCGGATTCGGTGCCGGATCGGTCGGGATTAACCCGAGCCGTTTGCACCCCTATTTGTTTGTAAGGAATGCATGCAGTACAACAAATGGAGTAGGAGGACGTACTGTCAAGAACTTGATGTTACTACTTAATAGCTGATGTGAAAGATTTTATTTTACCATTACAAAAGAAAATGAAACGTCAAATAGTAGCACTAACCTGAAATCAAACTTGAAGATGTATCGGATTCGAACGGATATTGCTGTTACCATATCCTAACCCATATTTTTTCTCCGGATTCGGTACCAATCGGATTCGGTACCAATCGGATTCGGTGCCGGATCGGTCGGGATTAACCTGACCCGTTTGCACCCCTAATCATAGGGCATGTTTGATATAGATTTTGAAACCAGCTTTTAACTTTTGTTACAGTACTTAACTTTCAAAATGAGCATTTTTTCAAGATAGAGTTTACGAGTTAATTGCTGTACACATTAAAAGTCCAATATCTGTACCATCCAAAATCGCAAACGAGTATCTTTCTCGATAATCTCTGTCGCAAACATCTAAAATTCAAAATTTTCGGCTAAAAACTATAAGCCATAGCCATATATGCTGGTTCACACACAACAGTTCAACAATTCCACCCTGTACTCAATACACTGGTTCTACCAGAGAGCTCTTTAGGGTTTAAGGTTTAAGATCAACGCATACACAATTTTCTTCCTTTTTTATTTTTTCTTTGTTTCATCCTACTGGTTAAGGACACGAACAAAACAATACTGACCTTTGCTGATCCAAAACTAAGACCAGATGCCAGGGAACATGCACTAGATGATTGGCCAATCTTAGGAGAGCCAACACCCCTGTCAACAAAAAGTCCCTTTTGCCTGTCTTGCCTTTGCAATGGTGTGAAGGTACCTACTGATTTTGACTCTATGATTCCAGAAACTTGTAACTTCTTAGAAGAATCTGCTACCAAGGCCTCAATATCCTACAAAAGAACCAAATTAATGTGGCATGGCTCTTTTCAATACTGCTTTTGGTTTACATAAATACAGAATATATTTGGTTGCAGAAACTTATATTCAATGCTGATTCAAAGAAAATAAAATACTTGTGTTCCAAAAACAGGTGATAATATCGAATATATGTATGCTAACAAAAATTGTAATTCATCTCATGAAATGATATCCAACTAAGACCAGACTAGTTGCACGTTGGCAGGAGGATCAATTTTGGGTGTAGAACTGGACAGTTGACCATACAAGTGAGAAAATGGCAAGCAATATATCAAGGAAAACGTAGGTTCTTGGTAATTGATGCATCAAACAAAAACATCTGACTTTTTAAAAAAGATACACGCACACAGAACACAATTCATTAGTGGAACCAATATTTTAGTGTACCAACCTTTCCAAATTACATCTTACCTTCTTTTGGTAACTGCGATCTTTAACATCTGTAGAAGCACTACATGGACTTTGAACGCCATCACTAAGAAGCATATCATTTGTCCACAAGGCTCCAGGGTGAATCAAGGATGCTGGGGTTGCAGCAAGGTTTGCTGCATATTCAGCTGGTCGTGCAGTTGGTGCTGGGACAACATAATGCTCTAAGTCAAGCTCCAAACTAGCAGCAGATCCATCCTGCAGAAAGGCATGAAACAAAAACCTGTGAGAAACCACAACACCAATTAGCTTGGCTATCAGCATTCAAGTGGAAAAAGCATGCAAGCGTTCAAATGACTAGTGGAAAAAGATGAAGAAATGAAAATGATATTTGCTTTTTGTTAGTGTAGGGATTCTCTAAAGCAATTACTACACAAAAGGTAGCACCAAGATGCTTACCCAAAGAAAATGTGAAAAATCAGCTATCATTCCTGCCATCAAATAAAATTTCATTGAAATTTTTGTAAGAAGATATGTGAAAGGATGTCTTTCATCTTGACAGCATGAGAATTGTTTCATTTCTTCCCCTAAACAAACCTTTTGGACAAGCACATTCCAGACTTTAGAACATGGTAATTTACATCCTAAAGATTAAACTTGAATGAAGCAGTATTTTTTTTTGGGTACTAGATGAAGCAGTATTGTTGTTGTCTTTTTTTCTCTACTTGTTTGACTTTAGAGACTTAGGATATCAATAAACCAGTTATGGCCATGGGAGTAGAAAGATTATACAGTAAAAGTTTGCAACCAAATGCATGCATAAGCATAAAAAATTCAAAGTCAAACGCTCATTTGACTACAGTTCTCACCTCAGTCGAATGAGCGGGTGTGACATTTATGCTGATGTCAGGAATCCCCCGGACTCTGGAAGGCTGGAAGTTCTCCTTGAACACCCTCCAGCTCGCGGCAAGATCTATTGGAGACACTATGTCCGCCTTGTTGAACACCCTGAACTCAAGCCCCTCATCATCTCCATTGAGCCTGAACAATGCAACCCTCACATCGCCCTCGAGCATGCCTCCGGTGAGAAGCCGCGTCGGCCCTTCCTCAATGACGCATGGGGTTGCCACATCCTTGGGCTTGAGCAAAAACTTGAAGTCGAGTGTTTCTACAGTAAATTTCACAAGTTACAATCTTTAGGGGGGAAATGCATGCACGCATCAATTTGCACCAGAGTTCTTAAAAGTTGAATCTTAAACTTCCATTTCTAACTGAGCCAAGCAACTCTATTCCACCAACAAACTCATGGAAATATAATTCAGCACTGCTACTGTAGCCAACACAGAGAAACACAACATTCATCTTATAGGCTTTTGGTTCACTTGTTACAATGAGAAAGGTGACTTCAAAGCACAGCAACTAGACAATCCAACTCCCCCAGCTCCACTCCAATCCATCAAACAAGCTCACAAAACCCAATTCTCTACCAAACACCCAGGACAAGCAACCAACAGGAAGGGGAACTCAAAAAGGACCAAAACGAAAAGGGCAACACTAGGAAAGCAACAGCAGCATCCAATTGCAATCCTTATATTAACAGAGAAACATGACAAGCAAGAAGCAGGCGCCGCCACAGGCGCAGTGAAGTAGAGGTGTAGAGCACCCAGCGGAGGTAGAGCGTACCATGGTCCGGCGGCACGACGAAGCTGAGCTCCCACAAGGACGCCAGGTCCCTCTCCATCGCGAGCTGCAAAAAGGGAAACCCATCCCTGTAAGTCACAATGGGCAAACCAGAACAGCACGCACCGGAGCAAAGCTGAGCGAAGCGGCCGTACGGCGCGGGCGGGATCCCAGGAGCCGATGATGGGCTCGGAGCCGTAGACGTGCGGGACGAGATCGCCGCTGATCCGCGCGTTCTCCATCTTGAGCGACACGTACAGCTGCGCCCCGCCGTGCCACGACCCGCGCCGCCCACGCCCTCGCCCCGCCACCGCCCGCCCCGCCGCCGCGCCTCCGCCGCCGTCGATGCCCTTGGACCCCGACGTCCCCATGGTTGGAGAGAGAGAGAGAGCGCGCGCGCGCGAGCGCTTGTGACTGTGGTGGTCTATGGATGGAGGGAGATGAGGCGGGTTGGAATTTGGATTGGGGGGTGGGGGATCGGGAGAGCGATGGGAGTGGTGGAGAGCTGGCAGGATCCGGTCCGGGCTAAAGGGGCGGAGCGCCGCGTGGCCCCACCCGACAGCGACGTGTTCGTGTGGCGGCGCCCGTCCAGTCCAGGCTTCGCTCCCCGCGTCGGCTCTGCTCTGCAATCAAATCCTTGCCTGTTCTTTTTGCTGCGGCTTATGGTTTTTATCTGAAATTTTTGAATTTTGTTTGTTTGAGATAGAGATTGTGGAGAGAGATAATCGCTTACGATTTTAGTTGATACAGATGTTAAGCTTTTAATGTGTACTACAATTAACTTGTAGATCTCGTCTTGAGAAAATACTCTATTTAAAAATTAGGTACTATAGCAAAAGCCAAAACCACTTTTATAAGCCCAAAAGAACAAGCCCCCAGTTATGGCACTATCCTATATCATATTTACAAAAATAATTATATACTATACGTATTGATAAAAATATCGTTTTTACGGGCGACAGATCGGCACGCGGGGCGCTGCCATCGGTGGCAACGGTAGGCGCCTGCCACCCCCTTACTGGACGGCAAGCAGCCTGCCGTCCAGGGAGGAGGCAGGTAATTAGGCTGGCTAATTAGTCGGCCTAATTATCTGTCCTAATTTTTTTTATTTAGTATTTATTTTAATTTTTAAATATATCAAATGAGTTCCAAAAATTACGAACATTTATGTACAGCCTCCCGACACAACGTAACTCGCAGTGTAATTTTTGGATAATTTTATCCATTGCAAATGTTGCTCAAAAATTCATATAATTACGTTAATTTTACGAGTTTTTACATATAGCAAACGAGCTCCAAAAATTATGAAATTTTATGTGAAACCTCCCGATACAATACTAGTTATTACGTAATATTTTGGGAATTTTATATGCTCTAAATTTGGCACGTTTATTCAGATTAACTTAATCATGAATTTAATGATTCTCACGTATGTTTTGAAGTGTCATGTGTCGGCCAATTGGGGTATATATTATTTGCTGGTATTTAGTTTGCACAATTGTCACGCTCTTTGTATGTGTCCTTTTAGCGTGCTCTCTCGTTACTAATGTCATTCGGACAAGTGTTGGCTTGACATACGGCGCCCTCGCCCGCTCCCTCATCGGCACAAATGTTAGTGTAGCAATGTCATCTCATCTCGTCCGCTCTGTCGTGCGAACATATGTCACTTTTACCGTGCACAACAAACATAATTACATGTGGGTAACTGCATACGAGTAGTTCATTAATTACTGACAATTTGACTACCAATCTGAAAAAAATTACCAGTCTTTCCGCAAGCGATGAGCGACTGAGATGACCGATGACCAATTACGACATGTTCGTATTTATAGCTGAGCGCAAAGTAAACCCGGTGCACTCAACCCGCAAATTAAGGACTCCTTGTCGATGCGCAGCACTTTCGGCGAGGGGGACGGCATGGCAATACTGACAAATGTGGAGACGAGAGAGCGAACGAGAGTGTACGGCACGGACATAACGACATCGGTGCGGATGAGGCAGTGCGCGAGGCAGGATGATACGGGCAGAATGACATTTGTGCGAAGCACGTAGTGGAAAAGAAAAGATAGCAGCAACGAGCCAACATATGTGTGAAGAACAAAGGTCACGCACTTCAAAGAAGGACTGAATTAACATGAAACGATAGCACGAACGGGCCGATAATTATGATAAAAATATCATGAATAAACATGCCAAATTTGGAGCACATAAAATTCATAAAAAATTACATAATAACTATTACTATATCGGAAGGCTTCACATGAAATTTCTTAATTTTTGGAGCTCGTTTGCTATATGTAAAAACCCATAAAATTATCAAAATTGTACGAATTTTTAAGCAACACTCATAATGGATAAAATTACCCAACAATTACGCTACGATGTACGTTGTATCGGAAATTTTCGTAATTTGTGAAGCTCATTTAATATATTTAACAATTCAAACAAACACTAAACGAAAAAATTAGGGCAGGTAATTATGTTGGCTAATTAACCGGTCTAATTACCTGCCGCCTCTTCGACGGCAGCGCCGCGCTTCCGGTGAGAGGTGGCGGGGCACGGCCGGCGGCAGCGCCACACGTTGCCTCGCGAGCGTTACCACCTGATCCATCGATAGCAAAAATAATAATTTTATCAATATGTCTTATATGCTACTATTTTTTATAAATATGGTGTAAAATAGTGTCCTAACTGCCTTTGATTCTCTGCTCTGTTTGCCGTCAAGACGCGGGCAAAGAGAAATACTTGTAGAGCCAGCGGCCACCAAGAAGGAAGGAAAAAAAGTGAAGAAAAGGCGTTGCGTGGCTTGCATCGGCCTACAGGTTTTACGTGTCAACCGTTCTCTTGGATTCTTCTCAACCGTGACTTCTTTTTGTGGTAAATGATTTTTAGTTGTAGTATGAATATTTATTGAAATGAATAGAATACTGATAAATTATTTTAAAAAAAGGCTAAAAAATTGTCTATTTGTTTATTTGAAAAAATATCATAAGTTATAAGCTGAAAAAAAATGTCTTCATTAGGGGTGGAAAACGGTAACGGATAATTCGTTTTATCCGATATTCGTATCCGAGAAAACACGAATATGGTAAGCAAAAATTCGTATTCGAAAATATTCATATTCGTATTCGAAAATATTCGTATCCGTATTTGAGAGTATTCGTATTCGCATTCGTATTCGAGAATATTCGTATCCGTATCTGTATCCGTATTCGAGACTATTCGATTCGTATTCGATCCGTTTTTAGAACCCATGAAAAATTCGTACAAATTTTGTGATTCAAAATTTGAATTTAGATGGTTTAAAACCGTAACCGGTCAAAACCGTGAAAATCGGCAAAATCGCTAGGAATCTGCTTTATCCGATATTCGTATCCGAAAAATCCGATTCGAAAATATCGTATTCGTATTCGAGAATATTCGTATTCGATTTGAGAATATTCAATTCGATTCGTATTCGTTTTAAAAATATGGATTCGTATTCGTATTTGATACTATTCGACCGTATCCGATCCGTTTCCACCCCTAGTCTTCATCAAAAATTTTAGCCACTTTATAAAAATACATATTCGACTGGTTCTGATAAGGTAGATGTGTAGTTGACTAGTTGTGGGTATGGTAAGATAGTTGATTATCGCCAATCGGTGTCGGTTCTTTATAAAAAAAAAAAAGTTCAGCCGACAGAGAGAAAAAGAGATAATTGGTCACTTTTAGCATGCCACTAGAAGAGAATACCACACATAGGGCAAATTGAGGATATGCAAGAGCATCGCATCGCATCGCACAATGAAGCAATAGGGCGCATATATGCTCCATATCTATCGGAGATGTCATGACTACTCGCTGAATATGAAACTGGTAGCTGTCTCTCTCTCTCTAGCGGAACATGGAATTGTTCTTTTTAGCTTCTAAAAACTGATTTTCGATTTTTCTATAGTAATTAGCTTTTAAACAAAGTATCTTTTAAAGATAGGGTCTAATAGTTAATTGTAGTATATACTGTACTAACTTCATTTATATTAGCAAAAAACACACGTGAGTTTCTGTTACTTTGTAATCTCTCGCACAAACAGCCCAAAAATCAATAGCCGCAGCCAAAAGCTATAAGCTCAAGCCAAAAAGAACAGGTCCATCATTATACATAGAGCTTTTTCATTCAGTATTTTTGGAAAAAAAATTTATATAAATACAGTAGTATTAGTACGGTAAACGCTACATTTTTAAATATAGGTCTCGGAATCCTTAGTTATGTTGCTTTATTCAACCAAATCTTAAGGTACAACAAAAGTTACAAAACAAGAGGATTATTTAATCCAAGCCACTTGAACGTTTCAACTTTTAATTTCGGTATATTTTGACTTTTTTGGTTTTTTTTCTTTTTTCTTTTTTCTCTAATTTCTGTATATCGTCTGTGATAATATAACTTTTTTTCAATTTTTTTTATTTTTTTAAGAAAAAGTTGACAGTCGCTACAGTACAACTTTAATCATAAGTTTAAATAAAAAGCTATTTGAAGCACCACCTAAGCCTCTGCAATTAGAATTCTTAATTATCCTCACGAAAGAAACCCGGATCAGAAGAACATAAAAGGGCTCCTCACAACATGAAGCTCATCTTGTCCTTCAACCCGCCGAACTCCAGCATCGGCGGCGACACCATAGCCGCGACGCCGTCCGGCACGCTGACCTCCGCCTGTGTTCCTGGCGCGCACGCCATCGACGCTCGTCAGCGTCCGGTTAACCGTGACCTCGCCGGCGCTCACCCGGGTGACGACGGAGTACGGGTAGTTCAGCTCGGCTCCGCCGATCTTGCCCGTGCCTCGGCACGTGTCCCTCCTACGCGTGATTATCTCCACCTGGGTGTCGTTGTAGCCGAGGCCACGATGTAGGCGACGTACTGCGCCTCGTCGATGTTGTAGACCAGCCCCGGGTTGATGGCTTTGGAAGGGTTGACATGGCCAGCCCCCATGGAGAAGAAACCTACGGCGTTGAGCTCGTTGGAAAGTAGCGTTGACTTATTGATTTAGATTTCAGGACAGGTATGATACTATTTATTTTTTGCATTTTTGTAGTAAATATTAGATTATGGTAGAAGATGATAATTTTTTAGTTTAGTTTATATGTTAGAGTCTAATTCGGAGTCCTAGTTTATGTCGCCATGGCTGATTCTTTATACTATACTAGTTATGTGCCCGTGCGTTGCAACGAAAAAACAAATACAATGCAAATAACACATCTCTAATGACCATAGCCTATGAAAAAGTAGTACAGATAAAATTAGCTCGCAAACAGTAGCATTAAAAAAATACTTCTGATTCACATGTGCAACAAGAAGCAAAGATTGTGCCATACTTTCTTAATAATAACAAAAAAATCCTATAATTAAATAATAACGCATATTATAAGGAAGCTTAACCATAAATGTACAGAACTAACTACAACCATCCTAATCATCTATGAGCGGCCTTTATTCTCCACTGTGGCAAAATAATTAAAAGAAGATAAAGCAATATTGTTCAAGAGATGTTACCAAAACATTAAGTTAATCTTTCCAGAAAAGGATAAAAATTACAACTGTGCCTCTTGTATACAGGCTAAACACAAGAAAATGTACCAAAAGTTGCCAAGGTATTTGCACTTCTTTCCACTACCTGTTAACATATATAACAATTATTTTCAAATTTAAGAGCAAGAAGTCATTAGTATACAATAAATCAATTAAACATGCAGGCGTGCTAACCTGAACCATCATATGTCGAGACTGACGAAGTCTCTCAGTGATACTTTCGGCAGCATGTCATCCCAACCTTTGTCCTACATCATTTCAGTAGGTTAGCGTTCACTATACGCACAAAAATAATATGTTGATTCGACAATAAATACAAAATGTGGTTCTTTCATTAGTGCAACACAATTTGATTTTGAGGGGATGGACCAGTATCCAAATAATACAAAAGGTTATATTAACACAATAATTTCTAATTAGTTGACCACAACTCATAGTTTAGATTATAGCAAGAACTAAATTATAGCGGCGTGGCAAAGGTTGCCACGCTGGTGCAATTCCAACTTCAAAACTGGGCAGTAAGGTTTAAATCATGGCTAGCAAGGTAAAAAAGCCTTATGACAAGGCAAAAAGTTTTTCTAAGCCAAGGTTTCTGATACATACGAAGTGCCAACATGATGCTTCCAATCATGCACACGTGTTGTCTTATGATCATGGCCAGGTTAGCTGCATATTTTGTTTTAGCTATAAAAATTTAATAGTTACATACCTGTACGTTGCAACAGAATCCTAAAAGAGAGTGGAGCATGGTCATAGACCGTATAAGAAATATAATTTTTCTTTCACACATATATATAAGCAAAACATATCTATGCAAGCTAAAGTCCCAAAAGCAGCATAAAATCTCATAAAAATTACTACATGTTGTAAAATCGCATAAAAGATATAACAATCAAATAAGCAAGCTATCAAAATATTAGATCTAAAACCATGTGAGAATGAGCATTTAACGTATTTCAATTATCACAGTATGTCAAATATGTGGTAAGAGATGTTGTATCATAGGAAACACATGAGAAGACCAAAGAATAAGATATAGAAAAGGAAAGGGCATGTGACTTTTCACACGAGAAACAAAAGAAACTAAAATCAATATGCCAAACTATAATGAGTATAAAATAACTAACATCAGAGACAAGCAAAGCAATATGGATTTGTGGACAGTGAACATATAAAAGAACATATTTTATTCTGACGAGTGCAGATGACCTATCTAAACATGGAAATGATAATCATATGCGCAGATTCCTCTAACAAGTGCTTCACAAATACTATGATCTATCTAAACAGTAGGTTTTTATATATTTCTATCTTGGGCTTTCCCTTAGTGGAACCTGCAGATCTCCCAATTTCTTTACCCTCAAGAACTCGAAGCCGTGTCTCAAGCTATTCAAATGCCCCATATGTCAAGCCAATCCGTCATAAAATATTATGAAAGAAAGGTGTTTCAACACTGTAAATACCTTGATTCGACTCTCAAGACCAATGGAGTTGTCTTTACCATCACCAAGAGCATCATACTGGATGGAAAGAGCAGTTTTTGCAGCAATAGAACGAGATATTTTTACCTTGTGCTTTGGAGCTGCCTGACCAATTAAGGATGCCTGATAGATGAGACCATACTTCGTCTTCAGAGCTCTAAATAAAGCCTGGAGAGATGCAATGTTTAGTTTCTTATGTGAGAAAGGAGAATTCTAACAGAAAACATAAACAAATCATTTGCAACCATGCCATTAGTGGATGTCATGGTTTAATTATTAGGAAAGACAGTACAAAAGAGAACATGGAGTTTGCATTCGCGACCTTGACTGAGATAGGAACGTCAAACAAGCGGAAGACTACAAACTTCTAGTCGCCTATTGTGCCTCTTTTCTCCAAGTTTCTTATATGACAAATCCATACATCTAAAAATGATTCATAACCAATTTTACATATATAGATGCTCAAGATCACACAAAAACTGAGAATGGAAACAACAAAATGTTTCCAGGATTACATGTAGTACACACATTCTCTGCACCAAGTATCTGAATTGTGCTGCCAGGTTAGCTTGGCCAAATTAAAAACCATCTAATTATGAAGCTAGCGATTCAAGTAAACAATGCATAGCCAAAGAGTAGAAGTGTACCTGTGCTTGGTAGCCTACCAAAAATGCTGAAAGTGTTGCACCTTGGAAGGAAAGAAATTAAGAGATAAGCTACAAGACACAACAAGACACAACTGGAATTAACTAAGTAATTAAAAATTTTCTTTTGATATGATCATACAACACACTAATAGGGGAAAAGCATATGCAACACTGGAATAGATGACAACCATACCTATCCTAACAGCCTAGAGTCAGAAAAACTGAACTATTTGCATACCAATCATTAAGTGTTTTCCATATCAACAATAACCAAACAGCACAGCAAGAACTCTAAACCTAGACAAGGAAATTTCATTCAGGACTTAATAAAGAAATATCTCATAAGCAGCCACGAATTTACTAATCAAGTGATCAATACAGAAGCGGGAGGGGAGGAGCGGCGGCAGTGGTGCAGATTAGGGGGATGAGCGAGGGGAGGGGAGGAAAACAGAAGGGAGGATTAGGAAGGAGGGAGTGAGAGGTTGCGGGAAGAGGTGGGGGGCAACGGTTGCACGAGGAGGGAGGCGCGTGCGGGTGTGGCGGTTGCATGACGAGGGAGGGGAGGAGGTGAGGGCGGAGCGGAGGAGTGGGGGAGGAGGAGGCGGCGGCGCCGCGGGATGGGGAGGAAGAGGCGGCGGCAGCACGAGGTGGGGAGGAAGAGGCGGCGGCAGCGCGGGGTGGGGAGGAGGAGGCGATGGCGGAGCGGAGGAGCGGGGAGTAGGCGGCGGCGGAGCGAAGGAGTGGGGAAGGAGGAGGCGGCGGCGGCGAGGGGTGGGAAGGAGGAGGCGAGGGCGTAGCGGAGGAGCGGGGAGGAGGCGGCGGCGGAACGGGTGGGAGGGAGGAGGAGGCGGTGGCGGCGGCGGAGGAGGGAGGGAGGAGGCGGCGGCGGAACGGCGGAAGTCTCGGTGAGGAGGCGGCGGCGGAAACTTTGGGGGGGAGGCGAGAGCGACTCTGTGGGGATTCGGTAGGCGGAGAGAGGCGCACGGGATTCATGGGGAGGAGAGAGCGCACGGTTTTTGCTAGGAAAAGGCCCATATGTCAGCACAGATTTGTTTGTAAGAGGGGTGGGAGAGGCCGGACCAACCACCAACTCCTTCTTTTATAATAGTAAAGATAAGTAAGGGCATTGTACTCTAATATGTAAAAGAGGAAGGGAGAAAAGTTATTGTAAAGCAGTTACTGTGTAGCACCAAAAGAACTCTCATGTGTTCTTGTGCATGTGTGTTCCGAGGGAAGAAATATGTGCGAGTTTTCTTCTAAAGCTGGACCAACAATTGGTACGAGAGACTGAATTCTTAAACCATGTATGTCCAAGATCATGTAGTGCTCTCTAGGAAGTAGTGTCATCGATGACAAGGCAACATTCACTATTGCAAAAAAGGTCATCAGACAGTTCAAAAATGTCATCACAGACGGTTTTGTAAGTCGTCTGAGTTTATAGGTTAGTAATGACATGAAATCATCACCGATGGTTTTTTTGAACCGTCTATGATTCGTACAAAAAGCGTCAGGTTATTACCTCATAACCATCTATATCACAGACGGTTTCTACTACAAATCGTCTGTGATAGTCATGAGATGTCACATATGATTTCTACTACAAATTGTCTGCAATAGTCAATTATCACAGATGGTTATGAGTTAATAATCGTCTGTGATATTTTTTGTATTTCTAAATCTACTTATGTTTGTTAGCTAGTCTTTTGTTAGCTAGTCTAAGGAAATATTAGCCATACCATCTGAAACAAGCATAAATACAACAAATACATATACATCCAATTCACATTCCTTTCAAAAACAAGAACATCCATTTCACAAATCAATTAACTCAAATAAAATAAATTAACCATCTATGAACAAATACACACTTGTATAATTAATCTCAATCTTATCCTAATCAAATTCATTCTACACTGTGAAACTCCCCATCTTTGCTTATGACCTGAGACATCAAGAAGTACACACATTGTCCTCAAATTTATTTGAGATCGGCCTGTTCCAATGCAGATGTAGCGATGGTCACAACCTGTCGGTAGAAAAATCAATGCCATGTATACATATAAATTGATAAGTATGAAATAATTTGCAAGATTGACAAACCATCAAGAAATACACATATTGTCCTCAAATTTATTGGAGATCGGCCTGTTCCAATGCAGATGTAGCGATGGTCATAACCTGTCGGTAGAAAAATCAATATCGTGTATACATATAAATTGATAAGTATGAAATAATCTTTGCAAGATTGACAAACCTGAAAATCATTGGTCTTCGCAGAACCGAGAAGTAGTTCCATGTTGTAGCAAACATAGAATCCACAGGTGTTGCCCGACAGCTGCTGGTGGCACTGTAACAATAGAATTTGTTAGTTCAAGAGGCATTACTATGAATTGTTATATAGGATTAATGTGTACTAGTGAATACCAAAAAATCTAGATCATATCGCAGGACGTTGATCCCTCCCTTGGATTTTCGTATAGTAGCAATGTATGAGGCGAATGACCTATGTGACTCGAAAAAGTTAGCCTTAGTAATTGCGAAGGAAGGAAAGACTACAATAGAGACACTACTACAGACAGTGTTACCATAGACGGTTTAAAACCATCATCACAGATGGTTCAGACGATTTATGTGTTAGTGATAATAGCTGGCTATCACAGACGGCTCCCATTCTATCTGTGATAACTTACAACACAGACGGTTTTTCATAAAACCGTCTGTGATACGTGACTATCACAGACAGTTTTTGTTATTAACCGTCTGTGATATGGTTAATATCACAGACAGTTCGAACCATCTGTGATATACACTATATCACAGACGGTTAATAACAAAAATCGTCTATGATATGTGCATATCACAGACGGTTTGGTATTTGAATCCGTTTGGGATATATATATCATAGACGGTTTGGAATACTGAATCGTCTGTGATAGCTATTTCAACAGCTATTTTATTTGCTTTTTCAGCTAGCATCAGGATATGCTAGCCATGCCCTCTGAAAATAAGCAAGATCACGTATATATAGTATAGAACAATCATTACATAAATTACACAGATTAATGAAACAACACAAGTAGATCACATATAGAGCATGACAATCATTACACAAATCTCACAAATGAATTAAATTGAATGAATTGTTTGATTAAACATAATTAAGTGATTATAATTGAATCCAATGATTCAACATCATATATATAATCACCATTGCCGGGGTGGAACTCTCCAGTCTTGTTTATGACCTCTGCTAGCAAGAATTGGGATTGGTTTCCTCGAATTTTGATGAGTTTGTTAAGATCAAATGCACTTTCGTCGAAGTCCACATGTCGTCGCTATGAGCAATGTTAAGTCATTAATTAGCATGTGTGTGTATATATACATATATATAATCAGAAAATAATAATTATTGAAAGGTTGACAAACCTCTGGATCATTCGTCTTAGTATCCATGATTTCTTTCATATGACGACAAATGTAGAATCCACATACGTTGCCCTGTAGCTGCTGGTGGCACTGCAAAAATAGAATTACATATAGAGGTATTGTCAATTCTAGAGGCATTATAGTAAAGTGTGATATAGGATTGTTGTATTGTAGCGGGTACCGAAAATCACGTCCTATATCGCAGTGTGTCACTGGATTTCTTGTGTCTCCCTCCCTGGGCAACATAAGCAGTAAACGACCTACGTGATTCTAAAAAAGTTATCCTTGGCCATTGCAAACGAAGGAAAGATTACAATAGAGTTATGTATGGAGGAAATGAGTTTACCTGTCAATTGCTTGTTGCACACGAGTGAAGTCCTAGTTGCTCCTAAGTAGGGAATCAAGGTATATTACCTTGCTCCACTTTGTTACAATTACAATCAGAATCCAGTGATACCTAGTCATATGTGTCGCTATAGTGATTAATCATAAGTTCATGTTACATATAAAGTACAAATGAAACTTGTGTGGCAACTAGTGAAGCACTTACTCTTGGTTAAAGAGTACCACGATGTACTCCTTATCACTGTGAGCGATCAATCCGCTCGTTGTGTAATCTTGGATAAAGGATGCATTTTTGTTGATGGATTGCTCAGAGACCAAATGTGGGTCGAGGAAACCCATCGGTTGCCTTCGTTGCCGGACTTGTTGGATCATGTATCTATACATAAGCAAAGAGTAATGACATTTATCGGTATGACGTGAATGTAGAACTTCATTGTACAGTACACTTACAGTGTCCAGCATCGTAGAAGTGAGGTGTCGAGTTCGTCGAGATTGAATAGTAAGAATAAGCTTTCGAATGTCACGACGACGTAGCCTGAGTTGTGGAGGAAATACGCCTCCGTGTATCTTATAGTGAATCCACTGTGCTGGTTTGGCTTCATGTTGGACCTCTGCATGTACAAGGTATGTAATGTATTGCAAACCAGACCAAGCCGGGGTAATTATGACTTGGGGACCAACGACACTCCGAGAACTAACTTACATTGCTCGGGACGCACCTTAATCTTCTTTGGTTGGGTCTTAGCGTCTTGCTTATGATCCATTTTCGGCGACATCTCCACGGGAGCCGATGTAATAGGCTTTAGAACCAGAGCTGGAAGTGGAGCCACCGGAGCCGATGTGACAGGTCCAGGGTGATGTCCCTCTTGGGCCACTGGATGTAGAGATTGTGGCACAGACGAGTAGAGGGCGATGTCGCTCTTAGGCCACTGGATGAATGTGTGGACAGCATCCCCTAATGTCGTAATCTCTTTGTTTGGGGGCTTCTCAAGAGGGATGGTCCTGAAAACATCATTAATCATGTCCACCTGAACCTTCACAAAACTGATCTCTACTTGGACACCGTGCACCAGTGTCCCTGACAGCCATGGATACGTCATCCCCCGCCCAGTGTCAATGCGAATGGAGCTAGTAAGCCTGACTCTAAGCATGCAAGGCATAGGCTCCTACACAATGATACACGATGATCTAAGGCATCCACTAGGGTATCCACTAGGGAGATCTATCTATGTAGCATTCTAAAGATATATTACCTGGATGTTGTCGATAGGTAAGTGGGCGTCGCTATATTCAGTAATTGGCGTGGACGTGCAGCTACTCTAATGTTGAGGGGGACTGGGTACCACATTAAAGGGGTGAATTGCGATTGGTTGCGGACTTATCTCAGTTCTTCCCTCAATGAATCTATCTCTCCTCGAAGTGAGGCACTCTTCTCTTGAAGTGAGGCAGATAGTTGTTCCTCAAGTTGTGCACGAAGCTCCTGTTTTATTTGTTCATTATCATTGGCCTTCGATCTCTTCCTACTCCGATATGTCTCAGAGTCATTTGGGAATCCATACCTCCTAGATACATAAACCCCAGACCTCACATGCGACCTGGGTGCTCCTTGTTTCCCATGGCATGTGATAGTATATCTCTTTCCTTGTATTCTTGAAAGGAACCTCGGGAAGATTCGGTAGTTAATGATTGCTACAAGAGGCAATCATGTTATTTTCAAACCCATGGAGTTCAAGAGGTATAATATAACTATGTAGTTTAACATATCTTACCAAACGTTGGGACACTTCCTCGTCTACATGATTTTTGAAAGAGGAGACACTCGAAGACGTGGTTAATGACCTCGCTCTTAACAAGTTTTGGGCGCGCTTGTTTGTGATCCCGGCAAATGGCGGGGAAGCCTCTGATCAGATTGCGACCTCATCCTGCATCCACCACTACGGGATTTTACCCGCGTACCTAGAGATGCCGAGTCTGTGAGAGTGAGTGTTTTATAACTGGAAAGCCTTGTGTGCCGCACTTTGTTGTTCAAATTCGGTCGTTGTCTTGATCTGCACAAAGGCCTCTCATGTTTCTGGCGACACGAAAGGATACCTCATGAAGGACATGAGATCCTTGGCCACGTACTACGTGATAAGAGTGTTCTTAAAGTTCTTTCATGCTTTTCCCATTGCGAGGAGCGCCTGCCATTGCACGAGTCCCTGTACTTCTACTGGGATCTCGAACGAATTTGTTATTTTCTCCCACAGTTGATTTTTGCAATCTTTTGCCAAATCTTTCCAGCTTGCTATGGTGATGGGGACCCGTTGCCTTCCAATTATCCCGCGGGTAGTCCGAAATGCTGCCGCTGTTTTCTTCGGTTGCAGAGGGAGCTCATCCGGAGAGACCACCGTGATGGTCATTCGACCGTCTGGCCTTTTCGATACTCCTCGGCCACGCTTAGTTATCCCGATCTTGGGAGCGTGAGACCCAGATGACGACGACGACGACTGTGTGGACGTCATCTCTCTTGTAAGAAAAAACTAACTACAGTTAGCTATGAGCGTAAATAAAGTTTTATAAATCAAATTACACACACCAGTGTCTCAAGTTCATTGAACCTGACACACTGGAGTGTGTAACTTGCTTAATGCCCTTTGAAGGTCTATGTGGCATATATTATTGCTAAAAGGTGTATTTGGAATAGTAATATACCATTCCAAATAGATCTTGTAGCTAACAAGTGAAGAATATATCATGAAGTACTAAAGGTCATAAAACAAATTAGCCAACTACTGAAGATCACAAAACAAATTAGCCAACTATTGAGAAAGACAACAAGATTGACAAATGACAGTAATAGTAAAAAATTTAGAGCTCAAGCTTGAATATCCAATTTTAGTGTTAGATCTTGTAGCTAACAAATGAAGCATATATCATGAAGTACTAAAGATCATAAAACAAATTAGCCAACTACTGAAGATTACAAAACAAATTAGCCAACTATTAAGACAGACCACAAGATTGACAAATGATAGTAATAGTAAAAATTTAGAGCTCAAGCTTGAATATCTAATTTTAGTGTTAGATCTTGTAGCTAACAAGTGAAGAATATATCACGAAGTACTAAACGTTATCAAACAAATTAGCCAACTACTAAAGATCACAAAACAAATTAGCCAACTATTGAGACAGACCACAAGATTGACAAATGAGAGAGAGGCGAATGGCGTCGAGAAGGAGAGGCAGCGGCGTGAGGGAGAGGCAGTCGACGTTGGGAGGGAAAGGCAGCCGACGTCGTGAGGGAGAGGCGGTCGGCGTCGGGAGGGAGGGGTGGACAGCGATGGGAGGGAGAGGTGGCGTCGCACGCGAGTGAGCAATCAAATCTATCAAAACCTAGCAGGGTTGATAGAGACGGAGTGCGTGAGTGAGGACTCTATGAGCAGAACCTATCCTTAGGGTATATTTATAGGGAAACTATCACATACGGTTCTATTATGGAACCGTCTGTGATAATATTATCACAGACGGTTCCATAATAGAACCGTCGGTGATATTCAATATATCACAGACGGTTCATAAAAGAATCGTCTGTGATAGTATTATCTAAAGTAGCTATATGTAGCAAGAATATTTAATTAACTTAAATTAAGTAGAAATAGACTATTATGAATTGGCTAAACCCTAAACCTTAAACCAAGCTAGATATAAATAATCTTCTCTCTACATCAAGCTAGATCTAAACCATCTACAATTTTCTTTTCACCAAAAGCTAGATCTAAAATATAATACAATTAGGAATAAATTACTAACTATAAATAGTCAAGAACTTAATGGACCTACAATCACTCTTGCCAAATCCACAGTCTCCTTTCACCAAATAGCCTCAATGCCCACCCCCTCAAAGCAGCAGCCTATGAGAATAGATTTAAAATTTAAGATAGATCTATGAGGGTCGATAGGTCTGTAATTAATATAGTGAAATTATCATATACGGTTTTTAATACAAACCATCTGTGATGACTTACTTATCACAGACAGTTTTTAATACAAATCGTATATAAAGTATCACAGATAGTTTAAATAAAAAAACTATCTATGATATTTGGTAATATCACAAACAATTATTGTTAATAATCGTCTGTGATACTTCAAAGATAGTGTTCACCATGAACCATCTATGATATTACCTCTTCACAGATGGTTTTTAGCGCTGGTAGTAACATAGACGATCTATAAACCAAAACCATTTGTGACTATATTTAATACTAATGGTTTTGGTTAACCGTCTGTGATAAGGTGTCTAGTATTAGCCTTTTTGTAGTAATGATTGGGTGTGATGGCGAAGGAGAATTCCGCCATCTTGCTGCATTATTCGATACTCACGATGAGCAATTATGCAGTTTGGGCAATCAAGATGAAGGTGTACATCTATCAGGGCATCTCAAAAAAGAATTGGTCAAAAAAGGAGACTACTAAAGATACATGGGAGGCATTGAAGACGATGCATCTTGGCATGACCGATGCACAGTGCGGAGCATGCAGCTCTGTGACCAGGAGTCGGTGGCAAGGTCAGCTAGCCACGGGCTCACGGGACAAGGTGCTGTGGCGGGGCATAGAGCTCAAGCGACACCTGGTGGAGAAGTACGGTTACATCTAGTTCATTGACAAGAACATGCAGGACATTAAGGATATATGTTCGCTGTCCTGAGTCGAGTCCAGAGAGTTGAGTCCGGGGCGTTGAGGAGATGTGACCAACATCTTGCGTAGAGAAGTAGAGTTGAGTTTGGGGCGTTGAAGAGATGTGTTCATTGTCCTATGTTGAGTATAAGTTGGGCAAGTTGTAGTTGGGATTGACTGCCTCAATGAGTTAGAATCTTTGCATGTAGATGGATGTGTACCAGTTGAGTTGAGTTTCTGCATGTAGCTATGTGTTTAGTTTGCATGTAGATCATTTCATGTGGAGGCATAGTAGGTAGTTCAGATAATACGTTGAGACTAAACTAGGAGTATATCGAGTCAAGATTGGGGGGATTGTTGTAAATTAATCTTGACTTGATTGATTTAGGATTGCATGATAGGTATGGCACAATATATTTTGGTAGTAAATATCATGTTATGGCAGTAGATGATTAGTTTCTTAGTTTAGTTGATGTGTTAGAGTCTAACTAGGAGTCCTAGTTTATTTTCATCATGGCTAAGTCTTTGTTCTATATAGGCAAGGGCATTGTACTCCAATATGTAAAAGCGCAAGAGAGCAAAGCTATTGCAAAGTAGTTGTTGCGTAGAACCAAAAGAGCTCTAATGTGTTCTTGTGTGTGTTCCAAGGGAAGAAATATATGCGAGTTTTCTCCTGGAGCTGGACCAACAAAGCTAATCATCCATGATCGACTTGTCGTCGGTGCCGACCTTATCGTCTGTCGTCATGATCGCCGACTTGATCATCACCAGGGACTAGTTCAGGAGCTCACTCTTAGCGAGGGCAACAATGCAATTGAGGTGAGGTGCCAACATTGATGTCCTAGAGACGGAATTGAAGGTGGCATGGCTAATGTTCCTATTGCTGGTGCCATCTTGTTCTCCATCTAGCCCGACATAGGCCACATGACGATGACATTCATGCCGGGGTCGATGACATCAGGCTTTATGACACCTGGGCAGATCACGCCCGAACCGCAAGAGGCAAAGGCAGCGACGACGATAGCTGGTGATTTGCCGATCAACATGCCATTGAAGATGATCTCATAGGCTGGATCCCTGGTCGAGTTAATGTACTTCTTTATTGTCAAGCTGTCGGTGTACAACACGTACGAAGACGGTAGGATGTGTGTATCAGTGAGCATTTTGTGGCCATAAAACTCTAGGGCTGCATGGAGCATCCCGACGCCGCCACCGTCCCTAACCAACCTGCCGGTGGTGATCCTACTCTCGTATATTGGAATTAATTTTGTTTTTATTGTGTAGTCGTATCCGATTCTGTAACAGAGTTTGGTTTATTACTGTGTACGAGTCGAGTCGGTGTACGAGTCTGTAGTAGAAGCTGAGTCTAGCTGCTGAGTCCATCTATGAGTCTTGTAACTAGCCTTTATAAGGTGCGGTCTAGTCATGTAAGGAGGTAAGTGAATGAGAGCGATTGGATGTGATCGAGAAGTTGAGGGAGAGAAATAGAGTAGAAAAGCGGAGTGCTTTTTGCTCCTGGAAAATAATCTATTTTCGTGTGTTTTATCTAGTGCGTATACCAGGAGCAAAGGAGCTGTGTGCGAAGCAGAGGAACTACGCATTAGAAATATGAGTGATCGGCGTACTCAAAGTTAATGAGTACCAAGAGTACTTAGAAGATCTCGAGTAACTGGAGTAGTCAAGGTCTGCGAGTATCATAGCGAAGAAGTCGAAGCACTCGAGTGCGGAGTGGTTGGAGTACGAGTACATGTGCAAAATGAGCAAAGTCATCCACGAGCAAGCGGCCGAAAGCACGCGGAAGTAGCTGAAGACTACAGGCCAGTTGAAGTCTACAGAGTGGTCATAACCAACAGAGTGCAATCAACAGAGTGGTAGTGTTCCAACATCATAGATAGCTCCGTAGACGGTGATATTGTTGTCTGTGTAGTTGTACATGGCGGGGTAGCAGTCTATACGACAAAGGTTCTCGTACTTGGGGGGGTTCCTTCGGGGGATGACCAGTTGCCTGGGGGGTTGCAGGTTTGTGGGCTGGTAGGCCAACTCGTCGATGAACATCCATCCATCACTGAGCTTGACAACAGCCTGCATCTTTGCCATCACCATCACGAGACTACATGCACATACAACCCCACATTCATATGCATCACCCTAGAACCATAGCATCCACACATGCAGACTAGAGTAGTGGAAGAAAGCTAGGGGAGTAGAGTATACCAGTGGAGAGGCAAGCCATGACATGGGTGTGCTCATCGCCGGCCACCGCGTGCACTTGACAGCCAACCCACACTCCCCGTGCGTGTGAGGAGACCTTGAGCTCCATCATGGCAAGCCAAACCTAATCACCCACCTCCACCACATCAACCACAGCCAATGAAGAAAACAAACTTCAAATCGGAGAGTAAATCAAATGTAAAAGATAAAACTAAAAGTAAATCAAAAAGGGGGAAATGAGAGTTAGAGGAAGAAGCGTCAGATCCTAGCAGCCAAAGTTAGATCCACGGTACCAGGACCTAGATCTAACCGATAGAGAGTTGAGGTGGTGGCCCTGGGACTGGTGGCAGCCGACCTAGGCAGGAGCCGATAGGAACGATGACGGAGTAGAGGAAGGGCCAAGGCGTGGTGGTAGAGCACGAGAAAGGTGGCTGGCTAGGGGAGAGGGTGGCAGCACTTCACCAAGGAGTTGGTCACCGCCGATCAGGAGTCAGTGAAGGAGGTGGCAATGAGTGGCGGCGGAGCAGTGTCAGTCTGATGAGGTCGGAGAGAACAAGGCAGAGGAATGTGGTGAGGGGAATGAGCGAGAGAGAGAGAGGTGTCGAGAGTAAATGGGGCGAGGCCCATTCGACCAGCAGTGAGAAGAGGGTGGAAAGGGTAGAAGACATGCATATATACAATAGCTCCCCTTGATTTCATAATATGGATAATATGATAGGATTGAGCAAAATTCCTTTACATATATAAGATACTCTATAGTTAGTTCTATGAAAATTTTCATCAAAATTCACTTTTTATGGTATAATTTGTGTATATACTCCTTTTATATACAGAAAAAGATATATTTCAAAAAATAAAGTACTTCGATGAAATTTTTTTAACCAAATGGAACTGGGACAGGAGAGATTTGACGATGCGTGGCAAGCTAATGGTGCACTTATGCGTGGCAAGCATAGCGATTGCTTGCAGTGGTTGGTGATGATTGGGTCAAGAAAGAGTATTTTGCTAGTTTGACCAAAATAACAGAAACCATCTTAGATCAAAACTGTGATGTATAGGTGATGCGTTGGAGAGTGGTTTAGGTCAAGGTGGAACTAGTTTGATCAAGACTAAGGATTTAGCGGATGCACACTTTGTGCGCTTTGAAAAGCATGCATAAGTGAAGTTGTGAGAGTAAAATCCGTGTGTGGGGTTAACAGGTTTTTCCATTGTAATAGTGGATAGTATCCACTAAGGTGAATAGGTGATTGGTTGCCCACTTATAAAAGGGGGTTGGGATGAAAACATGTGAGGTTAACCATAACTCATCTTTTGTGCTCTCTTCTCTAGGTATAGAGTTAGGGTTTAAGAGTGAGTAACTTGGGTGCTCTTTGTTCTTCAAGGTGGAATGCCTATAAAACATACCTTATCAAGTAAGCAGTATATCAATCTTTGTGCAACTCTTGAGTCGCTTTTGTTTTTTATTGATGTGCTTGACTTTTGGTTGGTTCTGATCTCTCTTCTTTTCTTCTTGTGATCTTGTTGTACCTAGGATATGTAAGAGATAGAGATAATTTTTGAGAATACATGTCCACCCATCTACACACTTTGATAGCAAGATTCACGAGAAAACCTAGTTTTGCTTGACTTTGGCCTCTTTGGTCCATCTCTTTATCCGAGGATTTTTGGCTTGGTTTTTGTGATGAACTAACTTGCTGTGACGTGTGGGAATACATCTATATCTTTCTTTGTCATCTTTATCCCACGAGCAAGTTGTATTCACCGATTTTGATTTTGGCTCGGTTTTGGTGCAACCTTCCAACAAACTAAAAAATGTCTCAATTTTGGCTATAATTTTCATGATCGTTTATTGGAATAAATTCACAATAACCTAGAGAAGATTTCTGCAAAATTTCATATCATTTAGATTTACGGATCAAAAGTTTCATCGATTATTGGTTTTGAACTTGTGCTAAAGTTACTGTTCACCGAGAATCAGAACTCCCACAGTGCAAATAAAAGTATTTCTGAAAATCGGTAGTACCGCAATGCAAATAAATGTACTTTTGATTTTGCTGATTCTTCTCTAAAAATTTCAGTAGCTTCTCTTACTTGTCTTGTTGTGGTTTCTTATCTTAATTTTTATAGTTTTGTAGTTATTGGAGTGAATAAGTGTTGAATACTTGGAGGAAATTTAGAAGGCATCGTTCACCTCTTTCAGTTGCCATATTTGACCTATCAATTAGGCTTTTTAGGTCTTTTCCCGTGCTCACCCTTGGCATGTGGCTTAAAGTTTCTTTTGTTTGTAAATTATTGGCTAGAGGCCTTTTGCAAGTTTGTGTCAATAGATCGCTTTTGGTATTGTAAGAATTAACTTTTAAAGTTTCAATAAAAATCCGTGAGTTTGTGTAATGAACTATTCTTTGCAGTGTCATTTTCCACCTATTTTTTTTTTCAAGGCATACTTACATTTCTTTCACTATTTCCAGCTTTCCAACCACTTAATTCTAAGAAAACGTTCCAACTACTTAAGTGCCATTTTTCAACTTACAAGGTTTTAGTGTGCCACATTTCTGAACCTCCCAATTCGGCCCTGGCACATCTGTCTTCTCAGGACAAACCTATATAAATCCATCACAACCCAATTTACTTTAGCTCCAAAATTACCATCAGAAATCACCTACATGGAGTACATGACTGTTGAGTAATTTGGCTCGAAAATCCTCTGCCTCTTGCTCCTAGATCTGCTGCTGTACACCATCTCTGGGAATGCAGCGCTGGCCAGTGCCTGCCTGACATTCTCCTTCAGGGACTGGCAGACGCTCACATTGCCCTCGTCACTGCATAGTATGAAGACATGATGTGTCCTGCCTCCTAGGGAGGTCATGTCTGCCCTCAGCGCCCTCATCCTTAGGCCATGGAATGCTCTAGCGAGGTCGGTGAAGAGGTTCGGCCGGTCGTCGCAGCTGACGGAGGCCCTGATGTACGCGGTCCGGTCGTCGCCGACGGCGGTGCTGCTTTGCCCGATGTAGCATTGGACGGTGACCTCGTCGGCCTCCGGAGGGATGGGCGTTGCTTGTGTGACTTCGGATGCTGTCCTCTTCAGGTCCTTCACTTGGTTGACCACCCTGGCTAACAAGGTGGCCTTGTCCATCTGTTCACAAAAACGTATTATTAATGCTGTTGCTTGTGGTACAGTACTAAGGATTCAGATCAAGACTTTCACAAACGGATGATGTAAAGGAAATTCGTGAGTAAAACTATTTAGTTCACAAACGGATGATGTACTAATAATTTAGATGTTTTGTCAGAGTTGCTGAATAGTATTCTTGTAAGAGAAGAGTTGTTGAGCCTGGATAGTTAGTTCTATCTGAAAAAGATATTGATAAATTATCGATTTCAAGAACTGAACTGTCGTCAGCTGCAACTTCAGTTGCTCTGTTATATGTTCTGTACGAACAAGAACTCTGACACGACACAAAACTAGGAGAGTTCTTTGCAGACCTGCTTAGCATCAGGGATCATTCTCCTCAGCGTGGCCAGGTGAGCATTGATCCTCTCCCGCCGCCGCCGCTCGGCCTCGCTGTGGATCTTCAGGGCCCTCTCCTCCGTCGCGCTCCTCCCCGACGACGACGACAACTCCGGCGCGGTCGGGGGCGGCGCCAAGCTGTCCTGCCGGGGCAGCAGAACCGTGCCTCTGTACACTGAAGGAAGAGCACAGCCACCGTGATGCAGATGCTGCTCTTGCTGCTGCTGCTGCTGCTTCCCTGCTTGCAAAGGCTGGCATCTAGCCATCTAAGCCACCATTTCTCCTCACCAATGAAACCTCAGCACTTCAAGAGAGACGTAATTAAGCCTCAACTCTCAGTTGTGATGAAACAAACCGTAAAAGAATCCCATGAAACACCAAGAACAAGAGCAAGGAAATGACGAAGCAAATGGATCTGAAGATAGTTGTAGCAACATTCTCCTTACCTACGAGAGTTTTCGTCGGTGCAAGAAGAGCAAGCGAGGAGTGTGGTGAAGGAAGTGAGGAGGCTAAGGGCTACTTAAACTGACACAAGAAGAACAGCAACAACGTAGGTCCTCATCCCATTTGTAGGATGGATGGATATGCTTGCGAGAGAGAGATGATGATCACCTCATGATAGATGCGCATGTGCTTTATTATTGGCCAACCGCCCCTAGCTAGGGCTTTGTTTTTCCACATTTGTTCCCCACCAGGGGAGGCTTCTTTGGACTGGCATGCATCCGTGTTGCTCACCACCTTGGGACTGCCATGAGTAGGAGGATTACTCTGTGATAACTAAATTTTGTAAGCTCGGTAAGCTTGCTATCAAATCTCACGCATACACTTCTTCCAAAACCAAAGTTGTGTGTACGAGCAGTCACTGACAAGCCGACAAGTGGATGGTTGTCTAAATTGACCGTCCGTGTCTGGACCCACTTGTCAGTAACACGGGATTTTCCAAAAAAGGATCCGTCGTTCGTACGTGTAGCTACTCTGTATCTGAAAATGTTAACATCTACATGTGCCTAAATTAGAATATGTGATGAGCAGGATTACATGGTCATCAAGGCACGCAATTAGATCGTTTGACTGGTAGTTATTATTATTAACTAGCATATTTGTTCACGTAATTATACATTTAGATATTATGATACAGTTGTTTTTGCTATACAACTCTATTGTTTATGATTAAAATACACCTTTATTTGTTATACACTCTATTGTTTATGATTGAAATACACTGTATATATATATATATATATATATATATATATATATATATATATATATATATATATATATATATATAATTAATCTACACCGTTATAATCTAGTCTCACCAAAATAAATGGTAGTGATATTTTTCTTTTTCTAAATTAATATAAGAATTTCTAAGATTTTATCTATTTTAGAATTAAAAATGTCTTGAATCTCACTAATTATTTTTATTTATATGGTAACCTGTTGTTTTTTTAGAGGGGTGACAGAAAGATGAAGAGACGGCTAACTGAACAAATGGGCTGAGCAGTGGAATCTAACAGTGACAGCAGGGCTTGCCGTCTAGCTGCAGCCGCCCTTTGCTTTCACACTCGCTTTGCGGCTTCACACACAGGACCCCTTCTGGACCATTCGGACATCGCATCACAGGTTTTCTATGATTTCGCGCACGAGGTTTACCACCATATTTAGCCTATCCCACTCACCTGTCGCCGCTATCAAATCTAGTTTTTGCATGCAGTTTATAAAAAGAAAATCCATTGTTCTTGTATCGTGTGCATTTGGGAGAGAGGCAGATCGATGAAGCAAGCAAAATTTTTCTCAGATCTACCAAAGATCACACGATCAAAATGTTCAACCTAACTCGTGGACAAAGAACAGTTGCCAAACTATTAAAGATTGATTAATGATACGGAGTAGCTAGAAACCCCTCTCTTTTTCTCTTCCACTGGCCGCTACTCTACTTCCCGACCTAGCCTTTCTGCCGCTGTTCGTCACTCTTCCTCCTCTTCCCCACTACTTTCTCACCTTTCTCTTTTCTCCGACACTAGCATAGCTTTCCTCGCCAATGAGCTCTCCCTCTCCTCCACCACTCCACCTCCCCTCCTCTCTTCTCCGACGCCAACGCAGCCCTGCACCCCTCCTTTATAATCTTCTACCAAGAATCATTAAAAAATCATTTTTTTTCTACATTTTATCGCACAGAGGTCCATTGCCACAGCACAAAATTGTGGTAGTTGTTAAGCCCCATTATTCTTTTGTAGCTCCTCTTAGGTATCCTCATGATGGGCGCATCAACCACGCTATTAAAAAATAGAGCCTTTTATGAATGTTTTGCCCCCCTATCAACCCTCTTTAGTGATACTGCTGCCAACAACATGTTCTATTTGTGAACTGTAAAACAGAGGATAATAGTACTAGTACAATGAGTGAGTGAGTGAATGTGTGATTATTGTCCAAGATTTCACTGAAAGAAAATCCTTTTGGCTTCTTGCTCCTGGCATTATTACAGAGATTCAAAGAGGGGGGCCCTGTAATCTCCAAACCTTGACCTCAAAAGATCCTTCGGTACCCCCTTGAGATCTCCAAGCAAAAAAATGGCTCTTTTTGGACATGCTAATGCTCACTTCTTTTTGACAATTCAACTTAGACATCAGAATCAAAGGGCACACCCCATCCACCATGATATGCGCTTCCATAGTTTGGGATTTGCACATTGTCCCTGTTGAAATAATCCTTTATCTTCGGCACATGTGCATGTGTTATTGTCTTTGTAGGGCCCACCTAGTACAACTTTCTAGGGACAGGTGTCGCATTGTTAGAAGAGTTAAATTGAAGCAGAAGTCCTTGAGATTATCCGGTTACATAACAATTTGTTACATCTCTCTTGTGCGTAGGGATGAAAACGGATCGGATAGTTTCCGATCGATCCGGATAAAAACGGATCGGATTTTCTTTGAATAATTCTCGGATCGAAAACAAATATGGATTTTTTTGTCGGAAACGACGAATACAATAGACCTGATATCCGGTGAATATGAATACGAATACGGATTATCCGAATAATACGGAATCGGATATCCGGGATTTCAACCTAACATTGTTCAGCCCAAGCCAGCCTCTCTCATCTCCCCTGCCATCAGCCCACTAACCCAAACAAGCCATAGGCCTCCATTACCATTAGGCATTAGGTTCCCTAGTCATATTAAATTATAAACACCACTAGCAAATATTTATGTTTATTAAAAATAAATTTAGTATTGTTGGTAGATTAAAATTTATACCGATTAAATTGATGTACTGTCATTTAAATCATTCTGATGCAAATTTAATTTCTTAATTAATTTATTAGTCACATGTAAATTGTAGAAATCCATTAAGAATTATTTAGGACTTTAGAAAAAACTAACTGCCATTTGAAGATTTAAAATCTGTACAATGGTATGACTATTGTGGATAAAAATACGTATGTTTGTTTAGATTTCATTAATGTTTTGACAAAATAAACTATTTATGTGTTTTCATTGATTCTGGATGTATAGTTTAAGAGGTTTTCATGTTCCGATAAATATTCGTGATCGTATTCGTTTCGATTCGTATTCACTCTGTATCTGTATTCGATATTATTCGTATTTGTATTCGTATCCGAGGTATCCGTATTCGTATCCGCATCCGCATCCGAGAAAAAATATAAAAATAAATATGGTAAAGATATTATCTGTACGTATTTAATCCGTTTGCATCTCTATTTGTGCGAATTTGATCAGGTATGGTTAGTGTTTAGCTCCAAGCCACAGTGTTGGCTTGGCATACTTTGCTACCTAGCTTACTCGTCATACACACGTTCTTTTGCCACAATTTGCATTCAAATTTTTGTGACAAAATGTGGATACTAACCAAACGAGTCTAAGTCTGTACTATATGTTTTTCATGTGCGGGGGTTTAATTGTGCTAGTTAGGTTCATTCGTCGGTGAAGTGATGGAAACAAAATTCAATAAATACCTTTTTTTAGGGTACAAGAAAGACGTGCATAACTCATGCATCCCACACTCATATCATACACATACACCGTATGCGCATCTCCTACTCGTATCATGGCTCGGCACACTTTCTTAGCTACCTAGCTTGCTCGTCTACACATGTTCTTTTGCCACAATTTGCAAACAAATTTTTTTTGACAAAATGTGGATACTACCTGAAGGACCATATATATAGAAAGTCCGTAGTTTTATTGTGATGAACCATTGTTATTTTAGAGATGTGGAAATGTGAAATTTGTAAATTTGCAGATTTTCCTGGACAAGTTGCAGAAATAGGTAATTTTGATAATTTTGAGCCATATGATAATTTGGTGACCTAGATCATTGGTTATACGTTGCATGAGATATGCTATTGCTAATGTGGGTTAAGTTATGAAGAACTTGTGTCTGAAAATAATTTCTTTATTTTTGGATATGCAGGGACATTTGGAGTCAATCATATTGAGCTCAAGCATGGTACGAGAAAGACGAAAAATATTGAAAGGAGCTTCGAACGACAGTTTTGCATTATGTGGCTTGTTTGGTCTAAGTGAGACATGGTCTGGTGGAACCGGAACAGGAGAGACTTGCCGACGCATGGCAAGCCAGCGGTGCACCTACACGTGGCAAGCATGGCAATTGTTTGCAACGAAAAGAGATGATTGGATCAAGAAAGGGTATTTTGGTAGTTTGACCAAAATACTGGAAACGGCTTTGGAAGAAAACCGTGGCGCATGAGCGGCGCCTGGAAAAGCGGTTTAGGCCATAGAAAAACTGGTATGATCAAGATGGATCAAAGCTTAGGACTTAGCAGATTCAGACTTATACGCTTTAAAAAAACGTGCATAAGTGTAGCGAGTAAGTTAAAACCCATTTGTGTGGGGGTTATCGGGTTTTTCCCATTTTACTAAGTGGATAGTATCCACTATATGTTATATATGGCTGGCTAGCCTATCTATTTAAAGGGTTGGGATAGAGACTTGTGGTTAATAATCTAACCATCATCTCTTGAGGCTAAGTATTCATGAATTCTAGGGTTAGGGTTTGAGAGAAGTTGAGTGTTTGTGGTATGCTCTCTTGCCCACCAAGGGGAGTGGCTATAAAATCTTCATCCTCAAGTAGCAACACATTAATCTTTGTTTATCTTTATGAATATCGCTTATGTTGATTGATTTGCTCTTGATTTAGTTGGTTTTTTCTCTTCTATCTCCCTTTCTTGATCTTGTTGTGCCAGGAACGTGCAAGAGATGGAGATAGCCTATAAAAATAAATCTCCATCCATCTAGGCACTCTGTTAGCAAGTTCAAAGAAATCCGGTTTTTACTCTTTTTGGCCTCTCTAAGTGATTTCTTGATCTAGTTATTTCTATCTCGGTTTCTGTTGTGTTCTTACTTGTTGAGACATGTAAGAACACATATAGAGCCATCTTGGCCATCACTCATCCACGAGCAAGTCATATTCATTGTTTGTGGTTTTTTACCCATTTTTGGTGCAATCTGCCTTCAAACGAAAAAAGGTCAGAACTTTGGTAATGATTTTCTTAATCATTGATTAGAATAGGTTCCTGACATTCTAGAGAAGGTGTATACCAAATTTGAAGTGATTTGGAGATTTGATTTGAGAGTTAGCTTATTTTTAGGTTTTTTTTTGGCCCGGTTTAGGTGCAGCGGAGCTTCACAAACCAAAAGATCTCAATTCTCTCAAGTTATTTTGGGATTTTTGGTTTGAATAGGTTCTTAATGTCATGAACTAGCCTTGGTGTTAGCCTTTTCTTCTTGAACTAAGTCAAGAAAATAGACAAAAATGATCTCTTTTATGCCAAAAAATTGATTTCACTGATTCTTTCTCATGTGATAGCTTGCCATTGCACTGGATATAAACTCAGGGATAATTTTGGATAACCTATACCACTCTCTTAAGCTTATGGCTTGGGATGGTCGTAGCACATAAGCTTGCTAAGAAAATAAAAATTATAAAAAAAATAGTTAAAACTTAGGAGGCAGTTGTGGATGACTCATAGTTCAAAACTTGCTTTACTAAGATGAAACAAAAATGTATTTCACCAAGTGCTAAATTTACTTAACTCCAAGTGCTTGAATAAAATGATTCAACATTGAACTTGTAGCACTCTAAGTTGATTCAATTGTAGCTTCTTGATTCTATTTAGTTTATTGACATGGTGTAGGGCCCCAGATTTTAATATCTGGAATCCCCTGTGATTTAATGCACTATTCCACGGATCGAGATAGTGCTCACGATTCTGTAAAATGAATATCAAATACATACCATGCGGAAGCATAAATAAAATAGTAACTTACTCTTGGGCCGATTAGGCCGAAATCAATAAATTGCAGCAGCGGAAGAACGAAGCACACAGGTGGGACCTTCAGGACATGCCCACAGGCAGCCAACTGGAGGATCGCGACCTAGCCCTTGAGATCTTCATCTTCTTTGTCATCATGACCAATGGTGTTGCTGAGGCGTAGTGAACTGGATCCTTATTCTGGATTTGTTATGAGAGCGAGTGTGAGCACACTAACCACCGTGCTCCGCGAGCCAATACACAGAATGCAAATATATAGTATGCATGGTTTACCAAAGGAAAGGCTCGGGTTGTTTTATTTGCCAGAAAACGCTTTTGGTAGCATCGTTATTATTAAACCATAGTGTTATTACTGCTACCTAAAACTTCCCACGGCATTGCCAAATTGACTCACTCCTCCAAATGCCATAATTGACTTGTTTCCCCAAAGACACAATTTTCTTACTAAATGTCGTCTAAGACTCCAAACGATGAGTGGCATCAATTAGCTAATCCACCGATCAAACCCTTTATATGTATACCTTCATTTTGAATCCACCAATGCCTTCACGTATTCCGAATTCATACTAATCCAATCTTGTAATTGCTATCCACCAATACTTTTTGTATTCCAAATTCATACTAGTCCTAATCTTGTAATCATTATTCACCAACTCTCCTACTTCTGAACTCCAATGATTCCCTAATAGGATTACCTTTTTAATCCACCGACACTATTCATATCAGAACTTTCTAACAAATCAATCCTTTCTGCTAATGATCCGAATCCATAAATTGCTTTTTCCATAATCTTCCTTATTTTCATTATTTATCTCTAACTAATTCATCAATACTTCTGCACCAAGAATATCATTAACCTTGTTTATGCATCAATTATCATATCTCCAAATTTCCTCAAATTCAAATCATCTATCTAGATCAATTCCTGTTAATCCCATTAAATCCAACAATTACCTTTACACTCTTCTAATTCTCCAAAATCATTGATCCAGATTATATTAGGTAATTATTATTATTCCTCCGATATACCCAAAATTCAATTCATCCTTTCAAGATTTTAATCAAATCCTATCAATCACATTATTCGACATCTCTCAAGAACTTATATTAGTGTCGTAATCCAACAATTTCTTTGGCACACTCTAATCTTCCAAAAATCATTTAAATCATCTTTCTAACCCATCCATTCATATAGACTCCACCGATTTATTTCTCCTATACCCTTTCTAATATTCTCTTTTATAATCGACATGAATCCACCAATCATCGTTATGTACTTACCACCAGTCATCCTCTTTTCCTACGACTCTATTTACCCTTCCTGTCATTTTACTTCGTAAAAGAAGGAGCTTTATCATCGTTTAGCTTTTGAAATATAATACATAGAAACCTCCTGAGACTTAGCAGTTTAAACAAAACATATTGTATATGAGAATGCAATAACAGTAGCGATTCAGATTCCATCCACCGTTACGTGGCATCTGCACCATATGCTTAATCCTTCAGCGTTATAGCCGCTTATCTTACCACTGGGACGACGCCCAGGACAACACAAACCAGGGCCTTGCACTGCCCTTCACTTTTCCTTTCCCACCCACAAATCATTTTGAAACAGAACTATATCTGGTTAAGTTTCCCATGTCCGCCCTTGACCGTGGGCACGGCTATTCGAATAGTTTTGACTCTGCAGAGTTTGTACACTTTCACCACAAGAGACAATCAACTCATTGCCCCACACGATTCCTTAGTCATGTGGTTGAGCAGACCATCACAGTGACTGTTCAAAGTATCTAGTTCCTTTTATCATCTCACCTTATGGGCTTCTCCCACTTGCGGTGGGTCCCATCTATGCACGGATGTTCTCCACGATTACTAACGCAGTGGGCTCCACTTCCGCAACGCTTAGAACAGTGGAAAACTTCACCCTTCCCTTGGTGTCCCTTTAGGCCTCCCCTTGCCCTTGCTTATCCACTTCAATCCACTACCAGTGAGATGAGTCCAGGAGTTTCGATACAACTACTTAGCCAAGTTGTACTTTACTGAGACTTGTGGTTGCCTTTGTTTTACGTGGGAGATCATGACAAGATTCGGTCCTTAGTGGTATCGGGCGATTCTACCACAACCCACTTTGTGCCTCCACTGCACCATTCACATACACACCATCGAACCATTCGCCCAGATATTCAAGCAAGTAGGGTTTTGGGAGCATAAAATAATAGTTCCAAATATTTCTCCAGTCATTCCCACCGTGACTGCCCAACCAAATTTTCTCATGATTAAAGTGATGCTTGGCGTTTTCACGCCCATGAATATCTATGCAACGCTACGCATGGCGTAATAAATTACGGACTTATTTTCAAAAGGTTACTATCATAATTTCGCTAGGGCGACAAGGATCACATATTCAAATATTCAACAAGGGGGTGTAATATTAATCAAAGCAAACGATGGGCATATAACTAGAATCTTGAATTAAGCATGTATTTGTACATAAAATAACAGCATGCAATTTGATAATTTAAACAAAAGTAATTTGCATAAAATGTAGGTTCAACATGATCAAAGTATTGACTCGCCTGGCGCGGTTTACCGCTGTCTTGAGCTCACACCCTGTTTCTTCGAGAGCTTCTGGTCTTTGTTCATTACTCTGCTCGGGTTCACGCTTGATCCCTTGATTCTTCAGACTCAGTTTCGATTACGTGCAAGAGAGGCGGACACGAATAAGCGAATAACTCAAAAGATCGAATAAATCCAAATAAACTCGATTTTATTCTTATTATGAGTTAATAGGTATCTTGAGGCAAGGTCGGTAGTAGTATATGATGATTTGATCTTTTTATTAGCAATCTCTTTTATTATTTTACATTTATTTAGGAAGTTCCATGAGTTAGGTTAGACTTACGATTTGGTGTATTTTGCCAAGCGCTAATATCCAGGGCATATGCTAGATGCGATGTATACAATTTTTAGCTTACCGAATTAATGTTAGAATCCAGGCTGACAGCATTTTGTGGTGCGACATTTCATGTACCCTTAGTTATTACTAAGCATAACTCATTTTGAATTAGGACCCATTGGTTCGGGTCCTAACTTACTACATTGAATCATGCTCAATATTATTACCTACTAACTCTACGTTAAAATTTTATTAATAGTACCATTGGCATTTGGTCTATACTTTATTTATTATTAGGCTTATTTTTATTTTAATTCACTTATCCGGGCAAGACTCGTTTTGCAGAGTTACACTTTAACATTTTATTATTTAGCAAAGTCTACCACTAATATTTATTTCATGGTGGCCTGATAAATATTAAGGCATATTTGTTTATATTTTCAACAGGGTCTAAGATGTATACAACAATTGCACTAATATGTTTACTAAATGGGCTGCATATATGTCACCCACATTCTTCTAATTATATATTCATATAGGTATCTGCTTAGAAAAGTCTCTATTATACTTCAAATACTTTTAGTATTTTGTTTAGTTCATGCTTCTTTATTGGATATTATTTGCCCTAGGAACCTTTGATTATTGTTTATAAATATAAAATATATATATATATATATATATATATATATATATATATATATATATTTGCCACTACATCTAATTAACTTGTGTTTTTAACTTTCATTCAAACTAATTACTTAAACTTCACCTAATTATTCCCTTTAATCTCTCATCCGCTCATTGCCTTATAATTCTATATTTTGATGTATATGTAACTTTTATTTCAACCCAAATCAATTATATTAGCTCCTTGAATTCTCGCCTAATCATGGCTAATGAAAATAAAAATGAAATGTGCTTAAAAGGGATTCGAACCTGGACCTATTGTGTGAATTGTTCGGCATGCCGCATGACTAACCATCCGGCATTTGACTCTCATCGGTTTGTTGGCACGCGCATTGCGAAGAGACCATGGGTGGTGGGAGCCAAAAGCAGAGGAGGTGGCGCTACCGTCTTTGGCGTCGGCAAAGACCGTGCGGGCAAGGTCTGGGACTCGACCGCGATGGGTGAAACGGGTCTCCGGGGCGCTAGGCAGGTCGTGGGTGTCCGAACTTCGGCTCGGGCGGCGGCATAACGTGGCCGAGATGACCCACGGCCCGGTCACGGAGTGGAAGGAGGAAACGACGGCGTCGATGTGGGAGGGGAAGGAACCAAGCGAGTAAAGGTATAGGGGTTTAAGAGGAGGCTTACCGTGCTGTTGGTCGGACCGGGGAGGGCCCGAGGCTGGCCGGCGACGGGGGCCGTGGGCGGCACGGGGGAGCTCCACGGTGCCAGCAAGCTAGGGTGAATGAGGGGCTCCGGCGACGGGTGGGGGAGGTTCGTGGCGACGAGGAGTTGCTCCCAGAGCGTGGAATCGAGTGGCGGTGCACCGAGGAAGAGATGGCGACAGTGGAGGCGCATTCGGCCGGAGTTGGGGAAGAACCGCAATGCGTGAGCTCGGTGCACGAGAACCGATTAACTTGGGGAGGAGTAGAAGGTGAGCGGAGGTACGTAGTAGCTGTTGATTCATGGAGTGGATGGCCGGAGCGGTGGAATCGGCGGGAAGAGGTGACGGCCGCCGCTCGGACGAGGGGAAAGGGAAGGAGGAGGTAAGGGAATAGAGGAGGCGGGGGAAATGGCAAGGTGGAGAGGCTTCTTATGGTCGCCGAGCGGTGGAGGCGCGGAGGACCCGGCGCGGCGGAAGACTAGGCGGCGGATGCCCGGCAGCAATAACCACATGGGCTCGGCACAAGACTGAGCAGGCAGGCCGAGGTGATGCGATGGCGGGACGAGGAGGAGCGAGACCGCTTTTCGGCGCATGGGAGAAGAAAGAGGGAGACGCGGAGGTCGCTCGGCCGCAGAAAAAGAAGGGAGGAGGGAGGAAGAAAGGAAAGAAGGAGGCGAGCGTCAGGAAAGAAGAAAGAAGGAGGAGTCCGTCTTTGTGAGGGGCCCAGTGCAGAGAGAGAAGGAGGAGAGAGAGAAGAGGGAGTGGGCCCACATGTAAGAGAGTGGGGAAAGGGAGAAAAAGTGAGAAAGGAAGGAAGGGCTAGACATAGTTTAAAATTTGGGTTTTAAATTTAAATTTTAATTTCTTGTTTAATTTATATACTTACATATATAATTGTATGAGTAATTTCTTTGCATAAATTTCTCTATTTTTATTATTTCTCTATATCCTATTTCATTCTTTACATATATAAGTATATATATATATGTATTTATCCATTTAATTACTTGTTGATTATGTGTATGTATATATATCTGTCTGTGTTTTATTTATTTTTATTTTTATTGCCTTCTTACTATTGGAAACTCAACAAAAAAAATTTCAGGGAAACACCATTAAAATCCAAATTCCAATAAAATATATTGCAAAATAATTCAAGAGCTTCGTTTTTTTCAATTTAAAATTTTTCAGGATGTTACAAATCTACCCCCCTTAAATGAATCTCGACCCCGAGATTCTGGTGGAATGGAAAGAAAGGGGTGAGGTTATATTGGCTAGCGATGGGTTTCTGGGTGTTGCTTGACGTATAGCCCTTTAACTTCACAGAGAGGTGAAGATCTGCACAACAGGGGTTAGAACTTTAGAGAAATAAGAAGGGAAGAGAGAAACCTTGTTCTCCTGGACAGGTCGTAGGCTTCCGCGTACTTTTCCTTTTGACATTGTTGCCTTCACGTCATCATGGAATGGAGTAGTTGCATCGTCTATTGGACATACGGATGTAGAAATTCATATTGATAGGTGGGTAGCAATGGTCTGTGTTCTAGGAGGTAGAGGGTCTTAGGAATGCAGAGGTGACGATGGGCATATTTATATGGTTGTCTTTTATTTCTGTTGTAATCTCGTTCTTACTCTTGGGATTTGACAAGCTTGATGAGTTTGGTTAAAGGTACATCTTGTAATCCTTATTACCAGAAGATTTCTGTCCTTGCAGATTTCCATGTACTGGTCTGATTAGCCCTAAGTCCAGGCTATGGTAATTCCAAAATATACATCATGATAGCTCTTGGCATTTTGTCTCTTAGTGCTACCCCCCTTAAAATAAATGTCCCTAGTCATTATTCTCCTCTTCTAGTTCCAGGCATGATAGGTCCTATGACGAATTGAAGACTCTTCCGTTGTACTTTGGTCGCCTTGGTCAGCAACAGGTTCGGGGGCAATCCTTGGGGCAGTGGTCATGTCCCTCACAAAGAAGGTATGTGATATTGCTCACGGAACGTTCATCAGGTTTGTGGTCTTCTTCGCAGTTGGAGTAGTTCACGAGGCACTGGTATGTGCAATACCTTTTCTCTTCATAATGTAGACGTACTGCTTGTCATTGCGTTTGATTGGAGGCGATTTGATCTATAGATCTTCCGGGTAGGTAAGGAGAGAATGTCAGTAGGGCAGAGTCTCGGGTCTGGGCCTTTGGCGATCTATCACTTTGCTTCGGTAGACCTGTCTGGGTTTGCAGCAACAGGATGAGAGGGAATAGCATGAGGTGAAGATTGAGTCGTGGGGATAAGGTGATCTAACCCATTCCAATTTTTTTTTAAAAGAGTGCACCCAAGGAGCTGGGGTGGTACAAATCACTCAAATTTTCAAAAATAAGCTTTTCCCATGACTGCGAAATAGGACTCCCGAGGGCAAGAAGGCAGTGCACGGGGCCAAAGTAAAATCTTGCGACCATACAACGTCTATTCGGGGAGCACGCATAAGGGGGCACGGGGTTCATCTGCGTAGTTTGTTTGAAACAAAACCACTTTATCTTCATGACGATCTTCAACGTTCCTAACCTTAATTTTTTTTTTGGGGTAAGGTACGAGATGAGGATCAAAAATTTTTTTCCCAAATCAATAGGAAGAAGAGGAAAGTATTTGGAGGTGATTGGCTTGATATCATTTCTTATTCCAGTACTATCATTATTAATATTATCATTTTAATGAAACTTTGTAGCAAAATGAAGATTTTTCTTTTAACTAGGGGTGATAAAACCAAACAGGGAGTTTAGGTTTTTACCAACATAGCTCTTTCGAAGGTAACACCCCAAGGTTAACCCTTAGGATCTATTTTTGGAAAACAAAGTCCTTGTTGGTGAAAGCTTTCAAGAAGTAACTTTATTTTGCACTATTTGAGAAACCAAGGTAAAGTTTTGGATAAGTTTTTGGTAAGTAGTTTAACTTATGAAAATTCCTCGGAAGATCCAGGTTTGTCAAAATGAGTTTGAAAATGAATTTCGTAAACAATTTGATAATCTATCCTCCAAGGATATTTTTTTTGAAATAAAGCTTTAAATTCAAGCATCATGACTATTGGCCCAAAATAGGTTTTCAAGGAGAGTTTACAAGAGGAGCACTAGATTTTCATCCTTTTGAGTTCAAGGTAAGAGAGCATGAGGAGTAGAAATGGCTAAAGCAGCATATGGATAAGAGGGAATCATCTAAGAGAGATAAGAACGAGCAGTATAACTTGTATTTTCGGAGATAGTGTTTTTAAAGAAATATGTCTAGTCATGGAACTAACGGCCAGGCTAACTAGGTCACGATCTGCGATCGATATGCTCGATACCATCCTCAGAGGGCCCAGATTTTAATATCCGAATCAGTGATTTAATGCACTATTCCACGGATCGAGATAGTGCTCACGATTCGTAAAATGAATATCAAATACATACCATGCGGAAGCATAAATAAAATAGTAACTTACTCTTGGGCCGATTAGGCCGAAATCAATAAATTGCAGCAGCGGAAGAACGAAGCACACAGGTGGGACCTTCAGGACATGCCCACAGGCAGCCAACTGGAGGATCGCGACCTAGCCCTTGAGATCTTCATCTTCTTTGTCATCATGACCAATGGTGTTGCTGAGGCGTAGTGAACTGGATCCTTATTCTGGATTTGTTATGAGAGCAAGTGTGAGCACACTAACCACCGTGCTCCGCGAGCCAATACACAGAATGCAAATATATAGTATGCATGGCTTACCAAAGGAAAGGCTCGGGTTGTTTTATTTGCCGAAACGCTTTTGGTAGCATCGTTATTATTAAACCATAGTGTTATTACTGCTACCTAAAACTTCCCACGGCATTGCCAAATTGACTCACTCCTCCAAATGCCATAATTGACTTGTTTCCCAAAGACACAATTTTCTTACTAAATGTCGTCTAAGACTCCAAACGATGAGTGGCATCAATTAGCTAATCCACCGATCAAACCCTTTATATGTATACCTTCATTTTGAATCCACCAATGCCTTCACGTATTCCGAATTCATACTAATCCAATCTTGTAATTGCTATCCACCAATACTTTTTGTATTCCAAATTCATACTAGTCCTAATCTTGTAATCATTATTCACCAACTCTCCTACTTCTGAACTCCAATGATTCCCTAATAGGATTACCTTTTTAATCCACCGACACTATTCATATCAGAACTTTCTAACAAATCAATCCTTTCTGCTAATGATCCGAATCCATAAATTGCTTTTTCCATAATCTTCCTTATTTTCATTATTTATCTCTAACTAATTCATCAATACTTCTGCACCAAGAATATCATTAACCTTGTTTATGCATCAATTATCATATCTCCAAATTTCCTCAAATTCAAATCATCTATCTAGATCAATTCCTGTTAATCCCATTAAATCCAACAATTACCTTTACACTCTTCTAATTCTCCAAAATCATTGATCCAGATTATATTCCGGTAATTATTATTATTCCTCCGATATACCCAAAAATTCAATTCATCCTTTCAGTATTTTAATCAAATCCTATCAATCACATTATTACTGACATCTCTCAAGAACTTATATTAGTGTCGTAATCCAACAATTTCTTTGGCACACTCTAATCTTCCAAAAATCATTTAAATCATCTTTCTAACCCATCCATTCATATAGACTCCACCGATTTATTTCTCCTATACCCCTTTCTAATATTCTCTTTTTATAATCGACATGAATCCACCAATCATCGTTATGTACTTACCACCACAGTCATCCTCTTTTCCTACGACTCTATTTACCCTTCCTGTCATTTTACTTCGTAAAAGAAGGAGCTTTATCATCGTTTAGCTTTTGAAATATAATACATAGAAACCTCCTGAGACTTAGCAGTTTAAACAAAACATATTGTATATGAGAATGCAATAACAGTAGCGATTCAGATTCCATCCACCGTTACGTGGCATCTGCACCATATGCTTAATCCTTCAGCGTTATAGCCGCTTATCTTACCACTGGGACGACGCCCAGGACAACACAAACCAGGGCCTTGCACTGCCCTTCACTTTTCCTTTCCCACCCACAAATCATTTTGAAACAGAACTATATCTGGTTAAGTTTCCCATGTCCGCCCTTGACCGTGGGCACGGCTATTCGAATAGTTTTGACTCTGCAGAGTTTGTACACTTTCACCACAAGAGACAATCAACTCATTGCCCACACGATTCCTTAGTCATGTGGTTGAGCGAGACCATCACAATGTTGACTGCTCAAAGTATCTAGTTCCTTTATCATCTCACCTTATGGGCTTCTCCCACTGCGGTGGGTCCCATCTATGCACGGATGTTCTCCACGATTACTAACGCATAGGGCTCCACTTCCGCAACGCTTAGAACAGTGGAAAACTTCACCTCCCTTGGTGTCCCTTTAGGCCTCCCTTGCCCTTGCTTATCCACTTCAATCCACTACCGGTGAGATGAGTCCAGAGTTTCGATACAACTACTTAGCCAAGTTGTACTTTCTGGACTTGTGGTTGCACTTTTTTACGTGGGAGATCATGACAAGATTCGGTCCTTAGTGGTATCTGGGCGATTCTACCACAACCCACTTTGTGCCTCCACTGCACCATTCACATACACACCATCGAACCATTCGCCCAGATATTCAAGCAAGTAGGGTTTTGGGAGCATAAAATAATAGTTCCAAACATTTCTCCAGTCATTCCCACCGTGACTGCCCAACCAAATTTTCTCATGATTAAAAGTGATGCTTGGGCGTTTTCACGCCCATGAATATCTATGCAACGCTACGCATGGCGTAATAAATTACGGACTTATTTTCAAAAGGTTACTATCATAATTTCGCTAGGGCGACAAGGATCACATATTCAAATATTCAACAAGGGGGTGTAATATTAATCAAAGCAAACGATGGGCATATAACTAGAATCTTGAATTAAGCATGTATTTGTACATAAAATAACAGCATGCAATTTGATAATTTAAACAAAAGTAATTTGCATAAAATGTAGGTTCAACATGATCAAAGTATTGACTCGCCTGGCGCGGTTTACCGCTGTCTTGAGCTCACACCCTGTTTCTTCGAGAGCTTCTGGTCTTTGTTCATTACTCTGCTCGGGTTCACGCTTGATCCCTTGATTCTTCAGGACTCCAGTTTCTAATTACGTGCTAAGAGACTGGACACGAATAAAAGCGAATAACTCAAAAGATCGAATAAATCCAAATAAACTCGATTTTATTCTTATTATGAGTTAATAGGTATCTTGAGGCAAGGTCGGTAGTAGTATATGATGATTTGATCTTTTTATTAGCAATCTCTTTTATTATTTTACATTTATTTAGGAAGTTCCATGAGTTAGGTTAGACTTACGATTTGGTGTATTTTGCCAAGCGCTAATATCCAGGGCATATGCTAGATGCGATGTATACAATTTTAGCTTACCAATTAATGTTAGAATCGGTGTGACAAGATTTTGTGGTGCGACATTTCATGTACCCTTAGTTATTACTAAGCATAACTCATTTTGAATTAGGACCCATTGGTTCGGGTCCTAACTTACTACATTGAATCATGCTCAATATTATTACCTACTAACTCTACGTTAAAATTTTATTAATAGTACCATTGGCATTTGGTCTATACTTTATTTATTATTAGGCTTATTTTATTTTAATTCACTTATCCGGGCAAGACTCGTTTTGCAGAGTTACACTTTAACATTTTATTATTTAGCAAAGTCTACCACTAATATTTATTTCATGGTGGCCTGATAAATATTAAGGCATATTTGTTTATATTTTCAACAGGGTCTAAGATGTATACAACAATTGCACTAATATGTTTACTAAATGGGCTGCATATATGTCACCCACATTCTTCTAATTATATATTCATATAGGTATCTGCTTAGAAAAGTCTCTATTATACTTCAAATACTTTTAGTATTTTGTTTAGTTCATGCTTCTTTATTGGATATTATTTGCCCTAGGAACCTTTGATTATTGTTTATAAATATAAAAATATATATATATATATATATATATATATATATATATATATTTGCCACTACATCTAATTAACTTGTGTTTTTAACTTTCATTCAAACTAATTACTTAAACTTCACCTAATTATTCCCTTTAATCTCTCATCTGCTCATTGCCTTATAATTCTATATTTTGATGTATATGTAACTTTTATTTCAACCCAAATCAATTATATTAGCTCCCTTGAATTACTGCCTAATCATGGCTAACAGAAAATAAAAAAATGAAATGTGCTTAAAAAGGGGATTCGAACCCGGACCTATTGTGTGAATTGTTCAAGGCATGCCATGACTAACCATCCGGGCATTTGACTCTCATCGGTTTGTTGGCACGCGCATTGCGAAGAGACCATGGGTGGTGGGAGCCAAAAGCAGGAGGTGGCGCGTCTTTGGCGTCGGCAAAGACCGGTGGGCAAGGTCTGGGACTCGACCGCGATGGGTGAAACGGGTCTCCGGGGCGCTAGGCAGGTCGTGGGTGTCCGAACTTCGGCTCGGGCGGCGACGCAACGTGGCCGAGATGACCCACGGCGGCCGGTCACGGAGTGGAAGGAGGAAACGACGGCGTCGATGTGGGAGGGGGGGGGAAGGAACCGAAGCGAGTAAAAGGTATAGGGGTTTAAGAGGAGGCTTACCGTGCTGTTGGTCGGACCGGGGAGGGCCCGAGGCTGGCCGGCGACGGGGGCCGTGGGCGGCACGGGGGAGCTCCACGGTGCCAGCAAGCTAGGGTGAATGAGGGGCTCCGGCGACGGGTGGGGGAGGTTCGTGGCGACGAGGAGTTGCTCCCAGGCGTGGAATCGAGTGGCGCACCGAGGAAGAGATGGCGGCAGTGGAGGCGCATTCACGGAGTTGGGAAGAACCGCAATGCGTGAGCTCCGGTGCGAGAATCCGATTAACTTGGGAGGAGTAGAAGGTGAGCGGAGGTACGCCGTGGCTGTTGATTCATGGAGTGGATGGCGGGCGGTGGAATCGGCGGGAAGAGGTGACGGCCGCCGCCGGACGAGGGGGAAAGGAAGGAGGAGGTAAGGGAATAGAGGAGCGGCGGGGGAAATGGCAAGGGAGAGGCTTCTTATGGCCGCCGAGTGGGGGCGCGGAGGACCGGGCGCAGCGGAAGACTAGGCGGCGGCGGATGCCCGGCAGGCAATAACCGGCGCGGGGCTCGGCGCGCGCACAGGAGCGGCAGGGCCGAGGTGATGCGATGGCGCGGGACAGGGAGGAGCGAGACCAGCTTTTCGGCGCATGGGAGAGAAGAAAGAGGGAGACGCGGAGGTCGCTCGGCCGCAGAAAAAGAAGGGAGGAGGGAGGAAGAAAGGAAAGAAGGAGGCGGCGTGTCCGGAAAGAAGAAAGAAGGAGGAGTCCGTCTTTGTGAGGGGCCCCAGAGAGAGAGAGGAGGAGAGAGAGAAGAGGGAGTGGGCCCACATGTAAGAGAGTGGGGAAAGGGAGAAAAAGTGAGAAAGGAAGGAAGGGCTAGACATAGTTTAAAATTTGGGTTTTAAATTTAAATTTTTAATTTACTGTTTAATTTATATACTTACATATATAATTGTATGAGTAATTTCTTTGCATAAATTTCTCTATTTTTATTATTTCTCTATATCCTATTTCATTCTTTACATATATAAGTATATATATATATGTATTTATCCATTTAATTACTTGTTGATTATGTGTATGTATATATATCTGTCTGTGTTTTATTTATTTTTATTTTTATTGCCTTCTTACTATTGGAAACTCAACAAAAAAAATTTCAGGGAAACACCATTAAAATCCAAATTCCAATAAAATATATTGCAAAATAATTCAAGAGCTTCGTTTTTTTCAATTTAAAATTTTTCAGGATGTTACACATGGCTTAACTTATTTTTAGATACATTTAGTTAAACTATGATCTTAAGCAACTTGACATACTAAAAATCCATTTAATTCATATTATTGCTCTTTTGGCTTTAGCTTTGTTATATATAGTTTGCCATGATCTAGAATAGCTACTTCACTAAATATGGCTTAGTGTAATAGTTGTAGAGTCACTTTAAATAATTTTTATTGCTCCTAATGCTAAAAATAAATAAAATACAGCTGCTTCATTTTATTCATACTCTATCTTTTCAATGCATCTTGATGATTTCATTATCAAAGGGGAAAAACACTGATAAAAATGCATATCTAGAGTTTGATTTGGCGTTTTTATGCAAAATTTTGGTAAGTTGGAGCTTTAATGTTTTGCTATGATTCTCTTGATCGTTATATCTCTTCTCACCATGACCAAGGTCAAATAGAACAATTGTTCTTTCATATGGACCTATAGTAAGATTTTCCAATTCATTTGGTGAATTTGAAGCTTTTTGTGGAAAACCTGCCGATTTCAGTAGCTTCAGTCCATTACTGTCTTATATGATCAATTTCAACACTTGAATGCTTCTTGTGACCATTTTCAGTTCTATTTCCAAATTCCCCTTTCTATTATCTAAAACAACCCCCAAATTGTATTTTTGTGAAATTGCCAATGGATTCATCAATGGGGAGATTAAAGGACTGTATGAGAAGGTCTATGGTTTGTTGTGATGAACCATTGTTACTTTAGAGGAGTGAAATGTAACACCCAGGCCCTATCCTCTAAGCCCAAAGTGCTACCACCCACTCTATGATGCTACCAACTCCAACTTTTGTCGCTGGTCTTACCAAGCAATTCCTCTATTTAAATATCAACCAAACAATAGAAGTCAATACACTTGACACTAAGCGCAGCAGAAGTACAAATTTGCTAATTACCAAAATGATACTTAGATTATTCAAGGCTAAATATTCAACTGTAGATGGTATAAGAATTATTGTTGCGTGTGAAACAACTGTGCTACTCCCAACCGTATATGTCGCCTTCAACAAATACCTAAAAACAACAATAAAGCAAGAGTGATTCCGAAGACTCAGCAAGCATATGATAAAACAGTGGGGTTAGTGCAATAATCATTAAATCACATATTTATGAATTGTAACCCAGAATCTCTATATTTCCTCCATGTCTCCTGTTCATTTCCTACAAATACAGTACGATGCGATACACCTCTGTATCAAGCTTATACCGGTATAGTGGAGTTGCTTCACCCATCGGTGAAACCCCTCTGCCTCCATCCCTGGAGGTGCCTACCGAAGTAGGTCTTGATCTCCCCATCGTCATGGGAGGCCTACTGTCATAGGACTTTCATGATGCTCATGGTGCAATGCAAACACAACATTCTGCAAATGTTGATATTTGATCATAAGCATCTCTCATCACAGTGTAATTAATAGACAAGCAGGGATATCATTTCATAACTTGGCATAAATCATGGCATAAAACAAATACCAGGCATTCATCACAATCCACTATTCTACCATGCACTTGCCTGTTAACCCGAGGGACGATGCATGGACGACACCCAACTCGAACCGCCACCTGAACAAGCATTATCCATTTCAATTCATCGCTAATGCAATACAAACACATGCGAACAAACGACCTCACTCTTACGTATAAACTCAACACAACAAATTCATTTCTCTCTCTCTCTCCGAACACCTTCCCATTGTCCCGGTGCTCAACCGATCCAAGAATTTAGCAATTTCATCATTTATACTTACGGATCACACCATCTATACATGCAAACAAATCTTATTTGCACACCTAACCTTTTTCTCTTCCCTTGTTTCTTTTGTTCTCCTCTTTTCATTTCTTTTTCCCTTCTCTTCTTCTTTTCTTTTCTTTTCTTTCCACTCAGGCCGAATGGCCTTTTTTTCCCTCCTCACTGCCTCCTCTCATTTTTCCTCTCCTCTCTCCTACGCGATCTGGATCCATGGGGATCCCCTTGCTGCGCCGTCGGCACTCGGCGCTTCTGCACCTTCCCTACCTCCGACTACTACGCCTCCGTGTCACCCCCATTGATCTGGATACTGCGGCTCCCTATCCCCTACAGCGGGCTACCTCACCTAGCTCCAGTTCTACACGTCGTCACCTGTGGTTGGTGTAGGCCGCTACCCGTGGACTCAGTTCCTAGCGTCACTCCGCCTTCTTCTTCAGCTCCAGTTCCTCACCGGCCGGTGTCCCTGCACCGCCCATTCCTTATGGTAAACCTAGGCTGATTCTTGGGTTTAGCTATTTGATGTCAGCTTCAACCCCCTTTCATGGCCTCTCTCTACATCTCTCTCTACTCTCACCCCCTCTCCCAAATCTCCATTCAGTTCTTGATTTAATTTAGTACGTCTTTTGCTTATATGTTGTGATGCCTTTTTGCCGAATGGCTTAGACGAGGGTGGTGCTAGAGGTGTTATGTCGAGACTCGGGATCACTCCACTCGCCGGGGGAGCGTGGGTTGCTCGTCGAGTGTGTATAGTGCTCTCTAGGCCACGGCGATGGCCTCCTCGGTACTCCCTTACTCTCCCAGTCCGTTCTCTTCTGCGCATGGTCTTGGTGGTGGTGCTCTAGTGTTTTGCTTTGTTGCATGTGTGGCTCTGAATAATAGAATCATGGAGGAATTGGGGGCATAGCCTACCTCTGTTGGATGGTGGTCGTCTTGGTCGGTGGTGCGGTGTTATCCATCTCTGGCCTGCGGTTTGGCTCCTTGGCGACTTGTTGCTCCTGGTTGGCTTGCCCTAGTTCTGACCTTAGGGTGGCCGACGATATTTAGTGCTAAGCAATCCACATGATGAATACCACGACACAAGATGACAGAAAATAACTCTAACCTGTACCCGTAGAGAACAACTCTAAGTACTTCTCGTGCATGCAAGACCCCAAATCCCATGTTGCTTCTCGCTCTGAATGATGTGACCCCAGTACGTTAACATACTTTAACGTCCTATGCCTCAATACTTTCTCTGATTCCCCTAGAATCTGAACTGGACGTGACTCAAAGATGAGGCCTTACTTAAGGGACAATGGTTCTAGAACAATCCTATGTTCTGGATCCCTTAAGTTCTATTTCAACATAGAAAAAGGGAACACATTGCACACTCCACATATAGATTCAATTCTCATATTATCCTATGTCTGATCTAACACGACCAACACACCCATTCCTTGTGGTAAACCTAGGCCAATTCTTGGGTTAGCTATTTGATGTCGGCTTCAACCCCCTTTCATGGCCTCTCCCTGCATCTCTCTCTACTCTCACCCCCTCTCCCAAATCTCCATTTAGTTCTTGATTTAATTTAGTGCATCTTTTGCTTATATGTTGTGATGCATTTTTGCTGAATGGCTTGGATGAGGGTGGTGCTAGAGGTTCTATGGCGGGGCTCGGGATCACTCCACGCGCTGGGGGAGGGTGGGCTGCTCGTAAAGTGTGTATAGTGCTCTCTAGGTATGGCGATGGCCTCCTCGGTACTCTTTTCCTCTCCCGGTCCGTTCTCTTCTATGCATGGTCTTGGTGGTGGTGCTCTAGTGTTTTGCTCTGTTGTATGTGTGACTCTGAATAATGGAATTATGGGGGAATTGGGGGCATGGCCTACCTCTGTTGGATGGTGGTCGTCTTGGTCGGCGGTGCGGTGTTGTCCTTCTCTGGCCTGCGGTTTGGCTACTTGCCGACTTCTTGCTCCTGGTTGGCTTGCCCTAGTTCTAACCTTGGGGTGGCCGACGATATTTGGTTGTGTGAGTTGTATTTTGAATGGGAAGAAGAAATGAGCTGGGTCCTCTGGTGCTGTGCTCAAAGTTTCCTCTTGCTTCCCCTCTTCTCAGCTGGCTGGGTGTGGCCTTTATCTCGTAGCTGTGTTGTGCATTCCAGAAGGACTTGCTGTCCTTTACTATAGGCATGTGGTCTCGTTGGGTTGTATTGTTCTATGCCTTCCAGACCTTTCCTGGATGTGTTTTTCTGTCTCTACTATTGCCGTGTGACTACATAAGGGTATTTTTGGGTGGTTCACTTGTTCCCTTGGTCTTCTGGACATATATTTCAGGTTTGTTTAACACCGTAAGATGACCCTATGGTTTTGAGAGGTGCCGACTGGCCCCCGGACGGTCAGATATATCTGTGAAAGGACTGTCCTACCCGAAATTAACCTCTACGGCTCTGATGACAATTTCTTCGCTTTCCTTCCCTTTTCTTTCCCATAGGTATTACATGAAAATTTTGAAATTTGAATTTGCATATTTTCTTTATATCTTGCAAAAATGGATAATTTTGGGAAATTTGAGTCATAGAATGATTCGGTGATCTAGGTCAGTGGTTATAGGTTGCATAAAATATGCTATTGCTAATTTCACACAGTTTGTTGTCCTAGAGCCTAGTTCACGGGATCTCCGATCTCCTAGGATAGGTTACTACCGATGTGAACCTTCATATGGGTATAAGCCCCATTCCTTGAGATGCTGCAAGGATGACCTTTTGAGCCAATCCTTTGGTGAAAGGATCTGCCAAGTTCCTTTCAGACTGGATGTATTCGACTACAGAGTACCTTAGGACTAGCTCTTCAGACTACTCAACAAAAGGTCGTTCGGACCGCCCAACTACAAAGTCGTAAACTTTGAATACTCCAGTACTCTTAGTCAAGTTGAACTCATAAGCTACAAAGTCATTAGACAAAATGCGATATTTTGCAAAATCCTCAAAAACTAAACTCAATCTCCATGATCCTAAGTTGATACAAATGGCACAAGAATATACTGTCAAGTTATCAATCATGATCCCTCTTAATAGTATGACATCTAATCTAAAATCTGGTCTTCCAATCTTTTCTCCTAAGACCAATAAAAATAAAATTATAGGTTATTTATACCTTTGTCTTGGATCATATTGATCTTCATGTTGACCTTTAGCATGCATCTCCAGGTTTTCATATTCTACATCGGGAATAAACCTTTTTAAACACTCAAAAACATGTTAGTCACATATTCACATATTGTCATTAATTACCAAAATAATTTTTATAGGTTTACATGCTTTCAGATGGGTCAATCAAACACATGCTCTCTAATATGTGTCCATATTATTGATTTGATGTTCCCATACCTATGGCGGTGAAATATGATCATCAATCAATACATGTACTGCTCTATAAGTCACTAGTATCACAACTAGTAACATCCGACTAGAACTATTTTAGATTAACATCATACAACAATTAAAGGGGCTCACCAACAAGTCACATACTTGCTCACCTTTATAAATAATAATTCATTCGAGGAATATAATAATATTTATTTAAAAGATGATAAACATATAAGTGAAATAATCATCTACATAATTGTCTTGGGCATATCCCTAACATACATAGTGTATTGGTCTACTGGGGAATGGAACTACCAATCTTCAACTCCATGCCAGAAAATGTCTGGATGCACTCTTTTTTACTTCGAATTTGTCAACAGCGACAAAGAGGAGCACTTTATGTGCTATTTAGCAGATGATAAGCTCATATCTGTTAGCTTTTTTGGACATTTCTGGACAGAACAAGCAACTCGTCTGGCTTGACAGTTCACAAGACTGCGTGACGATCCACACTCAGCCTACAGATCAATGTGATATCTATGCTGCCTGTGGACCCTTCACAATCTGCAACAACAACACAAGCCCACTGTGTGATTGCATGAAGGGCTTCTCAGTAAGATCACCTAAGGATTGGATCAGAAATACACCATTAGATTGTGGTACCAGGAACCAAAGCAGAGCTGCTACAGCAGACAAGTTCTACCCCTTGTCTGGTGTTGGATTGCCTGCGAAAGCCAACATTACAGAAGCTGCTGGGAGCGTAGACCAATGTGCAGTAGCTTGCCTAAATAACTGCTCTTGCACTGCATATTCCTATGGTAATAGATGCTCTATATGGTATGATGACCTGCTTAGTGCCAGAAGGTATAACAATGGAACTACTAGTGATGGAGAAATTCTCTGCCTTCGCATCGCTGCCAAGATGCAGAAAGTTGGAGAAATAGTAAGGCAGGAAAAGGAAAGATTATTGGGGCTATCATTGCTCCAGGTGTTGTTACTTTGGGTTTGTTGTCAGCTATTGTCATCTGACTTCTAGTGATCCGGAGGAACAAAAGGAAGCAATTTGTTGGCACATCTGATAACGATAAACGTCGCAATGGAATTGTGGCTTTCAGATACATTGATCTGTAACATGCAACTAAAAAAATTTTCCAAGAAATTAGGAGGAAGTGGCTTTGGTTCTGTATACTGTGTTATTAAACCAGAGAACATGCTAATTGATGCATCATTTGTACCTAAGATTGCAGACTTTGCGATGGTAAACTTTGTCGAAAGGGATTATAGCAGAGTTCTTACTACACTAAGAGGAACTGTAGAGTATCTTGCATCCGAATGGATTAGTGAAGTGGCCATTACATCAAAAGCGGATGTCTATAGCTATGGGATGGTGTACTTGAAATCATTTCAGGTTGGAGGAACTCGAGTAAACAAAATACAAGTGATGGTGATCATGTTGCATGTTTCCCTGTTCATGGAAGTAAACTTCTTGAGGGAGATGCTGGAATCTTGCTGGATGAAAAATTATGTGGTCATGCCAACTTGGATGAGGCTGAAAGAATCTTTATGAAGGCAAAGCGTTAACGGTTTAAGGTTAAGAATTAAGATGAGCATTGGCACTGGATGAGAATAATACTATGTCAAATAGTGCTAATAGTGCCAAAAAGTCACATAACACCATCCATCCCTGGCAGCCAGTGGCGAAGCCAGGAATGAAATTGAGGGTAGGCTGAACTATTTATAAGTCTAAACTAAATTGATATAAAATTAATCTTTTACTCTTATAAAATTTCAAATTCATTTAGAAATTATAAATTAGATAGAGACAAACAATGAAAAATAGAGAAATAGAAAGTAGGTACCTCGATAATAGAAAGCGCCATGAGTACGGAGTAGCGATAAATCACCTATATATAAAACATATCAAAATTAGTGATATAATAGAAAATTATGAGTAACAATAAAAATTTAGATCATATAAAGCACAACAAAATTAAGCTAATTTGAATCACGAGACAATAGAACCAAAAAGCGGTATCTTTTTCCACTCTGTCCAATGTTCTTACCATTTTCACGGCAGGGGCTCGGCGGCGGTGCCTTCGAGGCACGTGCAGGACCACATCATCGCGGAGCGGCGGTGGAGGGAGAAGATCAACGAGAGGTTCATCGAGCTCTTCACCGTCATTCCCGGACTCAAGAAGGTTTATATATATTTCACTTTCATTTTTCTTTTTTTCTTTGATTGATTATCTCTTCTTTAATTTTATGATTTTCACTACTACTCCCTCTCTTCTTCTTCTCCTTCTTTAATTTTATGATTTACATATATTATTTCACTTTTTTTCTTTGATTGATTGATTAGCTCTTCTTTAATTTTATGATTTTCACTTCTTTTCATCATTCTCCCCTTCTTTAATTTCATGATTGTTGTTAACCTTTCCATCAAGAAGAGCTAGCTTCTTTTTAGGGTTGTTAATCTCTCTATTTTTACTATATACCAAATTGCCACCAGGGGAGATGAGGCTCAAGCCTCACCAAGCTCCCCCGGTTGCTACGCCCCTGCTGGCAGCCAAGGTTGTCAGTATCGCAACACGTATCGTAATATCATACGATCCTACTGGTGATAAATAATACGGATCATAATATAGATCGGAATCAGGTAGTATCATAGTGGGATCGTGATCTTACTCATAGAATCGTTAGAATTAGGTAGGATCATAGTGGGATCGTAGTGAAATTGTGATCCTGACAACAAACTATATTAGCATATAAATTTGATATTATGTATTGCTAGTTTAAGTTGTACTAATTTAATTTGCTTTATTTTGTCGTTTACATGTTGTTCTAAGGTAAAAAAATATTATCTTTGACATATTGCATTTTTAGATTATTAATTTATTAAAAATAATTAAATAAGTTTTAAAAATCAACTTTAATTTAATATAACATGAATTAGTGTACTCAAATTATAAAGTTAAAATTAAAAATTTACTATAGACTTATATATTTAGAAATATAATATAATTTTATATAAAATATATACGCTCTTAAAAATTTAATAGAATTAGCCTATCATCTAACCCTATCAGACGAAAAATAATCGTGGCAGGCCTGTTCTTTACGGCTTCTAAAAGCAGCTTTAGCTTTTGCTACAGTACCTAACTTTTAAATGAAGTATTTTTTTAAGACGGGATCTACAAGTTAATTGTAGTACACGTTAAAAACCTAACATTTGTATCAAGTAAAATCGCAAGCGAGTATCTCTCTCTATAATCTCTATCATGAACAATAAAAATTCAAAAATGTTAGTCAAAAAATCATAAGCTACAGGAAAAAAAAAGAACAGGTTCGGTCCGTTGTGGCGCGGTTCCACTGATTGGTCTAACCGCTCGCGTCGCACCCCGTCCCGTGCACCACCCTGACACGTGGACCCGTCACGAAAAAAGCAGCGGATTTCCCTGGTTTCGTCTCCGATCAACCTCACTGACTGGTGGGTCCCCTCCGCTTGTCCACCCCCAATTAACTCCTCCCCTCCCTTTCGCCCTATAAATACCCCCGGCCCCCCTCTTTTCCTCGAGGAAGCAACAGCATCAATTCGCAACTCACAAAGAAGGGGGAAGCGGTTGCGTGCTCGCGAGAGGAAGAGAAACCAAACCCTCCTCGCGGCGGCGGAGGGAAGGAGAAGCGACGCCGCTCGTCTCCGCGCCGACGAAGCCAAACCGCGTCGATTCGAGCCGCGAATCGGCCGCACGCGAAGGTATAGCCCCCCTCCGATTCTCCCCCCAATCCCGCCTAATCCCGTCTTGTGCATCCGATTCGGTCGAGGAGCTGCTTTGATCGCGGGGTTTGTGGCTGGGGACTCCATTTCTGGCGGCTGATTGGTAGGCGGTAGGAGTAAAGACGCGTTGCGTGATCGGTAGCGGCAAGTGGATTTGAGGTGTTACGGGGGAGAGAAGAGGAGTTATTCGCGGTCGAATTAATGGGGGGATTTGAGGTGGTGGTGTTCGTAGTATTAATCGGCTGGATGGGTGTGATTTTGAGAGGTAAGGTTGGTCGCCCCCACCCACCCACCCACACACCACGGGTTGGGCTAAGCTCTTGAAATCATGTGATTTAGGATGGGAGGCAAGGCCGGTCTCCGTGAATGAGAAGTGCTCCCCCTAATACATGGTGGTCTCTCTACCACGGCTTGTTTGATTTTGCGATCATGATCAGTTGGAGTCAAACACGCTGCGCGCTGCACTCGTCTTTGATCGGTCCGATGGATTTGCATAGTGGCATTGTGGCTGCCTCCTTGCTCTCTGCCATATCTTTCGACTCTAGCATCTTGTAGGCCCTTTTGGTGAATTGATCATTGTCCAAGTCCCATCACTATGCTTAAGCTTCTATAGATAGGTCATAGGTTCTTCAAAATTGAAGGTTACTGGTTATAGGAGTACGATTGGTTGATTCTGTATCTGGATTGGACCGAGCTCCTAAGATTATGCGATTTAGGATGGGAAGCACGGTCTTCATAAATGGAAAATGCTCCTAATCCGTGCCAACCTCAGTACCAAAGCTTGTTTTGTAGTCATGATCGGTTGATGTCAAACAAGCTGTGCACTGTAATAACCGTTGATCACCTAACGGTTGATTTTCATAATTGCATTCCAGCCATCTCCTTGCTGATGTCATCTATTACGACTATTGCATCTTTTATACCCTTTCAGTGGATTGGTCATTACACCTGTCCTTCACTAGGTTACTTCCCAATTGAAGCTTTCAGGCTGTATGGATGACTAGTTAATGTCTGTTCAAGGAGTCAGCATTCTGTCCCAGTTTTCTTACTCTTTTAGTTCAGGAATCTCATACATATTTGAGCTACCAATTAAAACCTTAGGAGATTTATCTTGTTATCATCTAATATAGAACCACATTCATGAAATGAGTTGTTTGAGCTCCAGAGCTTATAGCCAGGGAACTCCTCTGCCACCCTGTTATGTTTATTATCAGGGCATCTTTGGTAATAGCAATCGATAAATATATATGAGCAGTGTTTCTATGCTTTCCTCTCTAATAAGAGTAGTACTAATTTCAAAACAAATGAAGAGGTAAATAACATATATCCATCATTCATCATGCTTTAAAAATTGTGCAAATCACTATTGAGGAAAGCATAGAAGCACATACCAATATATATCTATTAATGTCAATCTGAAAGCATGCATATCCGCTAGTTAATCTGAGTTATGTGAAAATCGATTATTTCAGTTGAATTCTTGTAATCTGGACACAGTTTCTTTTATGTGTAAGCATAAATGATCAGAATATTTGCAATATAAAAATTATGTAATACAAATATAGTCCATTCTATCTCTTAGTATCTAAGTGATTACAAGATAAAAATCATATGATAACTCATGCCATGTCTTAGCCTTCAAGTGTACCTTCTTCCTGTGATGCTTCTCATACCATTAGACCATGGAAGGTACCCTTTGATTCTGCCATCCATGTTGGTTCTTTATAAGTTCCATCGGACAGCACATTTAAGTTCTACAGCCTCAGTTTATTCTTAGAAGCAGAAATATTCAATGTGTTAAAGGTACAACATTGTTGTCCTTTGCTTTGATGATTATGCATGAAATGAAATTCAGCATCACTTGTACCAACATGTCTTCTGCATCTTCAGGTATCCCTTGCTGACATTTTAAGACTATCTATATATTATTTTATTTTGTCAGAAATGGCACAGAAAACATTATTTCTTATGGAAATGCAGGTTATAGTGAGATTTGGCTTCCACAATAGTCCATGTTCTTGAAAGCAACGATTGAGATTTGTTAGTTGGAGTTCAATCTTTGGGGACATGATTCAGTTGCGTTGTTTGTTTGACTTCAAATTGGGGCAAATGCGGGAAATAGGTTGGGTAAACAATTGCCATTTCCTCCAATTATCTGATGGTCAGGTACTCAGGTTAGTGAAAATTGAATAGCTCCAGAAATATATGATGGTGAGTATGTTGGAATCTATCACTTCATGGCGGTAATCTTAATTCTTTGGGCACCGTTCTCACCTTTCTTAGGAACACACACACATTTCCCTTTTCTCCCTTGCCTTGAGATTCCATGGGTTAGTGTTGGCCTTTCTTTTCTCTAGCTCCTCCAGTTTGTTGCTGTTGAGACCAGGGGAGTGCATTTCTTCTGGAGGATTATCTAGCTTTTGGTCCTTCAAGATGCTAGTGTAGTCTGATTTTTTTTTTTTTGCCAGAGTGCTAATACTTGATCATTTGAACTGAGCTACTAATAACATTGCAGGTACTAGTTGATCTTCACTGTAAAGGAGAGTTTTGTTTTCTTGTTTGACATCTTGATTTGCGAAAATCAAGCTCACATTAAGGTCAAACAAATGGGCGTTTTGTGCTCCTTGATTCATTTTGTCAGTGCTAAGTGTTGATTGCTGCAGCAGCTAATGGAAGAGCTCTTCCAGTTGATGTATGCCATTTGGGGGCCTATACTTTGTCCTCAGTAAGACCATATGTTCAACATCAATGTTGGACCTGCATTGTCCATAGAGTGAGGGAAGGCGTCACCTCTTACAAGATTGTAACAGCAATTATATTATTAACCATACAAGTCAGGCCTTCCAATGTGGTTTTGGAAGAGGCAATTGTTCCACTATTATTTGATGTTCGAATTTTACATTCTTCTGAGGACTGGAAAAAGTGCACTTTACTGCTGCCACGCTTAGCAGTTAGCACATAGTACTTTAGCCTATCGGTGGTTTGTATGGTGAGGTTCATGGATTAAGTATGTTGATGATGGTATATGGAGATCATCGATAGTTTCATGGCCCATTGTTAACCTGTAGAGAAGGATTCAAGATACATGGAAGTATTGACTGGAGCAGTGTAAACACCCACCTCATACAAGAACTATCAAATTGTTAGTCCTGATTTGGATGATTAATTTACCAATAGATGGGTGTAAAATCTGGAAAAAAAACTTAAGAGCTAATGTTTCCTATCAAATTAGTTGATGTGAAGCTGATTTTTCCAAGTCAAAAACAGCTTAGCATGTAGAACTGGCTGTAATGAGGGTAGCTGCACCCTTGAAACGACGGTTCTATTCTGACTGAGGCGAGAGAATGTTATTTGCAGATAGCCATTTGATGGAAATTGAAGGGAAAAAATGGCTAGTTGAAAATAGGTCAACTGATGATGTTGGAACCACGATGCATTTACTCGTAAGCAGAACAAATGGGCACAATAATTTCATGGAGGAACCTTAGCAATGTTGTACATCTGGCATCTATTTAAATGGGGCATATTTCTACCTGACATGCTATGACCACCTGCCTTGATGATATTCTCTGGATATTCTGAAGATGATAGGTCTTACATATCCAATTATGTCCTTTTGTTTTCTCTTGTTATTGTAAACGAGCTTATCTCATGCCATGTAAAGATTGAAGATCCAGTCAGAACTTTTTTATACTTGCTAGAATGTAAATAATAACTGTACTGTTGGAAGAGGGTTGTCATACAAATTAGTTGTAAATCTGCGTCAACTTCTTTGGCTTCTTGTTGTTTTATCATTGGTACATATGCTTACAATAGGTTTTCACCATTGAAGATTGGTTGTTTCACCTGGTGTTGTTCATAGGCCCGGTGTTATCTTTCTATGGGTCGTCACGATGAAAAAATATTCTAAGGCTGTTTTTCATAGTTAACACTCAAGTATTGCAATTTTATTTGTAACATTATCCTAATATTATTCTTCATATATACCTTATCATGTTTATTTTAAGACGTATCGAAAACGCAAGAAGAGGCAGATGTCGACCAAGACTGACGTGGGAGAAAGCAGTTGAAAGAGTCCAAAGAATTAACTTTGGATAGGAGCGTATAAAACTTAGCGATCTACATACCAGAACTCTGACATAAGAAGAAGGTTTAGGGACGGTGTTTTAGGCTCTCTGATGCAGGCTTAGGGTTTTTGTCTTGTAGATTTTATTATAAAGCTCTTGTTTCTTTGAACTTGAGGAAGTTTCGTTTCTAGTCTATCCTAACTTGTTTGGGACAAACGGTTTTGTTGTTGTTGTTGTATACCTTATCATATTTGTCTATCACTTGAAGAAAGACACATGTAATCTTGATATGTCACATTCTACCTATGTCTAAAACCTGTCTGTAATCATATAAAAAGTCGAAGAGTTTGGAAATAATGTCTATTGAATTTTGAGCTTCAAGTCAAAATATCTTCAAATAAACAGATGTTTTTTAGCTAACAGTTGAACTTTCTAAAAATCGGTACCAGTATACTCGACCGGTCACCCAACCTAGTAGTGATTATACGGTATAATCGGCCTATTATGCGATATAGCCAGCTCGATTATGCAGATAATCGGCTAACAGATAAGGGCACCCGTTACTTGTATATGGCCGAGTATACGGCCTAGTAGACCCGTTTTTCGAACACCGGTTGTGCTGCATTTTTGTACTAGTTTTTATTTTCTATCATCTTTCAATTTTTTAATGCAACCAAAATTGTACAGAAGGGAGCAAGTAAAATTTATATGTACACCTTCAACATGGATTGTAGTATATTTTATGTACCCAAAGACCTAAGATGGATAATATGTATCACAGAGAAATGTTATCAGCGTCAAATGGGTATCCTGCAAAGTAGTTCTTAAAAGATGGAATTTTGAACGGTTTGTTTATTTATATGGTCTACTGTTACTTTCCAGCCCCATGTATCACCATTAGCAAAGCTATGTCATAATACTCTGCTACATAAATTGAGGGATAAAATGGTGTTTTCAGCAAACAAATATGCTGCAACAGATTGTTATGCAAACCTATTGATGTTGCCTTCCCTGGTTTAAATCTGCAAATCATATTCTGTGGTCAAAACCTTTTTGTTTTGGCTTCGTTATTATCACAATGCTCAGTTTTTTCTAAGTGTTCCTGGATATGAAAGAAACTTCATATGTGTTCTGTTTGTTGTACTAAATTAAATAAGACACTGGATATGACGTTGTGCAAAATTAAACAAGATACTGGATATGACGAATCATTTGGATTTGCATCTCAGATCTCTGTGACTTATCTCACATCTCACAGTTCTAGGGTTTGAAATGCTCTTTATTTCCCTGAACTTTATGCGTTTGTGATCCTGCGTATATTCTCTTGCTGTTTAATTTTTCTTCTTTTAAATGTTAAGTTTCCATTTGCGGCTGCAATTTGTTTTGCTTGAATACTAATGTTGAGCCTCTAATTCCAGATTAAGCAAAATCTGGTCAGACTATTCATGTGTTATGGCTGGACATCAGTATAACAATTCTCAGATGCCCAGGATGGATCATATGAACCGGCTAAACAATGAACCTCCACCTTTTGGTACATGGACTTAACCAAGATACTGCTTTATTTTTAATACATCTCAATTATGGTAAACTCATTCTATTGTACCCTGTTATGTCAGGTCAAAAGCTATTTATGCATCCTAGAAATGATGCACCAAATGGAGATGTTTCGTCAGGTTATGGGGGTGCAACAATGAGATCAAATGACCTTCCATCCTCTAGTTACATTGGGCAATCTTATGGTCAGCAGATTGGAGCCACTGGAACCTTGCATACTTCCTATGCTGGTTATCCTCCTGCTGGAAGCTCTAGTAGCAGCCATGCACCATACAATACTCAACATCTGCCTGCTTTAAGCTATCCACATAGATCTGAGGATAATTTCATTCCCAGATCCCATGTGGATGACAGAAGGGTTGCATTGAAGCGGAGAAATCCCATCACTCATCCTGTGGATGGAGTCAGTACTGAAGGTTATTATGCTGGCAGTTCTTCCAATTCTCAGTTCTCTGGTTACATGCCTCCAAATCCTGTTCTGATTCCTGAAGTCTGCCCTCCACAAATACCTTCAAATTTGGGTTCAAGCCACTGGAATGATCCTCACTTTGTTAACCATGAAGGTTCTCAGAGGAACGTGAGAGGATGCCACGATCATAATTCTATCCATCTGGAACACAATCCAGCTGCAGCTTGCCCATCAAGCAGCATTCGTGTGCCACCATACCATCCAAATGCAAGTGGACCTTTTCAAAGTACACCAGTACAACGGGATAGAGCTCCTTTGTCTCTACCTCCAAGAATTGTTCCCCCAGGTTAGTTGCAATCTCTTCTGCTCTAGCTGTAGCTATGTTTTTAATCTGATGTGCTTCTGTAGAGTTTCACTTCTGCTGCTCCTGAAAGATTTTAGTTTGGACTTTGGATATTGGGTAGTCAGATGAAATAATCATCTCTCAGATGTCAGCTGGATGGAACAATTCTTCATAAGTCTATATTATATCCGCCATTCTTCAAGCATAGCATTTTTGCCACTCAATTTAATCGGTGGTATCCCAATTCTTTGAATTTGATATCATTCAAGATTGTCTTATTTTTCTATTGTTGTCCAGGGACTGTTGGAAGCACTAGCATAGCATTCAGAGAGAGGCCATACTATCCTGCTCCGCAGAGCGCTAACATAAGTGCACCTGTGCCAACACATCCTGGTTCTTGGGACTGTGCACCATTTGCCCATGGTGGATACGTCCCCAGAGCAGTTCCTCGTAACACTGTCCACAGTTATCGCCCACCAGCTTTTGCATCTTCTTCCAACTCCGGAGCAGTCTCCCTCGAGCCTGGTAGCACTAACTACCCACCTGCTATCCCTAGCTATCCGCCTGCTACCTCTGCAGCATCATCCGGTGTCCAGCCATTTCATGCCGAAGCTGCTGCATCTTTGAGACAACCTAGGCATGTATCTGTAGGGCCCGGTGGTATTGCAAGGAGTAGAAGGGTGAGGGATTCCTATCATGGTTTTCACCCTTTGATGATTGAGGACAATAATTTGGGAAGATCAGCAGCTGAGGTAGATAATGTTTATGTTTTCTCATAAGTGTATATTATATAAATTTTGAACTTCTATCAAATTTAGTTGTGCTTTCTTTGTAGCGGTTTACGATGCTGGACCAGTTGGTTATCCATGAATCGAGAGAAGCATTTGATGCTCACTGGGACATGAGACTGGACATTGATGACATGAGCTATGAGGTAAGAAAGAATCTAGCTTCTTTTCATCACCTACAGCAGCATCATAATGTTCTTTAAACAAATTCAACTTTCTATGCTGCTATATATACCTGCAGGAGCTACTGGCTCTGGAAGAACGAATAGGCAATGTCAGCACTGGCCTGGCCGACGAAAAAATTGCAGGTTGTGTGATGGAGGTAGCCTGCTGCAGATCTGCCCATACACAGAATGATCAAGGGAACGAAAGCTGCATAATTTGCTTGGTAAGATGACACCCATGTAGTAGACTAGCCCGTTTCATATTGATTAAGCAATCCTGGCTTATTAAGTTCGTCCATCTGTAACCGCTGGTCGTCGCAGGAGGAATACAAGCACAAGGACTCCCTCGGGGGCCTGAAATGCGGCCACGACTTCCACGCCGACTGCATCAAGAAGTGGCTGCACCTGAAGAACGCCTGCCCAGTCTGCAAAGCCGCTGCCGCAGACGGCGAGAGCAGGTGAGGGACCTAATGATCCCCCATTTATCCCAGCTAGTTCAGGCCAAATTATATCTGCCCATCACTCTGCAATTTGGGCGTGTAAATAAGTGGTCCCAGAAGGGAATTATTTACGAGCTGGCTCTAGACTCAGAAATGTAAATCTTTAAGCAACTTAGGCATCTAATTGACTAATTGTTCCGTGATTTAATTACACGAAGATATCTTTTGTGGATGGGTTTGCTGTTCACATCTGAAGCCGACCAGGCCATCTCTTCCCATGATTTGAGGGGCCGGGCGTTAAGAGGTGGTTCTCTTGCCAGCTGCTTCACCTCTGCTAGCACAACGGATGGTTCGGTGTTCAAAATCAGTGACACTACGCGCGATCTCATCGAGCCACTTGCCCGCTTCGTTGTCCGTTAATTTCTTCCTGCTTAGCACGCCGGATTGACAATTTTACCTGCTAATGGTGGATGCGCCACCCTCCTGATCCAGATGGTTGGGTCCAATGTTCGCGTCTTGCCGGTTGATGAACAGTAACTAACAGCTCAGGAACAATCTGTGCATCTCAACTCTAGGCCCAGACCAAAAATTCCCGGGGGTCGCAATCTCACGCGAGGACAGCCCTTTCAGCCGCCCGATCATGATCCAAATTACGATCGGACGGCTGCAGAGGGAGGTTGTCCTAAAAAAATCCACACTGTAGGCTCCATTGTTTTAGCCAAACTATCGTCCACCTTACGACTTGGCGTATTCTTTTGAGCTGCGGCTTGTTAGTGTAATGAATAATAATCGTTTGGAGAAACCAAAACCAAAATCAGCTCAAAAAAACCTATGATCTTCCAGCCCATCCATCGATCACTGTCCCGAGTTAAGCAGTCGTTATGCCCATCATCACCTAAATTACGAGGGTCAGGAGGAGGGGAGACCCCAATAATCCTTAAACCCCACTGCACAACACACTTGCTGCTCCGCTAAGCAACCAAGGCAAGCCACCTGTTTATGTTCCATCCATCTCTCATCTCCCAACTCACCGTGAGTCGCAGCAGCAGTTCACGACGCCCCACCATTACATTCCTCTGCTTCCATCTCACTCTACAGCCTCTTTATAATTAGCCCGGTCTCACTTGCGCTTCATCGCATCGCATGCACGTAGCACTAGAGTACGCCAAGAACAGCAAGCACAAGGCATCAATGGAGATGCGAACCATGGTGGCGTTTCCCCTCGTGCTCCTCTTCCTGTCCGCGGCCGCCCCGTCGGCTTGGGGACAGGCGGCCAAGGCGCCGGCCCCTGCGCCGGCGGCGCCGAAGACGATCACGGCGGTGCTGACCAAGGCAGGGCAGTTCACCAAGTTCCTGCAGCTGCTGCAGTCGACGCAGGAGGGGGAGCAGATCAACAACCAGATGAAGAGCAAGACCTCCACCGGCGGCTTCACCGTGTTCGCGCCGACGGACAACGCCTTCTCCTCCCTCCCCTCCGGCACCCTCAACTCCCTCTCCGACCAGCAGAAGACGTCGCTGGTGCAGTTCCACGTCCTCTCCATGCTGCTCCCCATGGGGCAGTTCGACACCGTCAGCAACCCGCTGCGGACGCAGGCCGGCGACACCGGCAGGGGCAAGTACCCGCTCAACGTCACGGCGGAGGGCACGCAGGTCAACATCTCCACCGGGGTCGTCAACGCCACCGTCGACAACACGCTCTACTCCGGCGACAAGCTCGTCGTGTACCAGGTAAACAAGGTGCTGCTGCCCTGGGCGCTCTACGGGCCGCCGGTGCCAGCCCCGGCTCCGTCGCCGGCGGACAAGGCCAAGAAGAAGGCCGGGCCGGCGGTGCTAGCCGACGCGCCGGCGGCAGAAACCGCGGCGGGGACGACGGCTTCGGAGGCGGCGGCGCGGGGGATGCGGGGCTTCGGAGGTGGTTTGTTTGGGGTGGCAGTCGCCGTGGCGGTCGCGTGGTGTGGCATGTGACGTCAGCAACGAGGATGTGAGGGTTGGGTGCTGTCATGCTGCCATGGGATTTTTTTTCCTTCTTAATTTCTGGAGAGGTGTTCAATGTTTTTTTTTTCGAATCAGGCGTTCAAATTGTTTTGTTTGTTTGATCTTTATTTTTTTGTGTTCTTTTTGTATCATCGTTGTACTTGGTAGGGTTTCGTGACTCTTGTGTTCTGTATTGTTCATTGTTGCTATATAATAACGAGTGCATGTATATTGTGGTATCTTATTGTCATTTGGTATTATTGATTTTTTATTCTTTTCTTTTACTAATATATAAGACGGTATGGTGCTAGAGATTGTGGGGGAAAACCTTTTGTTTGCAAAGGATTATGTTAGCTAGATGATGAGGTTATGTTCGTATTAACTTTTAAAAACCGCTTTTCTACAATAAATATTTTTTACAGTATCTAACTTTTCAATAGAGTATATTTTTAAGATAGAATTTACTAGCCAATTGTAGTACACGCTACAACGACTTCATTATATCGGCCAAAATCACATACGAATATCTCATTCTCTATAAACTATTACTATTTATAAATTAAAATCAAAAGCTAATATGAATTGTCTCTGATACCTAGAATAGTATGTAACTCCTGAAGTCACCAATGGGTAAAACGTCTTATAGCATCTTGATTTGACAATCTCGTGCAAGTCAATTGCCTTCAATAGAGCATTTATGTTGTTTATTCCTTTCTCCGTCTCGTAATATAGGTTCAATGTGTATACCTAAAAAATATATTATTTAAATAATATTTAATAGAATTATACCATAGTTACTCTTATTAGATAAATATAGTACTTCTCTTTCTACTAAAAACAAATATAATCTAATTTTACTAAATATTATATAAATAACATATCTTGTAGATATATGTGTCGGATTTTTGCGGGGAAGAGGGAGCACTACAATTTAACTGTGCTCTCAGAATGATTTGCAGAGAAGTTCCTATCTAAACTTAGAGCGAAAAATTCAATAATTTCTGAAAGTTGTGGAGAGCTTCTTTGAGCCAACTCAAATGAATTACTCTCCTGTAAAATCATGTGATTTGTATTGTAAACGTTTTGTACAGGCTCTTCAGGCACTCCCAATGGTCTGTGTTGCTTGTTCCTGAAACCATGTCACATTATTTTTCTGGTGACGCGGAAGAGAGAGAGTGAAGAGACAGAGTGAAGAGAGAGAAGCTACATCTTGCTTGCATGAGTAACAAGCGAATCTTTCTGTAAATAATTCATATTTTATTAGAAATAACAGAAATATACCCGTCCGAACATTTTTTTACAGAAATAGTTTCCAGGCGCCGAACCGTTGGGTGACTGAAACCTATCGCCCAACGAACGCGCGACGCGCAAGCTATCCATGGGCCGTTGGGTGACAAGTTACAGTTGCTGAGCCGTTGGGCGACTGGAGCCTGTCGCCTAGCGGCTCCCGTCGCCCAACGGCTAGGCGACTATATTTACAGTCCCTCAGTTGTTCAGCGACTGCAAAGGAGCCATTCCTGAGGCAGCTGGGAGGCAATGTCGGTTGATCTATTTGTGATTTTCGTAGATTATGAATGGTAGATAATTTGTTAGATTCGCAATAACAGCTTGTGGTCGTCGTATGTTGTTGTAGTGCAAGAAATTCTATGAATTTTTTTAGAATGATTAAAATAATAATGATTGGTAAGTACGAAGACTAGTGATATTGTGATGTCACGAGGAATTCATACATAGAAAACTTGTTTGTTAATATTATTTGATGACTCACTGGGCGAATAATTGAATGGGAAAAGACGAAAAAATATGCTTGTCCAAATTAAAATAGACTTTATAGTAAAGTTTGGAGTAACACGGCACGTAGGGTTTGGTTATATGCATAAGAAAGATTTCATGCATGATTCAACAAACCGAAATGCTCTTACGATACATATGCGTGTTTTTGGAATGGAACTAAATTCAACCTTCAGGGGACTAGTTATTGCAGGACGGCCCGACCTACTGTGTGGACCGTCGTCATTTTTCCTTCCTTGCGAGATCGGCGTTGAACTTCTCGACGGCCTCTTTTGCCTTGGCCGCCATTTATCTCTTTTTCTCGCGCTCCCTCTCGTGTGCCTCGCCCTCCTTGCATGTGCATGCCTCGAGATGAGCTTTCGTCTCCCGACATATATGCTCGATTTGCTCGTCATTGAGGCGCTCCTCCTCCCAGCACAATACCTATAACAGTACTGAAAAGGGAGAAATACCACAACAGTTGTACAAACGGTACATGCAATGTACGATATAGTTAGTACAACAGTACGTACATAAAAAGTACCAACTAACAAAGTACAGATTACAATGGACAATTATTTGTAGTCTTCAAGCCACTTTGCATACGTCCCAAAGCCAAGTTGCAGAAACTATGCCAATCTACCCACTGATCAACAGATGTTTTACATCGTCTAGCTGTGTGCCCCTCCCAACCGCATCGCTTGTAGCGTGCACCAGGCGCTCCGGCTTGAGCTTCGTCCATATCATTTGTAATATGACGGCTCTGTCGCCGACCATTCCCACCCTTCAACATGTCAACATCCAAAATTCCGGTCCTCCCTGCAATATCCAAGGTGGCGAAATTCTCCACAACTCTGAACCCCTGAGCACGCCACACCATGCATGCATCACCCTCTCTTTGAAGAAATACTCGGACATGAAGTTCGAAGGATCTATGCCCACAACCCTGCATGTGGCAAGGATATGAGAACATGGCTTGTGTA